>OY744526.1:26596797-26784297 GCA_963556195.1 Sepiola atlantica | reverse complement strand
CCCCACTGTGGTGTGTCTCCTGGAGGTTCTGGCTACACGTCTTATGGTCGTTTGATTTGTGTTAGTGAGATACTTTCTTTTTGCACTTTTTTTTTTCAAAGAAAAAACATTATTTTACCATTAAAAAATATTAATAATGGTAAAACTTGGAGTTATCTCTCTTCTTTTTTTTTTCGGACATATTTTTTTTCCTGGTCGCCTTGTTTTGGCGGCGTTTTGCATAGGTGATTAAACTTGCTATAACCTACTGTTTTTTATGTTTAATGTTATTTTATTTTATTTATTTTACTGAAACATGGTTTTAAGTAAAAATAAGTTTGGGGACAGAAATGAGACCCGGCCGAAACACATATCATCTATATAATAAAAATGAACGCATGTGTGTCCGATTCGCTTCAGTAATCACATATACAGATTTATTTTTATGAGCAAAGAAGAGAAGGCTTAATCTTAATAACTGATAATAATAAAGAAACGAAAACTAATCATATTTGCATATTTAATTTTTATGAGCAAAGAGAAGAGGCTTAATCTTAATTGATAATTAAAGAAAAGGAAAGGATTTCTTTTATTTTTAATAGACACAAAAAATATACCCTTGTTCTTAATATTTTTGTGACAAAAATAGGAATTAATCTATGGGAACACGTATTCAGGAGAGAGAGAGTTGATTAGTTTATTTTTTAAAGTAAAACTTATGTCGCATATCCTTTCTGTAAAACTTTACTCACATATTTGTTCATTAAGTAAGATTTAACTCGTGTATTTATCATTTGTGACATAATTATCGAAATAGAGTAAATGCATTGTTGGAGATATTGAAACTTATTGGGACACGTCATTATACACAAGGACAGATCATTCCATTTTCTCACAGAGAACAAAGGTCTATTGTCGTGGTTGTTAATCTTAATTCATAATTAAAAAATTTGCTTTATGTTAAACTCAGAAATCTGTATGGAATTTTGAACAGAGCTTTTTTATTATATTCATGGGGGTACCTTGCTCTCGTTCCATGATCTGGTAGAAGTCTTAAATAATTAATAATTGTATTCTTAGTATCGCCTGTACAGCGGATTGAACCATCAACCTCCAGAAGACTGTTACTTAGAAATGATTATTATGACTTAACATTTGGGTTCATTGTGAACAATTCTAGTATGAATTTTAGGAGCCTTAAACCTATTCTTGTTTGAGATGTATAGTCTTACTACTTGTTTAAGGCACCTAAAATTCATACTAGAATTGTTCGTAATGACCCCTGGCACAACGGATAAAAGTGCTAAATGATAATCAGTTCTAAGTCTAGAAATTGCATTTCCTCACAGAAATTACCTGACATACAACCAACAACCAATCATATCACAAAAGATCCCCGTTATATAATTCAACACAGTTTCATATACAATTAAAAATAAAAGATCCCCGTAATATAATTCAACACAGTTTCATATACAATTAAAAATAAAAGATCCCCGTTATATAATTCAACACAGTTTCATATACAATTAAAAATAAAAGATCCCCGTTATACAATTCAACACAGTTTCATATACAATTAAAAATAAAAGATCCCCGTTATATAATTCAACACAGTTTCATATACAATTAAAAATAAAAGATCCCCGTTATATAATTCAACACAGTTTCATATACAATTAAAAATAAAAGATCCCCGTTATACAATTCAACACAGTTTCATATACAATTAAAAATAAAAGATCCCCGTTATATAATTCAACACAGTTTCATATACAATTAAAAATAAAAGATCCCCGTTATATAATTCAACACAGTTTCATATACAATTAAAAATAAAAGATCCCCGTTATATAATTAAACACAGTTTCATATACAATTAAAAATAAAAGATCCCCGTTATACAATTCAACACAGTTTCATATACAATTAAAAATAAAAGATCCCCGTTATATAATTCAACACAGTTTCATATACAATTAAAAATAAAAGATCCCCGTTATATAATTCAACACAGTTTCATATACAATTAAAAATAAAAGATCCCCGTTATACAATTCAACACAGTTTCATATACAATTAAAAATAAAAGATCCCCGTTATATAATTCAACACAGTTTCATATACAATTAAAAATAAAAGATCCCGTTATATAATTCAACACAGTTTCATATACAATTAAAAATAAAAGATCCCCATTATATAATTCAACACAGTTTCATATACAATTAAAAATAAAAGATCCCCGTTATACAATTCAACACAGTTTCATATACAATTAAAAATAAAAGATCCCTGTTATATAATTCAACACAGTTTCATATACAATTAAAAATAAAAGATCCCCGTTATATAATTCAACACAGTTTCATATACAATTAAAAATAAAAGATCCCTGTTATATAATTCAACACAGTTTCATATACAATTAAAAATAAAAGATCCCCGTTATACAATTCAACACAGTTTCATATACAATTAAAAATAAAAGATCCCTGTTATATAATTCAACACAGTTTCATATACAATTAAAAATAAAAGATCCCCGTTATATAATTCAACACAGTTTCATATACAATTAAAAATAAAAGATCCCTGTTATATAATTCAACACAGTTTCATATACAATTAAAAATAAAAGATCCCCGTTATATAATTCAACACAGTTTCATATACAATTAAAAATAAAAGATCCCCGTTATATAATTCAACACAGTTTCATATACAATTAAAAATAAAAGATCCCTGTTATATAATTCAACACAGTTTCATATACAATTAAAAATAAAAGATCCCCGTTATATAATTCAACACAGTTTCATATACAATTAAAAATAAAAGATCCCTGTTATATAATTCAACACAGTTTCATATACAATTAAAAATAAAAGATCCCTGTTATATAATTCAACACAGTTTCATATACAATTAAAAATAAAAGATACCTGTTATATAATTCAACACAGTTTCATATACAATTAAAAATAAAAGATCCCTGTTATATAATTCAACACAGTTTCATATACAATTAAAAATAAAAGATCCCTGTTATATAATTCAACACAGTTTCATATACAATTAAAAATAAAAGATCCCTGTTATATAATTCAACACAGTTTCATATACAATTAAAAATAAAAGATCCCTGTTATATAATTCAACATAGATTCATATACAATTAAAAATAAAAGATCCCCGTTATACAATTCAACACAGTTTCATATACAATTAAAAATAAAAGATCCCCGTTATATAATTCAACATAGTTTCATATACAATTAAAAATAAAAGATCCCCGTTATATAATTCAACACAGTTTCATATACAATTAAAAATAAAAGATCCCCGTTATATAATTCAACACAGTTTCATATACAATTAAAAATAAAAGATCCCCGTTATATAACTCAACACAGTTTCATATACAATTAAAAATAAAAGATCCCCGTTATATAATTCAACACAGTTTCATATACAATTAAAAATAAAAGATCCCTGTTATATAATTCAACACAGTTTCATATACAATTAAAAATAAAAGATCCCCGTTATATAATTCAACACAGTTTCATATACAATTAAAAATAAAAGATCCCCGTTATATAATTCAACATAGTTTCATATACAATTAAAAATAAAAGATCCCCGTTATATAATTCAACATAGTTTCATATACAATTAAAAATAAAAGATCCCTGTTATATAATTCAACACAGTTTCATATACAATTAAAAATAAAAGATCCCTGTTATATAATTCAACACAGTTTCATATACAATTAAAAATAAAAGATCCCTGTTATATAATTCAACACAGTTTCATATACAATTAAAAATAAAAGATCCCTGTTATATAATTCAACACAGTTTCATATACAATTAAAAATAAAAGATCCCTGTTATATAATTCAACACAGTTTCATATACAATTAAAAATAAAAGATCCCTGTTATATAATTCAACATAGTTTCATATACAATTAAAAATAAAAGATCCCCGTTATACAATTCAACACAGTTTCATATACAATAAAAAATAAAAGATCCCCGTTATATAATTCAACATAGTTTCATATACAATTAAAAATAAAAGATCCCCGTTATATAATTCAACACAGTTTCATATACAATTAAAAATAAATATCCCTGTTATATAATTCAACACAGTTTCATATACAATTAAAAATAAAAGATCCCCGTTATACAATTCAACACAGTTTCATATACAATTAAAAATAAAAGATCCCCGTTATATAATTCAACACAGTTTCATATACAATTAAAAATAAAAGATCCCCGTTATATAATTCAACACAGTTTCATATACAATTAAAAATAAAAGATCCCCGTTATACAATTAAACACAGTTTCATATACAATTAAAAATAAAAGATCCCTGTTATATAATTCAACACAGTTTCATATACAATTAAAAATAAAAGATCCCCGTTATATAATTCAACACAGTTTCATATACAATTAAAAATAAAAGATCCCCATTATATAATTCAACACAGTTTCATATACAATTAAAAATAAAAGATCCCCGTTATATAATTCAACACAGTTTCATATACAATTAAAAATAAAAGATCCCTGTTATATAATTCAACACAGTTTCATATACAATTAAAAATAAAAGATCCCCGTTATACAATTCAACACAGTTTCATATACAATTAAAAATAAAAGATCCCTGTTATATAATTCAACACAGTTTCATATACAATTAAAAATAAAAGATCCCTGTTATATAATTCAACACAGTTTCATATACAATTAAAAATAAAAGATCCCCGTTATATAATTCAACACAGTTTCATATACCATTAAAAATAAAAGATCCCTGTTATATAATTCAACACAGTTTCATATACAATTAAAAATAAAAGATCCCCGTTATATAATTCAACACAGTTTCATATACAATTAAAAATAAAAGATCCCTGTTATATAATTCAACACAGTTTCATATACAATTAAAAATAAAAGATCCCTGTTATATAATTCAACACAGTTTCATATACAATTAAAAATAAAAGATCCCCGTTATATAATTCAACACAGTTTCATATACAATTAAAAATAAAAGATCCCTGTTATATAATTCAACACAGTTTCATATACAATTAAAAATAAAAGATCCCCGTTATACAATTCAACACAGTTTCATATACAATTAAAAATAAAAGATCCCTGTTATATAATTCAACACAGTTTCATATACAATTAAAAATAAAAGATCCCTGTTATATAATTCAACACAGTTTCATATACAATTAAAAATAAAAAGTTCCCCGTTATATAATTCAACACAGTTACATATACCATTAAAAATAAAAGATCCCTGTTATATAATTCAACACAGTTTCATATACAATTAAAAATAAAAGATCCCCGTTATATAATTCAACACAGTTTCATATACAATTAAAAATAAAAGATCCCTGTTATATAATTCAACACAGTTTCATATACAATTAAAAATAAAAGATCCCTGTTATATAATTCAACACAGTTTCATATACAATTAAAAATAAAAGATCCCTGTTATATAATTCAACACAGTTTCATATACAATTAAAAATAAAAGATCCCTGTTATATAATTCAACACAGTTTCATATACAATTAAAAATAAAAGATCCCTGTTATATAATTCAACACAGTTTCATATACAATTAAAAATAAAAGATCCCTGTTATATAATTCAACACAGTTTCATATACAATTAAAAATAAAAGATCCCTGTTATATAATTCAACACAGTTTCATATACAATTAAAAATAAAAGATCCCTGTTATATAATTCAACACAGCTTCATATACAATTAAAAATAAAAGATCCCTGTTATATAATTCAACATAGTTTCATATACAATTAAAAATAAAAGATCCCCGTTATACAATTCAACACAGTTTCATATACAATTAAAAATAAAAGATCCCCATTATATAATTCAACACAGTTTCATATACAATTAAAAATAAAAGATCCCCGTTATATAATTCAACACAGTTTCATATACAATTAAAAATAAAAGATCCCTGTTATATAATTCAACACAGTTTTATATACAATTAAAAATAAAAGATCCCCGTTATACAATTCAACACTGTTTAATATACAATTAAAAATACAAGATCCCTGTTATATAATTCAACACAGTTTCATATACAATTAAAAATAAAAGATCCCCGTTATATAATTCAACACAGTTTCATATACAATTAAAAATAAAAGATCCCTGTTATATAATTCAACACAGTTTCATATACAATTAAAAATAAAAGATCCCCGTTATATAATTCAACACAGTTTCATATACAATTAAAAATAAAAGATCCCCGTTATATAATTCAACACAGTTTCATATACAATTAAAAATAAAAGATCCCTGTTATATAATTCAACACAGTTTCATATACAATTAAAAATAAAAGATCCCCGTTATATAATTCAACACAGTTTCATATACAATTAAAAATAAAAGATCCCTGTTATATAATTCAACACAGTTTCATATACAATTAAAAATAAAAGATCCCTGTTATATAATTCAACACAGTTTCATATACAATTAAAAATAAAAGATCCCTGTTATATAATTCAACACAGTTTCATATACAATTAAAAATAAAAGATCCCTGTTATATAATTCAACACAGTTTCATATACAATTAAAAATAAAAGATCCCTGTTATATAATTCAACACAGTTTCATATACAATTAAAAATAAAAGATCCCTGTTATATAATTCAACACAGTTTCATATACAATTAAAAATAAAAGATCCCTGTTATATAATTCAACATAGTTTCATATACAATTAAAAATAAAAGATCCCCGTTATACAATTCAACACAGTTTCATATACAATTAAAAATAAAAGATCCCCGTTATATAATTCAACATAGTTTCATATACAATTAAAAATAAAAGATCCCCGTTATATAATTCAACAGTTTCATATACAATTAAAAATAAAAGATCCCTGTTATATAATTCAACACAGTTTCATATACAATTAAAAATAAAAGATCCCCGTTATATAATTCAACACAGTTTCATATACAATTAAAAATAAAAGATCCCCGTTATATAATTCAACATAGTTTCATATACAATTAAAAATAAAAGATCCCCGTTATATAATTCAACACAGTTTCATATACAATTAAAAATAAAAGATCCCTGTTATATAATTCAACACAGTTTCATATACAATTAAAAATAAAAGATCCCCGTTATATAATTCAACACAGTTTCATATACAATTAAAAATAAAAGATCCCCGTTATATAATTCAACATAGTTTCATATACAATTAAAAATAAAAGATCCCCGTTATATAATTCAACACAGTTTCATATACAATTAAAAATAAAAGATCCCTGTTATATAATTCAACACAGTTTCATATACAATTAAAAATAAAAGATCCCTGTTATATAATTCAACACAGTTTCATATACAATTAAAAATAAAAGATCCCCGTTATATAATTCAACACAGTTTCATATACAATTAAAAATAAAAGATCCCTGTTATATAATTCAACACAGTTTCATATACAATTAAAAATAAAAGATCCCTGTTATATAATTCAACATAGTTTCATATACAATTAAAAATAAAAGATCCCCGTTATACAATTCAACACAGTTTCATATACAATTAAAAATAAAAGATCCCCGTTATATAATTCAACATAGTTTCATATACAATTAAAAATAAAAGATCCCCGTTATATAATTCAACACAGTTTCATATACAATTAAAAATAAAAGATCCCTGTTATATAATTCAACACAGTTTCATATACAATTAAAAATAAAAGATCCCCGTTATATAATTCAACACAGTTTCATATACAATTAAAAATAAAAGATCCCTGTTATATAATTCAACACAGTTTCATATACAATTAAAAATAAAAGATCCCCGTTATATAATTCAACACAGTTTCATATACAATTAAAAATAAAAGATCTCCGTTATATAATTCAACACAGTTTCATATACAATTAAAAATAAAAGATCCCTGTTATATAATTCAACACAGTTTCATATACAATTAAAAATAAAAGATCCCTGTTATATAATTCAACACAGTTTCATATACAATTAAAAATAAAAGATCCCTGTTATATAATTCAACACAGTTTCATATACAATTAAAAATAAAAGATCCCTGTTATATAATTCAACATAGTTTCATATACAATTAAAAATAAAAGATCCCCGTTATACAATTCAACACAGTTTCATATACAATTAAAAATAAAAGATCCCCGTTATATAATTCAACATAGTTTCATATACAATTAAAAATAAAAGATCCCCGTTATATAATTCAACACAGTTTCATATACAATTAAAAATAAAAGATCCCTGTTATATAATTCAACACAGTTTCATATACAATTAAAAATAAAAGATCCCCGTTATATAATTCAACACAGTTTCATATACAATTAAAAATAAAAGATCCCCGTTATATAATTCAACATAGTTTCATATACAATTAAAAATATAAGATCCCCGTTTTATAATTCAACACAGTTTCATATACAATTAAAAATAAAAGATCCCTGTTATATAATTCAACACAGTTTCATATACAATTAAAAATAAAAGATCCCCGTTATATAATTCAACACAGTTTCATATACAATTAAAAATAAAAGATCCCCGTTATATAATTCAACATAGTTTCATATACAATTAAAAATAAAAGATCCCCGTTATATAATTCAACACAGTTTCATATACAATTAAAAATAAAAGATCCCTGTTATATAATTCAACACAGTTTCATATACAATTAAAAATAAAAGATCCCTGTTATATAATTCAACACAGTTTCATATACAATTAAAAATAAAAGATCCCTGTTATATAATTCAACACAGTTTCATATACAATTAAAAATAAAAGATCCCTGTTATATAATTCAACACAGTTTCATATACAATTAAAAATAAAAGATCCCTGTTATATAATTCAACACAGTTTCATATACAATTAAAAATAAAAGATCCCTGTTATATAATTCAACATAGTTTCATATACAATTAAAAATAAAAGATCCCCGTTATACAATTCAACACAGTTTCATATACAATTAAAAATAAAAGATCCCCGTTATATAATTCAACATAGTTTCATATACAATTAAAAATAAAAGATCCCCGTTATATAATTCAACACAGTTTCATATACAATTAAAAATAAAAGATCCCTGTTATATAATTCAACACAGTTTCATATACAATTAAAAATAAAAGATCCCCGTAATATAATTCAACACAGTTTCATATACAATTAAAAATAAAAGATCCCTGTTATATAATTCAACACAGTTTCATATACAATTAAAAATAAAAGATCCCCGTTATATAATTCAACACAGTTTCATATACAATTAAAAATAAAAGATCCCCGTTATATAATTCAACATAGTTTCATATACAATTAAAAATAAAAGATCCCCGTTATATAATTCAACACAGTTTCATATACAATTAAAAATAAAAGATCCCTGTTATATAATTCAACACAGTTTCATATACAATTAAAAATAAAAGATCCCTGTTATATAATTCAACACAGTTTCATATACAATTAAAAATAAAAGATCCCCGTTATATAATTCAACACAGTTTCATATACAATTAAAAATAAAAGATCCCCGTTATATAATTCAACACAGTTTCATATACAATTAAAAATAAAAGATCCCTGTTATATAATTCAACACAGTTTCATATACAATTAAAAATAAAAGATCCCCGTTTTATAATTCAACACAGTTTCATATACAATTAAAAATAAAAGATCCCCGTTATATAATTCAACACAGTTTCATATACAATTAAAAATAAAAGATACCCATTAGATAATTCAACACAGTTTCATATACAATTAAAAATAAAAGATCCCCATTATATAATTCAACACAGTTTCATATAAATTAAAAATAAAAGATCCCTGTTATATAATTCAACACAGTTTCATATACAATTAAAAATAAAAGATCCCCGTTATACAATTCAACACAGTTTCATATACAATAAAAAATAAAAGATCCCCATTATATAATTCAACACAGTTTCATATACAATTAAAAATAAAAGATCCCTGTTATATAATTCAACACAGTTTCATATACAATTAAAAATAAAAGATCCCCATTATATAATTCAACACAGTTTCATATACAATTAAAAATAAAAGATCCCCATTATATAATTCAACACAGTTTCATATACAATTAAAAATAAAAGATCCCCATTATATAATTCAACACAGTTTCATATAAATTAAAAATAAAAGATCCCTGTTATATAATTCAACACAGTTTCATATACAATTAAAAATAAAAGATCCCCGTTATACAATTCAACACAGTTTCATATACAATAAAAATTAAAAGATCCCCATTATATAATTCAACACAGTTTCATATACAATTAAAAATAAAAGATCCCTGTTATATAATTCAACACAGTTTCATATACAATTAAAAATAAAAGATCCCCGTTATATAATTCAACATAGTTTCATATACAATTAAAAATAAAAGATCCCCGTTATATAATTCAACACAGTTTCATATACAATTAAAAATAAAAGATCCCCGTTATATAATTCAACACAGTTTCATATACAATTAAAAATAAAAGATCCCCGTTATATAATTCAACATAGTTTCATATACAATTAAAAATAAAAGACCCCCGTTATATAATTCAACACAGTTTCATATACAATTAAAAATAAAAGATCCCCGTTATATAATTCAACATAGTTTCATATACAATTAAAAATAAAAGATCCCCGTTATATAATTCAACACAGTTTCATATACAATTAAAAATAAAAGATCCCCGTTATATAATTCAACACAGTTTCATATACAATTAAAAATAAAAGATCCCCGTTATATAATTCAACACAATTTCATATACAATTAAAAATAAAAGATCCCCGTTATATAATTCAACACAGTTTCATATACAATTAAAAATAAAAGATCCCCGTTATATAATTCAACACAGTTTCATATACAATTAAAAATAAAAGATCCCCGTTATATAATTCAACACAGTTTCATATACAATTAAAAATAAAAGATCCCCGTTATATAATTCAACACAGTTTCATATACAATTAAAAATAAAAGATCCCCGTTATATAATTCAACACAGTTTCATATACAATTAAAAATAAAAGATCCCCGTTATATAATTCAACATAGTTTCATATACAATTAAAAATAAAAGATCCCCGTTATATAATTCAACACAGTTTCATATACAATTAAAAATAAAAGATCCCCGTTATATAATTCAACACAGTTTCATATACAATTAAAAATAAAAGATCCCCGTTATATAATTCAACACAATTTCATATACAATTAAAAATAAAAGATCCCCGTTATATAATTCAACACAGTTTCATATACAATTAAAAATAAAAGATCCCCGTTATATAATTCAACACAGTTTCATATACAATTAAAAATAAAAGATCCCCGTTATACAATTCAACACAGTTTCATATACAATTAAAAATAAAAGATCCATGCCCTGCCTGCTGCATATTTGTTCATGTTGCAGGAATAACTTATGAAAAGCTACTTTGTTTTACAAACATTGATAAAAAGAAAAAGAGTTTTTGTAAGAAACTGTGACGGAATTATATTTATTGCTCAACAAATAAAAGGCAGGTGTTAGTTATAGAGAGGTTAAATGTTCATATGTCTTAACAGAGACAGTTTGTATTGAATGTCCTTAAGTCAAGACAAAGAAAATGTTATCATGAGTCCATAAGTCTGGACGAGAAAATGGTATTAAGAGTCCATGAGAGAAGAATGTTATTCAAAAGTTTGTACTTATGTAGAGAGGAATAAGAGTTAGTTTGTAAAGGTGGCAGAATTAATATTATTATTATTGGAAAGTAAGTCTGTGTCAAAATCTTAGGAAAGTAAGTCCACATTCCGATGACAATAGTCAAAGGGTAAAGGCTGGTGATTATATTGAGTGTAGTTAGTATATAGAGTTTGGTGGTTATATTGAGTGATGTGGGTTAGTTAGGCAGCTTGGCCTTCTTGCCGAGAACTCCTATTTATCTACGTCCCACAAAGTAGAATGTGACACAAGGTCGGAAGGTGGGAATTTGCACTCTAGAGGAAGAGCACGGAGTTTCTTAAAAAATTGCCTGGGCAGGGCGCCTCAGACAGTAAGCAATAAACTTACTCCTCCCCAAAGAGGGGAGGCAAAGCCTGGGAGGGGGTTAACCTCCCAGAACTGCACAGGACAGTCGGAACAGATACTACACTTTGATCTTAGCTGTGACATGATGAACTCTTCAATTAATAAGAGTTCTCTCCCCCTTGTATTAATATCGGTGTAGTTCTCCAATATGGCTGAAACAATAAACATGGTAAATCTATACCTCGTGTTATCGTTCGTTACTTATGACTAACAAGTAAAACAAAACATCTCATTAGCCAAAAGACCAAGGAAGCATAGAACTCCTATTTATCTACGTCCCACAAAGTAGAATGTGACACAAGTTGAAAAGTGCGAATACAATTCCTTATATAACATATATATATACATGAGAGATTGTTTCTGATTGGTTAAATATTGACACAAGGAACCAATCAAAATTGAGTGAGTATTTGCTCCAATCAGTATCAAGCATTCAAGTCAACAAACATCGAATGATTTCAGACACCGTTATTCTACGGTTGTTGTTGCTGTTGTTGCTACAAAAACAAACATGTATATAAATCTCTTGTAGCATAATAAGGCCACAATGACGGTTCAAACTTTGGGATAAACTCCTGCTCATATAACACTGTAACAACACTGACAAAATTACCCAAACCACCGCTATCTCTCAGCTTCCTAGTATTTACTTCCTTCCCACTAGAGAAAGATGTGACACAAAGTCGGAACGTGCTGCCTTCTCCCCTCCAATAAATCTCTTCTGCAACTAAAATTTCTTTAAAAATTGGAAGGAAAATAAAGAAAAATAAAGACTGAAGCAAACATGAGAAGAGAAGGAAAGGCAATGGCTTAGCCTGCCAGTAATCGGCTTCATCAGCATTCTGTTGTGACTGAGAGCGCCTCAGGTAATCAGTTATAACCCCCCCCCCCCAAAGGAGGAGGTAACCTGAGTGAACCTTGAACTTTTTAGTTTTAAGATGGCTGCCATTGAAAAAACATTCTCTTAACCAAATTAGTTCTAGTTTTATAAGAATTTGACTCAATTAATTATTTAATGCTCAAACAATACCGTAATCATATAATCAAATTATTACTGTATTGTCTGCTCATTAAATTATTAATTGTACCAAATTGTTATAAAACGAGAATTAATTTGATTAAAATAATGTTGTTTCAATGTGAGACATCCCCCGTTGGGGTTAGTTCATACCAAAATCAGACCGGCAGACTCTAAGCTATTTTTGAGGTGGCTTATTCTCTGTAAGTCTGATGCAGGTCCTATGTAGTTCTAGAAGGTCTGTTTTTAGAGGACCCTTTTTAGGGTTCCAGTTTTGAGTGGCAAGAGTTTGGTGAGAGCCTACTTTAACGAGACATTTTTAAGGGAAACCGTTTTAAGTAATATTAAAATGTGAGAGAGTCGAAGAATTGTTATATGATAAACACAAACAAAATAATGAATCCATAAGCATAAGTTCACAAAAAAAATATTTTATATATGTTTAAAATGAAATCCACATAGAATGGTTGTTTATATTTTGAGAGTCCTTGCAGAACAAGGAGCATTCATTAGCTGAGATATCGAGGAAGTCTGAGTCGATAATTTAAGGGCTGTGAATTATCCACTGGTTTTAAAAATCGTAATCAAAACTTTCCCATTCAACTATAAAATGTTCATTTGATTGAAAGTTATTAATAAGAGTCAATGTTCATTTGTTTTCATTGTAGAAAGTTAATTGGGAAATGTTAGAAGTATTAAAGTGGTTAAGTTTATACATTTGTTTTCAATTAGCATAAACCAGCAGACGATATTGAAAGGAGATTCAAGCAGTGTGTGTGTGTGTGTGTGTGTGTGTGTGTGTGTGCGTTGGTGTCAGAGTGGCTATGTGTGGGTGAGTTAAGAAAAGGCATTCTCAGCTTTCCCAAAGCCCGACCGAGGATCAGAGGGGAGCTGGAGAAAATGTCGATATTAGCTCTGTCATGGATTTGGGTTAACATTTTTGTTGAAGGAAACATCTGGCTTTTTATACATTCGGGTGGATCGAAACAGCAAATTTGATAAATTCAGAGAAATGCATTTGATTGACTTAAAATGTTTTTATTAATTCAGGCAAGTGCATTTGTCGAGCCATCTGTGCAGAGACGAGTTTAAGCATTTTCATTTTGGGCACCGAATGGTGAACTTCGTCTCTGCACACCTTCCCAGGCGTTACCTTTTCACCCTTTATTGCTAATCGCCTAATGCACCCTACCGAGGAATGACGGCGGGACTGCCCAGGCAATTTTTGTTCGCCTAGGGTGCTCGTCTTCTAAGGCACTGGCTTTTCAAATTCCACTTTCCTGACCTTGTATCTAATCTTACCGCTGTCGGAGAGAGATAATAAAATGTCAAAAATCTTAAAGCTAAAAAGTTCAAGATAACTCCTACGTGAAATCTATAACAAAATAAAATGATTATTTTTCCGCATGCAAACCGAGACTTTATTTTGAGAGCAGAAATTTTTTTTTTAATTAAATAAAGTGGAGATAACTCAATTACGTTTCATACCCTATTTATCTCCCTTTGTTGCTGTTCGTTCATTGGTTGAAACAAGTTTACACAAGCCCAATGGAGAAGTAAATATGAAACTTGAAAACGTGAAAGATTTAAAAAAATCTTCCATGTCGCTTCCGCCGTTTGTTTTTGGTACATCACGACGACGGTAATGTCGACACCTGATCATACGTTTATTTGTCTTTCTAGTTCGTTTTTTTCTTTCTCTATTGTTTACTCCCTTTAAAACACATGCCATTTTTCTTTTCACCCTTTTGACAACAGTAAACAACACGGAAGTAAAGCTTACTTTTATAAACGTCATGTTCGTTAAATTAATAAATGCAATTCTTTTTCTCAATGACATTTAAAAGTTTAAGGTTTAATAAAATTATCTCAACTTATTTTAAGTGAATAAATATTTTGGAAAGCAACTTTAATATTAAATAAAAAAAATATTGACGTGTAAAAATAAAAATTAAGTTGTCGCGAACGAATTACTAATTAATAAAATTATGAGACACGATTTCGTATGTTTGTGTGGGTACCGTTTGTGTTTATCGCCTGTACGTAACTTTAATAAATAAATACACATTCAATTATTTTTTTATTTACTAGTAATCAAATATATTTATTGAAATCAAAAATCAAATAAGGAAAAACTAAAACGAATTTTGGTAAAAGTACAGAATAGTTAACACTCGAAAACTCGTAAACAAAGAAAAACAATAACACATAATTTATATAAAACAGTAAAACACATTAGAATGAAATTCTTTACCGAACACAGCTAGATTTAAGGTAAATTAGTCGTTTCCCAACCATAATGGCGGACAATGAATCGGCTGCCTTTTTTCCGACCTCACAAATGAGTAAGTAAACTCAAATAAATCGTTTTGGACTAATTTCAAGTTTATCTTAAATTATTTTAAAGGAAATGCAGCTGGAAATTAGCCCCGAAACAATTTATTTGGGTTTACTTACTCATTTGTGAAGTCGGAAAAATCAGAAAAAAACCCCAACCGATTCATTGTCTGCTATTTTTGCTGAGAAACTATTAATTTACCAGATTAAACGTGTGGAAAAGACCTCTAAGAGTTTTTATACCGTTTTTTAAAAAGAATTTACAAATCAATTCAACACGTAAAACTAATCGGACTCGGTAGAGAATTTCATTCTAATGCGTTTTATATTATTTGTGCGAGTTCTCGAGTTTTAACTATTCTGTACTTTTACCGGAATTTTTATAATACTTAAAAAAGAAAGAAAGTATATAACTATGGCTATAATTTGACTTGATTTCCTCTGAACACCTCCACCCGAGCAACGCCGGGTAAATACAGCTAGTTACATATATTTTTCTTGTCCTCGTTTATTTATTTGACTCAAAACAGATTAAACATTTTATTTGGAAAGTAAAAGCAAATCGATATTAAAAAAGTGCCGAAACACTCGCGTTAAAAATGTTTTTATTTACCAGATGGACATGTGTCAAAAATGACACGTGAAGAAACGTTTCTTCCATATTTATTATTTGTTTAAATGTAAATTGATTTACCTAAGTTATATACATCGTTTTGACGATTGTGCAGTATAAAAAGAAACTGAGCAAAAAACAAAACAAAAAACAAACAAACAGATAACAAACGCAAGAAATTTTACTTTTCTACTTGTATAATTTTCACGTGTGTTTACTAATTGTAAGAATTATTATTTATGCATTTGTTATCGTCACTTTTACTTAGCCAATCTCGCGTGGTTTCCAACATGGGTTAATTACACAGTGTAAAATAATGATGCAGACATGTTGTGTAATAATGCATAAGACGTCATGGGGAGGCTAAAGGCATGACCCCACAATAATGAAGAAAAGTCAAAGACGAGATAGATTGTCAATTAGGCTAAAACTTTTAGCCTAATTGACAATCTATCTAGTCTTTGGCTTTTCTTCATTATTGTGGGGTCATGCCCTTAGCCTCTCCGTGACGTCTTAGAACAACGGAAATGAATTAGTCACCTTTGAACGAGCCCAGGTGTGTGAGGTCGACTAGTTTATTTCGAAGTACGACGTCGTAAAAAAAACAACTTGGTAACCTTTAAAAGAGTCAGGTGCACGAGGCTAGAAGAAGAAGGCATCCGGAGTGCAAAGTCAGAAATTAAAACGGCAGTTTTAAACGAAGGAAGAAGGAGCGCTTACGTAGCAGAGATCGAGTTGGGAGGATATAGAGAAAAACTTGTCGTGGGTCAGCCCCGAAGAGAGGTACCCCCACTACGGCCGAACTGCCGTAAACAACTGGCGTGGGGATCACAAGCTTTCCCTAGATTCCGAGAGCAGACTGCTTCAGAACTTATTGTTGTGTTTCTCTCTAGGTTGCAAGGTAAATCACTCTGCTTAGTTTTCGTGAAAATAACCTACGTTGGGTAGAGTCGAAAATAAACCGAAAGAGGTTTCTTCGTAAGACAAGGGAAAGAACAATAATGCCAAAGGACTTTAACTAACAAAGAAATATTTAATTATATATATGTGTATACCCAACTTACACCAGCTGGTGGGGAAGAATAAAGAAACAGAGTTTCTCGAGCACGTCCTTGTCTCTATCGCTGTGTTTTGTTTGATGCTACCGGGTCCCCCGAAGGAACGGGTATTGCAACACCTGCTTGGGGCTAAAGAGAAAATAAGTTGCGAACACCTCCTTGAATAACCTTCGGGACTCATGCTCTGCTTTGATAAAGAGATTGTTTCTGATTAGCCAAGTCAGAAGTGAAATTCCGTGTTTGCTCCAATCAGTGCCCTGCTCACAAGTAAAGCAGATATTTCAAACATCGTTAACGGTGTCTGTTGTTGCTGCTGCCGCCGTTTGTAGTAAGGACTGCTACTGTTGCATGCATATTCTTTTGGTTTCTCTCTTTTGTTTCATTTTACTTCAGTTGAAGTTCTCAGAAATCAAGGGGCCTCTACCTGGGGCTAACACTTGATCCCTATATGAGATACATAGATATTCTATTAAATTTCTCTTTTATCTCTCAAACGTTGAGTTAGTAAAGAAGTTAAGAACATTAATTTTCCTCTCCTCAATTGACCAGTTGATTATAGTATATCTTTCTTGTGGTCTCTTGGTCTTACCAGATTCAAGGACAAGAATTCATCTGGTCTGGTGGAGTATCCAGCTAAGTGTTGTGACTTGAAGTAACATTACTTAGAGAAGGTGCCCTATTCCTCGTATGAGCTAATGCCAAGGGGATTTTATTTGGGCTTCGAATACTATGTTATTTTGAATATTTGGTCAGGGTTTAATTGTAGGAGTAAGTATCCTCATGTCAGGTTGTCCTGACAAACCCTTGTACAGAGAGACCGAAGACGCTTGAGGATGGTGTCTAGTAGGTAATTCAAACTCCCCTTGTTGTTTACTACTAGAAAGAATGATGTGAATGAACTTGCTACTGTTGTTGTTAAGTGAGTCGGACTTCTGCATAGAGCTCACGAAAATCATGCCTCAGGATAGTCCAGCACCTGTCCAAATTCATCTTGAATTGATTGTTGTTGGCGCATTTATTACCTCTCTTGGGAGACTATTCCAAGGTCCAGGGATCCTGATTGTGAAGGAGGCTCCTCTCTGGTCCAATCAAAATCAGCAGTGAAATAGTTTCTTGTGGTGTCTGCGTAGACTTCTTTGTGGTGCAGGAGTGAATAATAGGTCCTGAGGTTTATCGTAATGACCATTGAGGAGATTGTAGCCACTCAAGGGCAGATCCCATAGATCCCGCACCATTCGAGTAGCCAGTCTTTGAACTCTTACCAAATGCTGGATATCACGTATTAGATATGGAACAGAGGCCTGGACACCATACTCTAACAATAGTCTGATGAGGGAGACATAAAATGGGAGAAATATTTCAGGAGTGAGTTTGCAGAAAGAACGTCAAATGAGGATGAATATCTATACAACACGACTCTTTTTTCATTCCTCATACCAAACAGGACATTTCTATAAATAGGAAGTTTCATCATCCATGTGAAATGCTGCAATGAAAACTCGTTCGGAAAAAAGTAATCGCCATCTTTATAAACAAGTCAGAAACAAAGCTATGGGTAATAACTCAAGTTTAGAATTTTCTAGGGAAAAGACCGTTTCTTGTTGCGAGGTAATCTGTGGAGGTTGACCATAAAGCTTTTAAGAGATAGAAATACAATAGGGCTTGGATTAAAATGTAGTATCTGTTCTGATACTACACTTCATCTTTTCTGTCCTTAATTAGTGAAAGAGAAATCCTCCTAGACTGCAACCGTTTTTTTCTGAAAAAAGGGTAAATACAAAAAAAGCAAAGAAAAACATTATTTTAATCATTATTTTTGGTTTATTTTTTTTTTTTAACAAAAATGGTAAAATAACTTATACCCATTTTTTTTAAACTCTGGCACCGACCTAAGAAATCTTCTGCCACTAGTAATAAAATATCTATGCTACTAGCTATATTTACCCGGGAGTCTTTTTACTTTCATTTTTTTTTTTTTATAATTTTTATTTATAACTATTCCGTTTTTATTTTTTTTATTTTTTACCAAATTAAAAAAAAAAGAATCTTCAAAGTTAAATTTAATTATTACAGTATTAGATAGTTATATAATTATTAGATTAAAAATTTAAGAACAAAATGGGTTAAAGTTTTATAACTATATGATTAAATTAATAATTTAATCACCAGCAGATACCGATCTTTAAGACTAATTATTCAAAAATTGGTGTAAATTAGAAATTTAGTTTTTGGTGTCAGTACTATCATCATCATCATCATCATCATCATCATCATCATCATCATCATCATCATCATCATCATCATCAGTTTAACGTCTGTTTTACATGCTGGCATGCCTTGAACGACTTTAAGAAATTGACTTTCACACTAACCTGCTCTTTATTTATCCCTCTTTCCTATCACTTGTTCCCATGTTTTCCTTGGCCTTCCCCGTGAAATAAACCTGCTACCTACACCTGTTCTACATCTACTAACCCAAGAACTCTAATCCATTATTTCAACCTAGCCATACTATCAAAGTCTACTCTTCTGCACACATCTGCCTTTACTGTCCATATTTAATCTTCCTCTGAGGTCATCAGAACTAAGCCTGTCTTTAAAACTCACATTACGCATGCATCATATCATTCTCATATCATTTCTCTCCATGCAGCGCATGTCCTCAACCCTCACTGGCCAAGTTTCCTTTCCATACATCATCACACTGCGTACACATGTTCGATAGACTCTTTTCTTGGTAGATTGCTGATTAGTAATGGCAGAAGTTCTGTGATCTTACTCGATCCACTTCTAATTCTTGCAATCACACGAGCAGCTGCTCCACCATGTGTTCAGTGGTGTCACCAAGGTAACAAAACTTCTTGATAACCTCAATAGCTTCATCATCCAGATATACTTTCTCCATTGACCAATACAAAACTTTTCTGCATGGACATGTCTGATATTCCAAAAAGTTGGAAATCGACCTATCCTAATCTTCTATAGAAAGTAGACTGTTTTTTCCCCTGTAACTTTGACTAGACTAGAAAAAAAAGAAACAAATGCATCATACGCTACGAACCTTCACTCGAGCATCATTCTTTTATATTTCCGGGCCTGCTAATTTTTCTCATCCTCATCCATAAAAGTAGCTGTTGATGGGCAGAAGTCTGAAGCACATAGTATCAATGCTGGCGTGCCTCAGGGATCCATTCTGGGCCCAACCTCCTTTCTGATACTCATCAATGATCTTCCAAATCACATTCTAAGATCATTCGTTGACATTTATGCAGATGACACAACCATCTATGGCAACACTTCAAAGAGCATTAATGATCAAGATCTTTATGTTTCTCCCTCTTCCGACCTGGAGCACGTAGTGTAATGGGGAAAAGGTGGCTGGTTACTTTTAATACATCTAAAACAAAGCTTCTCTCCTTTCACCACCAACATTCTTTCTCACAAAAGTGACATTACTAGTCTTTCTCTACTCTATCATTATTTTTATGGTAGGTGCTTGACTGAGCTCCAATCTATTGTTCCACCCTGTAAAACATTTACAACAAGAACTCGTCTGGTTACAACAACTGTAAATAATTTTCCTTTCTCCCTCTGTATACCTAAAACTAAACATAAGCAAAGTTTATTTCCGAGAACTACCCGTTTGTGATACATAATACCACAGGGCTGCTTACCAGCTGACTATAGCACGGTCGTTTTCAAGTCCAATATTTACAAATTCTTGGGGTGTTGCCTCTTAAATAATCTAATTGCTGGTCAGTCTCAACTAATCCTCACATTGTTTTTTCACAAACTCATTAACCCTTATCCTCGAGTGGCCTATGGGCCTTGATAAGTTGTGACTTGTTAGTATATAAAAAAAATGCATAGAGTATTGTTGCTACATCTGGCTGGTGCATCAACCACTAGTCTTTCACTCTTAGACAAGTTTAAAAAAAAGAGCCTCTAATCTAATAGGTCCCACACTGTATACCAAGCCCCAACCTCTGTCCCATCACCACAATGTTGCACCACTGCTTGTTTTACAAGTATTTCAATTGAATATGCTTTGATGAAGTTGCTGCACTGGTGCCCTCTCAACATAAATACCTCTGACCTATCCGACAATCAGCAAAATCCCACCTTTTCACTGTTGAAGTTTCCAGATGCCAGAAGGCTTTCTACTCTAATAGCCATTTTCTTAAACCGCTTGCCTTTGGAATTTCCTCCCTGCTCTCTGTTTCTCCGACTATGTACCAATATGCAGAAATTCAAATGTAATGTGAACAAACATCTTGCTGCACAACTCTCCATTTAAAATGCCATTATTAATCTGATCCCTATTTACAGTAGCCCCTTGCCAATGTGCCCCGTTTGGGGTGAATATAAAGAAAGAACACTTACATGCACGCCTACTTTTATTTGAGCATGGCGGATCCCAATGTTTTTATAGACTGATGCAGATAACACACCTTGAAAAATTGATTTGCAAAAACGATAAACGAATTTTACAAATTAGGCACAACACCCTCAAAAGTGTCTGTGTGTGTTTATTCTATTCTTAACTAGACGCATTTTTGACCCATTCATTCAAGCACTGTCCTTTTCATTCTTTTACCATTCGTCCATCACTTTTACTTTAGCAGTCACCACAATACCACATTTACTTGAACTATACTATCTAACTTAAAATATTCCTAATGGTTTAAAATTAAGTTTATTTGCACAAGGTATAATTTACAAAAAATTACAATTTCATAAAAAATGATGGGGAGTGGGAGCCAAAAAAACAACACAAGAAGAAAGAAAAATAAAGGAACCTAATAAAATTAGGGGCAGGTTAGTAAGATTCTCCCTTTCTTATCACTGTTTCTCAGTTTGTTTAGAACCGGAAACAAGCCTATCGATCTCTAATTGGAAGTGGGATTCAAGTGGGATAAACAATCCAGAACATCTACATTGTCTGAAGTTATTATGCAAAGCAAGTATTTCTAAACAAGTTTAATTTGCGTACACCTAAGTAACTGAAATTTTAGTATTTCAGCTAAGATTGCATTTTGAATTGTTGTATTGCTAACTTAGGTAAATCCATCCTCTAGTCCACCCATCTGGACCATTCAAAGTGACTCGTGATTCTTCACTGAACATGACTTTTGTGAAATCAGTTTTCAAATTCTTCCTAATCTTAGCTGTACTTATAAGAAGGTGTGAGTATTTCTTCACTTTTTAAAAAAATGGAAATTGCTCCAGACAAGGCATGAAGCCGCTTGATGTAAGGAATGGGTGTAGAAGCAATACTAATTTAAGGTCAAAAACCTAGCCAACGATAAGTGCCAGATAAATAGATTCCGACCCAGAAAACAGCAATTTTTGCTCCTTTGTCAGAAACATCGCACATGGGATGTGAGGACTAAAGGACAAAATAAGGAAGCAAGCGTTACGAGGCTGCCGAGAGTAAACCCAAGGTCCCTTTTCTAAAGCTACATTGCAAAGCACCTTTTCCCACAGTTTACTCCTTCGTGTCTTAACAAATACAGGATGATTTCTCAGTAGTGGAACTTTAGCCACAACTTCTAAAGCTTTCTCTTTAATTTAAAAACAATTTTTTTTTCACGGATGAATCACCATTTATAATGAGGCTAAAAAACCGACTGGTGATTAAAAATTAATGAGATGAATAGTTTGAGAGTTGAATGATAATGAATACTATGAGAGGATTGAAAATCTCCACATACCACCCACTCAAAACAACAACCGACCCAACAAATTGAAGCAAGAAGTTATGAGACTGCCGAAAAAGTAAACCCAATATCCATTTTCTACTCTCCAGAGCTTCTGTTCCTGCTTTTTTATGTTTTCAATTTCTTTCTTGATCATGTGATCTGACAATCTGCTTTGAGATGGCTAATCGAGTCGTACCATCACCTATGATTGAAATTTGGTGGACATGTCAAGCATAGACTAAAGCTTATTTGTACCGGATATAGTTGGATTGTAGAAAGGATTGCAAATTTTCTTACTGATTCCATGGGTGGGTGCATTTAATTTAGGTAACCCTGTATTAAGAACTTGAAGCATAAATGTTGTTTTTTTTAACAAAATGACTAGATTCAGCATTAAATAACTTAAGAAAAGGTTGATATGTCATAAAACAAAACAATCAAACATGATAAGTTTGAATATGAAATAAAACCAAACGTTATTTTTATTCAATACTTCTTGGTGTTTTTTTCTAATTAAATCTTTGTTGGAGTTCATGCTTTAGATCCATTGATTCTCGTAAAGTCGGTTCTCTCTATCACTCCAAACACTTTTTAACACCTGAGACTATTCTCTATCTCTACAAATCTATTATCAGACCATGTATGGAATGGAGTACTGTTGTCATATTTGGGGTGGTGAATCTCTGTCCCATTCCTGTTGTACTTGATAAGGTTCAGAAGCATATCTATGGTTGGTTGGATCCCACTCTTTCTTCTCTACACCTTCTCTCTCACAGATGTGATGTTGTTAGTCTCAGTCTTTTCTATAAATACTATTATGGTATATGCTCTTCAGAATTGTCTAATCTATTCCAACTTGCTTAACTCGTTGGTCTAGTGGTTTTCACAAATTCGCTGTTTTGATACCTCGTTATAATACAACTTCCTATTCCAGTAGCTCCTTTCCAAGAACTGCAGGCTTGTGGAACTCTTCTTGCTGACTGTTTTCCTCCTACTTATAGCCTTGGTCTTTTCAAGACTAAGGTCAGTAGGCATCTCCTGTCTTTGCGATAATCATCTTTCGTTTTTGTTAGCTCCTTACATCAAGTGGCTTCATGCCTTGTCTGGAGCGATTTTCATTAAAAACAAATGCAGCAAAAGATGATAACCTATGCATGGAAACACCCCAAACAAGATTATCTGGTAATCCATAATCAATATCGAAGTAATAATCATTTTTGAAAAAGTCAGGCTAATATTTAATCATTATGCTTTCAGTCTTTTGTCCGGACTTGATACGCTTTTTATTTATTTGCTTAGAAGCAAGTTATGAACAACAACAAAATTAAAAATTAATTATAAAAAGTGTGAGTTGAATGAAGTAGATCCCTTGTATCATTCGGACTACTACTATCCTCATCTTGGTTGTTATATTCACAACGTTTTGGCCGATGTAACCTCTGACTTCTTCAGATGTATCTTTTCAAACTTGGGAATCGATACAGAATTTACAACTGAACCCTTTATTGAATCCACAGGGTAGATTGTTCTCGTTCTCTCAGTTATGACCGGGTAGAAATCATGATCATATCATCACATCTGGTTTAACGCCAATTTTATATGCTAAAATGCGTTGGTCGGCTTTAAGAAATTAACTTCCAAAGTAACCTATCTCTGACCAGGTCTTTATTTATCCCTCTTTCCCTCAGGTCCATGTTTGTCACTTCCTCTCATGTTTTCATTGGTCTTCCCCTGTCAACTGAACCTGCTACCTCAACTGTTCTACATCTACTAAACCAAGAACTTTCATCCATTTATTTCAACGTGGACATACCATCAAAGCCAACTCTTCTGCATGCATCTCCCTATACTACCTCGATTTAATCTTCTTAGATTTACATGACGCATCCATTGTATCGTTCTCATATCATTTCTCTCCATACAACACATCCTCAACCCTCACTGGCCAGATTTCCCTTTCATATATCATCACACTGTATAGACATGCCTGATAGACTTTTAATTAATTATATACAATGAATTGTTTTTAATAGAAATTGTTTCGGCATTTAATATCCCAAAATGGTTTATATACCATAATACCGGAACAAGTTTATGCTACTGTGACACCTTCAGACCCTTTAATAAGTTCAAGCAAGTCTGATGTTAACAAAACTTTCAATTTTTGATAGAATATCATATTTCAGAAATATATATATATATATGTATATATATATATATATATATATATATATATATATATGTGATTTTATGAAGGCTTACCAAAGCATTCCTTTCAGGACACCAATGATCACCATTAAAGATATTTTTTCTTACAAATATTATTTATTCAAATTAAATGTTTTTTCCCACACGTGTTTCACTACCAAGCAGGTACTTGCTTGGCAGATCATCAGGGAAATTAAATGTCTGGAATACGGGTTTCAACCGCCGACAATACACAATGTGGTGTTGCAATAGTTGAGGTCACTTAAGAAGAGAAGAGGAATAAAAATAAAAGTTAACATTAAAAAACAAGGAAGAACAACGATAAATAAAAGAAAGTCCTAGAAAAAGTCTTAGAAAAGTAGCTCGTGCATTATTTCTTCCACCCAGCCAACAAGCAAATAATCGGTCCCAAATACATTAAAAAAAACCCAAAAAACGGAACAATGTGCGATAATACACTTTCACGTCGGCCGGCACAATGATGAATAAATCCCCCCCCCCCCCAAAAAAAAAAACCGAAGAACTAAATCATTCAAGATACCGTTCACACTTGAATGATTTTACAGCGACTAAGAAAATGTGACACTCACTTTGAACACAGCTTTCTCATTGACAAATGTTCATGCAAAGTCGTTTATACACTGCCTTCTAATATCTTCAATTCCTCTGCTATGTCATACAACTTCAATTTACCATCGATCAAAACGAGTTTGTAAATTTTTTTTCCGGGACACCTGTTGAATTTGGACGAGCATTCAGTATTATTTGCGTCTGTACGACTGCATTTAATGTCAGCATACCACCTCTTAACCGTTGTTTCCAACAGAGAACAGTCTTAATAACACTTATCAAACCATTGCTTTGCTTGAACTGTATTTTTCCCATCAGAAAGCAATACTTTATCAACACACAATATTCAGATTTTTCCATTGTTTTGAAAATCTGCAACAATAGCTTCACTTAAATAACTGTAATTTGTAAACTAATAATCCGATTGAGCTCAAATTTTGACATGTGCAATTTGAAGGTTAGTATTTTTAAAAAAAATCATGAATTAAAAAAAAATTTTTTTTTATTAGTTGCACCATCTATATGTAAGGTCCGGGACTTATTGAGTGATGTGTTATATCATTTTTGATAAATCTATATATGTCATGCATGTATAATTTTTGATAAATCTATATATGGCATGCATATATCTATTTTTGTTAAATCTATATATGTCATGCATGCATTATTTTGTATGTATTTTACACGTGTTCGTGTAATATATTGCCATTTTTGTTTTATTATTTTTATTGTTTTTCTGGTCACATTTTCCCAGTGCAGTCATTTTGATTTTTTTAAACTTGATTTTGTTTTAATTGATTAATAGAAGTTCATGTTTTTTTTCTGTATTAATTGAATCGATGACCTTGGTTTAAGAACCCTTCATTTTCTGCTTGTGTGAATTGCAAGCAGTTCACAATGTTTTGGTTATTTGCATTGTGTGTGTGTGTGTGTTTGTAGGAGGTCTCCCCACTCCCTTTTGTAGGGTGATGGATGGATATGTGACAGTCTGTTCTGCCAAATGTTATTTCAAGGCACTTGAGAATTTCACTTCTGTTAAACCTTCCCCCCCAAGTGTGATCATCTTAAGGATTATCAAAATCTTCCATCCCCTGGGTGGTTGCTTATTGTAAACATTCGGAAATTCTTTTACTCAACTGCCAGTCTAACCAGTTTCATAAAAAGGAGAAGACAGGTGAAAGTTATTGGCTGCTCTTCTTAATTGTGAACGGACACCACTTTTTCTTCTGAGATATAAAAAAATTCCATCACTCGACAATTAAGGAATTGTATTTTCTCTTTCATTCTACACAGTAAAATTAGTTACTTGCATCAGGAGTGGTTTACACCTTACAAGGTAGGTGATCATCATCATCATCATCATCATCATCATCATCATCATCATCATGTGCGGTTTAACACCAGTTTTATATGCTGGCATGTGTTGGACGACTTTTAAAAATTGACTTCCAAACTAACCTCTCTCTGACCAGGTCTTTATTTATCCCTCTTTCTCTCAAGTCCATCCTTACCACTTCCTCCTATCTTTTCCTTGGTTGTCCCTTGCCAACAGTCTCTGCTACCTCCTGGTGCTACCAGATCAGGCTGTCTGAAGATACCGGCTTTCTGACTTAAAATGCACCAAACATTGATGTTATTGTTTTTTCTTTCCCTTTGCACAACTCAGTCATGTTTTGCAAAGCTAAATACTAAAACATTTTTCCTTTACAAAACAAACAAACCAAACACCATGAATAAATATTGGAAGATATAAAGAACTTGAAGCATAAAAACTTTTACCAAAATAACCTGATTTTGCATTAAATCTGAAAAGGGTTGATATGCCGTAAACAAAACAACCAAACCGTCCCTGCTACCTCAACTGTCCTACATCCACTAACCCAAAAACTTTTATCCATTCTTTCAACGTGGCCATACCATCAAGGTCAGATTTAATCTTTTCCTGAGGTCATCAGATATAAGCCTTTTTTTAACATTCACATTACATATGCATCGTATTATTCGCATATCATTTCTCTCCATGCAACACCTATCATCAAACCTCACTGACCCGGGCATAATTATTTGCACTCTGGTTTTGTCCTAAAATGAACTTAGACATTTCAAATTAGAATATTAAGCCGATTGTTTTGTTTTTACTTTTATTTTTTTCTGTAATCTACGTAATTTACGGAAATTAGGATCCCGGATGACACTGGGTGATCCTTCTAGTTTAATATAAAATAATCATTACAATAATAAAGATATTTTATAGAAAACAATTACTTCAATAATTTAATAGTTCCACAAAATTGCTTGCTTTTCTTTAATAAACTAGCAGAAAGACCCGACGTTGTTCAGAATTGAATGAGGATACTTTTTCACTATGCTCATAACACCATATTACTTTAGTTGTTCCTACTGCCCCATCTCCTGTTTCACCCCCTAATATAGTTGGGAGAAGCTGAAATGTTGGAAAACACTCTGATTTAGTATCTTATATATATGGTTTCAATTTCGTTAAAATCAGATATATATATTTGAAGTTTAAGAGTGTTCTGTCCTGATGGGTCACTTAGAGATGGGGGCACGTAGATATTCAGTACATAGAGAGTAACGTAGAGATTCGAGACCACTTCCATTGTCTTCCCCATAAAATTTTATACATATGATTTAAATTTCATACAAATAGGATATATGTGAAGTTTTAAGGGAGTTATGTCCTCATAGCCCTGTTAGGGGTGCACTTTAATATTCGGGAACACTTCAATTCTTTTCCCCAATAAATTTTACATGAGAATACACTTTTAGATTTTATGTAGATTCTCTAACCTTTCTTTCTAACACACAAACACAGACATTGAGTTTTATATATAGAGATAACATAAAAAGTATTCTTTATAACATTAGGAGTCATTGGTGTCAAAGGTCAACTCCAGTGTGTGAGGTGTTATTTCTTTTTATGAGTCGGCAATTGAGTAATTTGTGTGAACAACTCTGAAGCAAACATGTCCCATTTGTTCTCTCTTTTTTTTTCAGTTTTCTAATCTTTTTGTTTTTGCTAGGGATGGGGCATCCTAGTGGATGCCAGAAATTCACACGTTATTTCAGAGACTCCAATTGATCTTTGTGGGATTCTAACCGCCCTTAAGAGCAATTGTTTGTATCTCTTGCACTTGGTTCACCGGGTATATTCGCCAGGTAGTTTTTGAAATTCTTTTTTATGAGCCCGGTAGATCCTATGATAACTGGAATGATGAAGATCTTCCTAAGATTCCAGTTCCTTTTTATGTCGTACAAAAGACATTGGTATTTAGTTATCTTCTCCCTCTAAGCTCTGTTTAACCAACATCATTAGGGACACTGACTTCAACTAGGGTTACTACTTTCTTCCCCTTATCTCATATCACTATATCAGCTCCGTTTTCTATGTATGTAGCTGTAGGAATTGCATAGTCATAGTGGATGGTGTATGACTTATTTCCAGCAAAAAAATAATCAAAAATTTATTAAAATTGTCATCCTATTTCAGTATACACAGTACTTTTACTTCTTAACCCTTTTTCCACCCCCAAGGATGTAGACCAGAGGTTGGATTTTGGGAAGCTTAAACAGTGTGTCGATTTGGGTTGTTACACAGACAAAACCCTGTTCCCTGGAGGTATAGTAGACACCATCAATTACCACTTTCTATCCTGAACTGATTCTTAAAATGCATGTAGGATTACAGCAACCCTAACCCTAAAAATACATATGGGATATCATCAGCCTTTGGATACACAATGCTCAAGGTTTTACCTTCGGGTGTAAAAATATAGAGGGATTGTAACCTGTGACTATTGTGGGTCCACAAAATGTGCACTGACCTGGAGTGTAAGTTAGCCCCGAACCGTAACTTCAAATGTAGGATATGCATAGGACATGCACATCCTATTGACGATTGTCCCCACAAAGAGATGGTACGAGATGATAATCTCCCAGAGGTAGTAGATTGTTTCTGCTATGTAGGAGATATACTGAGTGCAGGTGGTGGATCTGAACTCAGTATGGCCATAAGGGTGAAGGCAGATTGAACGAAATCATGAGTTGTTTGCCTCTGATAACATCGCAAGCTGTCCCTCTCTACATCTAAGGTAAGTTGTATAACAGCTGTGTCAGAAGCATCATTATATATGGCAGTCAATGCTGGGCTCTCACCCAGCCTTCACTCCTGGATAAATCGTTACAGATGCATGGATGTTTTAAGTCGCAGGAAGATTGGCTGGCCAAGACAAGACCGCATACAGTGGAATTTGGAGACAGCTGACCCACTGAACCGTGAGAATAAGAGAGTGAGCTTACTTAATATAAGAAAACATCTGACCCCTGAACAAGGGAAAATTGGCATTAAATGAATAAAAAAAAGAAGATTCTGCCGGTTTAATACTTTAAATTGACAAGTTGAAAATTTAATTATGAAAAAATTAAATAAAAGTAAAATTTTGTTCGTGCTGGGATGTTTTGATAAATAAAAAGTATATGAAATTGACATCTTTAACATTTAACAAAGATTGGAAAAGGAAAAATGAATAAATTAAATTGAAACATGTTATCTATAGTAACTGAAAAGGTAATTATAAAAGTGATTTTCGAATAACAAGAAAATCTTCCTGGTGTACTCTGGGTGGCAGTGGTTATAGATCTGATTGTGAGAGTGAAAACTCCTCCAACTTCCTGTATGTATTATTAAGGGAGATAACTTCTTGATAATTCTGGGCTAACACCTGTATATATATTTTTAAAAGGAATTAATTAAAAAATACTTCACTTGTTGTAAAGGTTGTTTTTTTTGGGGGGGGGGGGGGTATTTAATATTGAGTAGAAGTTTAATTCTTAAAATGCTCTTCACTTATTTAATTAAATCCTTTACATTGCATCTATTAACAGCTACTTACAGTCATTGAAACAAAGGTTTGTGATAATTTCCTCATCTTAATCTACAGGTAATTAATGATGCTGAAACTTTTAAATTTAGTGAGTCCTGGGACCTACAAATTTGATTTTAATGCGTCCCCAGGAAATTTATGTTACTCGGAATAAGATAAGAAAAAAAGAAAATTTTAATATCTGATAAATAAGAAAATAGTCTTTATTCGATTTATCCAGGGGAAAAACAAAAAAAAAATAGCGGTATAAATGTGAATTATCCCCCCCCCCCCCAACACACACCGAAAGGGATCACTTGATTGTACATTGAAAAGAATGATTGGTCCTAAGAAGCTGTTCTTGATGTTACAGTGAGAGGTGAGAATGAAGTTCTGGGCTAGGAATTTGTGTTCACAACAAGCTGTATGTACAACCAAGAAATCCTTGTCTTAAAATTAAACTGTTCAGTTACAAAGAAAACGGTGGGTAGGTAGAATCCCTGTTTACTTGCCTCCCCATGAGAGCACAGTTAGACACAAGGTCGGTTTTTAATGTTGGTTAAATCCAGCTCCCCCAAAATGGGGCACTGTAGATTAGGACAAAAATGAAAATTGTTTCAGTCTAGAAGGATTTCTCCTTCACTAACTAGGTAGAATCTCTGTTTACTTGCCTCCCCACGAGAGCACAGTTAGACACAAGGTCGGTTTTTAATGTTGGTTAAATCCAGCTCCCCCAAAATGGGGCACTGTAGATTAGGACAAAAATGAAAATTGTTTCAGTCTAGAAGGATTTCTCCTTCACTAACTGAGAACAGACAAGATGAAGTGCAGCATCAGAACAGATACTACACCCTGCTCCCAGCCAAAATGGTGGGTAGGTAGAGTCGACTGTTCTTATAATTATTTTGTAATCAGGGTGGTGATGGGGTGATAAAAAATAAACAAATAAAAAAAACGGGATGGTAAAAGAGAACCCACACCCCTTACAGGGTTTCTATGTGCATTGCAATGTATCGTTTTTTGTTTTTTTAAATGAAAAAATTGACTTGCATCCTTCGGACGAATGGATAAGGTTTTACTACGTCCTTTTTTGATTTTTATGTGTCTCTGATGCAGGACGTGTAGCTATCAGTATCTCTGGGTAATGTAGCACTATGGTGAACCAATTCTTTGATTCCGTGACAATATATCTGACCAGTGTCTTGCAATACACGGCTGAAGTCTGATTTTGCTGAAACGTTGTAAGTTGTTGCTCAATGGGTTGTGACATTTCCTTTTTCTTTTTTTTTCTCTCGTAATACACAACTGAAGTCTGCTTTTGTTGACACGTCGTAAGTTGTTGCTCAGTGGATAGTGACGTCTCTGTTTGTTTCTTTTCTTTCTTTTTTTTGCAGTCATCTAGTTCTTCTTAATAACAGCAGTTGTAAAAGTTATTAAAACTGACGACACAAAATCTGTTGGTTTTAACAATGCTTTTGGGATTTTTGTTCACTATTCCCTTATATGGCATACATACATGATATTCCCCATAGGGGAATGGGAGCAGCTGTCTCAAAGCATGACCACTCTCTTTCACAGTTCAAATGAGTGAAAAATCTCATCGGCTTATCTGCTACGTGCCACTAGTGATTTCCTGTCTGTTGATGCAATATTCTGACATGTAGCCTTTTACCTTCTAGTAGCAGATTCCAATACTTTAACCTTATGTGGAAAAATACCGTTTTTAACCTTATTTTTATGCACCCATATCTACATATTCCTACAATTGTCAAATTTTTTCAACTGACCTCTCATGTCTATAAGAAAAAACTCATTTGTATGACTTGATTTGTATTTATTTCCTAATTAATAATTTTGATTCTATTCCAAACATGTCTTTTATTTTGCTGTTTTTGTTTTGTTCCTTCTCAGTGAACTGTTGTTGTGATGGAAACTTGTAAACCTGTCCCTCAATTGATGGTACTTTATGAATCGTCAGGAACGCAGATACAGTTTTCAGATGGATCCAGTCTCAGGTTGGCTCCCTGCGGCACCTCCTTCTCACATTTGGCACCGGCACACCCTGGCGACCATCCTCTGCAAGGTGCAGTTGTTTACAACACTTTTTCTGCCTTCATCCATTTCTTATTTCAGCAGACAAACAAAAAAGATTTTTTAAAGAATTCTTTTATTTGTGAATTAATCAATCTTGTAATGACTGAAATGTAATTATTGTATGGGGTTTAGTGATATTTAACTGATATTCGAAATGGAATCCAGTGTACATTTGGGACACTAATTATGCTAGCAGCTGAAAGGAACAAGTTTAACACAATACTGTACTTGACATCACTCAAACATACTGCACCTTACCAAATGTAAACACAATAGAACAAATATTTTCAAGTTGTCTCAGATTTACATTTCTAACATAGGAAATTATATTTTCGGATTTTCAAAGTCAGACCCAAATAGCATTTAAGCTGATAAATCAAACTTAGCTTCTGACTAGCCAATTTTCATTTATTATCGTTGTACTATGTTATTGCTTTCTTTACTACAATTTATTTAAAAAATTACTTAGACCGGTCCAGACGACTGCTAAAATGAAACATTTTTAAATAATTGCCTAAAAATATAAATCATCAAGAGGGATAACCCATTTTATACTGAAGAATATAATAGGAGTTGTTTATCTTAAGTTTAAAAATTTTGAAACAAATAAAAATTAAAAACTAAAATGATTTCATTGCATCCCGGGCAACACCAAATAGGTATAGCTAGTTTTCCATGAAAAAATCCCAATCAATTATATTTACTTACAAAAAAATGTTTATTATTTTTATAAAAAAACATAATATTTTTGTCTGAAAAATTAAAAACACGAAAATTACTTGTTTTTCGACCTGTTACAATAATATGATTATTCAAATTAATTTACTATTTATAATTTTTGTTTAATTTATAGTGTTTGAGGATACATTGTATAAATGCTGATTTTTATTCAAATATGAGAATGTGTGATAAGAAAGAAAAATTAATTTACAGACAATAAATAAACAAAAACTACATCTTTATTTTCATTAGATTGTATTAGTTTTAAAAAGATTACTTTTAAAACCAAATACAAAAGATTACTTTAAACATTACTTTGCAATTTCTTATTACAAATTTTTAACAAAGTTATGTGTTTGATCAAATTAGTTTCTTCAAATTGAAAGCGCATATTTATTATTTATCTAATATATAAAGTAAAGTCAGTATCTTTATCGCTTCTTTGTCATCGATGGCTTTCTTCCTACGAAATAAATATTTGATTCTGGTTAGTCAGTTGTTTTCTTGTTGAAAGTGGCAGTATGTTTAGAAGAATAGAACGTAATTCGACTTAAGTCCTTCTAGAAAATACTTTGTCGAGGTCGGAATTATTTTCAAATGGTTGCCATCTTAAAAAAAAGGGATGTAATTTTGTATTCGTCCATACAGAATTACTTTTCTTTGATTGGAACAAAAAATGATTATTTAGGACAAAAAAAAACAAAATGGCATAGCATAAAAAAGTAAAACAAATTGCAAATAAGTATACTACTGGACAACGTCGGGTCAGGACATTTAGTAAGAAATAGATATAAATTGTTTTGCATTTTCCAATGGAAGAAATGTTTTAAGCAATGATTGAATTGCAGAAAGGATTGTAAATTTTATTAACAATTTCATGGATTGTATTTTAGGGGAGTCACTCTTTCATGTCAAAATTACTTAATTCTGTCAATCTTTAATGACAGGTAATGTTATAAACTAGAAAATATATTTTTAAACCTCAAAGCTTAAATGTTTATTTTACTTCCTATTCGGGTCTTTGCCAACAAATCTTCTTTAATCCTCACAGAGATAAGTTGGTCAGCTAAACTCTTCCCTGTCTTTTTTTTTCAGGATTTGAGTTATTGTACAAGATTTCTGGTAGACAAGGATAAGTTGTCACAACCAGTAGCATAGTGAAGTTATTTGAAGAGTTTTCCTTCTCCTAGACTAGTTGCCTTGTCAGGGCTTGAGAGTCTAGTCTATCCTACTATTTAACTAATAGCTGAATGAAGAACAGGTGGATTCAAAACTTTCTCAGGGGTATTAGTGAAAGTGATACAATAGCCTCAACTCAAGTACAGCACCATTTTTCGAGAAAGAAGTTCTCTACTCTAATAGCTTCTTTCCTCAAACTGCTTGCCTTTGGAATTCCCTCCCTGCTCCCTGTTTGACTGTACCAACTTGCAGAAATTTAAATGTAATGTGAACAAACATCTCGCTGTACAACTCTCCACTTAAAATACACCTGTAAATCTGGCCCCTAATTCACAGTAACTCCCTACATCTCAGTGGAAATGTGCCTTGTTTGGGGTGAATATAAGTAAAAATAAAAGAATAAAAAATTATGTTTCGGAATTTTTGAGATGAGGGTTGATAATTTGTAGAATTTGGTATATTCGGACTACTGTTCTCATCTTGGGTGGTTTTATCACAACGTTTTGGCCGATGTAACCTCCGACTTTCTTTAGGTGTACATTGTCGAACTCAGGAATCTTTCTGTCGAACTCTGGAACCTGGACAGAATTTTGAACGGAACCCTTTATTAAATCCATGGATATAGTACTAAGTAAAATTCAGTTCTAAGTGACAGTCATCTGAAGGTTGAAGGTTCAATCCTCAGTGCGGGCGATACGAAGAATTGCGAATTACTGAAGACTTCTTCCCAGTCATGGCAGATGGAACGAGAGCATGCTACCCCCGTGGATTTAATAAAGGGTTCCGTTCGAAATTCCGTCCAGATTCCCGAGTTCGACAGAAAGATTCTCAAGTTCGACAAGGTACACCTGAAGAAGGTTTGAGGTTACATCGGCCGAAACGTTGTGATAAAAACACACAAGATGAGAACAGTAGTTCGAATATACCAAATTCTACAGAATAAAAAATGTTTTAATAATATTAATAATCCAGCAGTAGTGGCACGGGTGTTGCCTCAGATGTTTTTTTTAGGGCCAAAATGTTTTGAAAGAAAGCATTTACTTTTGACGTGTTGAGATGTATACCACCCACACCCAAATACAGGGTGCAGGCAATATTTGTTTGCAAGATTACTGTCTAGCAAAAAATAACACACTTGGTGTAATAAAAACTGGACGCCGAATATAACTTAAGGATAAGCTTTATTTAACCATTTGTTGCTTAGCTAGACAAATAGTGTTTTAACATTCACTCTTAATATACACGAATGTAGAACATTCCATTATTACTCCAAGGGGGAGACAGGCATCAATTATCTTTGTTACTACATTCTCCCCCATCTATCTTCTTATTCGTAGGGAACAAAATCATCCCATCGACCTGGCCTCCTGCGGGTTCTTTGAGGGCGTCTTGGTTGTTCGTGCCCGACATCCATTTCTAATCTAGGCTCCTCGGGACCTGACGACGTTTCGGGACTGTCTTGTGTTGCTGGTTTAGGGCTAAAATATCTTGCTCCAAATCGCTCTCGTTTTCTACGGCGCTTCGGTCGCTTGGTGTCTGAAGATTGAGTATCTGTCTCAGATATTGGGTGAAACCGCTTTCGTGGTACCCATCTGTCGTCCGAACTAGAGTCAGAGACGACTCTGTTAGTATATTCAGATTCGTTTTGTTGGGACTCTGAACTTGACGTATCTGGCACACGATCACCTAAGAGGGTCGGACTTGTTCCACGAACCGGAGCTCTATATCCATCTGAAGCAGTTCTACGTTCATATACATTTCCTGCTGGGGCTAGATCCCTTAAGGAGACAGTAGATTGCCTTCCTTCTGAATTTCTGACCAGTGCATACTGAGGGTTCGCTTCGATTAATTGTACCTCGCTTACCAATGGGTCATGTTTACTATGACGAACATGACGTTTTAATAAAACTGTGCCAGGTTGTGCAAGCCACGAGGGAAGTGATGTGCCTGCTGAGCTTCGTCGTGGGAACGAGAAGAATCTCTCATGTGGGGTAGCGTTTGTCGCTGTACATAATAGAGTCCTAATAGCGTATAAGGCCATGGGGATGAGACTTTCCCAATCGGAGATCGGACTATTGCGATTTGCTGCCGCCAACTGTACTGTCTTCCATATTATACCATTGTATCTTTCGCACTGTCCGTTTCCTTGAGGATTGTGAGGAGTTGTTCTACTTACAGCTACTCTTCGTTCATGCAGAAACTGCTTGAGTTCGTCCGACATAAAAGCAGACCCACGATCTGAATGTATATATGCAGGCACTCCAAAAACGGCAAAAATGGAGCAGAGGCCTTGAATTACTGTTGCAGCCGTTACGTCTGGGCAGGGGATGACGAACGGAAATCTTGAGTACTCGTCTATTATTGTGAGCATGTATTTATTTTTAGTTTTAGAGGGTAAAGGGCCCTTAAAATCCAGGTTAAGTCTTTCAAAAGGCTGTGTGGCCTTAATGAGTGTTGCTGGAGGAGGTTTGTAGAACCTGGGCTTATTTTCTGCGCATATCCGACAAGAGTTCGTAATTCTTTTTACGTCTTCAACAGAATATGGCAAGTTTCTGTTCCTGACTACGTGAATCATTCTTGTGATACCTGGGTGACACAATTCCCTGTGTATATACTGAAGATCATCTGAGCCAGTTACCAGGCCACACACCCTTGAAAGCGCGTCGACCGCGGCATTCTCCTTACCAGGGCGGTAAGTGACGTCAAAGGAGTAGCAAGAAAGCTCCATTCTCCATCTCGCTATTTTCTCGTTTTTTATTTTACTCGTTGTTTTTGGGTTAAACATAAACGAGACCGACTTTTGGTCAGTGATTAATTCAAAATGTCGGCCGATTAAGTAATGCCTCCATTTTCGTAATGCCTCAACTATGGCGTACGCTTCTTTTTCTATTGCAGAGTGTCGTCGCTCGGATTTCGAAAGTGTTCTTGAAAAAAAAGCTACAGGACGACCGGATTGTCTCAGTGAGGCAGCTATCGCACAGTCGGAGGCATCCGTCTCAACTAATAGAGGGATAAAAGGATCCACAGCAGAAATGGCAGACTGAGCAATGTTCCTTTTCATGTTTTGAAATGCTCTGATGGCGGAACAGGACAACGGAAAAGTAGATACTTGTGTCAATGGGTGTATTTTTTCTGAAAAAGACGCAACCCATTGGGAGTAGTGAGCAAACATACCGAGGGCTCGTCGTAAAGAGGGCATGTTTCCAGGGATTGGTAATTCCATTAGCGGTTTCAGTCGCTCGGGATCCGGCGTCATGATGCCATTTTTGACAATGTATCCCAATAATTTGATGCTTTTCAAGTTGTAGGAACATTTTTCACTGTTCAAAGTCAGATTATATTTCTTGACGGCAGCCATGAATCGTTTAAGGTTGTGGTCATGTTCAGCTTGGTTATGTCCGCATACTGTGACATTGTCTATATATGCAACAGTACCCTTCAATTTTTCATTGGAGATTATTTCATCTATTACCCTCTGGAAGCTAGCCACACCATTTGTTATCCCAAAAGGAATTCGGCAGAACTGATATAGGCGACCGCAGGCCTCGAATGCCGTGTAGGGCTTATCCTCTGGCTTGATAGGTACCTGATGGTAGGCACTTCTGAGATCTAAAGTACTGAAAGTGTGATATTTTGCAATATTAGAAATCATTTCGTCAATACGAGGCAGTGGATAGGCATCGAGTAATGTGTATCTGTTGATGGTCTGGGAATAGTCAATGACCATCCTTTTCTTGTGATTTTCAGTGGCTGTTACGAGGACCTGTGCTCGCCATGGAGATTCACTTGGCTCTATAATTCCTTCCTTAAGTAGTTTTGTTACTTCTGCTGCTATGAACTGCTTGTCCGTTTCTGAATAGCGTCTTGATTTTATTGCTATTGGTTTGCAGTCAGGAGTTAAGTTTGTAAAAAGTGACGGGTGCCGCACTTTGACAGCTGCTAGTCCACATACGCTTAGGACTGGCTTGGGGCCACCAAAAGGAATTTCAACGCATGAATGTTGTTTTAGAAAATTGTGACCCAAAATCACTTCGCAGCAGAGGTTTTTCATTACTGATAATTTGATCCCTTGATAGGAGTTTCCTTTTAGTTTCAGGTTAACCATGCAATATCCAATTACATGGGACGATAAAGATGAATTTGCCATTGATATTTGGTTGGAACAAGGAAATATTTCCCATTTATTTGCTTTTACAATACTGGCATTAATAAAACTTTCGGAACTGCCTGTATCAATAAGCGCATGAATAGTCAATCCATTGATTTTTACCCTCACGATTGTTTTTGAGAGGCAGCCGGGGAATGCAGCTGATATTGTAATTGGTGCTACAGTAGCAAGAGTAGCCGAACGTTTTTTTTGAGAAGCTGACCGGCAAACTTTCGAAAAATGTCCCTGCTTATCACACTTGTGGCATCTAACATCTCGAGCCGGGCAGGACGAACGAGCATGTATACGAAGGCCACAAAAGTAGCATGTGGATCCAGCTGAGGCGGCAGTGATAAGTTGTTCGTGATCGTTAGAAAGGGGGGTGGCAGCATCTTGGACAATGGAAGAATTTTGAACATGCAGAGGAGGGGCTACGATAGCAGCTCCCAAAATATCGGGTTGTAAATAGAAGACAGACTGCTTCTGTGCCATGTCCAACGTTAGAGCTTGTTCATAAGCTGTTGGTAAGTCTAGGTTTTTATTCTCTAGTAGTCTTTGTCTTATTTGGTTGGACTGTATTCCATTAATAAATGCGTCCCTGATAAAAACATCTCTCGCTTGGTTCGCAGTTAAGGCTGTAAATTCACACTCGCGACTTAACGTCTTTAGAATCTGAAGGTATTGTTCAAGGCTTTCTTCTGGTTGTTGACGCCGGGTAGCAAGTAAATGTCTAGCAAAAATAGTATTTTTTTTCTTTACAAACATGGCTTCTAAAATGTCCACCGCAGTTTCATAATTTTCACATTCAGATAAATTTCTATAAATAGCAGTAGAGACATGATGTAAAAGAAGGGTATATTTCTCAGTACCTGTTAAAGCCGCGTTTGAAGATAACTGTAGAGCTGTAAGGAATCCTTCGAACATTTTTCTCCAATGCCGCCATTTGTCAGTAGATTCCGAGTCGGCCGTATCAAGGTCTAGACGATCGGGTTTCAAGTAACGTTCCATAACGAATGGTTAAATAAATTGTAATAAAAACTGGACGCCGAATATAACTTAAGGATAAGCTTTATTTAACCATTTGTTGCTTAGCTAGACAAATAGTGTTTTAACATTCACTCTTAATATACACGAATGTAGAACATTCCATTATTACTCCAAGGGGGAGACAGGCATCAATTATCTTTGTTACTACACTTGGTTCATTTTTTAAAGATTTATTCATCAAATTTGTATCAGTTTGTCTTCATGACTTGTTCTGTTGATTTCATTCAATAAATCCGCCTTTGACTTTGATGACAACCTTGAGGCAGCCTGGGAATCAGTCACAGACCTTTGTCACTGTCTTCCGACTTAGGCTTCCCAAAAGCTCTGGTGATCCTGGCCTTTAACTTGTCTTTTGTGTTGTAGCTGAATCTGCTAGTGTCTCATTCTTCCTGCGCCACATACAGAAAAGTTGAGGGGGTTGCAGTCAGGCAAGCTGGGAGACCAGATGTCAGGTGAAGTGCGATCTGCAAAGTTCTTTTAAAGCCAGCTCTGGGTCTTCCAGCAGCTATGGCAGGGTGTTGAGTATTTTTTCCACGTGTATGGCCTACCTGCAGCTACCTGGTTGATCCAGGGGTTGACTGCCTTGCTCAGAACTTGGATGTAGCCATCAGTGTTCAGCCTGAGGCCCCCAGGGAAGAAGTAGAGTGGCATGGCATCATCTCTACTAAACTTCAGTGATGAATTCCAGCGTTCTGGCGACATCAGATCGTCCATCGTGCATTTTTCTTTCTGATGTCACCCATCGTTGAATCTGGAATCCTTTAATTTCCTTCTGACCTTGTTGATGCTGAGAAAATCCGAAATCTCTTTATTTGTCCTTCTGATGCAGATTCCAAAGCGAACTCCATGTCTCTTACACAAATATGGAGGTTCAAAATTGACCATAATCAATTATTCTGCAAAAAACAAGACTGGAAATTTAGTCAAGGCTTTCATGAAGACAAGACCGACAACGAAAGTATTAAAAGAATATGTATAAAATTAGTATTTGAAAATTGTGAACAAATATCATCTACATACTGTATTTTTGGGGACCATTAATTTAAAGCCTTTGTCACTTTACAGTTGGAAATTAGGGACAAGATTTATTTTATGGTGCCATTCATATTAACCTAATTGTTAAGACTTACTATATTTTGACGTAGATATTAATACTTATAACTCTGTATAAAGAGAAAGTTCTGTTTGGTAACGGGTCCCAATATACTAATTGAAACCTGTATATATTATTTACCCCTTTGGCAGGAGGTTAGACATAAGGTCAGGTGTGTTTTTGAGAAGCCAGGATAAGCGCACTCCACGACTCTGTACATTGATGGCTTGCGAAGGGAAGTAATACATACAACCTGTACAAAGGGAAGTAATACACGCTTACTTTCTGTTTCTGAATTATTTCCCTTTATATTTCTGGCACTACTTCGTTATTAAATAAGTTTGAAAATAATATTAAACCACGGTAATATTTTTTTATATACTTCTGAGAAATCACTTTCAGAGAAGCGTATGTCCAATCAATAAAAAAAAAAGGCAATCACAACACTATAAGTGTGGAAGCCAGTAAAGAATAAAATAAAAAAGCACGTTTACAGTTTAATAGATGAAGAGATGTGTAGTCAGTAAAAATATGTGTGCCAATAATAAGTCCAGTTGCAAATCCATGTTCAAAAGTCCCAAAAGGTAATGCTTTGTAAAAAAATGGTATAAAAAACTGGGTAAAAAATCCAACTTGCAGCAAAAGAAAACAGTTTCGTTTACCAAGCTCAAACACAAAATTGCGTTTTGTTAATAAAACGCAACGGTTTTCATTCACACAAAGAATTTTTGATTGACCAGTCAGTCAGGGCAGAAAGAAAATTAGCATAGTTCTTCTGATATTTAAAGTGGCAGGTTTTAGTTAAGAGTTTTCTTTTTCCATCGACGGACCACATACACAAAACACGAACTATTTTTCAAGGTAGGTAATTTTCTATTACAAGATGCTAATTGAAATGGCGAAAAGAAGGACGGAAAGAAAAAAAAAAGGGAAAGGAAAAAAGCGAGAAAAAAAAAATGATGTAATTAGTGATGGAACATTAAAAGTCTTTAAATAAACAGTCTAAAAAACCAGGAAAAGTCTTTTTGTCTATATAAAGATGTTACATAGTAGTAGTCGAGTTAGTGGAAAAGTTTGGAGGTCCGGGTTCAGAGGGAGACACCGAGTGGAAGTTACACTAACCACTCTCTCTCTTTCTAACGCATGCAAAGTTTCTGTTTCTGTTCTTTTGAATAAACCTTTTTATAAACTAACCTACAAGTGTCAGCATAGTTTTGTATCAACGGATAAAAAATCAGCCTGGGCTCACAACAATGATGGTGGCGCCCACAAGATGATCAACCCACATGCATAAAAGAATTTTATACTACTAAGGGTGTATAGAAGAAAGATACTTAGAAAGAATGAAAAATGAGTATTGCTAAGAATCTGGAAACAGTTGTCAGGCAGATGAACAATTAAAAAAGGTTACCGTTTTAATGCCATTTTAAAATGGTTGCATTTATCTACTTTTAAAGAATAATTTTCAATTTTTTTTCTGCATAATATTTCAGAAAAAACCTGCATTCTCCAGCGGACACAGTACGTGACGAGTGCTTACAAAAATAAAGTTAGCCAGGCTGTGGGTTTTCGTAATCTATTTGCAGAACGTCCATTCTTGTGCAAGAATCTATTCGAAGAAGAAGGCGACGAAATTGTAAGTTTCTTGAAATCTGTAAATTTATAACATTTTTACCTTAAAAACATCATAAGGAATATTACTTTATCTTACCTTCCATATATATAACACATCACTCAATAAGTTACGCACATAACTAATAAAACAGCAACTTTTAGGCAAAATTCGACTTTATTCATCAACATAGTCTCCTTCTAGGGTGATACACTGATTCCAATGCTTCTCTAACAATTTGATGCTTTTTTTGTAGAACGATTTATCTTCAGCCCCAAAATATGCCTCAGTTTCTAATATCATGTTTTCACTGGAGCCAAATTTCCTTCCCTTGAGAATTCTTTTGAGGTTTGCAAACAGCCAGTAGTCGCTGGGAGCCAGATCTGGAGAATAGAATAGTTGTAGAAGCAATTCAAAGTGCAATTCATGTAGTTTTGCCATTGGTGCGATCAACTTGTAACATCGTGCATTGTCATGGTGAAAGAGATTCTTTTTTTCTCAAGGTAATCGATGAACAAAATACCTTGCATATCCCAAATTATGGAGGCCACAACCTTGCCTGCTGATGTTTACATCTTTGGTTGCTTTGGTCAGCTTTTATCTGCTGCTGTTCATTCAGCTAACTGTCAATTTGACTCTGGAATTAAACACTCTCATCCATTCTTTAAATGTGACCAAACCATCAAAGTCTCCTGTTCTGCACACATTTCCTTATACTGTCCAGATTTAATCTTCCTCTGAGATCATCGGATCTAAGCCTGTTTTTAAGACTCACATTGCACATCCATCATATCATTCTCATATCATTTCTCTCCATGCAACGCATGTCCTTCATCACACTGCGTAAGCATGCCTGATAGACTCTTCCCCTGGTCGACAGCTATAACATTCTGCTGATTAGTAATGGCAGAAGTTCCCTGAAATTATTCCATCCATTTCTATCTCTTGCTATCACACCGGCTGCCGAGTAAAAATCGTATTGTATCTATTATATTTACTGAGGCACTGACTATTAGAGTTATGAAAAGTATGAATGCACACATTCCCCTCACTAATGAGGTGAGTGAGTGATTGACCTAGTTAAAAATCTTGCTGACTATGGAAGTGACATTTTTCAGTTCAAATCAAAGCTGTGGAGTTGGAATACAAAATCTCTGGCGCTGACTCGTCTATCTTTAGCACCTACAACTCCTTTTATATAATTAAGTGATTATGACTTCTATATCTCGTAAAGAAACAAACTAGAGCCATATAAAATATAAATTCTAACTGGTGTCGGCATAGTTTTACGAATTCTAACTACAATGAGCCCTTAATTATTTCCGACTCCCAATACCACAGCCCTTATTCAAATCCAATCAGATCGATTGTGTTCATTTATGGTACTAATACTGTTGCTAAAGTTATGACCCTGCATTTTCCATCCAGCTATGGATAAAATGACACCTTATTTTCAATTTATCGTGTTAGATAGCGAAGGGGGTGTTAAGATGGAATGGTTTGAGTGAAACCCAAAAGGTCAGAGGTGACCTAAAAGCGAAAATCGAGAAAACCACGTGACTTCCAGACGAGAGGAGGTCTTGGTCTCTTTCTGACTGACAACTGAAGCAAGCAGATGTGAAGACGCTGTTCCTAGAGCCTAGTGTGGGTAAGGGCAGTCGCGTACAATGTAGGTAAGTGTAACGAGACAGGCGATTTATCTGCCTCTCTCTCTCTCTCTCTGTAAGACCATGCTGCCCCTCTCTCTCTCTCTCTCTGTAAGACCATGCTGCTCCTCTCGACAACCGGCGACCCTAACGTTGTGAGTGCCGTAGTTTTCTTCTCCTTCTGTTTTTGTTCCCATTCTGGCTGTGTCGTCGTCATCTCTCGTCTTGACGATCGCCGAGGACACGAGCACTGGTTTACAAGTTGAGAAAAGCAAAAACAATGCAGACTCACAAGAAAAAACACAAACTCCGACACATTGTGTATGAGTCAGTTTTACTCTGGTTGTGTGTGACACCGTCACAGAGGGTTGAGGCCTCCATTGTCGGTACTCAAAGTCGTCAGCTCATCTCGGGTCTGCTAAGTCTCTGCCCGATCTGCTCTGATCTGATTGTGTTCTCCCCGAGCTGCCAACTGCCGTAAAACTCGTCAACTGCCGTAAACTAAACCATCGTAGAAACTCAACTGCCGCAAAACCTGTCGCAAACAACTTTAACTTCTAACTAAATCCCACATCTGGTCTTTTGTCTTAGTAACCGACAATCAGAAATGACTCGGCCACTCCTAAAAAACGCCTGGGCTTTGTCCCAGAGTGACTGATAAACTGAAATTGACCACTAACTGTCAGGCGTCCTACTGTTTCTGATTGGCTTTGTGTGCATTGGTGAGTCATTTCCTATCATTGTCTTTTTACATATCCTACTTTCGACAGCTCTTCCCCTTTTTGTGAATCATTTCCTGGAGGGGGTGGGGGGCATCCATAGTATCACATCTCTCTCTCTTCCCTGATCATGTATAAGTAGTCAATCAGTTTTCTGTTCCTGTTCTTTTTAATAAACCTTTGTAAACCAAATAACAAAGTATCAGCTTGGTTTGTATTAACGGACGAAGGGATAGCCTGGCTTACAATGATGATGATGACTAGAGGATCAAAACCCGTTCGTTTATCATGAACCTGGGTTCACAACTAAACACGGGTGTGTAAGGGTTTATATACCCAACGGTAAGGTGTAATATAACAATCGTATAAAATGAATTGTTTACAATAGGTATTGTGTTTCAACATTAAGTAATCTTGAAAAGGTTTATACGCCACCGAACAGAAAAACTAAATCTATGATAAAACATTTTTATGTTTCTGAATTTTTTAGATGAGGATTGATAATTTGGATTATTCGGACTACTATTCTCATGTTGGTTGTTATTTTCACAACGCTTAGGCCGATGTAACTCAGAACCATGGAGCAACAGAGAAAGGCATTGATTTAACAGTCAGTTCTATGTGACAGTCTTCTGGAGGTTGAAGGTTCAATCTTCACTACAGGCGATAATAACTAACAATAACATAAAAACTATTTAACACTTCTACCCAGTCATGGCTGAAAGAATGAGAACAATCCCCCCTAGACATAAAGATTCCCAAGTTCGAGAAGATGCACCTGAAGAAGGTCGGCAGTTACATTTGTTGAAACGGTGTTAAAATAACAACCAAGATGAAAAAAGTAGTCTGAATAATTCCAATAATACGAGACATTTTTATTCTTTTGTTTTTCAGAAACTCTATTCTGTGATTAAAAGTATAACCTGGGCCAAATCACTGGAGGCGGCACATCCTAAATTGGAATACTTTGAAGATGGTAGCATTCGATTTACTTCAGAGGAGGAATATGCTAGTTTACAACTGTCTCCCCACCATAGGGACTTCAGTGTTTGCTATCTGTCTATGGTGAAACCGCTTTCCAATACAGATTCTGGCCGGGTGAGAAAAAATAGGAACCATGTAGGTTGTCCCAGACCACGACCAGACAGTCCAACCTCGAGTGAATTGTCTGACACTACAGCAACATCACTGGCAACCACTCTATCCCAGTATCGGACGTCTACTCCCATTGAACTTTCTTCCCAAGAAGCGAATTTAGAGAACTTTAACAGTAGCAGGTATCGTCCGCATAAGCCGAAAGGTGTACGGAACTACCTATCAATTGTTGACACAAACGCGGGTTCGTTTTTAGAATTGATAGGCTCTGCAGACGAAGGACAAGATGCTGCCACTTCAACGACGACGACGACGACGACAGAAGATGCGGGTGCATGTGATGTAAATAGTGAAGTTCGTAAAGAGGAACGACTAACACAGAATGAATGTGCGCCACCTACCAAGAAATATGATTTTGACGAGAAGTGTAGGGTCAGGTATACATGGATCACTCAACATATTTCCGCTAATGACTGCCCTCAGGTTTGGTATCATCCATTTCAACTTGCTTTGCAGGCTTCGAAAGAACACTGCTGTAAAAAGGAGCCTTCAGGTAAGTTGAAATCTACACTAATATAAAAGATATCTGACCGTTAATTACTTTTAGGCTATAAACGTAAGGACATGAAATTTGGTAAGAATGATACTCTTCCTATGCAGATTGTCACGAGGTTGTTATACAGGATGACACCCTCACTGAAAAATGCCACCCATCCATGGAATTATTAATAAAATTCACAATCCTTTCTGCAATCAAACCGTACTTGGTACAAATAGACATTAGTCTATGCCTGACTTGTCTGCCAAGGTTCAGTCATGAATGTTCAGCAGTCTTTCCTTTATCGCCGTTTAATTATATGTGGGGACACTTTGGTGATCGTCTCATCAATAGGAGATATAAACCTGAATGTGCTTCACACTCATCAGACATTAACTCTCTACCCCGCTCCCGGGGTTATTTTAAAGATGATAATGTTTATCAAAACGATCCTCAGACTATTCCTGAACTAAAGAGAGCTATCACAGCCAATATGAGGGCATTATCAGAAGAGTGTGTCGGAGTTATTGATAATTTTGCACGTCGTATCGAGGTGATAAAACAAAGACTGTTGGACATTCATGACTGAAACTATTTAATGACTAAACGATACTTTAATAATTAAAGTTAACTTTCAAAAATCCTATTTAAAAAAACTACATAGTTAAAAAAAAATGGAGGTAAAAAAAATGAAAGTCAACTAAATGTCAATATTTTTAAAGTCTTGAAAAAGTTATGGTTTTCTATGTAAAACAAGATTATTAACATTGTTTGTATAAGTGTTATAAAAACACTTGATAGGACATCCTATGAAAGTTCCTGGTATTTACATATTGATTTTGAAAAAGGTAATTTTTTTATGTTTCTGAATTTTTGAGATGAGGATTGATAATTTGTATAATTTGGATTATTCGGACTACTGTTCTCATCTTGAGTGTTATTCTCACAACGTTTCGGCTGATGTAACCTCCAACCTTCTTCCGGTATATCTTGTCGAACTCGGGAATCTGGACGGAATTTTGAACAGAACCCTTTATTTAATCCACGGTCGAAACGTTGTGAAAATAACACTCAAGATGAGAACAGTAGTCCGACTAATCCAAATTGAACAATTCATTTTATTAATTAACTATTATTGGTTGTTATTTATTAAATTAATTCGTTTATAATTCATTTAAAAAAAAAAAAAGTCTATTCCAAGCTGAGTAAAAAATTTACTGTTTTCTTTTACTATAGTTCACTCCAAACAAGGCATATTGCCACTGAGACATAAGGGGCTACTATGATTAAGGGCCAGGTTTATAGGAGGCATCCTAAGTGGGGAGTTGTGTAGCAAGATTTTTGTTCACATTACATTTAAATGTCTGCATGTCGGTACAGTTGGGAGAAGCTGAGAGGGAATTTCAAAAGTAAGTGCCCGAGGAAATAAGCTATTAGAGAAGAAAGTTTTCCAGCATCTGGGGACCTCTACAGTGAAGGGATGGGATTTTGCTGCTATTCGGGTTAGTCGGGGATATTTATGTCGAGGGTGTACAGTGCAGTAAGTTCATCAGAACACATTGCGTGGAAGTACTTGTTAAAAAAAGCATAGGGATGCAACATTGCAGCAATGGGACAGGGGCTGAAACTTAGTAGACAGTGTGGGATCTATTAGATTAGAGACTCTTTTTTGGCACCCTGTTCAAGAAGGAGAGGCTTGTGGTTGGTGCACCAGCACAGATGTAGCAACAATACTTTATGTATGGGCGAATGGTGGCTTTGTAGAGATATAGGATACTGGCAGGTGTGAAAAGTTTTCTAGCCCAGTAGAAGCAGCTCACCGTCTTTGCAGCATACGTGGCAGTATCTTCTATGTATTTAGACTTGTGTATAATATGACCCCCCCCCCCCCTCACCTTTAATTCTTGTTCACAATTTCTCATATTTATACAAGAAAACAGTTATTAATATTAACCATCTCGACAACAACGATCCTGAGCACCTTTTTGTATCTCCAAGTGTCTAACACCTATGGACATGTCTACAATGTCAGAAAACAGCACAGTTCCCATGACTTTCCGAAGCATTTTTTTTATGATCAGAATTGTTGAAGCATGAAACAAACTGCCTGCATCAGTTGTTGGCTGGCGAGACAATGCATGCTCTAAAACGCTTGCGCTTCCTTAAATTTGCCAAAACTACACCCGATGCCTCTCCCCCTCCAAACATATGCACACATGTATATCCTGACTCACACACTATTCATTTCCCTGAATCCTATGCACTATACATGCACTTTTGATGCGTTGCAGTGCACCTGAGCACTGCACGCAATGATTTCATTATTATAATAACTAGCAATAGTATATTCCCTCCGGTCACATATTTTTGCTAGTATATATATAATGTAAGTTGAATTTGCTAATGAATAGCCGATTGTTACAATTTCTTGTTGAGGTACGCTACCCAAAGGAGAAGGTAATGCCTGGGAGGATGGTCTCATGACAACAGAACAGGTACTACACTACTCCTACCCCAGAAAAAGAAGATAATCCCTGGGAGGATCGTATCATGACCACAGAACAGATACTACCCTACTTCCCTGAATTGAGCACTGAAAGATATTACATTAGTCTGAAATACTATATTAAACTGAATTGAGCATTAAAAGCTAGTAGTATAGTTCCGGTTTCAGACAGACAGATACCAAATCTCCATTAGTAATCGATATGTAATTCGATTCATATGTTCATGACATCTTTTAAAAGAGGCAATTTTTAATTTTATTTTAGAAGTTAAAAAAACTTGCTCAGCAAATAATGTTAAAACTCCTCAAAAGGTTGATACGTCACAGTTTGTTGTGTCTCCACTGCCGGAACCAGTACCAGTGAAGTGTCCTGGTCAACATCTCCACAAATGGCTCAACTCTGAGTGCAAACACCAACAACTGTGGCCAGTACTTGTGGGCAGTCATATCCAATTAGAGACAGACCTTCGCCAGGGAAGACTCAAAGTACTTGTGATGTCTGGAGTTGTGTACAGGTAAGTTGTTGACTACTTGCTGCGTCTTTTCTTTATATTTCTATACCTGCTTGTCGATTTTAGACGTGATTTTTTTTGTTTTGTTTTTAAACTATGGATTCTGAAAGTATGAGCAAACTTATAAAAACAAATTTGTATTGGCAATTACGTGTGAACACCCTAAAAGTTTTGGCGGAAAAAAAAAGACAACAAAAAATAATTTAGAATTTAAAGTGTGGGGATCAGTTTCGCATATAAATTTAACATAAAATGATCTCCCATTACCCGGCCATTCTTGCCTTTTAGTGCAGTTTATAAAATAAATAATTACTCTACCACTAACTCTAGGTTCGAGTGACAAGCCCACCTCCTAAAAGTGTTGTACCTTAAATCTTAATGACAAGCAACTCCCTAAAAAAAACTCCCTTAACCCTAACATTATGTTCAAATGGCAACCTCTATCCAAAACAAAAACCCTTTCTTAATCTTATCACTAACCCAAAGTCCGAGTGGCAAGCCCCCATCCTACAAAAAGCCCATTAAAACCACACATAATCGTCTAAAAAAAGCAAACCCCCATATAGAAAAACACACAGAATTTATCTCCCATAGAAAAAAAAAATGATTAACTGCTCTAAAATGCTAGAATAGCCCGGAAATGGTGAATTTTACATTAAATTTATGTGAAACTAATCCCCCACTCTAAATTCTAAAATAATTGTTTATTTTTCTTTTTGCTAAGTTTTCAGAGTGTTCACATGTAATTGCCTAAAAAGGTAGAATCTCATATTTTGGGCAGGCAAGAGGACGATTTAGCGGAAGGTGTTAATCTACAATAATACCAAAGAAATCTTGCAATATATTCATTTTTAAACAGTGCTAGTATTATATTTCAGTTTCTTGTACATAAAATGTATTACAATTCAACTTTGAGTTCTCTAACTTCTTTTTTTAATGGATACATGATATTTTTTAAGGTATTGCAGCATATTTATGTGCATTTACTGCAGATTACTTGGAAATCATTAATTTCTGGAGATTTTCAGTTGCATATTCTGATTCCTAGCATAAAAATACACTTATATGGCAAATTTCATTGCTTAATCTTGTTTTAACAAACATAACATTTTTACTGAAAAATTAGTGTAAAAAATGTGATGAAACGCATATGATTTTAAAGAGGGAAAAATATCCAATCGTTCAGGACACAAAAATAGTCATAATTTCCTTAATTTTAGTCAGATTTAAAAAATTAAACAAGATTCTTTCTTATATCATCAAGCTCTTTTTATATATGCCATTATTGCGATATTTTAAGCAATTAAAATTTTTTCATGTATATTGCTATTTTTACAAGTTGAATAAAGACCATAAATGTGTCCATTTAACGTCTGAATAGATGTCTCTCTTGAATGCGTCAGATTCAGGATGAAGTGAATGTCCTTTGGGTGTTGACTGGTTGGCGATCACATTCAAAAGAAATGGGCAATGTTTCTCAACGTTTTCTTCCATCAAACACAACTTAGAAAAGAGAATAGACAAAGGATTTTTGCATCTTACCCGTCTGTTGATTGGTGAAGGAGAATTGGTTTGGCCAATCAAATGGGACTATTTGAGAATTCAAGGAAGCTAATTTATCATCATAATCAACAAAGGAAGATAAATATTTTAAGAGAAAAGGGGAGATAACACATCTTATTTTTAATAAGATCAGGCCTGCAGGCAATAGTTTGGTGACCCCTGGTCTAAGCAGACAAACATGTAGAAATTAGATATTTAGTCAAAAGTGAATTAATTACAAAGTCTATTCTAACATAATTTAGTAACTTTATTTCACGTCTTATTCAACAAGCAAAAGAAAGGGGTTAAGAAAGAAGTTATTAAATGATCATGTATTTTGACGGGGAAAGTGTTAAAAGTCTAAAAGTCAAAACAAGTAAAATGTTATTATGAGTCCATAAAGTTGGGTGAGGGAAAATATTATTATGATCGTACGTACGCAGGTTGGAGTGTTGAGTGAGTTCATGTGCTTTGTATTATTTGGAAGTAAATAAATCCATGACTGACAAAGTGTTGTTATATTTAGGAGTGAGTTCATGTTAGAGATTTCGCCATGTTTAGAAGTTAAGTCCACGTGCCGATACCAGTAGCCAGAGACTACTGATAGCATTCATTTTCATACCAAGAAGTGTGGTAGTTTTCTAAGTGGCAAGGATTTGTTCGGCAAGCTGACCTTCTCGTTCGCTCTCTGTGTGGAAAACACATATGCGGTTGCTTATATAGGTTTTAGAAACAGGTGCCCGGCTCCCAGAGTGATTGTTTCTGATTGGCTAAAATCTGATATAGGCCACCAATCAATATCAAGTATTTAAATCAATCAAATATCGAATAGTTGAGACATTGTTTCTCTGCGGTTGTTGTTGTTGTTACTGCTATTGCTGTTACAGACAAAGTGACTGAGACTTTATCTTTTTTTTTTTTTTTTTTTACATGATTCACCCCAAACAAGGCAGGACGCCACTGTAAACGTAAGGGGCTACTGAGAAAAAGGAAAAGGGGAGAAGGATTAGTGGTTCAGCTTAAATTGGGATCTGAGCAGCGAGATGTCTGTTTACATTAGTTTTAAATTTCTGCATGTCAGTACTGTCGGGGAAACAGGGGGCAGGGAGGGAGTTCCAGAGGCCAGCAGCACGAGGAAAGAAGCTATTTGAGTAGAATGCTCTCCGGCATCTGGGGACCTCCACAGTGAATGAATGAGATTTAGTAGAATGTCGCGTTAGTCTAGTGAATTTACGTCGAGGGGGCACCATAGTAGCCAACTCATCGGAGCATAATCCATTGAAGTATATGTAAATTAACTAATTATCTTTCTTGGTTTTTAAATAAATTTTCTAGTTTGTTTTCTAATTAAATGAATATTGTCTATTTTATTTTTTCTTCTATTTCTTTTATTTTTCACAGGTTTATTTATTTATCTCACCTAATTATTCTAGAGATTTACCCTGGTGATGGCAGTGTGATTATCTCCCAAGGTTTCTCAGGACATTACTTTTTGCACGTAACCTTTGTGGATGGGCAGGTAAATAATATCTTATTTTGAAATCATACCAATTTAAATCAGCACAAATACCCTTTTTCCATCAGTGCGGACAAAAGTTTACATTCATGCAGCCCGCCTAAGACTATTCATTAGCTAGGTGGTGTGTCACATAATTTAGTTGGTGTTCGTTTTATGAGTGATTGTATAAAGGTGGTGAAATACATGATGATCGGTGGTGCAGTGTAATGGTAAGAAATTTGACACAGTTGTGTCATTCAATCCTTTCAGCGCCGATGTTTACAAAAGTTAAAATGCACGCAACCCATCAGAGTTGACAAAACTTATTGACACAGTCTAGGTTAAATTGAAATCAGATGATTTCATTTACAAGGTTATATAAGAGGTGTGACAATAAGAGACGAAAGCTTATTGATTTTAAAGCGTGCCAGATGTTTTGCATGTCAGGTGGTCATTTGCCAGAGGAGAAAAAAAAACTCTTCCTTAGAATTGTGTATGTTTTCAGTTGGAACTAATTTGTATGCGTAGACACCAACCGACTCTACAAAGACAGAATAAATGCAGAGAGGCAGAGCGATTTAGACAGCTGAGAGAGAGAGAGAGAGAGCATTGATTTTGGTAATTTTGTCAGTGTTGTTATGGTGTTGTATGAACAGGAGTTCCTGGATTGTCATTGTGACCTTATTACAACTACAAGGGAAGATCAAAGTGTAGTATCTGTTCCGATGGATACTGCACCCCATACTGGTGTTGTCTTGGCCTTCGGGTCTTGATTTACGCCGGTCAATGGGTCTGTCCTGTGTAGTTCTGAGAGGTCCACCTTCCCAGGCTTTGCCTCCCCTCTTTGGGGAGGAGTAAGTTTATTGCTTACTGCCTGAGGCGCCCCTACCGGGGAATGCCGACGGGGCTGCCCAGGCAATTTTTAAACCCCACTTTCCCGACCCGACCTTGGGTCACATCTTACTTGTGGGGGTAAGATAAAAACTGGCCTTGTGCCTAACTCCTGGAGAGGAGTAAATCAATACAAGGGATTTATATAAATTTTTCTTTCTTACAAAAGGTTAATTTGTGTGTCACATGATTGGGATTATGAAAAAAAAAAGGGTCTGGGGGTAATATAATGTTAAATGTCTTATGAGAGACATACGTCTGACCGTTAATTACTAGTAATCTATTAGATCTATGAATTTGAAACTTTTTAGGAATTGTTAATTGAATTATCTCCCTTTTGCAGATTAGCTGTTTGGAGTTTCTAAAGCTAGATGGCTCTGGCAGTTAATTTGCATAGGAGGTGGTGTCATTAATATTTTATTTACCTCCTCTCCAGGTGGTTAGACATAAGGTCAGGTGTGAGTTTTGATGAAAGTGTTTCTGTGGAAGGAATTAGATTCGAACCCGGCACACCCAGGTCCTCATTCCACGTCGTTAACTACTTAGCCATCATTACTTTTTGATTGAAGAGTGCTATTGATTATATAAGCTGCAACAGGAAAGGTTGACAGGAATGATTCTCTACCTATGCAGATTGTTATAAGGGAGTCATAGTCATCTTTTTTCCTTATAGTAGGTGAGATGTGTGCTTATGTAAGAAAAGAAGATTTCCATTAGAAAAAAATATTGCGTTTACAACCTTGAGTCATACATGGAAGAAGTTCATAGATTTTACTTTGTGTATTTTGCTTCTGTACATGTACATGTACTGTGAGCTTGTCAGACTGAGAAAACGTCGTCTGCAATTGAGTTTTTTAATAACTTAAAAAAACAAAGGACAAGTCAAAGCAAAACTGTTGAAGACAGAGGTATTTTATTCTGATTGCTCGTTTGTTACCAATCACTGATTAATGTAGAGAGAGGAGACAGAGAAAGATCTATAATTACTGTTTAATCATATCTTATCAGAACGTTTTAAAATAAGATGTTTGCACTTCTAGGTTTCCAATTAATGACTTTTTTCACTCACTCTCTCTTTTAGCCATGTGATATCACATCTGTTTTGATCAATTCCCACAGTTGAGTCGAGCTAACCACAATGTTACGAGGTTGATCCTGATGAAACTTCATTTGCTGTTATTTTCAACTAACAAAATTATATACTAGTGGCTCTACTCATCTAATATTTAACACAAGAACATAAGTCAGTCATGAGACTGCATACCTTTGCTTGACAATGTAAGGATAGGCTGAGAGAGCATGAAATCTCCGTAAGAAAAAGCTTTTTACCTCAAATTTTAATGGTACAGGGTGATCCCTGAAAAATGCCATCCATGAAATCATTAATAAAATTCAGAATCTTTCTGAAATCTAACCATATTTAGTGCAAATAAACTTCAGTTTATGCCTGACTTGTTCATCAAGTTTCAATTATAAATACCCAACAGTCTTTGTTTTATTACCATTCAATATGTGGAGGACACTTTGGTGATAGTCTTATCAGTAAGAGGTGTGATCCTGAATGAGCTTCACACTCACCAGATCATAACTCCCGAGATTTTTATCTGTGGGGTTCTGTCAAAGATAATGTTTGTCAAGACAATCTCCAGACTATTCCTGCACTGAAGAAGCCATTACAATAAAAATCAGGGAAGTCTCGAGAGTAGAGTGTCAGAGTTATTGACAATTTTGCACCAAACATCTCTGTGAGCTTTTCATTAAATGACGATAAACCAAAGACTGAAACTTGGTGGACAGGCCAGAATTGGACTGAAGTTTATTTGTACCAAATATGATTGCATTGCAGAAAGGATTACGAATTTTATTAATGATTCCATGGGTGGCATTTTGAGAGGGGGGGGGGGTCACCCTGTATTATTACAATAAATTAAACACATTTTCATAATTTGAGAACATTTTTAATGGGGTCTTAACTCTCTAAACATTTTTAATGGGGTCTTAACTCTCTAAACATTTTTAATGGGGTCTTAACTCTCTAAACATTTTTAATGGGGTCTTAACTCTGCAAACATATTAAAATGGGGGTGTTAACTTTACAAACAGTTTTTTAATAGGGATCTTTAACTGTTGTGGACTGATCCGGATTTACCCATAGTGACAGGATGGATTCGTCAGGTCACTATAAAGTCGACACCTTTGCCTAACCAAAGGGGAACCGCTTAGCGCACCACTTATAGCACGTCTGCCTAGAGCCTGTATTTGCGACTGACTTATTGTATGTAATTAAATATTCTTAATACATTTCTTATTCCTTCTATTCTTGTCTTGTGTTCTTAATTATTCATTTTTATTACTACGATATAACATTAACTCTATAGACATTTTTAAATGGAGGTTTTAACTCTACAAACTTAACACTTTCTGAGGCCCATAACTTTAGTTATGTAATCTGTATTTTAACACAGTTTTCTATATCATTGATTTGAACTATTATGGAGGCCTGACCTCTTGCACTTTTTTAAAGGTTTAAAATTAGAACATTCGATATTCTATTTTATCAAGATTAGCCATTTATTGCTTCCTTTGAGTTTGCTGACAGCAGTTCATGTGCGCTGCTGGATATCCTCCCTTCAGCAAGCTGTTCTCATAGTTTGGACACACTCTTCGGCGTCAATGAGATGAATTCTTCAGAGAAGTGATCAATCTGGTTCTACTTCGGGGCTGGAAGAAGCAGTGTAGTGGCTAACTCAAAACGTGACTCAGAACTGTAAAGCAGGATGCAGAGCTCATTATCGGTCCACATATCTATGTGTTCACCGATGAAATCGAGACTGGCTGTCACTCATCTCAGTGTTTGCAATGGACCGTTGTACTTGGTCGGTATCATTCGGTACTCTGAATGTATTGGAAGGAGTCGGCTTAACCAACCCAGGGTGAATGTTGTCACAAAGTCATGCATAAGTATAGAATTTTAATTAATTCTCTGAGCATGTGTAGTGTTACTAAAGTTCACTGTGTATTACATTAGCAATAATGCACATGTTGCAAAATAAGAGAATTAAAACGCTGTGGGGCACAAAGACATTTCATTTATTAATAGTTTGTCTATGACAATGTATTAAGGCATGAGACGTGTATACAAAGATTAAATACATTGTTCCCATGCACAGAAGAATGCACAAAGTTATTTCAGAGAAGGTAAAAATGTATGTGCTAAATACAAGGCATTTACTTACATTTTCTCATGGCGTCTTTTTGTGAGGCAATGTAACCAAAAGCAGGTTCTATTTGTAGGATGGTAGGGCAACAAGTGAAGAAGAATTCTCGTCTTAATTTTTGACCACGTATTGTTGCCAACCAAACATTTTTTTTATGAGAGTTAGGGATCTAAGCCTAGAAAATAATTTCTCTGAAAGGGAGATAACTCTGATCTTCACAAGAGAATCCCTGAGGAAGGAAGATCTTCCTCCTCCCATTGAAATTATTCTTACCTCTGATTTTATGACATTTAAAACATATGGAAATTCCAAATTATTTTGATCATTATAAAACCACCTAAGCTTTACTCTGCAAAATTAAAACTTTTTCAAGTCCAAACTTTCAGTTATTCAATTTCTATTTCCACACATTTTTTATTGCTTTGAAGTATCTTGTACTTATTAAAGGTGTGTCTCATTATTATGGATCCATTCTGGAACGGGTATTCCAACTAGTAATTAATAAAATGATGAGGGTATTTATTGCCGAAAAATTTAAGATTAAAATAATAAAAAAATATTTGCATTGTTTGGCTTCTAATGGCTTTGTTTTTAATATTTCAAATTCCAACAATGCTTCAAAAAGGATCAATCATCAATTTCTTTACTAATGCTGCCGTACACAACCCGTTCTTGACTAAGGACCTTCTTTCTGATACTGCTTAAAAAATATCTTGTGGATTTACAACCAGGAACTTTAAAAATATGAAACAACTCCTATTTTCTCTGATGAGGGTGTCTATCACCAAAAAATTTCAGATTAGAGTAAAACTAAAAATATTTGCATTGAATGGCTTCTAACGACTTTGTTTTGAATATTTTAAACAAAAAAAAATTTCAGATTAGAGTAAAATTAAAAATATTTGCATTGTATGGCTTCTAACGACTTTGTTTTGAATATTTTAAACAAAAAAAAATTTCAGATTAGAGTAAAACTAAAAATATTTGCATTGTATGGCTTCTAACGACTTTGTTTTGAATATTTTAAACAAAAAAAAAATGTCAGATTAAAGTAAAACTAAAAATATTTGCATTGTATGGCTTCTAACGACTTTGTTTTGAATATTTTAAACAAAAAAAAAATTCAGATTAGAGTAAAACTAAAAATATTTGCATTGTTGGCATCTAAAGTGCCACTTAGCTTCTGATAGAACACGGCTGAAGGGATTCTTTCCTCTAGTTTGCTGCCGCACATCAACCTGATCATGGCATGGTCATAGTTGTAAAGAAAACAATACCCATTTGTTTTTCTCTTAGGTTTTCATCTGTATTTTAATTTTTTTCAAATACATTGATAGCAAGTTCATCTAGGTAATTGCATAGTATTAATCTTTTCCCAGTCATCCCCTGAAGTGGTGGGTGAAAGTGCCGTGAAAAAGACATTTGTTCAATGAGATGACAAACACCCAAGAGGCTGGATTTAACTCGCTTCTTTACCACATCGACTTTCTATCATAGTGAAACTTCCTTATATGTTAGCTTATTTTTTTAAACTTTAATTTCTAATGGAAATTTCCTTTCCTTTTTTTTTCACTTAATCTAACTTTTTACATAGAAAATTCCGTTTTTAACACACCCACGACTAAATATTGCTACAAGACGAACTGAATTGAATATTTATGTCTACCTTTGTAAAAACATATTCTGTTTCTTTATAACATCAATATTTCCATTAGAAAGTAAAGATTTTCTTGGAATTATTTATGTATCAAATGTTTGGCCTTTTGGCTAAGAGCAAAGTGTAGTAACTGTTCTGATGCTACGCTTAGTCTCTTCTGTCCTCGATCAGTGAAGGAGAAATCCTAGACTGAGGCAATTTAAAAAATTTTGTTCCAATCCAATATGTCCTTTTTTTATGGGGCTTAATTTTCTCCACATTAAAAACCAACATCGATTCTAACTCTGACCCTGTAAGGAGGCAAGTATATAGGAACAAATGTTTTGATTAGAATTGTTTCATAATTAATAAAATATATAACTAATGAAAGGTTGATGTCTTTCAAATTGATATGCAAGATTTGTTTTCTTTTCAGATTGTTGAACGAGTCCATTCTGTGAAAACGCCACCTCCACTTTCCTCCAAATACTCATATTCTGTTGCACGGCTTATAGATTATGGCTGCAGGTAAACGAATGGCTTCTTTAATCATCTTTCTCTAATGATCTTCGACAGGTGAACTGTATGATATCTATTGAAAATTATACCAATTTAAAACTGTAAATGTTTTCATCTTTTTTTTAACCTCTCATTCGCTTTTATTTATATTTACTTCTGTATCTTAGTTTAACACATCACTCAATAAGTCCCAGGGCCTAACACATTGATATTGCTACTAATAAAAAATCCATATGATTTTTTATAAAGTACTAACCTTCAAATGGCACGTGTCAAAATTTGAGCCCAATCAGATTATTAGTTTACAATTACACTTATTTTAGTGACACTCGTGTGGCAAATTTTCAAAACAATGGAAAAATCTGAATTTCATGTGTTCATAAGGCATTGCTTTCTGCTGAGAAAAATACTATTCAAGCAAAGTAATGGCTTGATAAGTGTTATTCGGACTCTGTTCTGTTGGAAACAACAGTTAAGAGGTGATATGCTGACTTTAAACGCAGTCGTACAGACGCAAATAATGCTGAATGCTCAAGTTGCACAAATTCACCAGTTGTCCCGGAAAATATAAAAAAGTCCACAAACTTGTTTTTGTCAACGTAAATTGAAGTTGCATGAAATACCAGAGAAGTTGTAGATATCAGAAGATAGTATATTCACCATTTTGTATGAACATTTGTCAATGTAAAAATTGTTCAGAGTGGGTGCCGCATTTGCTCACAATGATCAAAAGCAACAATGTGTCAACGATTCATTGCGTTGTTTGCAACTGTTTCAATGCAACAAAAAAGAGTTTTTGCATCAATATGTGACAATGGATGAAACATGGATCTATCACTTCACTCGGGAGTTAAATAGGCAGTCAGCTGAGTGGACAGCAGCAGGTGAAAGCTGTCCAAATCGACCAAAGATGCAAACATCAGCAGGCAAGGTTTTGGCCTCCGTATTTCAGGATGCGCAAGATATTTGTTCATCAATTACCTTGAGAAAGGAAAAACCATCAATAGAAAATATATAACATTATTGGTACATTTGAAGGAAGAAATTGCCAAAAAAAATGGCCACAAATGAAGAAGGAAAAAAATGCTCTTTCACTAAGACAGTCTACTGTGTCACAAGTGGATCACAACAATGATAAAACTACATGAATTACACTTCGAATTGCTGTCGCACCCACCCTATTATCCAGATCTGGCCACCAGCAATTACTGTTGGTTTGCAGACCTCAAAAAAATGTTCTAGGGAAAGAGATTTAGCTCCAATGAAGAAGTGATATCTGAAACAGAGCTGAAAGACAAATCGTTCAACAAAAAAGGCATCAAATTGTTAGAGAAGCGTTGGAATCCGTGTATCATCTTAGAAGGAGACCATGTTGATGAATAAAATCGCATTTTGTCTAAAAGTTGTTTTATTAGTTTTAGGCCCTGGATTTATTGAGTAAAGTGTTAAAATTCTCTGACAGCATTCGTTAACATGTTTCGTTTTAGGCATAAGATACAACTTTTTACTTATAAAACTAAGGTTATGCTAAAAAAAAAAACCCTGCTTTTTTTAATTTAAATTTTGTTTTTATTTACATGTGCTCAACTAATCATAGTTTAAAATTTTTTTTTTTACTAATGACTCACCATTTATCAAGACTAAAAGACACTCTAGTATAAGGGTTAAGGTGATGGGTATATTGACAGTTGAATGATGAAGAATATTATGAGAAGATTGAATATAATGAAATTACATGACTTATGAGGACAGATTATGACAAGAATTTATTGACATTAGATTTGAAGATGACCATGTTGTAGCCCCCCCCCCTCCTGAAGAAAAGCTGAAGATGACCATGTTGTAGCCCCCCCCCCCCCCCCCCCGAAGAAGGGCGGAGGTTATATCGGCCAAAACGTTGTGAGAATAACACCCAAGATGAGAACAATAGTCCAAACAATTCAAATAATACATGTTATCAATCCTTATCTCAAAAATTCAAAAACTTATACCAAATCAGTAAGGACCTGAATTAATACAAAAAAAAATGGAAACGACTCAACGTTCTTTCTGTTTCAGAAACACATCACATATTTTGTATTATAACGACAATGGGGCGTGCGAAAAAAAACACACTCTTTCCACAATTCACCAATAAGATCCATTGTCAAGATACACCTGAAGAAGGTCGGAGGTTATATCGGCCAAAATGTTGTGTGAATAACACCCAAGATGAGAAGAATAAACCAAACAATCCAAATACATATTATCAATCCTCATTTCAAAAATTAAAAAATAGATTGTTCACGTTACACCATATAAGTGTTAAATCTGAAAAACATAATTCACATTTTAAGTATGTAGCAAGCCTTTTGACTAGAGTTCATGATTGGCCTCATTTATATGGTAGCAAACAATGGAATCAGCTGTGCAGAGTTCAAATCGCATTAAATCTATTGTTTATAGTTACATACAAATACTGTTTGGAAACCTACACTGTATTTCTAACTATGAGATAAATAGCAACTTTCATTTAATTAATAATATTCTATGAATCGTTTATGATAAATATCGTTTCAATATTAAATAACCCCAAAACAAACAAACCAAACTAAACCATTAAAATGATAACTTAATTTGAGGCGATCAGAATTATCTCCCCTTGTCTTATTTTTTGACATGTGTAAGAAATTGGTATGACTCATAAAAATAAAAAAATTTAGATTATGTAAAAACAAGAAATATTGACTTAATGACCCCCCTCCCCCTACACACACACATTTATCATGTATTTTGGACTGTAAAATATATTCAGTCTTCAATATGCTTATTTAAATGGATAAATGCAAAAATTGGTCCCATTTCTCACACTAACGGTAAAGTGAAAACACCCTATTTCAAGTTAATTCAACTTTACATAAAAGGCGCACCATCTTTTTATATATTGCTTATGTATATGCGATATCAGCACACTTTTAATAAATTTGCATATTGATTTTGAAAAAGGACATTTTATTAATTAACTATTATTTGTTATTGTTTTTTAATTCAATGATTGTTTTGATTATAATATAACAGATAGTTCTGTTTCGCAATATTGTCTTATTTCCTGGACAAATATTTAGCATTTGTATTAAAATGTTCTTTTCTTTAGAGGAGCCAACTTTATTTTTAACAAGTTACAATCTATTTCTAAATTGCAAGTCAAAAGGCAAATTAATTTCTTTCTTTTCCTTTCTTTACAATTACATATAAAAGATAAATAAATTTGTCTCAAAATTAGTAAAATGTTTATGTTTATCTATCTATATGAATAAATAAGAAAGATTTTGTTTCATGTTTACAACAAAGTTATGAATTAAATGTTTATTATTTTAAATTAATGTTTCAACTAACGAACTTTGCAAAGCAATAGTAAGCCAGCAAAGCCAGATAGTTTATTATAAAGGCATATTTTGTGTGTGACAACGCTAAACTCAGAAACTACACAAGATACATTTACAAAACTTACATATTCTGATTTGGCATGATTCTATGAATAAGAATGATATTCAAATGTAAAAATGTAATTTTTCTTTAAATTAATTTTTTTCTTTTACAGCATTTCAAAAACATGACAGTAGACCAAACCAGAAATCCTTACATTAATTTTTTTTTCATTTTAATTCAATAGTTTTTTCATAAGTATTTTATTTATTTTTTCAAAAGAAAATACAAACGTTTTATCAATTTAAACAATTTTAAGCATATAATTTTAGTAAAATGATAATTATTGAATTAAATTAGATTATTTTGATACAATTATGCTGTAATCAAATATTTATTTGTTAAAAATAGAAATTTAGGTCAAACTTCTGATTAAATTTTTCTTTCTATGGTATTTAAGCAGTCAGAGAGGTGTGTTGACCAAGGAAAATGAATGAATGGAGAGAGAGAGAGAGGGGTGGAAGAAAGAGAGGAAGAGAGGGAGTTGGATGGAATGTTGTGTTAAAAAAGTAATGTAAAAATTCATAGCGTAAGAGAGAGAGAGGGAGAAATTTACATTTTTAAAACTATTCTATTTTCTTATCCATATTCCTGGACAACACTTAGTAGCTCTGCTAGTTTATTAATAATTGTATTTCCATTAGTATATGTGTGTGTCCAGCTAAAACTCGGAAACTACCAAAGATACCTTACCTTCGGACGTTAGTATGAACGTAAAAATGCACACAAAATACAGGACTAGACCCCAAAATGTCAGCCATTGAATCGTTAATAAAATTCACAACCCTTTCTGCAATCCAATCATATTTGATACAAATGTAAGACCATGTGCTTTCTCTTAGACGATTACCGTCGACCCCCCACCCACACACACATTTGTGCCGTGATTGTCACTTTGTTTTCAATTCTCGTTCTGGCCATGTTGTCTATCGCACTGTCACTCACAAAGGGCACAAGCACTGGTTTACAAATACACAAAAACAAAAACAACGCAGATTCACAAGAGAAGACACAAACTCTGATACATTGTGTATAAAAGCAGTTGTGCTCTCGGTGTGTGTGTGACACCATCGTGGAAAAGGAGCTCCAAAGGCTAGCGTCCACATATTAGTTAAGTTCCAGTGTATCAGCTAACTTAGATAATTTGTCTGTCGAGGCATCATTGTCGTTCGGTTGAAGTAAGCTCATCTTATCGTCTGCCGAGCTTTCACTCCTAGGGTCTACCCCAATCTACTCTAAGCCAAACTCTGACTGCTAAATATATTTAGTTTCAACCTGAAATCCTAAGTGTCTGGTCTTTGTCTCAGTCACTCCCAGCTGATCATCGGAAATGACTACTTCCACCTGTCTTCTCAGTCGCTCTCAGCTGTCCACCCAGAAACTATCAAACAACCTGTCAGGTGTAACCCGTCTGGAGGGGTTCAATAGATTTTGGCGGCCTCCCCATCACTTGTCCATCTATCTCACTTCCAATCACTGAGTCACTTCCCAAGTCTAACATTTATGGCTGTGTGTGCAAGGTGGGGGTGTGTGGGGCTTGGTGTGTGTGTGGGGGGGAGTCTATAGTATCACAAATAAACTTCAATCTATGCTTGACTTGTCCACCAATTTTCAGTCATCAATGTCCAACAGTCTTTGTTTTATATCCATTCAATAATATGCACACCTGGATATTACATGTAAAAGTTTTAATAGCTATGACACACTCCTCTTTTGATACTGCCCTGATTTCGGCTGTGATGGTCCTCTTCATTTCAAGAATATTTTAGGGATTGTTTTGATGGATATTATCTTTGAGATAATCTCACAGATAAAAATCTAGGGCCTTAATGTCAGGTAAGTGTGAAGCCCATTCATGATCACACATCCTATTGATGAGATGATTACCAAAGTGCCTCCCATATAATTGAACGGCAATAAAACAAAGACTGTTTAACATTCATGACTGAAACTTGGTGGACAAGTCAGATATAGAATGAAGGTTATTTGTACCAAATATGGTTGAATTGCAGAAAGAATTGTGAATTTTATTAATGACTAGCAGAACTACAGTGTAACATATTAAAACTTTTATCTCTCTCCCCTGTTTTCCCCCTCCCTCTCCCCAACCCCTCTTTCTCCTCCACCTAGCCCATTCCTCTATCTGGACACACTCCCTTATATAGATTCCTTGAAGCATAGGGAAATTAACTCCTTGAAAAATTATCAGAGTTACTTCTCTTTAGTTAGTGGCTGGAAAACAGACCCCCACTGACGAGATATGTGCCAGTTTAGAGTTAAAGAATGAATATTTTTTATCAATTTTAGATATTGTTCAGCCAGGGCAATTCTGATCAAGAATATACCAACTTTGTGGGTGTTTGTTTTGTAGTTTTTTGTACTTTTAGCTGAACTCACACAACTGCCCTTTATATAATTCTTTATATAGAAGAAGATGGACAATATATCAGCAAGAAACTTTTAGCTGGACACACACACACACACACACACACACACAGACACCTGCCCTTTCTATAATAGGTTTTGTGAGTGACAGTTATTTTTTTTTAATCACATAAATTAGAATGTAGAAGACTAACCAAAACATAAAATCAAAAAAAATTTAAATCATTTGTTATTTTCTTTTTTTTTTTTCAATATTCCAGACTTCTGACCACAGCTTCACAGATAAATTTTAGCCAACCACTGCCCGTCTGTTGGAAGGTAAGATGTTTTTTTCTTTGTACCTACCATATGTACACCTTTCTTTAAATTGAAGCTGTGGCTGGCTAGTTTTTCTTCTTTCATTTCAGCAGGAATGTTCTTCAGAATTCATCAGTCTTCCATTCTTTTGATGTGTCCCAACAGATGGAAGTTGTTGTCTCAGGATAGAGTGTATTTAAGGATGTCTGTAAACAATACCTCGGATCGTTTAATATTGTCCCTACCATCTGAGAAAAATTTCCTCAATACATCGCCTTAAATGGCAGCAGTTAATATGAAGTGGACCATTCACATATGAAAAGAATTTGTCTTATCATGGGGAGACTAAGAGAACAAGGAGGAAATATAAAAATATATAAAAAACAGAGGATATCACCATATCATCGACACTGTACTAAGTACTCTTCCTCTAGAGTGCTGACTTCTCAACTCCCACTTTCCGACCTTGTGTCACATTCTGCTCCGTGGGAAGTAGATAAATAGGGACACTGGAACAGACCACCGATTAGACTTTTCTGGCGCAGTAGACGCTGCATGGGAGTGACTCTCGAGCAGAGGAAAATTCCATGTTCTTATCAAACTGCGATGATACTCTTTGAAAATTTGTTACTGTTTTTTTTATGGAAGTCATTCCAGACAAGGTATGAAGCCACTCGATGTAATCATTATGATAAAAATGGAGAGGAAGGTAGAATCACTTCAACGCAATCCAAGCCTGAAAGAGACCCCCCCACCACCAGCGTTCAATCCCCAGGACTCCAAACAGGATAGCTAAAAAATAAGTCCTTCAAGAACACAATAGGGAAAGAAAAAGGTTACAAGGCTGACCGACAAAAAAGTCCACCCCTAAACTGGTTAAGTCGCTGACTAGAAACCAGTGTCTTTATCGTGACTCACTAGAATGTACCGTTTTCTTATGTTGTTCAATAGAAATGGAAGGTTGAAAAATTTTCTTTGAATCGTTGAAGAAATGAAGACGCAACAAGATCAACATACCTATATATATATATATATATATATATATATATATATGTAGCGATATTGACTGTAGGACGTGTTAGATGATGTAGAAATGGAAATTTCCATGTTGAACTTAGATTATTTAGAGGAATTTTCCACTTGAACTTAAAGGTTAGGAATTAAGAAAATGTATTCAAGGAAGTGACTTCACAAACAAGGAGTAACATAAGAGATAGAGACATGGCAAATAAGCAAGTTTAATTTAAGCTCTTTTGTCTGCAAATCTGAGAAGAAAATGTAATATTACTGTAAGCCAAGAGAAAGTAAAAAAAAAATTTAAATAGAAAAATATTAAACTGCAGATTGTGTTCTGTTGTATTTTGTCCAACTGCATACGACAAATACTATTATGGTTGCTACTGAGAAAAAAAGAGATCAACTATTATTGCTGCTATTACACAACCAAGAGAAAGAGGAGGAGAATGCCTCTATGCTCACGGTGACAACACCCATATGTCACAACTAATTGAGCTACTACTGCATGTCAACAAAACACACCTGTCTATGAGACATGTCATCCATCTGTTGCGAGATGAAAACAATGCAACCGTAATGTATCTTATGTAAAAATCGACTTTAGTTTTTCGTTTATAATAAATCAACATTTAAATCCAAAATACAGGGTGACCCACAAGTAATCATTATCTTTTGAAAACTTGTAAACATTGTATATACAAACGTGCAATGGAATTACAAGTAGGTTGAGAGATGTGTAAGACAGTAGAGACGGATGAGAACTCGGACATTAAGAAAGTATATTTGGATGCGAGGCTATTGACGTTGTTCAAAAGTTTGGCTACCTTGATGATACGATTGGCGTACAGGGAGGAGCTGGTGTTGGTGTGATTGCAAAAGTAAGTGGATGGAGTAAGTTCAGGGAAATTTTGCAATTACTAACCACCAGAGTGTTACCACTGTCGAGTAAGGGAAGAGTCTATCAGGCATGTGTACACAGTGTGATGATGTATGGAAATGAAACCTGGCCATTGAGGGTTGAGGATATGTGTTGTATGGAGAAAAATGATATAAGAGTGATGTGTAATGTGAGTCATAAAGACAGGCTTAGATTTGATGACCTCAGAGGAAAATTAAATCTGGACAGTATAGGGAGATGTGTGCATAACAGGAGACTTTGTTGGTATGGTCATGTTGAAATAATGGATGAAAGTTCTTGGGTTAGTAAATGTAGAACATTTGAGGTAGCAGGGTCAGTTGGCAGGAGAAGGCTAAGGAAAACAGGGAAGGAAGTGATAATAATGGATTTGAGAGAGAGATAAATAAATACCTGAATAGAAATAGGTTAATTTGGAAGTCAATTTCTAAAAGCAATGGAGAGTAGAAAGTGGACCTTGGGTTTACTTTCAGCAGCCTTGTAACTGTCGCTTCCCTTATTTTGTCCTTTAGTCTTCACATTTCATGAGCAATGTTTCTGACAAAGGGGGAAAATTGCTGTTTTCTGGGTCGGAATCTATTTATCTAACACTTATCGTTGGTTAGTTTTTGACCTTGATGTAATATTTTTTTTAGCTCCTTAAATCAAGTAGCTTCATGGCTTGTCTGGAGCAATTTTCATAAAAAAAATATCCAACACATACCAGCATGTAAAACAGACATTAAACCGAATGTGATGATGATGATGATGATGAAAAACTGGTACTTATAATCCAGTCTTCATTTGTGGTTTACTGGTTTAATTTCTTAGACTAACTTTGCATAGACTAAGAACTTCTCTCTTGATTCGCTACAAGGATGCCCTGAAGACAACATTTTTGTGAACAGCGAGAATCCTTAAATCGTTTACATATTTAACTTTATTCTTGAATTCTGCGATGATCGAATCAAACCTCTGTGTATACCCATCACCACTTGATAAAAATCTTTGTGGTGCCAAAAATATCCACGACTAGTAACAAAATCCCATCTCTTCACTGTAGAGGTCCCCAAATGCCAGAAAACTTTTTAGTCTAATAGCTTTTTTTCCTTGGACTGCTGGCCTTTGAAATTCCCTCTCTGCTTTCTGTTTTCCCAATCATACAAACATACAGAAATTTAAACGCAATATGAACAAACATCTTTCTCCCCAACTCCCCACTGAGGTTAAATCTGGCCCCTATCACAGTATGTCTCAGTAACAATATGCCTTGTTTGGAGTGAATAAAAAAGAAAACCATAACACTCCAAATAACAATCACAAAAAGTAAGCGGTACTCAAGCCGAAGGTCCATGTGAGTGAAAAACTTAAAAGAAAATGCTAAAAAAATATAACAGAAATGGAAAGTATACATCATAGAATGATTTTCGTAATTCAGATAAAACAATTTAATGTTAAACCAGCCAGGAGCAAAGTAGTATACTAGGAGGCCATATCTGGATTTTAATTATTTATTCTTTAGCCATGCCGAGCCCCTAACAACATCTCGGGAAGAAACTAGATTACAGCTGTAGATCAGAAGGCTAGAGGATGACTTCCCTTTTTTTTCCATTTAACTGCCCAATAACAGGATGGGACAATCAAAAACTGTTATGGTCAGATGGGGCTACAAAACCGACCCAACCATCTGCAAATACGATGCTGCACTGCCTTGTCTGCCCTCTACTACCTAATCGGTGCAGCTTAAAAGATCTTTTAGGGTTAAATTATAATCCAAAGGATGATGTAAAGAAATGTGAAACTGTTGTGTAACCACATGCTTCGAAGACATTAAAAGAAGAATTTATCTATTAACAGTTTTAAGTCCTGAACAAGATCTTGGATGTCAGGAATGCCACTTTGAAGGGTTTGTTTTAGGTTTTTTAAAGTTTCATCGCGTTCTGTGGCAGTTTTAACCATTTGCCATGAAACTACATTGGAAGCAACATAAAATGTACAAATAGCTTCCATCTTAATTCTGATGTCGTCTGCTAGGTTTTGAGTGTTAAGTTTGGCCAAGTTGGATGGAGGGTATCTGGAGAGTGCACCTGGCCCTTTGTTCTTGGCACCTGTCACATGCTGGATGGTGAAATTATACAGCAGTGTTTTTTCTTTCAGGTTGAGAATTCTTCGGTTTGTGATGTCATTCAGTGATTCATCATTGATAACTTGTAAAAGTGGTTTGTGATCTGTAGCAACCAGTAGAGTAGAGCATCTAAGGATATAGTACCGAGTTTGGTGGATGGCATAGGTGACTGCTAGTGCTTCCCCTTCAATTGGTGCATACCTATTCTCGGTTGGTGTTGTGAATCGACTGCCAACTAGGTAGAGGCGCCAACCTGTTGTACAACATGATGGAGATATCTTCTGACATTGGCAGTATTTTTGTTTGAGGGTGAAGCCAATACCATCGTTAGACCAATCTGTGCATAGGCAGGTTGTGCATGATGGTTCAAACAGCTTCATTCCTTCTTCCATGGCATTCACTATTGCTAGTTTTGACTGCTCAAATGCTTTGTTCAGTTCATTAGTTCATTCAAACTTGATGCTTGTTTGTTAGTAAGTCCCTGAATGATCTCATGCCTTTTGCCATTGAGGAGGCATATGCATCTTGATTAACAAGGCCAAACCATGCCCTTGCCCCAGAGATATCTGTTGGTGTGGGAAATTCTAGAATTGCATTCAATAATTTCTGACTGAGCTTTTTGTTGTCTGGTGTCACTATTAATCCAGCAAACTAAGCTGTATATTGTGCAAATTGAAATTTTCCGGGGTTAAGGGTAATGCCATTCCTTGCACACAAATCCAACCAATCAGATGCTTGGAAGAATGCGTCTTCAACTTAGTTAGACCACATGCATGTGTTGTTTACACATTTAACTTTATTCTTGAATTCTACGATGATCGAATCAAACCTCCGTGTATACCCATCACCACTTGATAAAAATCTTTGTGGTGCCACTTTGTAGCGATATCGTCCCCATGGGGTGATAAATGTTGTGATGTGTCTGTCCTCTTCATTTAATGGAACTGAATGAGAGACGTTCGATCCATCTGTGACAGTTTTTTTTCTTCTTTTGTAGAATTTGTTCTGCGAGACGAAAATGAGTTCATGTGTGATGAGTTTATCTTACAGAATTTATGGCTGGAGATCAACTGTGCATCTGTGTGTGCTATCCGATTTGGTAGTTACCACCATTCTGGAGCACAATGTTACTGGTGTATTTGGGCCCACTTTTCAAGTACCCCAATTGTGACATTTCTTTTAAGGTCTGCAAGTACTTTTTTTGTCAGTGTATATGGACTACTGCTAGTTTCTGAGCTGCTATCAGTTTTTGCATTTGGGTCAATGTATAGTCGCAAGGGCTCACCTGTAATCATTGGTAGGAATTGATGTTTACAAGTGTTGAAAGTAGTCCTTTCATAGTATTTTATGAGCCATTCTTTCAATTTCGGGGTATTTTCGTCAGTACCCTTTATTCCCGTCTGGAAAGGTTGTTGGAATTGGTGGGAGATCTTGGGTTCTTTTAAGACAGTTGCATGTCGGTGTTGCTTCTGCTGACATATTCATGTATTGTTCCATTTATATTTTAGGAAGGTCCTTGGATATTACATGTAATTGCTCAAGAACTTCCGTGTATACGAACGCCTACGACATTTTTGCGAAGGGTTGACGATTTGTTTGCATGATCTTGCTTGCCCTATTTCGTCTTTAACCGAAATATTAATGAATGATCTTGCTTTCAACCCCTAAATCTTCCTGTAGGACTCCTCTCATTGATTACTTGACTGGCATGATGTCTTGTTTTTTGTTGCCCATGGAATGGGCAGTGGCTAGTGGTATAATACAGCTTTGACAACGAGAGTCAGCAATCATGGATATTGTTGTTGGGTTTAGGAGTGTCTTATGTGTATGTTATTACCAAATTATGCATGTTCATCGAGTAGTGGGGTGAATTTTGCCACGACAGTTGGGTATGTTTAAAAGGGTGGGTAATTCACTTGTCTTTGTAGATATGATGTTCTACTGGAGTGATAATTGCTAACTGGTCAGAGAATAACATTTCGTCTTCGACTTGGTAATTTCTTTGTCTGGATGCGCTAGAATTTTCCTCACGTCTGAAGAACTTACTGGAACTGTTCCTATGGCCCTAATTTTCACATGTGTGGCACTGACTGCAGCTTTTGTTGTAGTTACCTTTACTTTTGCACTTATTGCATGTGGCTGACCATACTGGGCAATTCTTGCTTTTAGCAGCTTTCTCATTTTTTGAGCCATAGCTGGGTCTGACATTTCCTTGTCGCATATGATCACATGTTGCATAAGATGGGAAAGAACTAGGACAGTGGTTGAAATCAAACCATTCAAGCAATATACATTCAAAATAGATGGCGCAGGACGAATCAGTCTAAGAAATAGGAGACACCTCCGAAAATTCACCCCCATTTTACAACATAGAAAAAGTATACCACCAGTAGTGATCAGAGAACAGATTAACACGAGACCACCTACAATGCTGACTAGCCCATCTTTGGACGTACGCAATCAAGAAAAGTTTACCAATACAAGAGAAATTGAACCTATCACAATCAGGGAAACATTCAAACAGAAAGAACACCCCATAAGACAGCAACCCCAAACAAAACTAAATCGCCTGAAGCAACCACTAGCAAAAGGTTTTCTTTGGTATTGAGAAAACTGATGCCAAAAAACAAACAAATATGACTTTAGTCTCTGAATTGTTTACACTCTTAAATCATTCATTTGATAAAAATACTCACCATTTCAATACTAATTGAACTTTTTTTTCTCCACTTAAAAAAAATCCCTTGGGAAAGGGAGATAGATAGGCATCAATATGACTATTGATGTATGTTAGGGACAACCATTGTAATCTGTTTTAATATATGTCTTATTTCCATCATCTTTAGGGGTGATGAATAAAAGATGAAAAACATACACTTGCCTTATGTACTCATTCCGAAGAAGTTATTGTGCATAGCTATTCACCACTATTGTTTTCCTTTCCAGCCTATTCTTTGGAAGACCTGACTTCTTCATTTTGTCTTTCCTTTCTTTTCTTTACAGTCATATTTAAAAGCTAAATAAATTTGTATCAAAATTATCAAAATGCTAATCTTTATCTATCAATATGAATAAATACAAAAGTTTTGTTTCGTGTTTATAAGAATGAAATGTTTATTATTTAAAAGTTTTGTTTCAAGTATTTTTAGTAGAGAACTTTGCGAACCGATAGTGAACTGGTGAAGCCATCTATTATTATGTAAAATTATTAAATTTATTTATGTTTTAACTATGACTGTAAAGAAAAGAAAGAAGAAATCAAGAAGTCAGAATTGGCTGGAAAGGAACACAATAATATTGAAGAAACAACTGTCCTGCCTGAGGGAAAGAGAGATAAATAAAGACCTGGCCAGAGATAGGTTACTTTGGAAGTCAATTTTTTAAAACCGTCCAATTCATGGCAGTATGTAAAACGGACGTATAACTGAATATAATTATGATGATATCTTTCAAAAATCAAAAACAAAATATAATTAGTTTGATTTAAAAAAAAAATCTATTTCTCTACTCTGACTATTACTATTTTTAGATGTTTGTATCCAAAATATTTTGTTAGTGAAGAATGAGCATATTTGATATTCTATTTCATCGAGAAATTACATTTAACCAAAATCTGCATATATACATCTGCTTTGGCAACCATTTAGGCCAATTCCTGATACATGTTTTCGGAAAATGTGCATTGGTTTTATTCGCTTCCAATAATTTTTACATTTTTTCCGGCTCCACAACTTCAAACACTGTTATCTATACAGAAGGTTGGAGGTATTTTCACTCTCATGCTCTGATCTACTACGACTACTACCCACTTCACCAAGAATTCTTCTTCAGGGTCTCGCTAGTAATCAATATTTTTCTGTAAGGTTGTAAGAAATATTGTAAGAAGTATCCAAGATGGAAATCTTCCTTCATGCATAACTTTTATTTCTGTAATATGACATTTTTACTAGTTTGGAATACCCATTTGAGGAAGGATTCATAAACTAGGACATTCTTGGACTCTTTAATAATGTTGGACTCCAAATATTTTGAAACGATTAAACACGTACTGCTATGGTTAAAACTGTGAAAATAGAGCTTATATGACTAAAAATATGGGCTTAGAAAAATCTATTTTTTTTAGTAAAGCCCCTGTAAAATTAGAATATTAAATTTTCTATTTCATCAAGTTTTCAGCACGTGAGTAGAGAAATTAAATTCTCGACACACCTGGAGTCTGCTAAGAATCACTGCATATTGGTTGACAGTACCGCATATGTCAGAAAGTAAACAGCTGTTAAAAGCCTGCGGTCAACAAAGACATTTCATTTATTAATAGGTTGTCTACTTCAAACTATAAAGACAATAAATGAAACAAGTCAGACATGATTACATACAGAATACAATGTTCTCATAGCAGAAGAATGTGTAGACTTATATTTTCTTGCATCTTTTCTTTGTGATGAATCTGCCCGAAAGCTCGAACTTGTCCAGTGAGCAGATTAGATCAAGATATTGTCTTAATTCTCCACCACATGTGATGTAAGAGTTTTCAGCAAAAATCTCGTGTTTCACGAGATTTGTGAGTTTGAGGCTTTTTTTACCAAGGGGATCACTTTGACCTAGAAAACAATTGCTCCCCTTCAAGGAAGATAACTCTGGTCTTGACGAAGGTTTTATTTTTGAAGAGCTGCTTTTTATTTAAAAAATTTAAATTTGTTTTTTTATGAATGATTTTTTTCTTTATGTTTCAGTATGAAGTAAGCCGATTCTTAGAACCTTTACCATTGATTCTCTTGGAAGAATCTGTGGTGCCAAATCTGGGACGTTTTCAAGCTTATAGCAATGGCTGGATCCATGTTGTTTTTGAAGACCGCACAACACTTGATATGAATTGGGACTTGACTGACCATTTGAGATGGTGGATGAAACGTCAGGATTATGAAATTGATACGGTAATTACATCACAATCTTTGCATTTAATAACAAGAATGGATATTCGTAAGATACATCCATTCAATCGCTACGTTAAGACTGAAAATTCTATTTCAAACTCAAGTGTGACAGACAGACTGATGGACCGATCCTCTTATTTTAGATGCTTGGACACATATGAAATAAGATACGTCCATTCAATCTGTGCATTTATCAATGAAAATTCTATTTCAAACTTAAGTGTGACAGACTATAACGACTGTGCCCCCCCCCCCCCATCCAAGTCTTTATCTGGTGCCAGCAAGTCTGTTGTATTGAGAATATGTGGTATAATCCCTATTTAGATGCTCTTCCCTAATAAGTATATAATACTTTGACTGTAATCTACTCAGAGAGTCGAGTAGCAGGAATCTACACAGGTGACAACATTGTATTACTTTAATTTTTCTTCTTTCAACGTATGTGTTGCCTTATTTATTTATTATGCTCCTTTGAATTATGTCCCTTCAAGGACATATCATAAAAATAGATTCTCCATAGAATCTTCTGGAAACCTTGACCCATGAGTTGCAGATTACAGTTTACTCAGTAGCAAAAAAAAAAAGTCGTTTGTTAAAACGATATTCTCCCCCTCATCATTTTATGTCTCTGTACCTTCTCATCCCCTTTCTGTTACAAATATAAATATATAGATCCCTCGTCACTTGACCCTTCTCCCAAAGAATGGGGATAGAATTATTTGTAAAATTAGTTTTAAGATGGTTTTTCAAGAGTGAGAATTCAATCACTTTTCTGTAAGGCGACATGCTCTGGAGGTGATGTTGTACGGTAGTACGTCTAACTAGCAAATGAGGAAGAATTGTGGTCTGAATTCCTGACCACGTGTTTTTGCGAGAGGTGTTATGAGATTTGTTTTGGGCCATGTACAGCGTGCCACTTCCTGCATCAACTCCATAACACACCTGGATACCCCAGGCAGTAGGGTGTGTGGTAGACCAAGGAAGGCCTGGCTCGAGTTCGTAAGAAATGATTTGACTACATGCAGCATGACTGATATTAACTGCTTGGATCGGACCACATGAAGAACAGGTATGAGATGTTGCCTGGTGTTGCCTACCCAAGAGTCTGGAACACTCGCAACACTTCAAATACCAAAACCGAATAATGAAGATATTTCAGATTAAAGGAACAGAAAATTTATCTCAAAGGGAGATAACTCAGTACGTCCTACAGTAAGCTTCATGTCAGCGGGGTTCATCATTTGGGCTGTGTAACATAACGAAGGTGACATCCACATCGACTAAACTGAAATGAACTCCTATTAAAAAACTCCATTCTATGTTCAAAATGGATGATGGGTAATTAATTTTCTAATGTTATCTTGTCTGACTAATCATAGCCTTGGGTATATCTCATTTCCTTACTATATAATAGTACTATCTATCTATCTACAGGGCACGTATGATATTTAAAAAAAAGATTTTTTTGTTCAATTTTCATTCACTCTAAACAAGGCATATTGCCACTGCGATGTAAGGGGCTACTGTGAATTAGGGGTCAGATTTACAAGGGTATCCTAAGTTGGGAGTTGTGCAGTGAGATGTTTGTTCACATTACATTTAAATTTCTGCATGTTAGTACAGTCGAGGAAACAGGGAGCAGGGAGGGAATTCCAAAAGCAAGCTGTCTAAGGCAAGAAGCTATTAAAGTAGAAAGTTTTCCGGCATCTGGGGACCTCTACAGTGAAGGGGTGGGATTTTGCTGCTTGTTGTGTTGGTCGGTGGTATTTACATTGAGGGGGCACAAGTGTATCAAGTTCGTTTGTCTTCATGATTTTTTCTTTCGATTTCACTCAATGAACCCGTCTTTGGTTTTAATGAGAGTTTTGAGGCAGCCTCGGAACTGGCCACATGTCTTCCGCCAGACTTAGCCCCTCAAAGGCTCTAGTGATTCTGGCTGTTAGCTCGTTCTCATGTTGCTGTTGACTCTGTTGGTGTCTTGGTTCAGTGTGTCCCACACAAAGAGGTCAAGGAGGTTGCTGTCAGGTCAGCTGGGAGTCGAGATGTCAGATGAATTTTGGGCGACAGCCAAGCTGGGTCTTCCGGCTGGTATAGCCGAGCGCTGAGTCTAGCTGCCACACGTAATAATAGCAACTTTTGATTGCCCCATTCCCGTTCTCAGACAGTTCTACTGGACCAGGTTACTTCTGAGCCAGGACGGACAGCTTCAGAAGGAGGCATTCCCATATCAGTAGGAGGGGGTGGACTATTCTCTAGCCCTCTGATCCACAGCTGTAGTCTGGTTTCTTCCTGAGATGTTGTCAAGAGCTCGACATGACTGAGGAAGCTTCTCTTTACAATAGTAGTTGAAAATTGCAAACAATTATCGTCTGCAACCTGTATTTATTTAATATATTTATATTTAATATACCCAACAATCAGCTACATTCCACCATTTACTGTGGAGGTTCCCAGATGCCGGAGAGTCTTCTACTCCAATAGCTTCTTTCTTCGAGCTGCCGGCCTTTGCAACTTCCTCCCTTCTCCCTGTTTCCACAACTGTACCGACATGCAGAAATTGAAAACTAAAGTGAACAAGCATCTCGCTGCACAGCTCCCAATGTAGGATAACCCCCTAAACTTTCACCCTAACTCTAAACAGCCCCTTACGTCTACAGTGGCAACTTGCCTTGTTTGGGGTGAACTAAGTTAAAATATATATATATATATATATATATATATATATATATATGAAAATGAAAATGAAATATCCTGTGATAGAAATAACTAAAATTAAAATGGAAAAGAAAATAACTTTCTTAAAAAATAATACCCGTTTTGATTATGATTCTATGTCTGTTCAAAGTGCCATCTTTTTTATTTTATTTTTCAAAAGGCAGAAGAAAGAATTAAGTTAACAATGGCGAAATGTGAATCCAACATCTGTCGATTACTTTTGCCTTCCGGTCATGATCGTCTGGTTGACATCAAACATCCAAATATATACAGTCAGTAAGTACTAGCCATACAATATATGCACATACATTCGTCAGGCACCCCTCTACCTATCGGCTTCTAGAATTATAAGAAAGATTTTAAACCTTTTAAAAAGTTTACTTGTTTAGTTTATTGTGCATCAAAACTTATTTTCTCCTTTTGACGTCAATATTTAACTAGCGAGACTTTATAGGAATTATATTTTTTCAAAGGTTCAACTATTATGAAATATATGAATTTTAGGTAATGGTTTCATTTTATAGTAAACTAAAACAATACCCGTCCTGGGACGGGTAGATGAATTCCCTGAACAGAACAGTTTTGTACTACTTTATGTTCACTTAGGAAAATTAAAATCAAGATATAATGCTACTAGAGCTTATGTCTAGAATCCTTATTTCAATTTTGATCACAATCCATTACATGATTTTGATTCTAGAAAATGTCTAAAATTTAAAAGTTAGGGGGTCTTAAGACGAAATTAAAATTAAGGGAATCTTGCTTAATTGGTGTCTAATGACTATAGATCAAATTCATTGCCATTCTGAAATATTTGAATTTTCAAATGGGAGACTGTGCCCATATTATGCTCCCTAAAACATTTCAAAATACCCCAAAGAAACTCAAATTTAGGGAATATTTATTAATAGATGTAAAATACCTACTGTTAAAATTGATGAGGTTTTTGAATTTTTATAAAGGCTTCAATTTTCCCCCTTTTGCATTAATATTTAATTAGTGAGATTTGTGAAAATTAAATTTTTAACAATTTTTAATTATTATGAAATGTAAGGCATTTAGGTAATAATTTCATTTTATATTCATAGTAAATCAGCTGGGATGCACTGAAGTCAGTTTAATTAAAAAATTTGATTGGCTTTTACATTTTGAAACTTATACAGAAAAAGAAATAAAATTTCAGTTGCAAGGTAGATCATCATCACCACAACATTCGGTTTACTGTCCGTTTTGCATGCGTTGGACGGCTTTAAGAAATTGACTTCCAAAGTAACTTATCTCTGTCCAGGTCTTTATTTATCCCTCGTTCCTTCAGGTTCATTTTTGTTTCTTGCTCCCATGTTTTCTTTGACTTTGCCCTGTGAACTAGACCTGCTACCTCAACTGTTCTATATCTACTAACCCAATAACTCTCATTCATTCTTTCAATGTGGCCATACATTTCCCTATACTGTTCAGATTTAATTTTCCTCTGACGTCATCAGAACTAAGCCTGTCTTTATGACTCACATTACACATCCATTGTATCATTCTCATATCATTTCTCTTCACGTAAAGCATGTCCTCAACCCTCACTGGTCAGGTTTCACTTCCATACATCATCACACTGCGTACATATGGTTCAGAGAGTCTTCCTTTGATTGGCAGTGGGACAACTCCTATCATATTTTTTAATTTGTCATTCTTGGGGTCACCCTGCTTTTTACTTCCTGCAGTGTGGCCTCTAGGTGTTTCCCTGGTTCCTTACCTCAGCGTCAGGTGGTACGCTAAGGTTCGGCGTCCTAATCCCTAACCTCTGATCTCTTGCTATTGTGCACCACCGACCCTCATGTCCGAACTGACAACACTTAGTGCAGTGCGGCCCAAACGAGCAGGGTGGGCACCCATAATTTGTAGGACACTTTTCCGCCCAATTCTCCTCATATTTGCAGGTCCAACAAATTAACCCGTACCTACCCTGAGGTGGCCTATAGAATCCATGTCAAAGGTCCCATGCCTTCCTTCCAGGATCGGATTCTGCCTCCTGATCCTCTACGCCCCCTGTTCCCGTTCGGGGCCCCGGACTCACTCTGCTTCCCACCATTCTCTCTCTACCACTACATTCTTTTCATTCTCGCTCCCTTCCACGCGTTCCCCTTGTCTTATGCTGTCTCTTGCCAACTCCTGGGCTCTCAGTAGGGTTGACCTCGTAGGACCTCTCTCTGGGTCCCCTTGTCACCCAATCCATCCACAAGGGCATCCACCAGAATGGCCTCCGTATTTTGGATCGCCCCATGCGGAAAGGCCAGAGCTGCCAACTCTTGGATACACTCAACCAACTAGTCGAGTCCCTCTTCTTCGGTTAGATTCAGCCAGGTTGGCTTGCGTACGGCCTTAATCATGGTCAGCTTGCTGGCGTATTGCTTCACCAGCCGCTCGCGGAGTTCCAACCAAGCTATATCCAGGTTCTCCCGTAAATTCCCCCAGCAGTACCATCTCATAATCTGCCAAACCATGGACCAACTTCTTTTGGATTACCGCCAGCCAATCTTGTAGTCCGGCATCATCTCCCTTATACAGAGGTATCTGTATTTCCCCTATGGGCCTTTCCATTTTCCTTGCTACCTCAAAGGTGCTATTTTCTGCCCCCTCCTTGGCTAAACTCCCAATAATATCTTCCTCAGATACCATACTTCTGATTCTCTATCACCCTCTTAACAAAACTAATCATCAACTTCGTGCAAAGTTGAAACAAGAAAACAACAGAGTACAGAACTGAGCAAAACAAAATGACAAGGGAACCAAAAAGTGACTTACCCCTTCTTCTGTGGTCCACTCCTTCTGTCGTCTCCTGCTTTCCAAGACCTTATAGTGGATCGATTAAAGTCCTTATTATTCTATCTACAATGACAATCTAAACTGAAAACCTAGACAGGCCGACGCCATCATCGCCAAAACACAGAAAAGACAAGGCTGACAATCTTCTCTTATCGGTTTTCGTTTAATGCAAATATCGATGTCTTTCTGTTAATTCACACTAGCGCGATACTCTGATCGTCGACCTTCGTAAGCCCACTTCTAATTCATACTAGTGTGTATTTTGGCTTTCATCTTCCGTAGGTCCGCTCAACATTGTCTCATATATAGAGAACAAAGACTGCTGTCAGAGGGTCTTGATCGACCTAGGCGAGAGGATATTGATTATTTCCCCTCTCTCATGAATTAGACAATCACTCGGTTACAAGTGGAAAGTGGAATTTCAAGGTTTGCAGTGATTTGATGCAAGTTAAGTCCACTTTTAGATTGCCCTATAATGTAGTTCCTCTGAAACTCTCATGTTTATTTGGCCTGTGTCATACTTAAAGAATGATATTTCACAGATATATTGATATCTGAAACACAAAACAGCTCGTGAATAAACCATAACCCATTCTGGTGGATGTGATTTTGTAAAAAAGATTTTTTTTTGAATTAGACTTGTAAAATTTTATTTTACTCTATTGCATTTTTGTATTGCATTGATGTGTTGTTGATGATGATGATACAAAAATGAACTGTTTTTATAATTACAAAAAAATTAAATTTTTTTTAAATGAATGACTTAGGATACAAAATTACATAGATTGCTGGCATCTGCTTTAAAGGAAATGCTAATATGTATATGTATATATTGTAGAATGTCTTTTGGTTATTGTAATGAGAATGGATGAATTATTTTTGTGTGATGTGTATTTACTTCTGTCAGATCTTTGTACAAAAAAATGTATTAATACGCGGCTACTGCATCGACTTTGAATGAATTACCTCCCTTTGATTTAGCGCATTTTTATTCACAGCATTGAATGTCATGCTTATTGGTTTTTAAGAATATGACAAGGAGAATTTTTATATTGATATTTGTCAAAATTCTACGTAATGCTTAGGATACAAAATTACATAGATTGCTGGAACCTGCTTTAAAGGAAATGCTAATATATATATGTATATATATATATATATATAATAAATATTTGTTATTGTTTATTATCTATGTACGTATACGTTTCGTCCTTTTTCAATCGGGACTCATCAGCATAGAGATATGACTATTCACTACCGGTCATGCGATTCGAAACCCCGGACCTCAAGTATTTTTCAACTCCAGTCCGACGTCGCTAATCGCTGGGCCAATTGTAAACAGCGAATAAACTATGATAATTTTAACACTTTAACGGCGGCTTTGACGTCGAGGCATTCTACTTCTATTAAGGGAAGGAATGATGCATTATAAGCAAGTGATGTCATGCTGTGTTAATACTACCAATTACAGTGCTCTACTTTCAAGGAGCTACAAATAATAAATATTTGTTATTGTTATATATATATATATATATATATATATATATATATATATATATATATAGAATATCTTTTGGTTATTGTAATGAGAATGGATGCCCATCTGAACTTAGCTTTATCTAATTCGGCTACACAAGGTTCAACCATTACCTATTATTATACTAAATGTGAGTTAATCAACGTTTGTTTCCTTAAGACTTTTTCCTATATACTTTTATAACACAAAATACATGCTAAAATATTCCTTAGTTCTGGGATTATGTTTGAAAAAGAAAATTCTATTATAATTAGTTGTAATTTATAATTAACTGAAAAAGTCACCCATCTCTCTCTTAGCTATCTCTCTCGCTCTCTTTCTATGCTGATTCAACCACTCTCTAATATTTCTTTATGTCTCTGTGGCTCTCTTTTTTCAACATGACCATCTAATTTACATATGTTTCTGTACACACTACAACCATATATATAAATTAGATGGCAAATAATAAGTCTCTTTACTTCTATACAAGAATAATAAAGAATAATATAAAAGTAAAGAGACTTATTATTTTTTTTATTTATGCAAGAGGAATGTCTTAATGAATATGTTACAGTTTATGAATTTTCGATTGAAATCAGAGTAGAATAAATAATGGTTTCAGTTTTGATTCATATGATTCGTATGCGTATGTCTAGTATTTTATAGAAAAGGGGAGACAACTATGATTGTCTTCATCACAATGATGCAATTCCAATGAATATTCTTTGTTCAATAATTTGTAGGTATGTCCAACCTTCTGTCGAGTGGGCACAATGGGTGAATTGTTTGCCCACTGAAAGACTCAAATTTCAAAAAGCCGTGACTGAAGAAGAAAAAGAGATGAAGTAAGTGTTTCATTTATTTATTTATTTTTTTTATTGCTGATTTTTGTCTGAAGACAAAAGTGGTAGCAACGGCTATCATACTTGAATGCCAACCCAAAAGGCAGGTATTAATACTCCAGGTCTGAATGAAATCGGGAGTATTGGTAATGAAGAAATGACTCCCACATTGGGACGCACATCCGGATATACTTATGTTGCCCCTAACAACATATAGTTTGACAGTATCTGCATTTTTTCCCCTTTATACAAACATTCATAAAATGTGACATTTAATTACATATATATTTAATTACTTATATATTCAATTACTTATATATCTCATTGAAAAAGAAAAATAACAAGAATGATTTACTTTGTGACCCTTCGAAATTTTAAAGGAATTTGGAAGCATTTAGACTCTCGAACAGAAAGTAATTTCTGTCTTTAAAATTCTTAGTAAATCTTCATTAAAGTTTGGAAAATTATTTATATCAAATAATTTTTTAAATAGAGATGAAAACAAATTCCTGACTTTCAACTCATAGTTATATCGCATTTAGAAAATCTGTAAAATATAAAGAGAGAGAGAGAGAAAGAAAGAAAGAAAGGTAATAGTGCATAAGCACTCTGTGAATACCTTTTTCATATTGGGTACTGATATCGATCCTGAACCAGTTTTCATGAGGTTTGACTCGGAAGCGTTCGGCTGTCCTACGCAAACGCCCGAGTGTTGACGAGCCGAATGGTACCAGATGACAATTTTGATACGGTGCTGCGTCCTGTGATTGTAAGTTATATTTTCAAGAAATTTTCTAAAAGAAACAACAAAAAAAAACAAAAAAAGCAAAACATAGCGAAGTTACTGTTATCAAATAAATATTTTTTTTTATTTTGATACGTTGCTGCGTCCTATAATTTTTAGTTATAGTTGCAAGAAATTTTTTAAACAACAAAACAAATAAAACAAGCATAACAGAGCGAAATTACTGTTATCAAATAAATATTTTTAACCCTAAACCCTAACCCTAACAACCAAAAAACAAAACAAGCAACACATTATTATCATAGGACGCAGCACCGTATCAAAATTGTCGTCTGGTACAAATCGGCTCGTCAACTCTCAGACGTTTGCGTAGGACAGCCGAACGCTTCCGACTCGAACGTCATGAAAACTGGTTCAGGATCGATATCAGTACCTCATATTGTAATATTATTTAAGGTTAAAATCATAAATCTAGATAATTGTAATGGATTTCATTAATATACAGTAATAATAATTGCTTGTTAGTTTATTTTTGAATGTCAGCTATATAAATTTGATAGAAAAAATACATACATAACACAACAGTCAATTTAAAAAAAGAAAGAGACAACTATTCATAAATCTTATCCTATTGTCATTAGAATTAAAGTAAAAATTCTTCATTCATTCATTATTTTTTCATTGTACAATGTATGTATTGTTCAGTACATTGCAAACCATTACTTATACATTATGTGTCGGACACTAGTAAGAGAAATGTCAAGGATGAGCAACTATGCATGGTTCTATTATATATAAATACTCATTACTGATAATGTATACAGTAGCTGAGTGACATAGTTATTTATATACAATAAGGGGTTTTGACTTACATCCAAAATCAACTTAGGATGTATTATAAGAACCGAACTCCAACTTAAATCGTGGACCACCAATACATGAAACTAGCTATGTTTTGGAATTTTTTAGATGAGGGTTGATGATTTGTAGAATTTGGTATATTCGGACTACTGTTCTCATCTTGGGTGTTTTTATCGCAACGTTTCGGCTGATGTAACCCCCGACCTTCTTCAGGTGTACCTTGTTGAACTCAGGAATCTTTCTGTTGAACTCAGGAATCTGGACGGAATTTTGAATGGAACCCTTTATTAAATCCATGGGGGTTGCAAGCTCTCATTCCATCTGCCATGACTGGGAAGAAGTCTTCAGTAATTGGCAAGACTTTCTTATAAATAAGCTTGTAACATTACCTTAAAAAATAATTCTAGCTTTTTCGTGACGTAATGTTTCAAAACATGAATTCAAACGTAAGTAGTAATAAAAAATAAGTAAATATTATGAATAGTGTTGGAGATTTTTTAATCGTCTCAATCAATTTATTTTGCTTTAAATATATATTGGCGTTAAAAACAATTTAATATTTAATATATACAGGAATTTGGGCCGGTAGTGCCCATAATTCTAGAAGGATAAAAAAAATTTAAGAACTGTCTCTTCTGTCAGTTAAACTAAGTTGTTTTTAAAACTATGTACCGTTTATCTCCCTTTGCTCGAACCATAACGTTAGATTCATTTTGTTGAAAGGTGAGTTGTCTCCCTTTAACCCCTTCTCCTTTTGGGTTCATGTGACTGCCCGGAATGATAGAATTTATTCAAAATACTTTTACTGGAAGAGTCAATATTTTAATAAGTAGTATTACTTTTTCATTTATAAATGCACTCTATATAAGCAATTAATTTGGCGTGACCAAAATATTGTCAGAACATTACACCAACTCCTATATTTAAATATTTATAAGTAATAAAAAAAATAAATTTGTAAAAAAAAAAAAAAAAAAAAAAAAAAAGTATAAAAATGGAGAAAGCCTAAATTAAAAAAAAAAAAAGAAGCGAACTTTCTTTGAATATACTGTTTTATCTATATATCAATATGTCATGAAAAACCTACCTAATCAGCAGCAGGTCATTAAAAATAGTTTCACATAGGAGCTTCCCTGCAGGCTACAGCATGGTTGTCTTCAAATTAACCAATACTTGTCATAAACCGTCCTCATAAGTAATCAAATTTTTAAAATTCCGTTCATCATTTTAAATCTTCTCATAATATTCTTCATCATCCATTCTTCATCTATCCATTTTATAAACCCTTATTCTCGAATGGCTTTTAGCCTTGAAAAGTGGTGACTCATAATCATATTATATTCGGTTTAACGTCTGTTTTACAAGCTTGCATGCATTGGACAGCATTAAGAAATTGACTTCAAAAGTAACCTATCTCTGCCCAGGCCTTTATTTATCCCTCTTTGCCTCAGGCCCATTTTTATCACTTCCTCCAATGTTTTCCTTGACCTTCCCTTGTACATATCTCTCTATACTGTTCAGATTTAATTTTCCTCTGAGGTCATCAGATCTAAGCTTGTCTTTAAGACTCACATTACACATCCATTGTATCATTCTCATATCATTTCTCTCCATGCAACACATGTCCTCAATCCTTACTGGCCAGGTTTCACTTCCATACATCATCACGCTGCATACACCTGCCTGATTAACTCTTCCCTTAGTCGACAGTGGTAACACTCTGATGGTTAGTAATGGAAAAAGTACCCATAACTTACTCTATCTCCTCCTAATTCTAGCTATCACACTAGCACCTGCGTCACCCTGTGCTCCAATGGTATCCTGCTATCAGATCAGGCTCTTTGAAGATATAGGCTTCCTGACCAAAAATGCACCTAACATTAAAGTTTTTTGTTTTTCTCCCTTCTCTTTGCAAAATTCAATCATGTTCTGCACAGCAAAAAACAAAAAAAATTCAACTGCTCCTTTCTCCCCCCCCCCCCCCCCCCCACACACACACACACCAGGGCCACCAGTTTACCGTGATGCTCAAGAGCGGGATCCTGGTGACTGAGCAGTTCATAACCCGAGAAAGTAGTGGATATGCGCACTGCAACATTCCACTTTGGCCCATACCTGGGCTAGACAGGCGGTTGGAGAGGCCCGATCCAATCAATCGGCTGGTCACGTCAAGCTCCACCATATAAAACCCATACCAATCTACTCACAACAAGTAATATTCCTATTCCAACTCCCACTAACGACCACTAATAAATACCCCCAAAATATGGTAGGAAGCGGTGGCAGAGGGTCAATTGGTTATGGCAAACAAAGCATTGACATGGCTGCGACATCTCTGACATTTTTCTTAAAAACCACAAAAAGGAAAATCAAAGAAAAACAGGTGCTCAGTGTTTCACCTAAACCAAGTATATCATCCCTGTATCTCTGTGGTGCCAGGGCGAATGGGTTTCCCCCCTGGCACTTCCTACAAATGGCTCCTAGGCAGGTGGGGAGCAAGAGTGATGAAAAAAACGAAAACATGGATCATTTTCTCCCCAAAACCCTTAAAAGATACCACTCTGATGTCTCAGAAACCTCAAGCTTAGAGGACGAAAAAATATACAACCCACAAAAACAGCTTCCCCACAAATTTCCTAAGATTCCTAGCAATAGAACTACTAGAAAGCAAAAAAAAAGAGTGAATTATTACCATTCTTAATCGAAAAAATACTTACCAGCAAGAGTAATCCAAAGTCAATTAAAAAACAGCTATAGTAATACTGCTACATAAAAAAGGTTCGATACATTTAAAAAGTAATTACAGACCACTTTCTCTAACATGTATTTTGTGTAAGGTATTTGAAAAAATAATTAGAAACCACATATTAAATTTTATAAAGGATGGTATAAATTGTAACCAACATGGCTTTGTCCATGGTAAATCAACATTATCTAATATTTTGGAAAGTATTGTCATTATAAATGAATATTTGATGGAGGAGGATAGTGCGGATATCATATATTTGGATTTTAGCAAGGCATTTGATACGGTATCTCATTATCGTTTACTAGTGAAAATGAAAAATTTTGGTATTACTGACAAAATGGTAAATATTGTGAGGGAGTTTTTGAAGGATAGAACTATGAAGGTAAAGGTTGGAAACAATTATTCTGAATCACAGTACATATCCTCCGGTGTTCCGCAGGGTTCAGATTGGGTCTTTTGTTGTTTTTGATATTGATAAATGACTTACCTAATAATATAAATTCAGAAATAGAACTGTTTGCTGATGATGTTAAACTACTTGTGAAACCTTTATCAAACGAAAATAACACAGATGGATCTAAATAAATTATCATATTGGGAGGACATTTGGAAATTGGGATTTAACCTAGACAAATGTAAAGTACTACATGTAGGATCCAGGAATGTTGGAGTTGAATATGTACTAAACAATAGAGAAATCAAAGAAGTAGATAGAGAGTGCGATTTGGGAGTGGGTTTGATAATACATTTAAGGCAAATAATCATATTTTGACCATTGTATCGAGGGAAAATAGAACGATCGGGTGAATGGTTAGGAATATTATTTTGAAAGAGATAAATGTTGTGTTAAGGATATATAAAGCTCTAATAAGACCTCATATAGAATACTGCACCCAGGCTCTAGCAACTAGATATGGAAATTGGAATGTAATATTGAGTTATCAATATTACATGAATGAAATATTTAACAAAATTTGATCTGGATATTGATACTGTACTAAGAGTTTAATTCTTTTTTTTTTTTTTAACAGTTGAATTGAGAAGATAGTTAAAGGGGAGATGCCCAAGGAGGCATAACAAACAAACAAACAAACAAACAAACAAACAAACAAACAAACAAAAACAACAACAACACCACCACCAACAACAACACCACCACCATCTCCTCCTCCTCCTCCTCCATACATATAGTCCTAACTATTTGCTTATGCAAAACACTTGAAAGAATGATTAATAAAAGGCTTGTATGGTACCTGGAAAAAAACAACCTACTATCCAAATTTCAATCTGGTTTTAGGAAAAACCGAAGCACGATAGATAATCTAGTGCAGCTTGAAACCTACATAAGAGAGGCTTTTATCCAAAATCAACATGTAACTGCAATATCTTTTGATATTGAAAAAGCCTGATACCACACGGCAATATAGTATTATAAATGACCTAAAAGAATTAGGCCTAAAAGGCAAACCTCACATATTCATAGGAAATTTCATAAATAATAGAACCTTCCAAGTTAGAGTGGGGAAACACACTCTCAGATAAAAAAAGAGCAAGAGACAGGAGTTTCCCAGGGAAATATTCTTTTAGTAACCTTATTTAATATTAAAGTTAATAATATCCTCAAAGACATTGTAACAGAAACATCAGGGATTAAAGGTGCCCTATATGTAGATGACCTCATGATCTACTATAGATCTAAATATATAAAATGATTGAATGATGACTTCAATTTAACATAAACAAAATAACAAAATGGGCAACTGAAAACGGTTGCAATTTCTCAAAAATGAAAACAAAATACTTGCACTTTTGCTCCCAGACAAAGTTACAAAATTACCCTATACTTAAGATCAAAGGAGAACAGATCCCAGTCATCAACCAGTACAAATTTCTGGGTATGATATTTGATGAAAAACTTAATTTTAATCCCCATATAAAATATCTGAAAAACAAATGTACTAAAGCTACACAACTCTTATGTGTACTTTCCCACACAGACTGGGGAGCTGATAGACAAACACTCTTACATATCAACCGCACTAAAATCCACCTGATACTGGACTACGGCAGCCTTATCTATAGGTCAGCCAGAAAGTCCTATCTAAAAGAACTTGATACCATCCACCATTAAAACTTGAGACTGGTATTAGGTGCATACAGAACCTCCCCAGTTGAGAGTCTATATGCAGAAGCCTACGATTGAAGTGAAATATTGTCCCTGCAGTAGATAATAAAATTCAAATCATGTTCAACAACCTAGCATATGACTATATATTTAACCCAAAACTTAGAATCTTTTTTGAACAAAAAAGAAAAATGATAAAACCTTTGGGCCTTAGAATGGACCCCATTATAAAAGAATCTAAAATCCAACTTTCCTGCATTGACATTTCTACTTTATCTGAAACTGAACCTTGGATCATCAGACCTCCAGAAGGGATCCTAACACTGAACAACTTATACAAGAAAAATACCCATCCATATACTCACCAAGAAGAACTTCAAGTGATCCTGGAAAATCACCCTGAATACAAATATATTTACACTGATGGTTCTAAAGATGCAGACAGGACCGGTTGTGTAGACTGCTATCATGGATAAGACTAAAAGGCAGTGTGGACTACCTGACAAAGCGTCAATTTTTAGTGCAGAAGCTACAGCCATATACCTGGTTCTAAAAATAATAGCAATTAGTAGAACTGATAAATTCACCATCTTCTCCGACTCCCTATCAGTGCTCACAGCACTGGAGAACAAAAAATGGATAACCTTCCTATCAGAAAAATCTTAAGTAAGATCACCTATATCTATAATGAGAAGCAGTGTAAAATTAAATTATGCTGGATACGGAATCATATCGGCATTCGTGGAAACGAAAACAAGCAGCAAAAGAATTGCTGAACATGATACCTACCAATACTAGGATTCCATACACTGACCTTCGATCTTCTATTAACAGGTTAATCAAAGAAAAACGGCAAGAATCTTGGGATATATGCCAAAGTAATAAATTACACAAGATTTGGCCAACTATTGTTGAGTAGCCCTTTGGCTACAGAAAGGCAAGAAGAGAAGAGGTTGTAGTAGCCAGACTTCGTATAGGACATACATATATTACCCACAAACATTTATTGAAAGGTATATATCATATCAAGAACCTTTTACAGTCAAACATCTATTAATAGACTGCCAGGATCTACAACAAAGCCGATGGAAATACTACAACTCGAAAAATCTAAAGGACCTGTTCAAAGACACAAATCTGACCAAAATCTTAGACTTCATTAAAGAAGTTGGACTGTTCAAAAAAATTTAATCTCAATTTTTAATTAAATTTTTTATTTTATTTATCTTTTTCAAGACAATATAAAATAAATTGACCTACCTTGGGATTTCATTTGACAACATTATTCAACATTAAATAACCCCATACATGGATGTTATGCCATAAACGAAACCAAATATTGACGTTATTTATTTATTTATTTTTATCTTTTTCTCCCTTTGAAAAACTCGATCATGTTTTGCAAAGTCAAAAACAAAAAGCAGCAATTTTTCTTTACAAAACAATCAAACCCAAACACCATGAATAAATATTTGAAGAACTTGAAACATAAAACATAAAAACTTCTACCAAAATGACCGAAAAGGGTGGATATGCCGTAAAACAACCAACCAACCAATGGTATCACCAAGGTAACAAAATTTCCTAACAACCTGAATAACATCGGAATCTACATATATTTTCTCCATATCTGAGTTCGCATTCATCTCTGTTGTCTTCTTTCAACCTACCTGTAATTCCACTGCATTTCTTGTGTATCGAATGCTTACAAGTACCACAGAAAATTGAGTTGCACTCGATTCCCTTATCACAAATTGAGCATGGCAATTTTCCTCTTTTGGAGTGATTTCCAACACTACACCCACTGATACACACTTATGTCTTGGTGACATTCACTTTCGATAGCATTCCTCCAAGTTTTGAACTTAACAAGAATAATGAGTAAGTAAATAATTGAATAATGATTTTTTTTTTATCCTCAATAGATCAATTAACTCTGCTATAATTTCTTTTTCTTGTGGTTTTGCTTAGTTTTTCCAGATTCCAGGACCTGAATTAGGTTGATCTGGTGGAGTATCCAAGTTAGTGTTGTTACTTATGCAAGCATCACCACGAGAAGGTGCACCATTAGTTTCCTCATGTGAACCGGTGCGCAGCCATGCCGATTGGACCTTATTTGTCTGTCTGAATCCTCGAATGCTATTTAATTTATTTCTGAATACTAGCTGGAAGACCCGAAGTTGCTCGGGATTGAAAGAGGAGCACTACTATAACACCATATTACTTAATTAATGTTATTATAATATACATTTATTTTTGTTCAGTTAGTTCTTAGAGATCGAATGCCCCCCCCCCCCTCTTCAAATATGATGTTATTTTTATTTGAATATTTGGTCAGGATTTATTTTTAAGGGAAAGTATCCTAATGTCATTATGTGTTTGGATATATCAAACACTAGAGAGTGTAGTAAACTGAGGAAGAATTGCTTTGAATGCATTTTTTTTTACCCCAAACAACAAGGCTCACTGCAACTGAGACGTGAGGAGCTCCTGTGAATTAGGGGCCAGATTTATATTTGCATCCCAAGTGGAGAGTTGTACAGTGAATGCTTGTTCACATTACATTTAAATTGCTGCATGATGGTACAGTAAGGAAAATAGGGAGTAGAGAGGGAATTCCAAAGGCAAGTGGTTCGAGGAGAGAAGCTATTACTTCTCGGCATCTGGGAACCTCAACAGTGAAAGGGGTGTGATTTTACTGCTTGTCGAGTTGATCGGGGGTATTTACATTGAGAGTGCACCAGTGCAGAAAGTTCGTCAGAGCACATTTCATTGAAGTATTGTAAAAAAAGAACAAGGATGCAACATTGCGACGATGTGACAGGGGATGGGGCTTGGTAGTGTGAAACCTACCACACTATTAGATTAGAGACTCTTTTTTAAACCGTGTTGAAGAGGGATAGACTAGTGGTTGGTGCACCAGCTCAGATGTGGCAACAATACTCCATGCACGGACAAATGTTGACTTTGTAGAGATATAGAATACTGGCAAGTGTGAGAAGTTTTCTAGCCAAGTAGAGGGAGTCTAATTTCTTTGCAGCAGACTTGGCAATATCGTCTATGTATTTATTTCAATTGATGTTACCTGTGAATGTTAGGCCGAGGAGTTTAAATGTTGGACTTTTGGACTATATAACTGCATGCAACCCAGCTGATGTCAACCCTTTAGACCGAACTGCATGGATAAGAGGTGTGAGATGTCGTTCACTTGCACCACCTTAAAAATACCCAAATTGGAAGAAGAAACAAAATATAAACTCTCACAACCCAACATGATTAAATGCTGTGTCCCAGTGAATTGCTGCAAGCTGTAATTATCCTTAAACGAAACAAGATCAAAATTCCATTGTTTGCGTCAACTCAAACTGACTACCAATATATATCATATTTTTTTGTTACGATTGTCCTAGGCTGCCTGTTGTCCCCTGCTATTGTCCACTGTTTATTTGCTGTCTGATCGAAATTTGTGACCATTAAAATGTAGAAATATAAACATATGCTTTCATTATGCTTTCATTTGTATTACTTTCAATATGTGATATACGGATGGAGTAAGTTCAGGGAACTTCTGCCATTATTAACCAGCAGAGCATTACCACTGTCGAGCGAGAGAAGAGTAACAAGCATGTACACAGTGTGATGATGTATGGAAGTGAAACCTGGCCAGTGAGGGTTGAGGATATGTGTTTCATGGAGAGAAATGATATGAGTGATATGATGGATGTGTAATGTGAGTCTTAAAGACAGCCTTAGTTCTGATGACTTCAGAGGAAAATTAAATCTGGATAGTACAGGGAGATGTGTGCAGAAGAGTAGACTTTAATTGTGTGGTCACGTTGAAAGAATGGATGAAAGTTCTTGGGTTGGTAGATGTAGAACAGTTGAGGTAGCAGGTTCAGTTCACAGGGGAAGGCCAAGCAAAACATAGGATGATGTGATAAAAATGGACCTTAGGAAGAGAGGGATCATGCTTTGTTCAGTATATCCATATGCCCACAAGTGGTTGCAATGCAAAGCCGTTTCCAGTCTGGACACCTTCAACCTCAATAGTCAAAACTAACTCTGTCCTCAACTTGCATGCTACAAATCTACTGAACCATATGTAGCAGCCATCATGCGGGTCCATTAAGAAAAATAGTGAGGATTGCACCGTGTCGCATCCATCAAGGATTGAACCCAGAACATTCCGCTTACAAGATAGAATATTGTTATTTTTGTACGATGACGAGAGTTCACTTATGCAAATAAGCATTGTTTTGTATGGGTGAATTCTTGTTGAGATAAAAAGAGTAGGAACTTTCCTCTCGGGGCAGACAAAAAAGTTGACGTGACTAGTTTTGCCCATGTCGGGTATTCATTTTCTGAATTTGGTGTTGTGAAGAGCAGAACGAAGAGAAGGAGAAGGAAGAGAAGGGAGAAAAAGCGTCGAGTGAGATGCGAGTTGTGAGCGGGATTATTTTGACTGAGGCAACAAGTCGATTATTTTCATTTAATTCAGTGAAATTTATCTTTAACGGTCCCATTGAAGTCAGAGTGAAAACACTTTTCTGATAGAGTTTCAAACCTCTTTTACACTTTTATAGCCTTGTCATTCCTTTGCATCCACAGAAAGACCACTCGCATGCAACACTACACTATGTTCATAGCTATTGTAAACTCGACCGCAAGTAACAAGTGAAAGTTGACTAAGGGAAGAGTCTATCAGGCATGTGTATGCAGTGTGATGATGTATGGAAGTGAAACCTGGCCGGTGAGGATTGAGGACATGCGTTGAATGGAGATAAATAATGAGAATTATACAATGAATGTGTAATGTCAGTCTTTAAGACAGACTTAAATCTGATGACCTCAGAGGAAGATAAATCTGGACAGTATAGGAAAATGTGTGCAGAAGAGTAGACTTTGATAGTATGGCCACATTCAAAGAATGGATGAGAGTTCTTGGGTTAGTAGATGTAGAACAGTTGAGGTACCATGTTCAGTTTACAAGGGAAGGCCAAAGAAAACATGGGAGGAAGTGATAAAAATTAACCTGAGGGAAAGAAGGATTAATAAAGATGTGCCCAGAAATAGGTTTATTTGGAAGTCAATTTCTTACTGCCGTCCAGCATGTAAAACGACCCTTAAACCGAATATGATGATGATGGTGGCTACTGGTTAATAATTTTAATGTGTAAGCTCTTTCCTCTAACAAATAACTTTTGTCCCCTTGTTTTGTGCGACCAGAATTTTGATAATTTTATTTTATTTTAATGAAAAATGTTTCGTTTTTTAATTAAAAAGATTTTCTTTTCCTTTTTTTAAAAAAGATTGGTTCATCGAGAATTGCGGAAAATCAACTGCTTTGATTGTATCCTTTTATGTTTTTTATTATTTTTTATTATTATGTTTTTGTATTTTGCTCAAAGGTAAATTTGAAAGAAGTGCATATGAAATGCAGTTTGACTCGGTCCCATTTCAGTAGGGCCCGAGCGTGTGGGATCAGCTTAATGGATACCGTTTCAGGCTATGAAATTAGCTAATGCTGGGTTCGAATTAAATCGGTTCTATCGTAGTCATTTATACACTAGAAAGATGCCCCCCCCCATTGCCCAGCTATCAATAAATACACAACTTGTGTTCTATAAAGTGGACTGTATGAACAATCTACAATAGCTACCAGTAAAAAAGATTGGGTTACATTGTTTGAATCAGAAAAATATGAGCTTGCAAAGCCAGTTAAACATAAAGAAAATAGAAAAACATCCCAAATGAGTCTTTTTCTGCTCGCTATATCTCCCTCTCTCTTTATAGCTGCAGGTTAAATAATATTACTACCACTGGTGATATTCCCTTTTGTTTGTAATGGACTATTCCAATCTTTTTATTCTTTTTGTCCTTTATTACCTTTGATTGTTAATGAACACACAGAGAGAGAGAGAGAGAGAGGGAGAGAGAGAGAGAGAGAGAGATAAAATAAGAGTGTTAAGAGGGTGGCGAAAAAACTACTGATAGAAGCTTAGTAGAGATTGATCACTTTGTGAGTTATTTGCAAATTGCGCTTAATTAGAACAATTAAAATGTTTAACTCAATCCCCAAACTGAGGAATATTTTAGCATGTATTTTGTGTAATTAAAATATATAGGAAAAAAAGCTTTCAAGAAACAAACGCTGATTAACTTCAGTATAATAATAATTGTGCTCTGGCATTAAATAATTTGATTTGCCATCAAACATGCAAACCAAGCCAATCAGTTGAACCTATTCAGGAAAAATTATTTTGATCCCTGTTTACTTGCCTTCCCCACAAGGGCTAAGTTACACACAAAGTCGGTTTTTAAAAAAGGAGTTCTCTGATTTGGGACAAAAATAAAAATTGATTTCTCCTTCTCTTACTGAGGACAGAACAGATACTGCAGTACCTGACATGTAGATAGCAGGTATCATAAACCAGATGGGTATATTAGAAAGGCTCTAAAAAAAAAGTTCAATTTTAGATTTCGCTATAAAAAATTAGGATATTTATGAAATATAAATTGATTGAAGACTTTTAGTTTTTAAATTATCAAAATTCATCCATAATTTTTTGAAGCTGAAAAATACACCCCCCCCCCCCCGTTTTCCTGAAAATATTGAGTCAACATTTTGGTGTTTTCATTGATAAAATTCTGTTAAAAAAAACTATCGAAGATAAAGCAATGAAATTTGGCATGTATATGTAAAATTTGCTGGTGAATGTCATGCAACCATTAAAAAGAAGATAGCTCATCATTTGAGCATCTCATATAAGTTTGAACAAACTGACCCCATAATTAAATTTGTTTAACTTGCAATCATTCTCACCTTATCTTTCAAAATGAAGTGTTTATCAGTTTATAATCCACATAGATGTTTCTTTGTTTTTTGGGGATGGGTGAAGGCTCTACTTTTTTTTAGACAATTATGTGTGGTTTTAAAAGTTTTTTGGGGGGATGAGGCTCGCCACTTAGACTTAGGGTTAGTGATAGGCTCAAGGAAGTTTTTTTAGGAGGGAGGCTTGCCACTCAGACCTAGGGTTAGAAGTTGGTTTAACGGAGTCTTTTTAGGGAGGGGACTTGTCACTCGAGTTTAGGACTACTGGTAGAGTTAAGGGAAGTTTTTTTTTAGGGGAAGGATTTGAAGCTCGGACCTAGGGTAAGTGGTAGGGTAAATAATTATAAATTTTTTAAAATGACTTTTCAGCACAAAGAAATATCAAAATAATTTTGGGGCTATCTTAAAAGGCTAGAGTGGCCTGGAAATGTGGGATCCTTTTATGTTAAACTTATATGCGAAACTGATCCTTCCTGCATTTTAGTTATGCACTGAAATGTTGAACTGTCATAATTTAGTGGTTAATTGAACTACCAAAATAAAATTGTTACCATTGTTTATGTTTTTCAAAGATCTCTGTACCCACATTTAATGTTTTTAGATATCATGAAAATAAAAGTTTACTTTGGGATATTCAGTAGTAGTAATAATATTAAATGGAGATTTAGTGTTTGTCTTTAACCCAAACTAAAAATATTATTTCAAAAGAAAATGTCATCACTGTTATGTTCTCTGTGTCGAGGACCAGGAGTGAAGATGTTCTCTTGATATCTTTCAAGAGAATAGTATATTCTTGAAGAAGGAGACAACAACTATTTTAATGTAAAACTAGATTTTATTGAAGAGAATGTTGTAGTTTGCTTGAAGCATTGTCTGTAGTATATAGATAGTTTTTAGGCTTCAGAAGGATGTAACAATGCAAAGGTATGAGCACCGGATGAACTTAAAGAATGGGTGATAAACGAGATGGTAAGAATTATGACTTGTTTTACTTTAAGTGTTTTTTTTTTATGGAACTGCAATCTTCACAAGAAGACACCAGCAATGTTAAGTTATCTCCCTTTGTATTCAGATATAAGAGTTCTGTTCCTTTGTAATAAGCTTTTAGAGTAATCTCCCTTGCTGGTTGTTTTTGTTGGAAAACAAAGATGGCGGTTTGGACAAATTGACGTGTGCCCATGACTGGATTTATGTAACAAGTAAACTAACAAAAAAAGACAATATGTAATAAATGTTCATTTTTTTTCTTATTGTTTCATCAATAGTGTGTAATGTGACATAATCACGTTGACAACTGGTTCTTGTTAGATTACCAAAGTTAAGCGATGTTTAGCCTGGTCAGTACCAGATGGGTGACTATTTGGGAATACCAGGTGCCGTATGTGAGAAGATGGTGACATCTCTCTGCAAAAACTAATGTTATTATCTCTCATAACCGGGATATACATACGACTGATTACCGCTTGTAAATTTAATTCCCTAGAAACTTCCTCTTTTGAAAGAAACTGGCTCAACCTCACCAGGGTGAATGCTGCATCAGGTAATAGCGTGTTACACTGTGAGCAAATGTTTGCTGATATTTCGAGAATAGGACCTCCTTTTCAAAATATGTCCATTTCAAAGTAGCATAGGTATCATATGTCAGCTGGAAGTAGATTTAATGTAAGTAGATTTTATTTACTTAAACAAATGGAGTTCTATTTCCTTAACGGAGAGTTGCTTTTGGACTATCTTCATAATGTGAATGACAGTTCTGAGCACTTACTATTTCTCAGTACCTTACATGATGCCTAGAGTAACAAAAATTCCGACAGTAACTGAATTTCATGCTAATCTTCACATTGTTAGGTAAACTAATCAACTGTCTATTTTTCATATGGGGTTCTAGCTGATCCTAAAATCAGCCTTGTCAATCATCCCAGATAAAGAATTGCACCTTGAGAACAATCTCTTCATTTCACTTCAAAAGTATTGTAAGGACCAGAGTTATCTCCCTTTGGGAGAAATTATTTTTCAGGCCTGTGTTAGGCTTAGATTTTCAAATCTCATGAACATATTGTTTGGGAACACCTGCGCCATACACAGTTGAGAATTAAGAAAATATTTCATTCTCATTTGCTGGCTTGAGGTGCTACGGCTAACATTCGGTTGGGGCTTTTCTCCTAATTACAAAGATGCCACAGGATTTGGGGATATAACCCAAAGGAATAATGCAATAACATTACTACATACGTGGTGTTTACTTACACTTTGAAAACATTTAAAACAAAATGCTTACCTGAGAAGACATTCTGTCACATTTAAATTACGATCCTCTTCATTTGTGATGTGCAAAAGATGTATTTCATTTATTAACTCTGACAAATGCATGCACGCCTTCAAGTATCTTGACGTGACGATGGCAACATTCTTGGCGGTCGCTGTGTGCATCAATGCAACATGGCTCAAATGGGGCACTACAACCGGCTTCCTCTGTGGCTGCAGGATCAACGACTGTCTAAAGTTAAAGATCTACCAAACTATTGTGAAACCCGTCACTTAGTACAGCTTTGAGTGTTGACAATGAGGAAGACACCGTCAGTGAAACTAAAATGCTCCACTGGATCTTGGGAGCTACACTATTCAGCCATGTCTGTAGTGATGACATTCGAAGGTGCTAAAGCATCACATCGATCGAGGGTAAGATGAGGGAATGGCGGCTCAGATTGTTTGGACATGTATTGAGTGCTGATGACAACACTATTGTGAAACTTGCATTTAAATTTGAAGTTGTCAGGAAGCTACCGAGAGAAAGGCCGATGATGAGATGGGAAGACGCTCTGTACAGTGATCTCCGTAAATCGGCCTTCACCTGGACCAAGCCCATGATCGTGTCAAGTATCGGCAAAAATACATTATTGCAAGCTCCATCATAGCTCGGGAATAATGCGAAGAAGAAGAAGAAGAGGTAGAGGAATAAGATGAGGAAGAAAAAGAGGAATAAGAAGAGGAAGAGGAATAAAAAGAATTCATTTATTGAAATTAGGATTGATAATTTTAATTATTCAGACTAGTATCATCATCTTGGTTGTCATATTCACAGTATTTTGTTCAATCGAATGCATATTTTAAACTTTTGAATTTTGAATGGAACCCAATAATAACCAAGAATGATATAGAATTAACACTTCTACTTAGTCATGGCTGATAGAATGAGAACAATCTACCCCCGTGGATTAAATAAAGAGTTCAGTTTGAAAATACATTCAGGTTCTAAAGTTTGACATAAAGATTTTCAAGTTCCACGAGATGCACTTTAAAAAAAAATAGAAATCACTCCAGACAAGACATGAAGCCACTTGATATAAGGAGCTAACAAGAACGAAAGATGATTATCGCAAAGATAGGAGATGGTAATAGGTAGGAGGAAAACAGTCAGCAGGAAGAGAATACCACAAGCCTGCAGTTCTTGGGAAGAAGCTACTGGAATAAGAAGCTGTATTACAATGACGTATCAAAACAATGAATTGATGGCGATCGCATGACTAACAAGTCAAACGGGTTTCAACAAAAGAAGAAGGGAATAGATCAGACCATTCTGAAGAACACATGCCATAAAAGACTGAGACTAGCAACTTCACGTCTGTGAGAGAAAGGGTGCAGAGAAGAAGAAAGGGTGGAGCCAATCAAATTACAGATACATTTCTGCACTTTATCAAGAATCCTCAAATGGGTCAGAGATTCACCAGCCCAAATATGACAACAGTACTCAATACATAGTCTGATAGTAGATTTGTAGAGATAGAGAATAGCCTCAGGTGTGAGAAAGCGTTTGGAGCGATAGAGAGAAGCGACTTTACGAGATGCAGAAACTTAAATATATTCTTTGCAGTTTTCTTTTGGATTAACTATTTTAAATAAATTATCAACTATTTAAAATAAATTATCAACTATTTTCAATAAATTATCAACTATTTTCAATAAATTATCAACTATTTTAAATAAATTATTAATTAATCAATTTTTATTTTTTAAAGTTTACAAATCATACTTATTTATATTTACACGCACACAATATTTGATCTGATCATTTAATTAATAGAGATTCTCTTCTTCCTTTTTAAGTTAATAAACAGCTTAAAAACATGTTTTTATAGACAGGCCAGCATAAAATAACTGGGTCTCCTTATTTTGTAGTGACCAGCAAAATTGCCTCACCTACTGTGAACAACTACTCACAGTCAAATATTTTAACCAATTGTACAAAATACAGGAATACCTATAAGAAATAATATCACACACCAAACTTCATCATGCTGTTCAAAAATGTGCCTACATCACAATTAATAGATTACCTGAAAAGAATAAATAACTTTCAGCTCCGATAATCAAAGGTAAAATTAAATAACTTTCCAAAACTTATCGAATGACTGTTATCATTTTTTAAAACTCATGAGTCATCACTTATCAAGGGAGGTGACGGTGGTTTAGTGGATAACGACACGGACTGACGACCTGGGTGTGCCAAGTTCGAATCCAGTCGATTCCATAATACCACTTTCACTTAGGGATGTTGGCAACCATTACGTGGTCTCTCCTGCAAGAATGCCGACAACAGATTTACACCGGTCAACAAAGTTTTACCATTCTGATTCATACAAATTTACTTTACTTTACCACTTATCAAGGCCAAAAGTCGCTCGAGGATAAGGGTGAATGAGATGGATAGATTGTCAGTTGAACAATGAAGAATATTATGAGGAGATTGAAAATAATGAATGGAATGAACAAAATTTGATTATGAGGACGGTTTATGACAAGTCTGCAGGGTAGCAGTCCCATAGTAATGTGTTCTACAGATGCAAAGTTCTTGATAAGAAACACTGTTCATGGAAATTCTATACATACAGAAAGAAAGGAAATTTCTTTACAGTTGTGATAGTAAAATGAGTTCTTGTTGTGAATGTCTTACAATGAGGAACCAGAGACTGAACTCAGTTGAGACCCTTTCATAGAACTGCAGGCTTGTGGAACTCTCTTTCTGCTGACTGTTTTCTTCTTAACTATAGTCTTGGTCTTTTCAAGACTAAGGCCCATAGACATCTCCTGTCTTTGCGATAATCATCTTTCATTCTTGTTAGATCAAGTGGCTTCATGCCTTGTCTGGAGCGATTTCCATAAAAAAAAAGAGTATAGAAAGACGAGAAACGGATTCTCCCCGAGAAAAGAGCTGTAGAGAACAGAAGTGATCATCTCTACTAGATTGCAAAGTTGGTTTTGAACTCTGTCAAGGCAAGGAAGAGTGCTCTGAATGGCGCCTCCCCAGATGTGGCAGCAGTATGCCATTTTATACTATTATATACATAGAGGATTTCATCAGAAGTCTGATACATAAATTTTTTTTACTTTAATTCACCTCAAACAAGGCACATTGCCACTGAGACGTAAGGGGCTACTGTGGATTAGAAGCCATATTTATAGGAGCGTCCTAACTGGGGAGTTGTGCAAAGAGATGTTTGTTCATATTACATTTAAATTTCTGCATGTTCATACAGTCGGGGAGCAAGGAGGGAATTCCAAAGGTTAGCAGTTTGAGGAAAATTAGGATAGAAAGCCTTTCAGCATCTGTGGACCTCTACAGTTAAGGGGTGGGATTTAGCTGATTGTTGAGTTGATTGAGGATATTTATGCCGAGGGGACATCAGTGCAGCAAGTTCATCATAGCTCATTCCATGAAAGTACTTGTAACACAAACACAGGGATGCAATATTGTGGCAATGGGTCAGCGGCTTGAGCTTGGTAGACAGTGTGGGACCTATTAGATTTGAGGCTCTTTGATTGGACCCTGCCTAAGAGAGACTAAAGGTTAGTGCACCAGCCCAGATGTAACAACAGTAGCTAATGCATGGGCGAATAGTGGTTTTCTGGAGTGGTAGAATGATCCAAGCATTTTTCCAGCAACCTTAGCAACCGATTAGACATCGTATGGCACAAAATAACTTATAGGGTTGAGGTGCCGTAAAACAAACCCGATTCCAATCCTTTAGGAAAAATCATTATTTTCTTTTTGTTCTCTAGATTTTTTTTGAAAACGTCAGGGATTTCTAAATCTTAACTTGTTGAATGCAGATCAAGTGAGGTTTGCATTTACATGTTAAACATGTTACAGCATATGTGGAGCATTGCGAACTGCGCAAACGAAACCCCCCTCTCCTTATTGCCTTTAATGTATTTTATAAATCTTTCTGAGTCAACAGTTTTGAATCGAGCACAACAAAGGCCTGCAGTGTTTTTTCCTCTTCTATGGGTTCTCGCAGAAAAAAAGAAAGAATAAAAACTAAACGGATCAGCTTTAAAGATCTTAACTGGAAGATAACCTAGATTTTTAAGGGTTGACCATAGTTTAGGGGCATTGTAAGAGCCGTCAAATTATGTTAATTTTATTCCTTTTTATTTTCTCTTAAAAAGAAAAAGAAGGAAAACGTATGGTTGATTTTTATTGTTGTTTGAGAGGATGTTTTTGAAAGGTTTGCATTCCAGGTTTTGTGGGTTTTTTTGTTTATTTTTTTATTTTTTGGATATACAAGTTTTATTTTTGTATGGAAGCCCCTTTATGATTTTTCAGAGTCATTTTCCCTTTATTCAAATGACTTGCATATTCATGTCAGGAACAAAGACCCTGGGAAAAAAAGATTCATTTAGCTAAGGATTTTTGTATTATGATGGCTATCATCCTTTTTGGTAAAATCTCTACATGGATATTTTTTGTTATGTTGGTATTTTTAATCTGGATTTTCTAGAATTTATTGATTTTTTTTGTTTCTGTAGATTATTGCAAGAATTTATTGCCAGAATTCATGAATTCTTTCAATTTCTCTTGAAATCTATCAGATTTGAAGAAGATGATATGATTACACTCAATAAAATAGTAGTATTAGCAAGAATAAAATTCGAAAAGTAAAAAGAAAAAAAGAGTCAGTATATTAAATACTACATAATTCGGACGTAATGATGTATAATTTTGTTCCTGTGATTCCTACTGTCATCTTTATATAATTATTTGTATTCTTTAAGTACTTTTGTGTTTATATATATATATATATATATATAGATATATATATATATATATATATATATATATATACTAGCTGACTTTGTTGGCTTGCTATCGCTTCACAAAGTTTGCTACTTGAAATACTTGAAACATTAATTTAAAATAATAAACATTTCATTCATACTTTTGCTGTAAACACAAAAAGAAGTCTTATTTATTAATATAAATAAACATTAACATTTTAGTAATTTTGATACAAATTTATTTATCTTTTAAATGTGACTGTTAAGAAAGTAAAAGAAAAAAAAATCAATGTGCCTTTTCACTTTTAATTTAGAATTTCTAAATTGCAAGTTCGCTTGGTTTATGTTCATGTTCTGTCCATTCACAAACGTTGTCTATCCATCTATTCTTTGTCTACCTTTCGACCAGCTTCCCATGCCTTTAATGCATATTTTGAATAGCCTTACACTGGAACACTTAACATGACCATACAATATCAAGACTTTACATTTGATGACAGAGGATATTTATTGGATGTTTTTGCAACTCTGCAACACTGATGTGATCAGATAGTTTATGATCAGTAATGACGTAATTTTACAGTCCAGTTGACACATTCAAGTCTGTATAAGACTACAGGAAAAACATATGCGTTATAGATTTTCGCTTTGATTTTGTATGGTATGGGTTTTGAAGTTAGGGCAGTTTTGTTTTTAGTTAAGGCGGCCCAACCTAAGCCGATTCTGTGATTTACAGCTGTTTGTCAGTCGTTAGATGAAGACATCTTGTGCCCATGGTAAACAAACTCTGTAAGTTGTTCGATTTGTTGGCCGTTGATGTTAAGAGGAATTTGTTTTTTTTTATCAGTTGTCATGTCATGTTAATAGAAAGACCATCTTCTATCGAGCATTTCACAAGATTATCCAGAAATAACTGCAAATTGAAGCTGGAGTTACTGGTTGCAGTTATGTCATCTGCATAGCTCAAATTAGACAAAAGATGGAAAAACCAGAGCAACATTGTTGTTTTCTTTTCCAAATAACTGATGCCATAATGATGCAGGATAGAAGCGCTGAAAGGACATCACCTTGCTTTACACCCTTGAGGATTCGGATTGGGCATGATGTGCCTATATCAGTTTTAATTGCAGCAGTCGAATTAGTACAACTCATTTTCAAGAGGTGTATATACTGTTTATTCAGATTTGTTTCTTCCAAAAGTTTCCAAAGAGATGGAAGCTTGATGCTATCAAACGTTTTAGTAAAATCAATAAAGACAATGAACACAGGATTATTGGATTCTATGGACTTCTCTATTATCTGCTCTAAGGCTCTAATTGGCTCTATAGTCTATAGTAACTCTCCCGGGTTCGTATGCAGCTTGAGAAGTTGGGGATGATGCATACAGATCTCTTTTGACACGTTCTGCGACTACTGTGACAAACAATTTGTAAAAATGTCTTAAAAGGTCAATAATTTATGCAATCTAGACGACTGTTCTTCTTATGCAGTACAACGATCAGTATATTTTTGAAAGCTTGTGGTACATAACCAGCTGAAAGTATCATGTTGAACAATTTCAAAAGAATATTTAGGAGTAGTTCTCCACCAGCTTTGATGAACTCAGTGTGAATATTATCAAGCCCGGGACTTTTACCCTCCTTCAAAGATAGAATAGGATGCTCTATTTTACATTTCAAAATAGGTGATATTGTGTCTTCTGCATTCCCATCAACTTGAAGAGTGTCAGTTGAGTCATCTATATATAACTCTTCATAAAATTGCACCCATCGTTCTAAAATTTCATCTTTGTCATATAGGATGTTGCTGTGTTCATCCATAACTTCCCAGCTTATGTCCCTTGACTTTGCTTTTATTCTTTTTAAAGCAGCATAGTATTGTTTGTTAGGGGGTAGTGTACTGATTAAGTCTTTATCTATTTAAAATATTTTCTCTTTTCTTTATCAAGCTCTTCGACTCACCTGATAGCGACTAGTAAATAAAGTTGTTTTTGTTTTTGGATTAATTTGATTATTTAGTATCCGAGTCTCTTAGCGGCGGGAGTTTAATAACATACTATTTAATCTTGACTCGGAATTAAAGCTGTTTTTAATTCATGTTGATGAATTATTTATTTAGTATGCAAGTCTGTTGGCAGTTGCAGTTTCGTAGCAAGTATATATGGCGGCTGTCTATTCGTTCTCGAATATGACCACTTTTGGCGTATCAATGTGATATGAGTGTAAAGGTTCTCAGTGAGAGACGTGGATATGGCTCTTCATGCCTGCCAGACTTTTACAGACCATACAAAAAGTGGTGGCAGGTGTTGTGATGATCTGAGGGGATGCCATAAATGAAGCCACCTCTTGTCTGTGCTTGATTTTGCAAAACATGCACTCGTTGGTGATTCAACAAACCTTCACGTGACATAGTTACCAAGTTGCTCGCTTCGCATCTTAGGTGTTCCATGTTTCCTCCATGTGCTGGAAGTGTCACGTCCTGTCTCTTTCTCGCTGCTCTCTTCTGCTGCAGGTATCTCATCCTATTCTTTTCAAAAAGCTTGCAGCTTTCAAAAATCGCTTGCAACAAGTATATATATATATATATATTAGTTATGTGTTATGCTTGAGTCATCAAAGAGTTTTGCTTCTGTCAACATCATACTCCCCTTGACAAGCTAACTATATCAGAGATTATCTGATACATTCTCTTTTTTTGATACACTAAAAGACATTGGCTTTTATATACTATGGATGTGCATAGACCATGCTAACTTACACCTAATTGAATATTGCAAAGTAACCAATCGCATGTGATACATCGTTTATGTAAATGGTTCTCGGGGAATTATCACCTTTTTCTTTTATTGACAAGAGGGCAGGTCAAAGATAATGTAATGTTATAACTTTATAGGACATTCATTCATTTCGTATGAATCAGATGATTAATAGAATCATCTGATTCATACGAAATGAATGAATGCTCCATTGGCATTGGTTTCCATGATATCTTTCTAGTTAGAATTCTTTCTAGAAAGATATTAGGTATTCATGGGATGGACCACGTGAAGGTTGCCAACATCCCAAGTAAAAGTGTTTCTGTGGAACGAACTAGATTCGAACTTGGCACACCCAGGTTGTCGGTCTATTTCGTTAACCACTTAGCCACCGTCATTTCTCACTTTCTGTGTTATATTTTTAGATCATATATATATATATGTATATATATATATGAGGTAAGGTACACGATAATTCATGAAAATGAAATGCCGTGGTAGACAAAATGTGTGAAAAATGACAAACGGAAAACAGGTTAAAGTGAAGGAAAAAAACAAAAACAAGAGATTTGACCGGTTTTGTTCGTGTTGGCGAACGTCATCTGAAAACCTTCGCCAACACGAACAAAACCGGTCAAATCTCTTGTTTTTCTCTTGCACTTTAACCTGTTTTCCGTTTGTCATTTTTCACCCCCCCCACACATATATATATATATATATATATATATACTAGCTGGCTTTGTCGTTTTCTATCGCTTTGCAAAGTTCGTTACTTGGAATACTTGAAACATTAAATTAAAATAATAAACATTTCATTCATAACTTTGTTACAAACACGAAACAGTATTTTTCTCAGTTATCATATAGATAAACATGAACATTTTCATAATTTTTAGGCAAATTTATTTTTCTTTTAAATGCAACCGGAAAAAAAGGAAAAGAAGAAATTTAGAAATTCTAAATTTCAAGTTAAAAGGCAAATTGATTTCTTCTTTTTCAACTCAAGATCAAAATTGTTGAAAATTAAGTAGGGTCCTCTAAAAAAAGTAACATTTGTGCAGCAAGATGATCAGATAGTCAGGAAGGAAGAATAGAGAAGGTAGTCAGTCTGCACACACTTAAATGGGGCCGTCTTTCCACCAACTTTCACAGATACTTTTATGTTACCACAAAAAATCTTGCCCAACGATGACAACAGCACACAACTTAGGAAGCACAGACAGTTTAATATCAAGTATTTTTCTCTCTCCACTTCCATATTTAGCAGGCAATAACTTGACGTTGGAGAGCTCAGAAGTTGACGGCATCAACACAGTTTTATTCCCTAGTAGGGTAGGCAGACGAAAGGTTACAAACCAGTGATTCACATATGAAGCTCTTAATACTGCCAGTATCCACGAAAGCTCTGACCTTCCTCCTCCCATTTATTTTTATCAGGGGTAGTTGCAGGAAACAAATCCTGAAACAATGCTGCCATTATCACAGGATTAGAAGAATCAAGAGTTGTGGAAGTCCCGGAACAACATATTTTTTTCAAAATGGCCGATTTTGTCACATTTTCGACACGTGGTGTTCCGTGCAGAGCAATTACGGTCAAGATGCCTATTGTTTCCATAAAAGAAGCCACTGCATATATTACGTCTTCGGTTGAACAGCAGGGTTTACTCTCAGAGGAGGCTGCAGCATTAAACCTGTTTGATAGAGAGGGTAGGACTCTGAACTTTTCTGAGCTTGTTCAAAAGTTCTGGATTGTTCAAAGGCAGTGGCAAAGTTCAGAGTTACATTTTGAGTAGTTGTTGTTGAATATTAGTTGACAGAAGTTCACTTATGACAGCATTTCTTATCGCCTTGGCTCTATGTTCCTCAGCACTGACTACTTTGTCGTAGCAATCCCTGCTTAAACGCCTCAAATTTAGAAGATATTCATCTAGCACCTCTTCTGGTTGATGCCGGGGCTTCAACAGTATATAGTTGATATAAAATTGCTGGAGTTTGCTGATGGCTCTGTCATTATCTCTGGAGAGAGAGCAACCCCTTTATAAGAAAAAGATAAGTATGATACCCTTCGGACAATCAGCATAAGGCCTTGCAGGACAATTCCACGGCACTTATAGTAATGATCAAAGTGTAGTATCTGTTTCTGCCTAGCCCATTTTGACACAGGGGTGTGAATTGCTGAGGGCGTGACCTATCAATAAGAATGATAGTTTGTTCAGTTCTAGGAGGCCATCCTCCAAGGCATTATTTGTTTTGGGAAGGGGGATTGGTTTATCTCCGGTTTTCTTTGAGTTCGATCGTGCCAAATTTTGCACTTGTCTAGAGTGCTCCGTATTTGGGAGAGCTGAATTTTCCGCCAACATTAAACTGACTTCATGTCAAACCTTACTGCAGTGGGAAGCGTGGACCTTGGGTTTACTTTTGTCAGCTTCATAACTCTTGCTTCCCCTGTATTTTGTCCTTTATCTTCACATTTCATGAGTGATGTTTCTGACAAAGGGGGAAGAATTGCTATTTTCTGGATTGGCTGTTATTTTGAGTGGGTTGTATGTTGAGATTTTCAATCTTCTCATAGTATTCATCATTATTCAACGATCAATCTCATTAACCCTTATCTTCAGGTGTTTCTTAGCTTTGATAGGAGGTGACTCATTAGACAATAATAGCTTTAGCATAGGTAGGTGATTATTCCTACAGCATTTCCAGTTCGTATGTTTTATAGCATAAACATAGTCATATATATTACGACTAGAAGAATGTGGGTCCAAGAAGGAGTAAAATTAATCAAGATATAATGATATTACACCTTATGTTTAGAATCCTTATTCCAATTTTGATCAAAATCCATTACATGATTTTGATTTTAGAAAATCTCTCAAATTCAAGGCTTAAGCTTAAGGGATCTTAAGAAGAAATTAAAATTCAGGGAATCTTGCTTAAATTGGTGTCTAATGACTATGGATCAAATTCAATGCAAATCTGAAATATTTGAATTTTCAAATGGGAGGTTGTGCCCACATTATCCCTAAAATCCTTTTTAAATACTCCAAAAAACCCCTGAAATCTGAGGAATATTTATTAATTGATGTCTAATACCCGATGTTAAATTTTCACTAAATCGGAAATATCTGAATTTTCACAAAAGGCTTCCATCTCCTCTTTGTCCTTTTTGCATAAAACTAAATTAAACTAAATATATCCTACATTACTCACCCTAGCAGCCCATTTCACATAATGGTAAAAGTGTTTGCTAATGGGTTGGGAGACCAGGGTTCAATCTTCAGTTGAGTCATACCAAAAGCTCAAAAGATGGTACTTGATGTCCCCTTGCTAAACACCCAGCATGATAAAGTGAGGATCAAGGGTAAGTGGAGTAATCTTGGGAAAGAAGTGGCACCTTCCCCTACACCTCTCTTTTCATTAGCTACTACACGTAGCTAATGAAAAGAGAGCATTTAGGTCGCCCTTAACGATCGTTGACCACTTTAATTTACATCTTTTACTACACCTAGCAGCTGTGTTCCAAAATTCATAATGATCGGTTAATTAGTTTAGGAGTGAATCCTGTACATAGAAAAATATAAACATATGCACATACCTAACTTCATATATATATATATATATATATATATATATATATAATTTTTTTGATTTTAATACAAAAAAAAACCATCAGAAAAATTGAAAAAATAAAAAAGGTATAAATAAATAGATGAATTCTGTTATTTTTAACAAGTTTACATAAACGAGAAAATGCTGCTTAAATATACACAATATATATATATATATATATATATATATATATATAAGAGAGAGAGAGAGAATAGAAATGTATGTATGAAACTAAATTGTATTTGATTTGTTTAGTACATTTGTTTATGGCCAAGGAAGTTTATGGTTCCCAGAGAGCCCGCAGAAGGCATGCAAACCCTTTTAGAAAAAGTACTTTACAGAATAAGTCTGAATAAAATATGTATATATTTTTCATCTTATTTTTTTTATTGATATGTTTTTTTCCCAATGTTTTTTGTTGCTTCCGGTTGTATTGAATATATATGTTTTTTTTTTTCTCAGAGAAATTGTGAGTTGAACTGTCACTCTTTGTTGCCTTCTCTTTCTTTTTATTTAAAACAATCCACGCTCGTTTTCATTTTCCCATTCGTCGACTTGATGTGAACTTTTCCGACTGATCTTTGTGTCTGCCTTATTCTTCGGATATTCATGACTTTGTTATATTATTCATTCAGATCCATTCAACTAACGCAAATGAACATTACTTCAAATGTATAAAAATTAGTCTTTATTTTTATTCTACCATAAAAAATATCTTGCTAAGTTTTCAAAGTCAGACCCAAATAGCATTTAAGTTGAAAATCAAACTTTGATTCTCACTAGCCAACTTTCATTTGTTATTGTTGTACCATGTTATTGGCAATATAATATGGCGAAACTAATGAGATTGTTCAGAAGTTTTGTTAAACTTGGTGATACTATTGGAGCACAGGGTGGAGCAGGTGGTAGTGTGATTGCAAGACTTAGGAGTGAATTAAGTAAGTTCAGGGAACTTCTGCTATTACTAACCTAGCCCTGTTGGTTGGGCTGTAGAATTCGCCTGAGTAGCCTAATGACTATAGAACAAAAGGCTTTTGGCTGCAACACTCCACTTTGACCCTTACTAGACTAGACGGTCAGTCGGAGAGGCCCGATCTGACCAATCGGCTGATCGCAACAAAAAAAACAAACTTGTGTCTAAATAAAACTGCCAATATAAACTTTTTATATAAATGGACTGACCAAAAAGTAAAATAAACAAAATAATAAACTAAATATATGAGTGCTAGAAGGTTCAGAGTCAACCGATTCTGGGGAAGAAAGCCACATCATGGCTGCATACACCCGAGAGGCATCCCTGGACTTGGCCAGTGAGGACTACAGATTACAGGTGCTTGTGGCTTCCCCAGATGAAAGTATACTCTTCCTGTAGACCTGAGGTGCCAGGATGAAGGATGAAATGGAAAAAAAAATACAAATGTATACACCAAAATCCACCAAGCAACCTCACTGCGAAAACTCAGATAGCGAGGTTGAAATAACGTATCAAGATACACCAACATTCGTTGTAATACAATCAATTGAAGACAGGCCGATAACTGAAATATAGTCCTTTAAAATAGAACAAATCTTCTCAAAAAAAATAAAACATAAAACAATTAAAAAACTTTCAAATAGAACAATATTAATCGAAGTTAAAAAAACTCAAGTGGAAAGAAATATTAAAGTGGGAAAGTTTCGTTGATATAAAAATCAAGGCTTATCTCCACCAATCTCTAAACTACTCAAAAAGGTGTCGTTAAAAGCTCCGAACTCTCATTATGCATAATGGACGAGATAAAGACTAATCTACAAAAACCAAATAAAAGTTTAAACCTACATACCAAACCCACTCAGATGTTTTAACTGCCAAAGGTTTGGTCACCATCAAGACAGATGCAATAGACCTCCAGCATGGAAAAGAATCGGTGAAAACGACACAAAGCATACAGCCTGCAAAAAGAAGGCAAACTGTGCTAACTGCAAAGAAAATCACCCCACAAACTCCAGAGAATGTGAAGTGTGGAAAAAAGGAAAAATATATCTAGGTTGAAATATACCAAGAAAAATAATTGAAACAACAAAATATGCGGAAATAACCAAAAGATACATACCAAATACAAACCAACAAAGACACCAAATATACAACCAAACTGAAATAAAAACTGATGTAATTACACAACTTATAAACGAGATGAGAACACCAATACAAGAAATGAAAACTATCATCAAAACAGTCATGGAAAACAACCAAGTTTCCAAAGAAAACTCAAATACCAAACAAACAACCAACCAAAAAACACAAACAAAATCAAACAAGGAGAACTCGAAGCCCTCCCCTTATGAAATAACCTCAACAGCTAGGACACCACAAAAATCTCCTCGTAAAGAAACTGGAAAAGAAATCTCAACCAAGGGACAGGGTTACAGAAAATCAAGATCAACTTCAAGATCAAAAAATACTCCAACGAAAAACAGATTTGAGACCCTGGAAACTATGGAAACAGAGGAAGAGATCTTACATATAAATAAAATTCAAACGAAAAAAGAAATCTTACTCTAAAACAGCACCCACAAAAAATTCAAAATCCAGTATTAACAAAATAACATCAGACAAGAAAAGTACCAATTAACTTGAATAGGAAAGTTAATTATCTTGTCACCAAGCAGACAATTTGAAAAATTCTCTTCAAAAGAATGACCCAAATAATACCTTCCCTCCCACTCCCCAAAAAGCATACCGAAATCTGAAAATCAAACAAAATGATCATACATTAGGAGTAGTCAAATCCTACATGCTAAAAACACAAAAAAAACAACTCTCCAAAGAAAAAACATTTCAAAACTGTCACAAGGGGGGAAAAAAGTTTGACCTGAGATGACCTTATAATGGTTGAAAGGTCGTTAAACACAAACTAACAAACAAATGCAGAAAACTCATTAGAGTCTTACCACTGTCGACCAAGGGGAAAGTTTATTAAGCATGTGCATGTAGTAGGATGATGTATGAAAGTGAAATCTGGCCCGTGAGGATTAAGTATATGTTGTTGTTTTAACGGCGTTCACCCATGTCATGTTCAGTCGGCTTCTTACCTGGCCTGCATTACATCTGGAATCATGACGGCCCATGCATGGCAAGGTCGCACGAGATGGCTAGCCAATCGCGATTCCACTGTTGAAGGCCAACAACCTGACCTGAGAGTTTAGCCAAGTCCTCCTTGATGGTTGTTGTCTACGTCCTCAACTGTCCACCAACATAGCAGCCCCAACTTGACGAGTGACCAAGGTACACAAATAACACATTGTCGCCTATTACAACACCATTCAGAGACAGCGGTCTCCAGACATCTGGAGAAATCAAAGAAGAAAGAACCTTAGTCTTCGATGTGGCGATGCGAATACTCACACAAAGCATTGCGTCCTGCAGCCTGTCGGCAGTGCTACGAATTTGCTGACTGCAAACCCATGCAGAGGGGTAAACCTACCCTGAAAATGTGGCCATCAGTAGGTCGTGAGTGGCGACCCGTGATGTCTTAGAATGGGATTCTGGTGGCTGAGCAGTTCGTGGCCTGGTTGCATAAATGGTCACATGACTTGTAACATTGTACTTCAGCTCTTACTACGGCTAGACAGGAGGTCGGAGAGGCCTGATCTGATCAATCGGTTGGTCATGTCATGCTGTAGTATCTATTAGTTCATCCTCAATTGTATTAATCTGATTCATCTAAAAATCAAAACCTTACTTCTCCTTTTTATCCCCCCCCCCCCCCCAATAGATACTAGAAGGCGGTGGCTGAGAGTCAATCATGTTGAAAACAAAGATTACGACTACTGAGTTTCTATACTCTTAGTTTATGGGTACTGGAAAAGAAATGACAGAGGCTAATTCCTACTCAATGCAAGTATAATGGTTAAAGTATGCCGTCTCAACCAGGGCGTTTGAGTTATCCCCCCTGCTAAAATCCAAACTCTAGTGGGACTCAGTGGTGGGTGGTGGAGCTCAGAATTATTGAAAACCAAACGAAACGAAATGGCAAATACAAATAAAAAACCCAAGCGACATTTATCAGAGTCAGATTCTTCTAAAAATGAATCAAACAATGACTTTTCAAGATTTATTGTAATTGAATCTCTGGGGGATACACCTGTCGCTAAACTGTCACCTTTTCTGATTGAAAAGGTGATAAGCATCAGGACAAATCCCAAGAGTGTAAAAATGATCCAAAATGGTTGATCCTTCTGGTGGAGGTTGCTGTAATTAAACAGGCAACAGATCTATTAAGAATAAAAAAACACTTCTACAATATCAGACCATGAGAAATTGAATACGTCTAGAAGAGTTATCCGAAGTCAGGACCTTGGCTTGGCAATGGAGGAGGAAATTGTGTAAGCAGGGGATCACTCATCACAGAAGAATATCGATAAAAAGAGGTGGAGAGACAATAATGATAAACATATACTGACCTTTAATTCTGCAAACAATCCGAAAGGAAGTGAAAATTGGCTACGCTGCTGAAAGAGTTTAACCCTACATACAAAACCCCTTACAGTGTTTCAAATGTCAGAAGTTTGGCCACCATAAGTACATACGTAGGAGACAAAAGGTATGTGGTAAATGTGATGAAAGGGATCTGTTCTGCATTGAGGCCGAGTGCCAAAAGGAAGAGAAATGTTCAAACTGTCATGGGGATCACCCCGTGTTTTCAAGATCATGTGATTTCTTTAAGAAAGAGAAGGAGATTATGACAGTGAAACACATGAGAAATATACCATTCCCTGAGGCTAGAAGGATTGTGGAGGCTTATATAAGGCCTCAATCCTATGCCATTGCGATTTGAGCCACCACTGAAAAAAGACATCTAAATAAAACACCACCCAGTTAAGAAGAAGGAGACTAGGTACCAAAGAACTGATGGAAAAGTTGCTGAAACTTAGCCCAGACGAGTGGCTGGGATTTCAGAAATGCTTACGGGATGCTTGGTGTGAAATTCCGCAAAGCCAGATACTATTTGACACGGATATACAGGAAGTTGCTGTATCAGTAACATTGCACAAGACCATGACAATCTGCTCCATCTATTTGCCACCAGATCAGATAATAGTTGAATCTAAACTGAATGACCTCATAAAACAGCTCCCCAAACCATTCATCCTATTGGGTGACTTTAATAGTTATAATGAAATATGGGGCAGTAAAAGTACACATAAAAAAAGGACAGATTATTTGAAAAATTATCGATGAAAATGACCTCTGCCTATACAACAATAAAACCAACACATATCTGCACCCAGCAATGGGAACGTATTCAGCACTGGATTTAACTATATATGATCCGGCAATATTCATAGACTACACATGGAGAGTGCACAATGAGACATGTGGGAGTAATCACTTCCCAATTATTCTGGAAAGTACAGGTCCTCAAGTAAAGGAAAGAGTACCATGATAGAATTTGCAGAAAGCTAATTTGAAGAGTTCCAAGAACAATGTCAAGAAAAACTGACAGCCAATGTCAATGGAGAAGATCACCCAACTTACTTTAGAGAGACATTAGTAGAAATAGCTGAAGAGTGTGTAGCAAAGTTATCCAAAAACCAAACCAAACACAAACCCTGGTTTGACAAAGAATGTCTAAAGGCTATCTGGGCACACCGTTCTGCCCTAAGAAGATTCAATTTGAACTCCACTAGAGAGAATTTGGATTTGTTTAAAATCCAGAAAGTCAGAGCTTGGCAAACGATCAAGGAGTCTAAAAGAAATTCATGGAAAGGCTATATATCCAAAATAAATTCAAACACAAAGTGTAAGGCAATATGGAGCATGATGGGAAAGATAGCTGGCAAGAATGGCAACATACCAATAAAGCATCTCAATCAAAAACAATACAAGGATCATGGACAGAAAAAATATATCTAACGCCTTAGCAGATAGCTTTTCTCAAAATTCTTGCTCCAAGGGTCAGCCTGAAAAAAATTTTTAAATTAAAAAAAAACTGAAGAAAAGAAAAAAACTAAATTTCAGTTCCAAAATTAGCGAAAGTTATAATCAGCCTTTTACAAGGGCAGAGCTCAATGAATCCCTTGCAAAAATCCACAATACAGCAGTCAGTCCGGATGATATATCTTACAAATTTCTAAAACAATTGCCACAGGTTTCCTCCTAGAGATCTATAATGAAATATGGATTGGTGGAAAAATTCCAAATCTCTGGAGGCAAGCTGAGAAAAGACTCTGATAATCCTTCAAACCATAGACAGACAGCATTAACTAGTTTTATTTGTAAAGTAATGAAAAGGATGATAAATGGCAGGTTAACATGATACCTGAAATCAAACAATCTGATGTCAGAGCTACAGTCAGAAATAAAAGGAGTACTACTGATCATTTGATCAGATTGGAGACTTTTATTAGAGAGGCATTCATTAAAAAGGAGCACCTGGTTGCAAAATGTTTTTGATCTGGAGAAGGTGTACAATGTCACCTGGAAGTATGGTATAATGAAAGACCTTTGAAACCTCTGATTAAAAGGCAGAATGGCCCTTTTTATCCAACATTTCTTGGAAAACAGAAATTTTAAAGTGAGAGTGGGATCTACTCTCTCTGACGTGAAAGAACAGGAAAATGGATGACCTCTAGGAAGTATCTTATCAATGACACTCTTTAATGTCAAGATAACATTGTTAGAAACATGACACTGTGTGTAGATGACTTCTTAATTTGCTGCTGAGCAAAACGTATGCATCTGACCAAACACAAATAACAACTTACCTTAAATAAGATCAGCAAATTGACTGAAGAAAACGGTTTCAGATAAAGTGTGTCTATTTTTGCAATCTGCACAAAATGCATAATGATCCATGTCTGAAACTAGATGGGAAAAGAGATACAAATGGCAGATGAATATAAGCTCCTTGGCATTTTCTTTGATAAAAAATTGTCCTTTATCACTCATATAAGGCAATAAACCTCCTCCGAGTGGTAGCTCACACATTGGGGAGCTGATAAGAATTCCCTACTCAAGCTCTATCGAACAATTGTAAGATCGAAATTTTATTATAGAAGTTTCATCTATTGTGCAGCAAGACCCTCATACCTGAAACCATTGGAAACTATTCATCACCAGGGACTGAGACTTGCATTCAGGGCTTTTCACACATGTTTACTGGAGAGCTTATATATTGAAGCGAATGAAGGTCCTTTACATCTAAGAAGAGAAAAATTGGCATTTCAATATGTGACAAAGTCGTCATCATGTTCACTAAATCCTGCCTATGGCTGTGTGTTTAATACACAATATAAAACTGTTTGAGAGAAAAATCAGCACCATTAAGCCTTTTAGTTACCGTATCCAGGAACTTAGAAACAGACTGGAATTGGACTCTTGTCCCATACACCAATCTATAATTTCACCATGAGAATTAAAATAACTATCTTGTATCTTTGATTTGACAATAACTTCGAAGAACAAAACCGACCCAATTATATTTCAAGATGAATTTGAAAACATAAAAACCCATCACCCCAGCAATAAGTACATCTACACAGATGAATCTAAAGAATCAGATAGAGTCGGATGTGCTGCTATCCTAAATAAAACAACAATGCTAACTGACAAAGTGTCAATTTTTAGTGCAGAAGTTGCATCCATATACTTGGCTCTAAAAATAATAAGAGATAGTAGGACTGATATCGGTGCTCAAAGCAATTAAGAACAAAAATATGGATAGCCCCTTAATCACCAAAATCTTAAACAAGATCACTTGCATCTATAACAAGAAGCAAAGTAAAATGAAATTATGCTGGATACCGAGTCATGTCGGCATTCGTGGACATTCGTGGACATGAAAAAGCAGATACAGCAACAAAAGAGTCCCTGAACATGATACGCTCCAATACTAAGATTCCATATTCCCTCTATAAACAGGATAATTAAAGAAAAATGGCAAGGATCTTGGGATGAATACCAAAGTAATAAATTGCACAAAATTAGGCCAACTATTGATGAGTAGCCCGGAGGCTACAGAAAGGCAAGAAGAGAAGAGATTGCAGTAGCCAGACTCTGTATAAGAAATACACATATTATTCCCAAACATTTATTGGAAGGTGAAGAGTCTTCAATGTGTATATCATGTCAAGAATCTTATACAGTCAAACATACATTAATAGACTGTCAAGATCTGCAATAAAGCTGAAGGAACTACTACAACTCGAAAAATCTAAAGGACCTGTTTAAAGACGCAAACTCGACCAAAATCTTAGACTTCATCAAAGAAATTGGACTCTTCTAAAAAATTTAATTTCAAATTTTTTTTTTCCAAAAACAATATAAAATAAATTATCCTACCTATAGGATTTCGTCTGATAACTTTATTCAGCATTAAATAACCCATAGATTGTTGATATGCCATAAACCAAATCAAACCATCCTGCAGCCACAATCTGCACCTCATCCCTGGTCGACCCCAGCAATATGATGTCATTGGCATAAACCAGGTCTGACACACTTACCTCCTGTCCAACAGATAACCCTGGAGAGTGTGATCAAGGATGTAGTCAATAGCGTAATTGATGAGAGTGCACATCCTTGTTTAATGACAGTCTTCACTTTAAAGGTCTCTGACTCATCACTATATGCTCATACCCAAACTTGTGCTCGAACTGTAGTAGCACTGGATAAAATGAAAAAGCTTTGCAGGAAAACGATCTGCCTGCATGATGCGCCAGAGAGAGTCACTGTTAATGAAGTCAAAGGCAGCTGCAAAATCAACAAAGTACAGGACAATTGACTGTTGATGAGCGTAACGTTCGGTCAGGTATGTACAGAGATCGCAAGCTTTCTTGAACCTTTTCCGAAGAACTGCAAATAGTTTCATCACCACATCGATGAGGCTAATACCCTTGTAATTTGAACAAAGTTTCCAGTCCCACTTTTTGTGGAAGGTTAGAATGATTGCTTCACTCCAGTTATCAGGGATGGCCTTGGTCTTTCATACTGCACTGAAGCACGATGTACCCATGCAGCAAACGTCACTGGCATAGCCTTGTATACTTCAGCAGGAATCCCATCCTCTCCGGGAACCTTATTGTTACATAGCTGTACTTCCTCTACCATTAGCACGGCTGTGTTACAGTCATACTCCTCCTCAGCCAACTTGGCATCGACTTTTGCCATTGGAGACGGGTGATTGAGCAGTTTGTTGAAGTGTTCTTTTCACTGCGCAAGATGCTCAGTCAGATTAGTGATTACTATACCATCCGGGCCATGAAGCATCTCGCTTATCCCCGAGTTTTCTCGACTTGCTTGCTTCACTATTTACACCTTTCCCCACAGGCTGCAGTTTTCTCCGTCTCCTTGGCAAATGTACACCAGCGTGCATTATAGTCTGCTCTAATCGCTTGAGAGATTTGTCGCTGTAAGGCACGGTAACCCAATGCCTCCGTAGTTCTTGCCACTCTTTCCCTTTCTGCGAGTTCCATTGTTTCACTGATGACAAAGATAATGCTTCACCCTTGGCAGACTTGAGCATACTCCACTCCGTCTCTGGTTACAGCGCAATATCAGGCTGGAGAAAAGCAAACCTTTTTTTAAGTATTAGTTTAAGAGGCTTTATATTGGCTATATTGTACCACAAGGAACGCTTGACAGGCCGCTTTGCATGTAGTCACAAACGCAGTTTTGCACAGACAAGTGCATGATTTGCTTCCTGTATCAGCCCCCCGATTTGCCTAAGAGTTGATAATGGAAGTTGCCCATCTTGTGCAGACCAGAATGTTATCTATTTGATTGGATGTGTGGTTGTCATTGGAGCACCATGTCATGAGATATCTACGTGGGTGCTGGAAGCGAGTAATTGTGACAACTAGACGATTCTGTCTGTCTGGTTAAGTACATGCATTGCATAGAGAGAAATGATATGAGAATTATTTCATAATAATTCATCCTTTAAAAAAATGTAATTCCCATAAAGTCTCGCTAGTTAAATATTGACGTCAAAAAAAAAAAAAAAGTTTCTATACATAATAAACTAAACAAGTAAACTTTTTAAAAGATTAAATTTTTGTTGTTGTCTACCGTAAGTTAAAAAAATTTGGACGAGAAATATTGAAAAATTGGAAAAAAACGTTGATTCCTTTGTGCTGAACTGACACAGAACTTGTGGTGGTGGGGGGTTACCAAATTTTTTTGTTTTCCAGTCATCTGTACGTTGTGCGCATGTGCGGTTTGGCCCCCAAAAATACAACATTAAAGTGACCTATTTTCCTATGGATTTTATTCTCTACGTCAGTAGCGTAATGGTTATGGATAAAGAACAAAGACCAATAGGTCCAGCGTTCGAATCCCAATGACCCATAAGAATTTTTTAAAAAGATAGTTTAAATTTACATTGAAAAGAGGTGTGTGAAGGGGAAGACAAAGATGGTACTTTTAATAGAAATATGTTACACTTTTGCACCAGGCAACGGGGAGAGGGGGTGGAGGTGAGGGGGGCGACCGGGGAAGAGACAGCTTTTGCTCGGGGGGGGGAAGGAGGACAGGGAGAGGAGGTAGAGGTGAGGGGTCGACCGGGGAAGAGACAGCTTTCGAACAGGGCAATGGTTTTTATATTTTTATCAGTTTTTTGTTTGAAGTTTTTTCATGTGCGCATTTCATGTTTTCATCTGTTTATTTTCCTTAACCCCCTTTCCGTAGATCTTGTTAGCCACACTCTAGAAAAACAACCGGCTGCTACCAAGGTTCTCAGCAACAGTCACGTCTCGGAAGACTCGGCTATCTTCAGTGACAGAAGTGTGAGCAAGTCTAGCGACATCTCGTCGTCGGCTATCCGGCGAGGTTTCCAGCCCCCACATCAGGAAGAACTGGCCTCCAAAATCGAGCATTTGCAGTCTACCCAAGAAATTGACCAGAACAGCGTGAAGGCAGCACTGCTACTCACGTCCAGAGCAATTTATGATATTGACTACATCCTTGAAGAAAAATAACAAGTGGTATTCTTTTCAGTATGCGTTTCACGGCTTTCGCTTGCATATTTTCCCAGATAAGTGGAAGAGAAGTAAAAGAGAAGTTTAAAATTTGCTTTATATGCAGATGTGTCATAAGAGTTAGACGAAAATCTTAAAAATTGTATTATCTTTCAGAATTTTTAAATAATTTGTATTATTGGACAGCTATTCTCATCTTGGTTGTTATTTTCACAATGTTTTGGCCGATGTAACCTCTGACCTCCATAAAACTCAGGAACTTATACAGAATTTTTTACTTTATTTAATCCACTGTTGTAGATTGTTCTTGTTCCGTCAGTCATGACCGGGTAGACATGTTATTTATTATGTTATTCCTAGTTATTATTGCCTGTGGTAAAGATTGAACTTTCAACACCTTGAAGACTGTCACTTAGAACTGATTGATTTATCCGTTGCGTCACCTATCTATGTCATGGCTGATTGAATGAGAACAATCTACTTCTGTGGATTAAATAAAGGGTTCAGTTGGAAATTCTGTATAGTTTCCAGAATTCTACATAAAGATTCCCAAGTTTGAAAAGATGCACCTTAAGAAGGTCGGAGGTTACATCTGCTCAAACATGAAAGTTAACAACCGAGATAAGAATAGTTCTCTGAATAATCCAATAAAATGTATTCCATAATAGCTATTTTCAACTGACAGCTTTTCAAAGAAATAATTTGAAAATCTCGTTTCAAGAAAGCACAAACACCTAAAATGTCCAAGTAATTTCAAAAAGATCTGCTTGAGGAAAATCTAAAGGCCTGTGCATATTCTGGCTTGTTCAGTAAGTTCCTGGCTATAGCAGAGTTATGTTGCTTTGTTTCATATTTGCCAATTTGGGGCGGTTGTTTTCTTTCTTCTGTAACATGTACCTGGCAAAAACTACCTTGTATATGGTGTTTAATTCTAGTCTCCACTCTTTGGAATGTACAACCTATATAATTGGAATCCTGTAGCATAGCATAGGGGAGTTTTCTTTGATCCCCTATGGATCTTTTCCATTGACAGAGACAGCTCCTTGTCTCTCTTAAGTAGTAAGTGACATCTAGTTCTAAAGATGATCGTAGATGTTATGTGGCAGTCGTAGAGATATCAAACTTTTCTTCCTTCTCTTAGTGGCTGAAGTAATAGAAACACTTAAAAAGAACAACAAATAACCCCATTAATTGCTCTGAGATTTGATTTACTTCTTACAGGAATATGTCAAAAGTACATCAAGTTGAACTGCATTTTTCTTTCCCAAACTCCATAGAGTTGAGGAGGACTCAAAACCCATATCTGATCGCTTCGAAATGAAATTCACAGAGGCAGAAACTTTCTATCTTTTCTACCACATACTTCCTTCCATGACATCATATCCTGCCATGTAATCCTAATTCTAAACTTCTAATAGAATTTTCAACTTTCTTAATTTTAATCTTACACACCCACATCTGTATATTACTTCAATCCTTCTTACATGTAAATTACGGAATATATTTTATTTTAATTAAAAATATTTTTGTTTAATTCGAATGATGTATTTGCTTATGAAGGTAAGCTTAAAATTTTGTCCCACTAAAAAATCTTTTTAGGAGTTAAAAAAATTACTCCCAATTTTTTTATGTCATATATGAAGTATAACAATTTTGAACATTTTCTTTTTTTTTTGCAAAAAGTAAATTTCATTTTTTTAATGTAAAATGAAAACGTAAAATATTTTGTAACAGCAAGCAAACTGGAGCAAAAATTTCGGACACAAATTATACTGACGAATATGTATTTATTTGCGCGCATGTGGCCAACGCTGAACTATAACATCTTTTCACCGTAAAACTGGAAATACATGAAAATAAACAAGTCTTACAAACATGTTCTAAGACAAAACAAAACAAATTATAAAAGAGTAAAAATTCAAATAGGTTTAGACAACTATGCGTTGCTTACCTCTATTTTTGCCAAGCTACTTACCCCAGAGCCAATGTCCATCAGAAGCGGAACAAACGTCCGACTCCCATGTTGACTGATTCAAAAAGACCGCCTCTGGGCAAGCAGGTGGTGTAGAGGCACAACAGTTACCCCGCGCGCATGTCTTCCGGAAGAGGACGGTGCTGAATACAAAATGTCCCCTTCCTGAATTATGACCGGCCAACATGTGAAACTCCTACGTTTACATATTTGTTCCTCCATTTCATAACTACAAAAGACTTGTATTATTTTGACTACATTTCTCATATTGGCTGTTCTTCTCACAACATTTCAACGGATGTAACCTCCGATTTTCTTCAGATGTATCTTGTCGAACATGGAAATCTTTGTGTCGAACCATGGAATCTGTACAGAATTTCTCTCGTTCCGTCAGCCATGACCGGGTAGAAGTCGTGTGTAATTCTTAATTACATGTTTTGTGTTGCCTGTATTGAATTACATCAGACTTTTATCTTGTCAATGCTGATGGAACGAGAGCAATCTACTCCCGTGGATTAAATAAAGGGTTTAGTTCAGAAAATTTCGTACAGATCCCAAAGTTCTACAAAACACATTTGAAAAAGGTCAGAGGTTACATCGACTGAAATGTGAGAATAGTATGCAAGATGAGAACAGTAGTCCGAATAATCCAAATAATCAATCCTCATCTCAAGAATTCTGAAACATGATACAAAAGACTTATTCTAACTAAAGGAATCTATTGAGGTACACATACTTCAGCAGGTATGGAGGCTTGGTGTTCTTATAAATATCCACCTCCATGGTCTTGTCTACAGGAAACTTGTAAATAGCTCTTTCTTCACATTAAAATGTGTGTGTCTGGGAGGGTGTGTATTGGCCTAATCACAGTCTTTCGAATCAGCTATGCTAGGTTTAAATCCCATTGAATCTATTTCAGTTATTTTCACACTAATACTGTTGAGAAAGTTACGAACCTACATTTTTCCTTAACTATCGATAAATAGCAACTTCTTTCTTTCTCAAAGAATTCCACATAAGTTTGTAATTTAGACATACCTTCAACTGTTCGTAGTGTAATATTGATTTAAATCTTTATGCATGACATTGCTTCTGATGGTTATGTGTCATGTGGCCATAATCTTTATTGAAGGGATTCACTTGTAACTCGTCCAGATGCGATGTATCAAAAAAACTCAAAATCTGCACTTACTTGGTATCTGTCAGCAGCTGATCATCATTTAATCATTTTGGTTAGAACAGTGTGACGGTTCGGAACAAAAAGGATTTTATATTGTTTAACTGTTATTTCTTACTCTCACACTTATTGCTCTATGTTCATTGGACTCCTTAATAGAGCCCTCTGGGGGAGCCAAACACAAGACGTTCTCGATTGTCAAAATCAAGTAAGCTTCTCCTTCGTTTTCCAATCAGCTTACCATTTATCAAAGCCGTTTTTATTTTTACACATTCCTTTCTAGATAACAAAGCACAAAAGTTTATTTTAATAATTTACCTATCGATTTTCATGAATCACAACCTATTAAAACAGCCCAGCCTTGACTGCCAGATGCATCCAAATCTCAACTAGCACATACTATTCTCTAACCTATATTTTGCATAACCTACCTATTATCATGTTTAATATTTTGCTACAACAAAGAATTGTTAGTAATCAGTATTGTTTTTAAATTAAATAACCTCAGAAAGGGTTGATATGCCATTAAATAGACAAACCAAATGTAAGGACCGATTGCGTAATGGATAAAAATGCTAAGTAATAATCAGTTCTAGGTGACAGTCTTTTGCAGGTTGAAGGTTCAATCTTCAGTGCAGGGTGATACTAAGACTAAATTACAGATTACTTTAGTCATGGCTGACGGAACGAGAGCAATCTACCGTTCGAAATTCCGTGCAGATTCCCGAGTTCAACAAGATGTGCCTGAAAAAGGTCAGAGGTTACATCGTCCGAAATGTGAGAATAACATCCATGATGCGAACAATAGTCCGAATAATCCAAATAATAAAAATCAAAAGAAGATATTTTGTTTGTATATCTTGTTTGTATATATATATATATATATATATATATATATAACAAGATTTAGTTACATTCCAAAGGTTAAGATTTTATTCATTACAAATCATTTTTTCAAAATAATCACTTTTGGTAAAGTTACAGTTTTGTTTCGATCACCAAAAGATGAGTTCAGAGAGGAAATATCTGATATTGACATACAAATGTCGGTTGGTTTTCTGTTGAACTAAACAGAACCATAACTGTACTAAAAGTGATTGTTTTGAAAAAATGATCCGTAATGAATAAAATCTTAACCATTGGAATGTAACTAAATTTTGTTTATTGATATATGCTCTGTTGTTACAAGTTGATAATTATCAAGCTTTCAATTGGAAGAGGTTGGTATGCATAAAGAATACACCACCTATATATATATATATATATATATATATACTAGCAGTATTCACCTGGTGTTTCATGTGTGGAGATATATTGCTGATTGGAAATAATTTAAAATATAGTCATTTTTACAATTTTTGCCTTGAAAGAAAAGTTAAAAATAACATTTGCAACATGAGGCCATGTAATAAAAAAAACGACGATGTGTAATATAGTTAACAAGAAAAAAAGGGGTGAAAAAAATAACAACAAATAACTGTTACCAAACACAAGAACATTTATTTTTCTACTTACCTGTATAATTTTTACATGTTTTTACTGATTTTAAGATTTATTATCTATGCATTTGTTATTGTCACTTTTACTTAGCTAACCATGCATGCTTTTTAACATGACTGACATTGTTGGTGGGACTTGGTTGCGAATGTCAGACTTAAAAGATAATAATAATTAAAAAAATTACCCTCATCCGATTGGCAACCACCCTCGAACTTAGGCTTACGGTTCCACTAGCCTCCATTGAAAATTTTTTTTTTTACTATCTTTTAAGCCTTAAATTCGTGACCAAATACCCACAAAATTGTCAGCCATGTGTGAAAGCATGCATAGTTGGCTAAGTAAAAGTGATGATAACAAATGCATAGATAATAAATCTTACAATCAGAAAACACACAGGAAAATTATACAGTAAGTAGAAAGGTAAATTTTCTTCCGTTTGGTAACAATTATTTGTTGTTTATTTGTTTTTTTTCCCCACTCTTTTTTCTTGTTAACTATGCTGTACAATTGCCAAAAAACTTTTAGCATGGTGGTATTTGCTTTAAAAAACCTACTTGTTGATGCTGTGTTTTGTACAAACAGCTGTAAAACTGCAAATGGCTTTCATGAATCGAATCTAATTATTTTAAATCTTTAAAAATACCAATAAAAATAATTATTTAAATGTTTAAACATTTTTAAAATACATTCTTCATTGAGATATTCTTTGTTTAATTTAATTTTTTATATAAAATGAATAAAATCTATTTAAAAGAATGAATTGCATTTTTTTTACATTCTAATATATTTCAGTTATTTTATGAACCTACTCGATAATTTCCCCTAGTAACTCCAGATGGAATCGAAGGAAAATTTTGATAGTGTTTTTTGATTCTGTGAAAAATTTAACCCTTATTCAAATTTATTTGAATGTTCTGTTAACATATTGCTTTCTATAGCAGACAAACAAACGTTGACTTATATATCTTCTATTTTCTTATATCTATGATATATATATATATATATATATATATATATATATATATATAACAATTAATATTCCTTTATGCAAATCGGCCTATTTTGTATTGAAAAATATTTAAATATTGGAAATTTTAATCAGCATTTAGAAATGGACAGAAGATATCTATATCATAAAGTCGAATGAGTCGTTTCTTAAATCGTTGTCATTAATAACTTTGTTCTTTCATTAGTTTCTTTCATGAAATCTGTGTAAATGTTTTTAACAAGAAAATAATATATTTCGATTCCATTTCTTTCATAAAATATTTCGTTCGTTTAGGAACAAATTTCAGATGGATGCCATCTTAACTAGATAGCAGCAGTAGAGGGCTTAGCGAATTTAAAATGCTTAAAATTAGAAAACATGTCTAGCTAAATAGCTCAATTGTTAGTGCACCAGACTGAAGATCTAAAGGTCCCTGATTCCATCTTGGATCTCAGCATCCATTTAAAAAAATTTTTTATAACTAACTTAATGTAATTATAGTTTTAAAGCAATTTAGTTCAATTAATTTAATAATCAAACAATACTGTAATAATTAAATTTTATTTTCAAAATTAAATTAAAAAACATAGAAATAATATTTTGGAGAATTAATTGGCCTAACTTTAAATAAAAAAAAGGAAAACAAAAGAAATTTTGAAAATGCAATTTTGTACTAGCGTTTTTATGACATCAGTTACTGGACAATGGGCGAAATGGTTATAAGAATTTGGCATACAAATAACATTTCAATGTAGCTCAAATAGTTTATTAAAATTTTGTAAATAGTTGGAACTCACAAAAATGTCAGGTGGAAAATGCTCAACTCCCTGAGAATGGTAATAGGGTGATCAAAAGTTGCTATTACTAGATGGGGCCTACAAAACTGACCCAACTATCTGTGAATGTGGAGAGCAGGACCATATGATACAACACTGCCTTGTCTGCCTTCTACTGCCCAGCCTGTGCAGCTTGAAAGATTTTGCAGAGTACAACAATAATGCAAAGAACTGCATAAAAATGTTGGAAACTGTTGTATGACCACATGACACTTCAAAGACACGCAAAAAAGAAGAAATCATTATTTTTATTTTACTTTATGAGCCTCTTATGTCGTTTTGTTGATGTCTACATCCGATGATCATTGTTTTATTTTTGTCATTATATCACATCGTATGTGTAGAATATAAAACAAAGTCACATTCTGACATTGTTCTTTCTACTTCTCGTGAAGTCGGTTCTCTCTATCGCTTCAAACACTTTCTCACACCTGAGACTATTCTCTATCTCTATAAATCTACAATCAGACCATGTATGAAGTACTGTTGTCATATTTGGGCTGGTGAATCCATGTCCCATTTAAGGGTTCTGGATAAGGTGCAGAAACGTATCTGTAATTTGATTAACCCCACTCTTTCTTATTCTCTGCACCCTCTCTTTCACAGACGTGATGTTGCTAGTCTCAGTCTTTTCTATAAATACTATTATGGCATGTGTTCTTCAGAATTATCTGATCTATTTCCTGCTTTCTTTGTTCAAGCTTGTTTGATTCATTATTCTCATGTTCTCTATCAATTCGCTGTTTTAATACCTCATTGTAATACAACTTCCTATTCGAGTAGCTTTTTCCCAAGAATTGCTAGCTTCTGGAACTCTCTTCCTGCTGACTGTTTTCCTCCTACCCTTCGCCTGGGTCTTTTAAAGACTAAGGCCAATAGGCATCTCCTGTCTTTGCGATAATCATCTTTCGTTCTTGTTAGCTCCTTACATCAAGTGGTTTCATGCCTTGTCGGAGCGATTTCCATTAAAAAAAAAAAACTTTTATTGGACATCTTCATAAAGCATGTAATGAAGAGGTGCTAGTAAAAGAGAAAATAATGAATTATTCTAATGGTTATTATTTTATTAATTATTATTATTCTATTATTATTATTATTATTATTATTTAATATTATATTTAATATTAAATCAAATTATTATTAAATTATTTAATATTATTATTCTATTATTCAAATTATTATTATTAATAAATAATAATATAATAATAAATTATATAAATAATTATAATAAATATAATATATAAATATATATAATATTTAATATATATAACATATGTTATTATATATATGTAACCATATGTTTATAATAACATATAATATATAAATATATATAATATTTAATATATAGTATATATAATATATAATATATAAATAATAATAATAATAATAATAATAATAATAATGATAATTAGCAAATTATATTATTATTCTATTATTTTAAATTATTATTAAATTATTTAATATTATTATTATTATTATTATTATTCTATTATTAGTAGTATTCTATTATTATTAGTATTATTCTATTAATTATACTAATGGTTATTATAAGTTCATGAGTGTGGACGAGGAAAATGCTACTGAGTGTCCACGATAGGAGAAAGTTATTCCAAAGTCTGTATGTACAGATAAGGGTAAGAGTTTGTTTAAAGGCAGGCAGAATTCATAATGTTATTTGGAAATAAATTCAAAATGTCGAAATGGTATTGAGAGTAAGTCTGTGTACTGACAGATAACTATCTTGGATGATGAAGTCTTTGTGTCGATGCCGATAGCTCAAGGCTAAAGGCAGTTTGGTTTGCAAGTCAAGAAAGGGGTTTGGAGGTTGAACAGAGCGACGTGGTTTAGTTACACAGCTGGTTCTTCTTGCGACTAACAGCACTGGTTCACTTAAATAACCTTTCGGAACCAGTGCTCTGCTTGTATAAAAGATTGTTTCTGATTGGTCAAATTCAAATCGAAATTAAATGTTTGCTCCAATCAGTGCCAAACATGATATATTTCAGATATACATTATGGTGGCTGTTGCTGCTGCCGTTGTAGTAACTGCTTTCACTCAAAGAGATTTAGAGAAAAGTTATGCCCCTTGCACATTCCAGAGAGTAGACATCTTGGATTAAAATGTGTTGCACATCTTTCCAAGTAATACATCTAAACTAAGAAATAATCTTTCTTCAGTTGTAAATGGAGAATAAATATTTATTGTTGATCTATACAGAAGAGTTTTATTTAATACTTTCTTTATATTCGTTCCATATCTCAGATTAATCATCATTACATATCAACTGGCGACGAGGATGAGATAAACAAAGAAAAACGAACCACTTTTTCACCGGACGAAAAAAAAAACAACACTACACATCAACAACGTCTCACTTCCTGCCTATGACGTCATATCCTAACATGTATCTCTAATTCTAATCTTTAATTTCTAACTGAATTTTCCACTTCTTAGCTTAATCTAACCTTGTGTAGAAAATACCGTTTTAATACTATTTTTTATACATCTTCAACCAATTTTGCTACATTTTCACAAGATATCCACATGCATTTGGCTTCCTTTCCATTCGCTTACTGATGTGAATAAGGTCAAATAATAAACTAAAACAAATTCTATAGAAGACTACAATCCTTATGAAAGATATGTTGTTGCATCTCTCCAGAGACGGTCTTTATAGTCGGGTTACAAGCTAATCGATGACATTAAAAATATAACATTTAAATTATTAATAAATTCGCCATGGCTATTGTCAGTTCTCTGGCTTTTATACATTTTACAACCTATTCTTCCCGAAGAGTGTACAAACACTTGCACACTGCTGGGCAAATGCATATCCTAAATTAAAAAGAGCGGCAATTCTGTTGTGTTGGAATGATAGAAACAAGTGATGATTGGACAAAAGAGTTTTTTTGTGTTCACATTATCTAAGGTATATGATATAACTAGAAAAAGTAAAATCCCCTTGAGTCACTCATTGAGCTCAGGTTACATGGTTTGAATCAAGAAAAAATGAGTTTGCAAAGCTAGTAACATTAAAAAAAATCCCCTTGGGTACCCCCATGAGCTTGGGCTATATGGTTTTTTGAATCAAGAAAAAATGAGTTTGCAAAGCTAGTTACATTTAAAAAATCCCCTTGGGTCACCCAATGAGCTTGGGTTATATGGTTTTTTGAATCAAGAAAAAATGAGTTTGCAAAGCTAGTTACATTGAAAAAAATCCCCTTGGGTCACCAAATGAGCTTGGGTTATATGTTTTTTTGACTCAAGAAAAAGTGAGTTTGCAAAGCTAGTTACATTAAAAAAATCCCCTTGAGTCACCCAATGAGCTTGGGTTATATGGTTTTTTTAATCAAGAAAAAATGAGTTTGCAAAGCTAGTTACATTAAAAAAATCCCCTTGGGTCACCCAATGAGCTTGGGTTATATGTTTTTTTGACTCAAGAAAAAGTGAGTTTGCAAAGCTAGTTACATTAAAAAAATCCCCTTGGGTCACCCAATGAGCTTGGGTATATGGTTTTCTTGAATCAAGAAAAAATGAGTTTGCAAAGCTAGTTACATTAAAAAAATCCCCTTGGGTCACCCAATGAGCTTGGGTTATATGGTTTTTTGAATCAAGAAAAAGTGAGTTTGCAAAGCTAATTACATTAAAAAAAATCCCCTTGGGTCACCCAATGAGCTTAGGTATATGGTTTTTTGAATCAAGAAAAAATGAGTTTGCAAATTAATTTATTAAAAAATAAAAAAATAAAATCCCAAATTAGTCTTTCTGTTCTCTATACCCCTTTCTCTCCTGTGGGTTAAATAGTATCAATACTTGTCACTGGAATGTAGCATAATATTGTTTATGCATCTACTATCTGTGCCTGCTTGGCATAAATAGAATTTAATTACCTTTCTTTATGTGGTAATTTCTTGTGGCCATTTGGTTAGAGCGCTTGCTTGCAGAATTTAGGGTGATTTTATAACTGGGTTCGAATCTTTTGGCCGTCTTAAATTATCATCTCCTACACTGATAATAGTGGAAGCTTGAAACACTGGCATATATAGGTAAAAATAATTTAATATTTACTCGAATAAATATTGTTATACATTCCTTTAAGAAATTGAAGTTGAGCCTTGTTCGGGGTATTAAAAGTAGACTGTCATGTAGCTCAATCGCATGTTTTGAGAACGTTTGTTGAACACTCTCGATAGTCTACTGTCTGTGCCTGTTTGGCATGTAAAGAACTTAATTACCTTACTTTATGTGGTGAGAGCACTTGCTTGCGGAGTTTAGGGTGATTCTGTGACTGGGTTTGAATCTTGCGACTGTCTTAAATTATCATATCGTACACTGATAGTGGAAGCTGGAATCGCTGGCATATATAGGTAAGAATAATTTAATATTTACTTAAATAAATATTGTTTATATATATATATATATATATATATATATATATATATATATATGATGAACCGTAGACGACGAAACACGGGTATGTGAATAATTATATTTTCTAAATATATATGCTTCCATATGGGGGCATCACAATGGTGAAGGGAACACTGTTAGCCTTTAGGTAAATGCTTCCTCATAAAAATATATTTGAATGCATTCAATTATCAATATGACAGAAACAAAAACAAAAATATAAATAAAATGAGATATACGTCTTCACTGCTCGCAGGTTTTCGTGACCCAGTGGTAAAGGTGCCGGGTTTTAGTTATTGGGATCCCGGTTTCGAATCATGCTAGGTTTAGCCATGCTGATTAGCCGTGGATGGCGAAGCATGTATCCATGGATAATTATATTTTATATATATAAATTAAAATAGAAATAAAGGATAAAACAAAGACAATCCAAGTGGAACAAAATTAAGTATGGATCGATATTTTGCCTAAAATTTATTCAGTTTTTTTAAGATACATGATATAAGGAAGCAAGAAGTATTTATTTCTACAGCCATAGGTCGTAGGAGTCTAAAATGCTCATGAGCGAATGAGAAAAGTTTACATAAGCTGATCGATTGTTATGTTAAAAAACCGTGTTGACACTTTCGTTTGTACCAGGCAGCCGACTCGGGCTAATCATCATCCGACAACTTGCAGCCTTCCGCGATGAAAGAACACAGAGGATGAAATCCACGTGAATCACTTACCAGCCACTAAGACAGACCACGGAGCAGAAACCAGCTTGTGGTGATCAAAAGGACAATAATTCTATACTCTTTCATTACCTCTACCGTACAACATCAAAGTGAAATTTCATTCAAAAATGTCTTCAAATGTCCATGAAAGCAACACCGAAAAACAGTAAAAGAAACTATGGCGAAATGGGAACTGACTCACTTTAAACAAGATTTGAATCATTCAGATTCGAATGTTCAGAAAAACACCCGTTTGTACCTCGAGAACAGCTCATTGGATCGAAACTTAAGGGCAGATAATTCAGTAATTTAATGATTAACAAAAGAGGCGGGCTAATCTTTGTTGAACCGAAATTAATGTTATTTTACAGAGAATGAAATAGTAAAAAATAGTAAACATTAAGTAAATAAATAAGTAAACAAACAAAAAATAATAAATACATAGATAAATAAAAATACTAAATGAATAAATAAATAAAAAGATAAGAATGATTAAAAATATTAAAAATAATTATATATATATATAGTAATCTACATAGAGAATCATTTACTAATATTGTCAACATCATTAGCTCGACATGCATTAGGCTAAGATTGAAACGCAATCGTTTTTTCGACAGTCCGAGATTTTATCGACTAAACTATCGGCACAAGTGAGAAAGGGGAATCTTATCGTTTATATAAATGATATCAGCAGCCATGGAGTGCTCTATTCGCTTTGATGAATAGCTTTGCATTGTTGCTAATAGCAACTGCAGATATTCATCTACAGAGGTTATGTTTTTCGTTGAGTTTATGTACAACCACGCGTCCACATCGCTTGACCAATCGTCACTAAACTTGGTCCAAATATCGGTCATAGTCTAACTTAGAACTGATTTAATTTCGAGATATCTAGGCCAAAGGACAAATTAACAGAAAAGGTGAAAGTCACACTTTTGGCGATAACTTTGGTTCTGCTCATCATAGATATTTGATTTTTCCAAATGTAATGTATGAATCTGGTGGTCTTTGATAACAGTAATCGCCATGCAAAATTTCAGTCTGATCAGATAAATAGTTTTTGGGTTATCAATGTTTCCATGGCATAACTTTGGGAATACTTTGTACAATATGGAAAAGTAAAGCTCAGATAAGACTTTGGCCCATTCTTAGATTGTCAGGCGGAGGTATACAGTCTATCAACTGACTTATTTTCTTGTTCTCTTATTTAATTGTACTATTGCATCAAACAGTGGAGTTGCGAAAGGTAGTTTTTACTCCTATTTAGTAAAAATACAGAGCTTCTGCTCCTGTTCCATCTGGGAAAACAATGATGAGCGCACTCTTCCCGCTTCAACACTCAAATAGTAAATAGTTTTTATTTTGATTTAAATAATATATTCAAAAAATGCTTTTCTTTGACCAGAATATCGCAAAATTGAAAGCCCAACAAAAAAGCATAACAAATTAAAAAAAACAAAACAAACCAAAAAGATCAAACTCCAAAAAATCTTCCTAATAATTTATTCATGATTTATATTAGACTAGCAGGGCTACCCAGCGTTGTCAGGGGAAAAAGTGTTCTATCTCTCTACCTCTCTCTATCCGTCTCTTTATCTTTCTCTATTTTGCCCCCTCTCCCGTCCCCTTCCCCTCAAACTCCTCCACACACACACAACTCTCCTTTATATAATAGATTGATTGAGATATGAGTCAGCATCTATTTCCAAATTAGTACATAATAACATTGAAAATGGCTGAACAAACGACCCCCTCCCTTGACGAAACCTGGCCAAGCTGCCTCCCAAAGAATGAATATTTTTTTAAATCTTAGATATTATTCACCGAGGCAATGCAGATCAAGAATATAATAATTTTGTGGGCGTTTGTTTTGTAGTTTTTTTTTACTTTCATACATACATACATACATACATACATACATACATACATACATACATACATACATACAGACAACTGCCCTTTAAGTAGTAGATTATATTTTTCCTGTTTTATGTTCATCCAACACACACTTTGATCAGCTATGTTTTTTTGAATGAGAAAACAGCATTTCTGTGGACTAGTAACATTATTGTGATGGAAACGAAAAATTAAAGGTTTTTTTACCACTAACATTAAGTCCAAGTGGCTGTCAGTTAGATTTAGGTTATGGTCAGGATTAGGTTAAAAGACCGTAACGAATGTTTTGAAAAATAATTTATTGGAGAAAAAATGCTTTGAATAAAAAAAATATTGGAGAGGGCGAAATTGCTGCTGTATCATTTCAAATTTGATCGAAAGTGTGAAAGAGTTTAAAACAGCAGGTACAAAATTGACTTAACAGCGGTTAAAGGAGACAATACAAAACTGAAAATAACCGAAACGAAATTGCTCTAGTCAAATAAGTTGAATAGCACCAAAATGTTCATCTTTGACCAAAATATCACAAAAATGAAAGCAGAACAAAAAAAGCACAACAACAAAACCAAAAAAAAAAACAACAAACAAAAAAGATCAAACTTCAAAAAATCTTCCTAATAATTTATTTATGATTTATATTAGATTATTTGTTTCTTTTTTTTAATGTTCATCGAACGCACACTTTGATCGGCCATGTTTTTTTGAATGGGAAAACAGTGTTTCTGTGGACCAATGACATCTTTGTGATGAAGACGAAAGATAAAAGCACGAAACAGACAGAGAAAAAGAAATCGAAAACACTTATCAAAAAACAAATACAAGAAAGTGAAGTCTTTATAAGTTTACCAATTATTCATGAGAGAAAGAATCAATCAAATTCTTCACTTGCCGATGTTTATTGGCGAATATTTTTAGTATAATTTATGAACCAATCTCATTGCTGTATTTGAGAATCTATTTTCAGCTCTGAAAACAAGAAAGAGAAGAAAGAAAATAATTATAAACATCTATAAGACATCATTAGTAAAATCGATGCAAACATTTGGTGAATTGTTGGAATATTGAATAGAGTTGTTATATTATATTTATATATCTCTATTTATTTAAAGTTAGGTATATGTATATGTTTATATATTTATGTGTACAGGATTCACTCCTAAACTAATTAACCACTCTTTAAACATTTTGGAACACAGCTGCTTGGTTTAAGAGTGTGTAATATGGGCTATATTAAGTTTAATTTAGTTATATTAAGTTTAATTTAGCTATATTAAGTTTAATTTAGCTTATAAAAAAGGATTAGCAGCTCTTTGTGAAAATTCAGATATTTCTATTTAATTCAAGAAAATTCAGATCTGATGTTTGTGAAATTTTAACAATAGATATTAGTCATCAATTAATAATTATTTCCCAAATTTCAGTTTCTTTGGAGTATTTCAAAGCGTTTTTAGCAGGCATAATATCGGTAAACCTTCCATTTGAAAATCCAAATATTTCAGATTTGCACTGAATTAGATCCATAGTCATTAGACACCAATTTAGCAATTTTAATTTTTTCTTAAGGCCCGTTAAGCTTGAACCTTCAATTTTAGACATTTTCTAGAAGCAAAATCATGTAATGGATTTTGATCAAAATTTTAATAAAGATTCAAGACCTTGATTTTAATCTTCGTAAGGAGACATAAAAGTGGTGCAAAACTCTTCTGTTCGGGGAATTAATTTTACCCAACCTGGGACTGGTATTTTTTTAGTATATATATATATATATATATATATATATATATATATATATATATATATATCTTCTTTTGTAATATTGTAGGAAAAATTCCTGCAGAGTGACAACATAAGCTGAAGAGAGCCAGATGGTAAAATCCTTCTGAGCTTGAAACCGACGGTACTAATGTTGTACCAATTTTTCTGTACCAAATATATATATATATATATATATATATATATATGTTGATTGATTGCTTCATCTTCACAGATGATTTTCGTCCTACCCATCAGCATCTCTGCGGTCAGCTCGCCCATGCCTATGTATGTGGTTCTTCAAACTAGCAGCTTATTTACATGGCTTGAAGCAAAGGTGACACATGAAGTCCAGTGTGTTGACCAGGTTGCTTTGTGGAATATTGTCTTCCAGCAGGCCGTTGACCTGCATTTTTTGTAGCATATCACACAAAATAGTGTCATCAGGCCGTAAAGGTAACAGTATATGAGAACGACTTTCGTTTGACTTAGTTGGTTCCCCTATCCAATTTTGGACAATAGAATACGACCACATGTCTCACATTTCCAAATAGCTTTCTAAATTCTTCACAACCGTTTTCCACAGATTATGTTTCAGTTCTGCATGTTCCAAATTATTCAACTCTGATCCCTTAAGACCCTCCGACACAACTCTTCGCCACTTATTACTTTTTTCTCTTCCCAGTCTTGTGAGCTCGTTTAGATTGATTTTACGCAATCCTTGAACCTTTTTTTGTTGCTTGAGGTCATAGCACTGACCAGCTGTTAGCTCGCCATAAAATAGCTGCTTTGGCAGTCATCGATGCTGGCTACGTGTCCAACCCAGCACATCTGATTGTTGGTTATTATGTTTCCAATGCTTGGACAGCCTACAGTCTGAAGGTCTGCAATGTCTAGTGTCATTGATTGCCATTTTATGTTAAGGATCCTCTTTAAGCTGCTCTGATGGAATCTTTACAGCCATTTCAGGTGGTGGTGATAAAGCATCCAGGTTTCTGACGAGTACAACAGGGCGGTTAGTACGCATGTTCGGTACACTGTTACTTTGGTTTGAAAAGTAACACCTCTGTCACACCATAACCGATTCTTTAACTTGCCAAAAGGAACAGAAGCTTTCTGGATGCGAGCATGTATCTTTTCTATAGATACTATTATGGCATGTGTTCTTATTTCTATAGATACTATTATGGCATGTGTTCTTATTTCTATAGATACTATTATGGCATGTGTTCTTATTTCTATAGATACTATTATGGCATGTGTTCTTATTTCTATAGGTACTATTATGGCATGTGTTCTTATTTCTATAGATACTATTATGGCATGTGTTCTTATTTCTTTAGATACTATTATGGCATGTGTTCTTATTTCTATAGATACTATTATGGTATGTGTTCTTATTTCTATAGATACTATTATGGCATGTGTTCTTATTTCTATAGGTACTATTATAGCATGTATCTTTTCTATAGATACTTTTATGGCATGTGTTTTTATTCTTTAGAATTGGTTGATTTATTCTCTGCATCTTTTGTTCCAGCTCGTTCGATTCGTTGGTCTAGTTGTCTTCATCAATTCGCTGTTTTAATACCTGGTTATACTACAGCTTCCTATTCCAGTAGCTTTTTCCCAAGAACAGCAGGCTTGTGGCACCCCCTCTTGCTGACTGTTTTTTTCCTACCTATAGCCTTGGTCTTTAAGCATCTCCTGTCTTTGTGGTTATCATATTTCGTTCTTTTTAGCTCCTTGCATCAAGTGCCTTGTCCGGAGAAGTTTCTATAAAAAAAAGTTTTTTTTTTCTAAAATGAGCTTCGTCCACCCAATAACGAAAAGCAATTGAACTTGTCTTTTATCGGATTTTGTTTCCAATTTTCCCGACCTCCGACCTTGTCCAATGCAATGAAACGTCAAAGAAATTCTTATCATGTATTGGTGCACTGTCTTAAAAATGTATTTTGAATCATTCTTATTGCAAACATACTTAATCTGCGTCGATATTTTATTTCTTTTTAGTGATATTCAGAGGAGATTGGATGAGTTTTTACTTTCTCACAAAAGTACCCCTCTTACCATTCATAAAAAATCGGACCAATTTTAGTAACAGTCATATTTCACTAAGCACCGTTATTTTTACCTCTGTCATAACTTTTACCTCAGCACTAAATAGAAATAATAGCATAAATATAAATGTATTTTACAACGGTAAAAAATAATAGATTATTTTATTTAATAACTAGCTGGCTTTGCCGGCTCGCTATCGCTTCGCAATGTTCGCTATTTGAAACATTAATTAAAAATAACAAAATTACATTCATAACTTTGTTGTAAACACGAAACAAAATCTTTCTCATTCATTCATAGAGATAGATAAGCATCAACATTTTTGTGATTTCGATAAAAAATTATTTATCTTTTAAATGTAACTGTAAAGAACCGAAAATAAAGAAGAAACCGATTTGGTTTTTCACTTGCAATTTAGAAATAGATTGCAAGTTGCTGAACATCAAGTCAGTCCTTAAATGCTAAATATTTATACAGGAAATAAAACAATATTGCGAACCAGAACTATTTACTATAACAGTAAAATCAAAACAATAATTGAATTAAAAAACAATAACAAATGAAGTTAATTCATAAGATGTCTCCTTTCAAAACCAATAAACAAATAAGTTAACCTTGCAGCTGATATCGCATATACAATATATAAAAAAGATGGTGCGTCTATTGTGTAAAGTTAGATTAACTTGAAATATGGTGTTTTTACTGAACCGTTAGGGCGAGAAATGGACCCAATTTTCGCATTTATTCATTTAGATATAATAATTTCTATTCAATAAAAACAAAGAAATTTAGAAGTTGAACAATGTCCAAACGTGTGTCACGTGATTCGATATGGTTGGGAAAATGGCTCTTTTTAAATGTACGTGTAAGACAAAGTCATGGTGAAAAGTACATTTCTTGATTTTATTTAACAACACCACCCCCACTACTACCACCACCACCACCTATTCAATGATCAAACGATGCCGTGATAATTAAATTTACATGTCAAAATCCCATTAAAATATTAATATAAATAATCCTGGGCAATGCCGAGTGTGTACATCTAGTTATATCTAACTAGCAAAAACTACCCGCCCTTCGGACAGCAATTAATCTAGCTGCAGCCTTATCTACAGACAAACAAAGAAACAATGTTCTTTTCACATTTTGGTAATTTGAAGAAATTTGAAGAAAAACAACAAACATGTTATTGTTATGGTGTTATTTGATATATTCCAATGTTGAGTTTTGATTTTGTTTAAGTATAAAATGAATTGCCCATAATGAAAGGAATAAACGGAAAATTCGGGGCGATTGTCAAGAATAACCTACAGAAAACAGGGGTGAAAAACCTCTCAAATAATTAACAAATAACTGTTACCAAAGGCAATAAAGTTACTTTTTTTACCTACCTGCCTATTTTTTTTTTGTGTTTTAAAGTATTTTAAAGCGTTTTGATTGCATTTTAATAATTCGTCTAAATCCGATCGCGTAACAGTTCCATTTGCAGATGGCGTAAGTAGATGTTCCCCAAGTTTGTTTTTCTAAACAAATAACTTTTCCAAACGCCTTAAAATTTACTTTCTACCGAATTGAAAGGATAAAAATACAAAAAAAAATCCCCAGACTTCGTAGACAGTCGGCGATCAAATGTCAGTTTTCAGTCTAATGTAATTGATTTGCTTTGAAATACTTTAAAACACAGAAAAATCACGCAGATAAGTAGAAAAGTAACTTTTATGCCTTTGGTAACAGTTATTTGTTTACTATTTGTTTTTTGTTTTTTTGCGCATCCCTTTTTCTATTGGTTATTCTTGACAATAGCCAAAAGAGGAAAGTCAATTAGTCAAATAAAAGAATCATATATTCCTGAGAAATGTTAAATCGTTACTTTATGTTTTCCGATTTTATTATTAAAGACAGAAAATACAACTTAATGATCATTTAAAAAAAAATGAATCTATATATTTTTTTTGTAATTTATAAAGCTTTTGTAAATTAAAAGGCTAAGAGGAGGGGGGTTCTTTATTCTGAGAGTATGATATGATGAACAAACTACATACAGTGAGCATAAGAAGGAGGTAATGACTGAGACGGTGATATCATAATGAACAGCCCCCCCCCCCCAAGTAGGAGTTAATGCCTGGGAGAATGATATCATGACAACAGAGTAGAGAGTACACTACCCTCCACAAAAAGAGAATGTAATCCTAGGAGTATGGTATCACGAGAAACGAACGTATACTATACTGCCCCCCTCCCCAAAGAAGAGGTGATGCCTGGGAGGAATGTATCATGACGAATGAAACTATACTACACATAATTAAATAAGCATAAACCGTTTAAATGTTAATATAATTAGGTTACGTGGAAAAATCTTTCGTATATTATTCATTTAGATAACATTAAGACAATGACAAATTTCGTTGTCCACGTGAAATGCCGAAATGAAAATTGGACTGAAAAATATAGTCGCCATCTTTATTAACAAATAGAAATATATTAACTAAATAAGAACGATAAGTAGTTGCAAAAACATGTTTATAAACTTGAATTATAGTGCTTCCTTAGCCAGCCTCTATCGCGACTTGTTTATATGGTGACTATATTTTTCCGACCTAATTTTTATTTCGCCGTTTAACGTATACGCTGAAACTTGGCATAACAAAAAAATATTAAAAACATTATGTTTTTTTTTCTGAAACATAGTTTAAATTAAAAAAAATATATAAGTTGTTCAATGCCGACACCTATTTCACTCTAAATAATTTACGTTACTGAAATAGGAATTAAACTCAAATAAGAAAAGAAAAGCCAGCATGACTTTTTTTTGAATTTGTTATTTATTAGGTTTATAACAGGATATATTAAAGAGTGAAAGAAAACTTTAAATTAAAATACAATTTAAACAGAAAATTCAACTCTATTGGTCTGCATTTCAAGTGAAAAAGGGTTTAATTTCAGACTATGTATATTTATAATTTTTCAGGAACAAATGTTGAGCTCTTACAGAGGAGGTGATTCCTGGGAGGACGGTTTTATGACAACAGAACTGATACTACACTACCCACTCCATTAAAAGATATTCCGATTAAATGGAGTTTTGTTTTCATTTCATTCATTTAACAATGCCTTGTACCAAAACATTTTTTTAATGCTTCCTTAGCCTTTTGGCTAAAATCAAAGTGTAGCATGTGTTCTGCACATCACAGCAGCATTTGACGGAAGTTTCATCTAAATTTACTCCTTTGAAAATAATTCTAAAAGATTTAAAAACTCTATCCTTTTTTAATAAAATCTCTTTAAACAATTTTATTAATAATTAAAGTAATAATACTATAGATAAAACGATTACGCGTATAGAAGAAAATTTGGCAATATAACTTAGAAATGTATATTAGAGAATATTAATTTATTAGAAACTTAAAAATAAATAAATATGCAAATGAGCAATATCGAGATTTGTTTGAGAGATATGGAGATTCCTATACACACACAAACACACTTGCCTGGCACACGCTAGGAAGTAAGTGTCTGTTCCGATGGATACTGCACCCTGTCCTGTGCAGTTCTAGGAGGTCCACCCTCCCAGGCTTCGCCTCCCCTCTTTGGGGAGGAGTAAGTTTATTGCTTACTGTCTGAGGCGCCCCTACCGTGGAATGCCGACGGGGCTGCCCAGGCAATTTTTAAATGGCCAGAGTGCTCACCTCTCGAGCGCTGGCTTTTAACCCCACTTGCTCGACCCGATCTTGGGTCACATCTTACTTGTGGGAGTAAGATAAAACTGGCCTTGTGCCTAACTCCGCGAGGAGTAAATAAACACACATCTTTTCCCGGCCTTTTGGCTAAGATCAAAGTGTAGTATCTGTTCCGATGGATACTGCACGCCTGTCCTGTGCAGTTCTAGGAGGTCCACCCTCCCAGGCTTCGCCTCCCCTCTTTGGGGAGGAGTAAGTTTATTGCTTACTGTCTGAGGCGCCCCTACCGGGGAATGCCGACGGGGCTGCCCAGGCAATTTTTAAATGGCCAGAGTGCTCACCTCTCGAGCGCTGGCTTTTAACCCCACTTGCTCGACCCGATCTTGGGTCACATCTTACTTGTGGGAGTAAGATAAAACTGGCCTTGTGCCTAACTCCGCGAGGAGTAAATAAACACACATCTTTTTTCGGCCTTTTGGCTAAGATCAAAGTGTAGTATCTGTTCCGATGGATACTGCACGCCTGTCCTGTGCAGTTCTAGGAGGTCCACCCTCCCAGGCTTCGCCTCCCCTCTTTGGGGAGGAGTAAGTTTATTGCTTACTGTCTGAGGCGCCCCTACCGGGGAATGCCGACGGGGCTGCCCAGGCAATTTTTAAATGGCCAGAGTGCTCACCTCTCGAGCGCTGGCTTTTAACCCCACTTGCTCGACCCGATCTTGGGTCACATCTTACTTGTGGGAGTAAGATAAAACTGGCCTTGTGCCTAACTCCGCGAGGAGTAAATAAACACACACGGTATTTGAAATTATTCTTGTATCATTAGAATGAAATAAGCCTAGTGGGAGGTGACTGTGGTTAAGTGGATATCGACACAGATTGAAGACCTGGGTGTTTCAAGTTCGAATCCAGTCGGTTTTACAGTACCACGCTGGCAACCTTCTCGTGGTCCTTCCCATAAATACCCGATGTCTTTCCAGAAAGATTTCTAACTAGAAAACATCGGGGACATTAATACTAACACCAGAATCATCTGATTCACACGAAAGAAGAAGAAGAAGAAGAAGAAGAAGAAGAAGCCTAGTCAGTTTTGATGTTAATATAGTTAGGATAGATGGAAAAACTTTCGCATTTATTCATTTAGATGTTAATTCTGCATTTGGAAGATAGCATCTACACATAACCGTAAAATCATATTACTGCTTATGTAAACATGCGCAATGCTGCATGTTTAGTCGGGTGCATAGATGCATGCTGCAGACGGCAGACCTGCAATAAGCAAATATATAGCTAAGAGCAAAGACCATACAAGACCATGGCGTCTTTGAAATAGTAATGTCTTCTTGGATACGAGGTACCATGCAAAAGAAATGTTCTTACCAGAAGTGGTCCCCATGGTCAGTCAGTTTTTATACCCATAGATTAATAGCTGATAATTTTTTGAATGGGCTCACAGTGATATATCTATATATTCTAGCAGGAGGACGGGCAAGGAGTGTCAGTTTGGTTTCTGTGAGTCTTAGAAACAGTTTAGCCTTAAGTTAATGGACTGTTTGTGTTTGGTGTCATTGTAACCTCAAAATAAAATATTGTTGCGTGTTTAAAACTTTTTTTTAATGAAAACAAAATTTAGAAGAAAACGCCTTTTGGTAGATCAGTGACCAAGACCACATAATTGACACTATGGCCAGTATCAAAATCCAGCACCGAATTCGGACAAAGATAACAAACGGACGATCACGACCTGTGCAATGAAAACACTCAAACGTATTCACACGTATTATTATTTAAAGTGTATCATGTCAGTAGTGGTTTTGCCTGGTTGAAAACCCGAATGAAATGCCGGAAATCTATTTTCAGATATATTAGCATGGGATCCGGACTTGTACGACCAGAATTAGTATCTATCCAATGAATAAAAAGAAGATGAAATCTTGAATTCTCTTTACAGTTGTGTCTTTTCTCCTTATTTACATTTATATGGAATCATGACGAGAGCGTCTTTTTTTCTGATGTTGCCGAATGATTTGTTCACCATTGCACGTGTGTAACATCAAACGACCAAGAAAACCCACAACTCTCTCCCCCTCCCCCGCCTTTCCGTACACATTTAAGGATCTTTGCATGGATGACGTCACCCATTCCTCATAAATTACCCTTGTTCCTAATTCTTTCTTGTTAAACCAATCTGTATATGTGCTGTTCGTCGAGTCAACACACACACATTATAGTCTTTTTACCTAATGAAACCAAGAATTATATATATTTTAAATTAATGTCTTTTTTTATGTACGCAAAAATTAATTTATGAAGAATTAATTAATTAATTAAAAAAATATATAAAATTGATGACACATCCGATTATGGGTGAATGAATGCAGTCCTCTGCATATTCTTAAACCGCTCAGGGAGCAAAACATATTAAACACACCGGTAAACACACTGGTGCCCTAACGCTAGGAAAAACAATAACAAAAACATCTACGTATATATATATATATATATATATATATATATATATATATATATATATATATATATATATATATATATATTAGTATTAGTATTTCATGTATCCACATAAAACTAACACGCGATAAGTTTTAGATGGATAGATTCCGACCCACAAAACAGCAATTCTTCCCTCTGGAAACTCTCTCTCTCTCTCTTTGTGTGTGTCTCTCTCTATATATAGTAGGTACGCGCAAAAATGGCCGTCGCTTGTACTGACTATAGTTCTTAAAAGTGTCTTTTCTTAATTTTTTAAAGTAGTTTTCGTTTAACTTTTGATTGTGTTTAAAAGATAAAAGCATTAAGTTTATATAAAAAAGGAAACAAATGTACATTTAAAAAATTATAATGGAAAATGTTATCAAAACAGCGAAAAATCAGTTAAAACTGAAGATTCAATAAAACATGTGTAAAAATAGCCGGAAAAGTAAATATCAGTTTTCTAGAACTGTTCTAAAGATAATTATTAAATTAAAGTCTTAAGAGAGTAAATTACAAAAGAATGTATCTCTTCTTTTTTTATTTTTTTTTTTACTAAAAATGGCTTAATTATTAAAAAAAGTGAAAGTTAGCTTAAACATGTCCGGAAACCGTGTTGTAATTGTAAACAGAGAATACGACTACAAAATCTCAAAGTATGGAAGGCTCAAACTGCCGTAATAGTTATTTTTAAAAAAATACGTTACGAACTGCGTCAATTTTATTAATTATTTTTACATGATAATTGATTAAAATCTTGAACAATTACATTATTCGATTTATTCTTTAAGAATTAATGCAATTTTAAATTACATTAATTCTTAAAGAATAAATAACTAATTTATTGTTATGAAATATGTAAGAATTTCTTACATGTTTCGTAACGATAACTTACATTAATTCTTTTGAAATAAAGCTAAGAGTATTTTTTTTATTTTAAGTGTGAAAAAGTAAATTAAAGTCAATGACTACACTGACAATATTCATTGAAATAAGTTAAAACATTAAAAATTATTTATTAATCAATAAATAGAATTAAATTTTGAAAGAAAATGCCATATTTGAATTCTATTTATAATAATTGTTTTAAACTTTTTAAATAATATTTATTAATGAAAAAATGACAAAGCAAATACAAACTTACGTTTTATCTTTCCAAATAAATGACGATGAATTGTGAAATTAACGAAATTGTTGAATCTCTGAAAATAAAATTTTGTGGACGGTGTGAGGAGAGCGAGTGGTGATTGGTGAGCTAATCCCGCCTGTTTATTACAGAACAAGGCTAACATACATCCCCATATCAATCGTTAGTAGAACTTATTCAATTTTAAAAATTCTTTTTTTGTTATGATCCTGATTCTCTAAATTTTTAAATTTTTTGTTTATTTTCAAGGTTATAAAAAATTCTTACGCTGATGATGACACGTTCATGTATTGAAGAGAAATATAATTACATCGTATTTTATATTTTCCCACAAACTCTAGTCATTAAAATCACATGAAATATTTTTTGCAATTTTATTATTTTTTTGGTGAAAATATTGATTAAACAATGCTTTATTCAATGATGACATTGCCAATTCAATAAATTAATTTTTCTTCAAGTTATAGTTATTTTATTAACACGGAATTTAGGGGACTTTTTCGTAATATATACGAAATAATTAAACAAATTATTTTAAACATCTACAGTGCTTTATTTTCCTTTTTTTTTTAAATTCATACATTTTTTATTAATACATGAAAATATAACTTTAGTAAAGGTGTATTTTGTTTTAAAAAAATAATATATTTTCGCTAAGATTTAAAAGAAAATAATTATTTCATTATATTACGTGATCGTTGATTAATAGATACTGAAAATTTCATTAAAATTGGTTGATTTCCTGAAGTTTGGTGAATTTTAAAGTATACTTTTAGAGTTAAAATGTTTTTACATTTTGGGAATCGGCCATTGATTTTGCACGTACCTACTATATATAGAAAGATGGATAGATATATAAGGTAAGTGGGGGAGAACTTCAGCAGAGTTGTCGATTATTAATAAAAAATAAAAAATAAGATCGTAATATTTATTTATATATCGATTACAGATAATTAGGACAACATCGGTACTGTCGGTTTCAAATCAAAACGAAGAGGTCCCTGTTGGTGGTCTCCTATTCCAGACTCTTTTCGGCCTCTGTTTATGTCTGTCTCTACTTAAAATGGCGGCTCGCGTGCTGTGCTATATTTCTACGATATTTCAATCTTCAACTTTTGTTATTTTTAAAAAATTTTTTTTTTTTTACTAATTCGGGATTTCTATCCGCACATTTTGTGGGCAAGTAAAAAAAACAACTTTTTTTCTTTGATCTGTGACTCTAGGTAGCGTGACCTCCGATCGCCTTCTCTTCATTTCTGACGTCGGAGAAATTAAAGATTTAAAATCTAAAAAGTAAAAAGTTCTAAAAATGAAAAATTAAAAAAATAAAAAGTCGCTATTTTCCGGGAAGACAGACATAAACAGAGACTGAAGAGAGTTCTACATAGGAGACTAACTATAGCCCCCCCCCTTTGTTTGAATTTGAAACCGACGGTACCGATGTTATCTCGATTTTCTGTAACACACACACACACACACACACATATAAATTGACAAATCAAAGTTGTATCATACTGTGATTTAATGTCAGTTTCGAAACAAAAAAAAGCTGCCAGTAAATCGCAGTATGATACAACTTTGATTTCCTAGAAACACATGTTAGCTTTCTTTTGCTTCGAAACTGACAATAAATCATTACTTTGATCTGTCAATTTGCTTATTTATAGCTCTATTACAAATTTTGAAATTACTATTTAAAGTTGATATTATTTGGAATATTCAGACTACTGTTCTCATGTTGGATGTTATTCTCACAACGTTTCAGCCGATGTAACCTCCAACCTTTTTCAGATGCATTATGTTGAACTCGGGAATTTTTCTGTCATATTCGGGAATCTGTACGGAATTCCTAACAGAACCCTTTAATTAATTCACGGGAGTAGATTGCTCTCGTTCCGTCAACCATGACCGGGTAAAAGTCTCAAGAAATTCGTAATTGTATTCTTAGTATCGACCACACTGAGGATTGAACCTTCAACCTTCATAAGACTGTCACTAAGAACTGATTATTACTTAGTACTTATATCCGTTACGAGTTCGACAGAAAGATTCCCGAGTTCAACAAGGAGGGTTACATCGACCGAAACGTTGTGAGAATAACATCCAAGATGTGAATAGTAGTCCGCATAATCCAAAAAATAAAAATTATCAAGCTTCATCTAAAACATTCTGAAACAATTTAACGGTTTAAATATTGAGCTTCACTTTGCTCTGGAATTTGATTAGCATAAGAATCGATCTGAACAAAATGAAATAATTGTTTCCTTATATTATCACACACGCGCATACACATTCATATACATATATATATATAGGTGATTCCAAAATAACGGCTTGAAAATCGGCCTCCATTATGTCCGATGTATGAAGGGATTTTTCTCTGATTATCTTCTTTAATATGAGTTTTGTGTGTTTTTGCCTTGCTGTTTTTTCATCTTTCTTCTTTTTTCATCTTTCTTCCCTTTTGCTTTGTGTATATATTTTATGATTAAATAAAGGTCTCTGGTGAGCAGCCCGTCAAAGCTAAAGACTATATTTTTGTTTACGGGATGTGTAACGGTCGTAAGACGGTAAAATATAAGCATTCGCTGAAATATTGTGGACTTACGCTTTTTCTTTGGTCAGTGGAATGGACCCAATCAATCAATCAATCAATCACTCAATCAATATATATATATATATATATATATATATATATATATATATATATATATATATATATATATATATATACAGAAAAAAGGGAAAACCAAAAATATTATTTATGTATTCATCAAAATTTCGTCTTTATTTCAAGACTTTATCAGGATGATTGGTCTGAAGAAATAACACACAAACGCAACTCTTTGGAACAGTAGCAGTAGGAGGAGTAAAGCTTAGAAGGTCGCTTATGAAAAGATAAATGATGAACTACAAATAGATAGTATCAGTGGAAAGTGTGTGGGGGTAGCGGTCGGAGTTATTAAAAACATTAGCGAGGAGGAGGCAGCGTGCGTGATTTAAACCCACAGGGTCACTTATTAAAAGATAAACTATGGATCCAAAAAGATGGTAGCAATGAGAGGGAATAAGTTAACTGTATGTGTGGGGGAATTGGTAGCAGTCGGAGTTATTTAAACCATGAGGGAGGAGGAAAGCGTGCGTCATAAGGTTAGATAGGTGGTTATCAAAGCAGGAGAGAGGGAGGGTTTAATATCAATGTCTATATTAAATTATATTTTGTATTAATATTTTACCTACGTACGACGTCGTTTCGCAGATACACATTCAATCTATAAGCGTTCACTTAGTTCTTGGGGCCCCCAGGGACACCCCCCCATATATATATATATATATATATATATATATATATATATATATATATATATATATATATATCGAATCTCGCTACGTCTAGCCACACCGAGGAGTGGTAGAGACGACGAAACACATGTTTGTGGATGACTATATTTCATATTGACTGACTGATATTACATATTGACTGTTTAGGTTTCATATACACTCGCTACGTCTATCCAGACTGATGAGTCGTAGACGACCAAACAGTTGTCTGTCGACAAGTAAGTTATCAAAATATATTTATGGCAATTAAGCTACACAGAGGCTTCCGCGTTTCATCCCTGGAGGGAATCGTCATGCTAAAATATATAAATAAATATATCTATATCTAAATGCGAAAGTTTTTTCATTTGTCACTTTTATATTACCATCAAAACAGGTTAATGTTATTTAAATCAATAATACATTAAAATGTTTTTATATATGCGTGTGAAGCAATTATATATATATATATATATATATATATATATATATATATATATATATATATAAAATGATCATAAAATGTACATGGCTTTAATACTTTACTGCAGTTTCACGGTGTCACCAGTTATCAGAATCATCAGATGTTTTGATGATCGGTGATACCGTGAAATTGCAGTTAAGTGTTCAAGATAAGTGCATTTTCATTAACTATTTATATAGCTATATTCAATAGAATTTTGAGTTATTTATTTGTTCACGATCTACTGTCTCGGTTCGGTTCTCTTCCGATTTTGAGAGATACTTGTTTTTGAGATACACACACACACACATATATACATATATATATATATATATATATATATATATATATATATATATATATATATATATATATATATGCTAATGGAATCTTTTAGTTATTAGTTTTTTTTAGCAATTCCCGTAAAGGAAAAATCACTTTTAATATATTTAAATATCAAAATCTAAAGTTTCTTTTCGACTTTTCACTTGGGGCTTAGTCCCATGAGAGTAATGCATCCCCCCTCTCTCTCTCTCCAATTCTCTCTCTCTCTCTCTCTCTCTCTCTCTCTCTCTCTCTCTCTCTCAACTAAGTCAACTTTTACCGTTCGAGCACATGCAACCCACACAAATACGCATACACATAAACACTTATTTTCGTATTTAGCACATACACAATAATCACGTTGACACACATGTCCGAATTTACACACTTTCCCATGCGGATCTTCAGATGGTCTTTTAAGCTTTGTTTTTTGCCGCCTGCCCAACGACAGCTAAGATAATCGTCTCTTCCGTATCCTGATCATATAAGCAAGCCAGCAAAGTTGATGCCGGGTAATGGTAGCTTCCATACTAATGCAATTTGTCTTGCAGAGTATTTCCGTATGGGAAACTAGGTCACTCCAAGTTATACTCGAGGCTTCAGTGTTGGTATTTGATAAGACCAGGGTCGAATAACCCTTAGTATATTTACCTACTCTCATGGAGGTTAGACACAAGGTCAGATGTGGGTTTGAAAAGCCAGCGCACTGGGATTAACAGGCTCTGACCTAGAAAAATGCCTGAGCAGCATCGTCGGCATTTCTCGGTAGGAGCGCCTCAGGCGATTAGCAATAATGTATCCCATATAACGGTATAATCACGCTTACGTTGATACACCAGTTCTCATTAGACCACCGAAGTTAAGCAACGTTGAGCCTAGCCAGTACAAAATGGGTGACAATTTGGAAATACTAGGCGCTGTATGTCATCTCCTTTCACCGGGATATACATTCTGACTTAGGAACGCATGTGAATTTGTATTCCCCATAAACTTCCACTTTCAGTGGAAAGTGAAATGCCGACGCTAGGCGAATATCACAAAATAGTGGTATTACCGATTATTCGAACCCCTTCTCAAATGATGGGTAAAGCCTGGGAGGGTTGACAGCCTGAGACTGAACAGAACCATACCTCAGCCCGACAGAGCAAGGTCAGAAGAAATCATAATGACTTATCCTCTGTCAGACTGATCGTCGAGGACGTATCCTTGACTGAACCTTGAGACACACACCATGCACACACGGATACGCACATGTGGCATATGAATGAGCCGCATATATTTACCCTGCACACGTATTCCACCATGCAACATCTTATGCACCCAAAATACACATACCCACACATCCAACAAACATACCAAACCCAAACGCATATCAGACACACACATGTATCACATTTTCAAATATATACACACACATAAACTTAACATATACATTTTAGACACCCGAATATACACATGCAGAGAGAGAGAGAGAGAGAGAGAGAGAGAGAGAGAGAGAGAGAGAGAGAGAGAGAGAGAGTGAGTAAGTTCAGACAAATACATTTAGAACTTTATTTATGTCAGTTCCAGGAATTCAAAATCATAAAGATTTGGCGTACGATCGTTTCTAAGACGATTAAGAATTTTTTATTTTGTATTTAATTTTTTTAAATTCCAATATTTTTCTTCTTCAGCGCCTTTCAATAAAATTAGTCATCCACATACAAACTGTTTTGCTGTAACACAGTTCTGTACTTGGGCTAGACATCCAATCTCTTCAAGCTGGGAGGAAAACGCAACAAAGTCGGCGCTTCTAACTGTTGTGATATCGACAACAGGTCACGAGTTGGTGAAATATTTAATGTATATATAAACACTACTATTACCGAAGAGTTCTTAATTCTTTTTACGGATACGTTTGCATTATCGCTAATGGTAGCTAGCGATTTCTCTTACCACAGTGCTCAACTGAGAGTTGAGGAGCATATATATATATATATATATATATATATATATATATATATATATATATATGGAAGAAAGACATAAACAGAGGATGAAGAGAGTTCCGATAAATAGGCCTCTAGAGGTCCCCATTTGTTAGGATTTAAAACCGACAGTACCGATGTTGTTCTGATTTTCTATAATACAAACGTTAATAAATAAATATATAAATATTACACTTTTATGTTTGATTTTTCTTAATAATCGAGCACTCTGATGGAATTCTCTCCAACTAACCTTACACACACACACGCGCACACACGCGCGCACACACGCGCGCACACACACACACACACACACACACACACACACATATATATATATATATATATATATATGAAGGAGTGTAAAACATTAACCAAAATTTCAGACAAAATGGAATATGGAATATTGTATTTGTTCTTATTTCTACGAGTCTGTTCATGCTTATCCACTATTCCACATGCTAAACATTCCATATATATATATATATATATATATATATATATATATATATATATATATATAAAATGTGAACGCTGTTTTATCAACCAGAAGTCTGGGTTTTATTCCAAGTCAGAATACATTAACATTCTTTTGTGAAAATTTTAAATTAATACCACTTGAAACGTTTTCCGTCTGATTGTTTATGCAAAAGCATTTTCTCCGTGATTTGATACGAGCAAGATTTGCTTCGCTGTTAAAGTTGGCTGGAAAAACGTGCACACATGTAGACGCGGATACAAGCAAATCCACGCGTATTCACATTCTTAGAGAGACACAATGACTATGGCCTGAATAGAACCGAACGCGAAAAAATTGCGAAATATCAGGACCTAAAGAATGACATGAAAACAACATGGTCCCTGAAAGAAATAAACATTATACCGGTTGTGGTTGGGACCACTGACCTAATCAAAAAAAAAAAATCTAAAAAAATGCGAAGACACAATCTATAGAAAACTAAGCTGCAGCGAAATACAAATAGCAGACATAAAAGGGACAGCATCTATCGTTAAAATGGCCGGCGGATATGAATTTAACTTATAGCTGAATCAAGTGTTAGCCCCATGAGGGGACCCTTGATCTTTTCAAACTAACCGAACTAAAATATTCGTAGGAATACATACACAGATGCACTCGCATATAGAAATATACGTATACAGATACGTACACATACGCACTCACAAGCACACATATGCACATACACACTTGCACATAGATACGCAGTCACCCCCATAGAACATACGTACACAAACAGATACAGTCACAGACATACATACACAGACAAATACAGTCACAGACATACATACACAGACAAATACAGTCACAGACATACACACCGGCACAGAGAAACAGGCACATGCATAAGCGTACACGCACTGATACACACGGAGACACATCCCACAAAAGATATACGTAGACAGAGAGAGAGAGAGAGAGAGAGAGAGAGAGAGAGAGAGAGAGAGAAAGCAGAGAGAAAGAGAGAGAGAGAGAGAGAGAGAGAGAGAGAGAGAGAAAGGCACATACAAACACGCATATATACACATATGCAAATATAAGAAAGAAGTAAGTAGACCCTTTATTATGATTAATAATGAAGACTACTATCATAGAGTCCTGGTCGACCTAGGCGAGGTGATATTCATTATTTACTGTCTCTGATCACTCGTTTAACAGTAGAAAGTTGAGTCCCGAGATTTGCGGCGATTTGACGCGTATTAAGTACACCTTTCGAGTAACCTATAATATTTTTACTCTGAAACTCTGAAAATTCTAATGCTTTTTTGGCCTGTAACGACGAGGACTGAAAACTAGGGTGTGTCAGGTTCGGGTCCGGTTCGTTGCACAGAAACACTTTCATCAAACCCACACCTGACCCTGTGTCTAACCACCTGGATAGGAGGTAAATAAAATACTTAAAATATGAATAAGTATAGAATATAGATGTTTCAAACTTTTACTGCTGTTTCGTACGGCTCCGGGTACTGGCCTTTGACGAAGGAGGCTGAAACTTTTATGAATTAATTTGTGGGGTGTCTATTTACTTCTTTCATGTCTGTGTACATATAATACAGTAAATAATGAGATATAATTTGGTTGACTCGCGTTTTAATGTAGGTAATACCATTATGAAATGAACCGATTAATTATCTACGTCTATCTCTCTCTCTCTTGCTCTCTCTCTTTCTTGAATACTCTCTCTCTCTCTTGCATGCTCTAATTTAGCTCTTTCAATTTCTCTCTCTCTCTTTCACTTTCTCCTCTTTGTTTTTCGTTTTCACCCTCTTCCTCCTTCACTTTCTCTCTTTCTCTCTTTCCATTTCGCTTTCACCCTGTCTCTCTCTCTCTCATAGGGAAGGTGAAGCTCTCTTTAACCCTGGTGGGCAATCACCTAGAGATGTTGTCTCGATAAAAACACTGGTCCCCATCACCTCATTGGGTTGGCATCAGAAAGCGCATCTGGCCTATAAAAATCTTGCCTCAATTAAGGAAATTAGTTCCAAAGAAACCTGACCAGAGATCAGTTTGCAAGTCAATTTCTAAAGTTCGCCCAACACATGCCAGTATGTAAAACGGACGTTTAATCGAATATGATGATGATGATGATGATGATGCTGTGAACATAAAAAATAATTCACAAAGAGAAAAATGATATACGTACAGTATTCGCACCTGTATATGCGAAGAAAAACCATCTTAACCTAATGCCAGTTTTAACTCAACCCTACATAACCTAACAATTAAGCCGAATTGTATATTTATTTGTATATTTATTTGTATATTTATTTGTATATTTATTTGTATATTTATATTGCAGTGGTTCTCTGTCTGACTTCGCTCTTACTTTCGACGGTGACACGGTTCTGCTCAAGGAGGCGAACGAGACAAAAGATCTTGAGCTTCTGGTTGACTCATCCTTCAAGCCATCTAAACATTGCATTCAGGCTGCAAACAAAACAAGGAGCACCTTATTCCTAATTCGAAAGCTCTTTCTGCAAACCCACTCCTTAAATGTTTCTCCCACTTCATGTCATCCTCGTCAGAACACTTTTAGAGTATGGTGTCCCGGTCTGTGCTTTATATTTAATACTTTTTTTAAATGTAAATAGCTCCAGACAAGGCACGAAGCCACTTGATGTAAGGAGCTAAAAAACTACTTCAAGGTAAAATACTAGCCAACGATAAGAGTTAGATGGATAAATTCCGATCCGAAAACAGCAACACGTGATATCAAGCATCTGGAGAGAGTTCAAAAACTGGCTACCTGAATGATGCAGGGTCTATGGGATCTTCCCTACGACAACCGATTCAAGAAGCTTAACTTTTTCTCCCTTGAGCGACGACGGCTACGCGGTGATCTCATTTTGGTCTATAATCTCCTCAGTGGCGATTACGATCTCCCTAGGACCTATTATTCACTCTTGCACCAGAAAGAAGTCTACGCGAACATAACCAAAAGCTATTTCACCGCCGATTTCGATTGAGTTGGAGGAGGGCCGCTTTCTCAATCAAGATTCCTGAACCTTGTAATAGACTCCCAGGAGATGTAGTTAATGCGTCAACAACGCAGCAACCCAAGGCAGAATTGGACAGATGTAGGACTACTGTATCCTTTTCTGTGTAAATTTCTACCACCCTTTCCCTATATGACAATTGAAGGATGCGTGTTTTATTTTTTGTCAATTTTTTATTTTATTTTTTTTTTTACTAAAGAGTCACCACTTATCAAGACCCAAAGGCCACTCGAGGATACTGGTTAATGAGTGTTAGGTGGACAGTGAGGCAACATCCTGATGATTGGTAACGATGATTGAACTTTGACAGAATTTGATTATTTAAAGGGAGGGGTCAGCAAGAATTTGTTTACATTGGATTTGAAAACGACTATGTTGTAGTCAGGTAGAAAGCAACCCCGCGGTATTGTGTTTCACAAACGAGTAGTTCTAGGAAAGAATATATACTCATGGAAGCTCCGTTTAGTCTAAGGTATACAGAGGGAGAAAGGAAAATTATTGACAGTGGTTGTAGTTAGACGAGTTTTTGTTATGAATTTTTTTACAGGAGGAACCGTATTGAATTGAACTGACTTTGTACAGCAAGAGATTTCAGTCATCTATGCCAATTCGATTTTTTTAATCGTAAGGTCAGCTAGATAAGGTCGTAAGGCCAGCTAGGTAAGGTCGTAAGGTCAGCTAGGCCAGTTAGATAAGTGATTATCTCTGTCTATGTATGTGTTTATGTGTTTGTATGGATGTATACGAAGGAGTTTAAAACATGAAACGAAAATTTCAGACAAAACAGGATATTAGTATATGAATATTGGACAAGCATGGCAACAGACTAGTAAAATAAAGGTACAAACACATCACATCACTAAACAGAACTAAGATGAATATGATCGTATAAATCGTCCGAAATATCTTGGTTTTACCATAGTGATATTTTTGTGTCTTTATTTTTACGAGTATGTTCCTATGCTTATCCACTTTTCCATATACTAATACCCCATGGATGCATGTGTTTGAAAGTGTCGGTATTTCTACGTGAGTAAATATCTATTCGTATGCGTGTCGATTTGTTTCTATATGCACACGTGTGTATGTGTACACCCTCTGTCAAAAATGACGGACAAAAGTTTATGCTTCGCTAATGTTCGCACAGATATTCATATTTATACGAAATAAAATGAAGTAAAAAACGTCTCAAACTGAGAAGTTTAAAAAAAGAAATGAAAGAAATTAACGCATCAATCGGTATAGAAAAAGAAAGGAAAAAGAAAGAAAATGTCTCATTAGAGAAATAGAGTAAAGGACTTCTTTCGTAATCAATTTTAGACGACGGAGGTGGTGAGGTGTCGGACTTGCTGTTTGCTTTTTCCCTTCCCTTAAACACTTGAAATGCTTTCACCCAGCAGCTTTTTACTTGTTAACATTTGTGTGACGGGACGGATATTTATTCATGTAGAAACAAATAAATCCCCATTGATCTTCATAAAGTAGAGGGTGCATAACGCTGCTTTTTGGTTTGCGCAGGTAGTACCAAACTTAAATGATATTGTCTACGGAGCTAGGAACATAGAATATCTGGAAAGTGAACAAAAATGAGATCCGAACAGCCGCGAAAAGAGACGACCCAATTCAGTGTCAGTTTTACCGCTTGCCTATCGAACTTTAAGGTTAAGAAAAGTTGAATTTGTACAATAAATATTTAAGTTATCTCTACACTTGCACTTTCGTTAACCATAAGATCAGGGAGTCAAGCGGTAAAACTGACACCGACCTGGGTGTCCTTCTTCGCAGGCAAACATTCTTCCACCACGATATCGAATTCCACCATTTTGCGAGATTTCAATTTACTATCACACTTCACATAATTTCCGAGTAGGTCTTATGTGACACAGATTTGAGATGTTGTTTTATTTTGTGCCTAGTTTCCCTCGAGTTTCACGAATTTGTTGCCTAATCTGCTAATGAATTTCTCGTTAATCCTGTGTTGCAGTCAGCTGACCACTAGAGGGGCACAATTATGCTGATTCTCACAATTTTTGTAAATTTGGATTCTTTTAAAAAGATAAGAGAGAGAATAATGTTTTAAATCTATGAATTTGTCTAAAAGATTTTAAGTAGAAAAGTATATATATATATATATGTATACATTGTATTAAGGTTGAAACTAATTCATTTGTTCCACCATTATATGTCTTATTTGCTCCAACTTGTGTCTATCCGTCACACCTCTGCATTGTATTGCCTTCTAAATATCACATTTCTATATACCAATAAACAATGCTTCAAGCAAACTACATAAACCTCTTTTATATATATATATATATATATATATATATATATATATATATATATATATATATATATATATATAGGCAAACATTATTAAAAAAAGTGTTTTTACCTGAGAGGGCTTTTTCAAATCTTTTCAATTTTCCGAATAGTCCATTTAGTATTTCAGTCAAATTGGTGTACGTAAGTTCTGTGGGTGTCTTGTCACATTTTTCTTTCCTTTTTCGCGAGTACTTTCTATTTAGTTCGTCTTGGTGTCTTTACAAATATCTCTTTACTGTTGAGTTTTTTTTTTACGGTTAGTAATACACAACTTTAAATAAAGCGTTCGCATGTAACATCTCAATATTATAGACGCTCTATTTAAAGTTGTGTATTACTAGCCGTTATAATAAAAAGAAAACTCAAAGACATATTTGTAAAGACACCAATACTAACGCCACCTGAAGATGATTTGACGAATCAAATCAAAATTACCCACGAAAAAGGAAAGAAAAATGGAACAAGAAACCCACGGAACTTATATACACCAATTTGAATGAAACACTAAATAGATTATTCGGAAAATTGAAACAAACATGTTGTTTGGCACAAGACACATGAAACGGACCGTAAAAATATATATCTCACAAAAATGTTATGTTTTTTGGAAATGTGAAAAAATAAAAATAAAAATAATAAAACAAAAACATGCTTATTGGAATATAATATGAACCTGACTTATATATAGTATGATAATAGGCTTTTATCTGAGAGCTTTGCGTATTTGTAGCCCTGAATATCTCTCTCAGGAATATAGTCAAATAGAATACTCTTTCACAACTTAAAAATACCCCAAGCATATCATTCTCTCCGCTAAAAAGAAAGCTATCCAAATACATCTCAAAAATATAAAAAATACGAAAACAACTCCTAATACTACACAACCCTACTAATTCTCGCAATAAAATCGCTTCTTTTCTCTTTCCCAACATGGTTTCAGAATTATCCAAGCTACTTCACTCACTATTAAAAACATTTAAAAAACATAAAAACAAATATATATATATATATATATATATATATATATATATATATATATAGTCTTGAATAAGGCTGTAGGTGAAACATGTACGCACGTTTAGCTAAAAACATTTTGTGAATAAAAAATGATACTGTCATATATACATATAAATATAATAATATCTTGTTTTATTTATTAAATATATATATATATATTTAATAAATAAAACAAGATATTATTATATTTATATGTATATATGACAGTATCATTTTTTATTCACAAAATGTTTTTAGCTAAACGTGCGTACATGTTTCACCTACAGCCTTATTCAAGACTAAGCCTAATCAACGATAAAGACGCTGAAAAAGACGAGTCAACGTATTTATATAAATAAAAAATATATACTTCTTTGCTACCAAAATCTAGAAAATTTGGTCTTATTTATACTTTGGTACATAAAGCCCTGATGATCTGTTCTCCTAACAGAGTGGATTGTTAACTTAATAGGATCAGGGAAATACTTATTATAATGGTTACCCGGAAGACCTTATTAATGATTGTATAATTAAAAAGGTTGTTGATTTCAACCCCCCTAAAATATTTGGTCCTTTGAAATGCCTTATTCATTTAAAATTACTCTTGATAGGGGAAAATAGTAAAACACTGGGTAAGCAGATTGTTGGACGCATTATCGCAGACCTACTTTTCCTTTTTTCGTAAGGATAGCGTGCCCTTTATCCATTATAGTAATGTTGTTTACCGTTTTCAATGCCAGTGCGATGCTGGTTATATTGGATGTACCTCCTTGCATTTGCAGACCCGCATAAACCAGCATGTTCCATCTAGGATTAGACAGGGAAGGTTAGGATCCCTTTGCCACCCTTTATCTGCAACTTCAGACTCTGCTATTGGCTAGCATTTAGTTGAACATCCATGCTATGCCAGTAATTATAAAATTGAGGTGATGCATAGAGCGGATTCCAAAAAATCATTTAACATTTTTGGAACCTGTCTCTATCGTAAACCTTCCTTGTGCCGGTAGAAGGAGTTTGTAAAAGCGGTAACTCTCTTTGATGAACTTTAACCCCACCCCTTTTTAAACGACTATTCAAGTAAATTCGTTTTAATCGTGTATTAGTATATCTTGGCATTTCAATTTGCCTCTTTTAAGTTTCGCTAATTGATTGATTTGTACTATCGGTTTCTTCTGACGAGATGATAGATAGTCGAAAGTGCTTTTCCGCGAATCATTTTAAAAAGCATATATAAATGTTGTACTTCCAAACATTTGTTATATATATAACGTCAAGCCGCTTTAAAAAGTGTTAAATTATCATTGTTTATCAGCTGTTCAGAATTGCCCGAGCGGTTAGCGACGTTGGATTTAAGTTGAAAACACTTGTAATCCAGGGTTTCGAATCGCATGACCGGTAGTGAATAGTCATATCTCTATGCTGATGAGTCCAGATTAAAAAAGGACGAAACGTATACGTACACAGATTATAAACAATAAACAATAACAAATATTTATATATATATATATATATATATATATATATATATATGATGATGATCCCCGTGTTAATATGAGACGCTTAAGGTCTCCTGTTTTTGTTTCACTCTTAGATAATTAACCCCCCTTTTTTCTTTTTTTTTTTACTTATATTTTTTCATTCATTAATTTTCCAACGAATGTTAAGTCTGCAATATCTTGGATTTAGTTAGTTTGTCTGGGAATTTAAACTGCATTTTACATTTTTTTAAAATGACTCAAAGCTTCTTTAGACTATATATAAGGTGAGGTGTATATGCATATATATGTATGTTAATGGTAGTATATGTGCGTGTTTGTGTTTACACATATCCTTGACGACTGTTCATAAGTATAACTGGCTTTCACTGGAGTCGTCGTAGTCCAGCGAAATACTTTTAGCAAATAAATATAAATCAAATATTGTCCAAACCAAATCTGTCAGCTTTTAGCGAGCGAATGTTCTGCTTCCAGACTGGAAACAAACACCCCGACACCAATTTACCTCTGACCCCAGTTCAAAACATCACCGTCACACGGGGACACGCGAGCCGACTGTCCCACGATCTGGCGAGACATTTGGCTTCAAAGTGATGTCAAGCCATGACGGGCTTACTCGCAAGCCTCGACGTCAGTTGACCTCGTGTCGAATTTCGTTGGCCTCAGTTTCGTCATATGATAACATCATCTCACGCACAAGAAATATATACGATGTTGTTATGATGATGATCATCATGATTGTAATGATCATCATCATTAGCCACAACTTGCTCTCTTTATCCATTTTATTCTATCTATAGTTATTAAATTTAGTCTGTCTGTCTGTCTGTCTGTCTCTCTCTCTCTCTCTCTCTATATATATATATATAAATACTATACATGACATATTCCAGAGATGTACCATGGTTTCATTGACACAGGTAGACCGTTACTGGTTAGAAAAAGCCCTTACAACACATTTAAAATCAACAGCTTTGTAGTAGGAAGTGAAATAAACATTATTTATCTCATTTCAAGGGGACAACATAGTAAACAGTCTTTAGAGTGTTATACAAATCACGTTGAGATTTAGCTTTGATTAAACGGCTTATTTTATTTCTCTTAAAGGACCCAGAAACAAGGAAGCTATAAATAATTATTTAATCATCAAATACTTTTGATTATTATCCACATACATATTTGCGGAATTTTCAGTGTGTCTCTCTTTCTCTTTCTATAACACACACATACACACATCACATATATGAGAGAGATAGTAATACAACGATAAAAAATAACGAAAATAGAAAATGGAAATTTCCATCGTCTTTTATCAGACATGTATTGATAATAATAATAATAATAATAATAATATATATATATATATATATATATATATATATATATATATATATATATATATATATATATATATATATAGACTAGAAACATGTAGCATTATCTACCCTTTTCTACACACTTACACATACATTCACCAGGCGGCGTTTCAGGCCCAATTTATTCTCTTATCGCGATTGTAGAGGGCACTGTAGTCGGTGGATATAAAATGGGACGCACAGTGAAATTCACGCCCTCTCTTTCTTTTCGACTCGCATGAGCACACATGCACTAACACACGGGCATCAACACACGCTACACACAGGAATTTCACGGAATGTAAGACATTTTCCTTCAACTTCCACACGCACACCCGTACACATCCTTTCAGACTTTAATTGTACGCATTGTAAACTATGTACACATTTTTATGGACACAATCTCAAAGCGAGCCCTGTCGGGTTTGCGAGTAATAACTGTTTTTTTGCATACATTATCGTTTCCGTGTTGTTTCTTTGTTTCATTTGTAATTTCTTGTATTAGAACATGCATAAAAGAAGAGATGCTGCACAAGCGTCTGTAAACTCTTTCAGTGACGACCCCGACTGAACAAGCTTTTCTGATTGAAAAAAAGTTACAATTACGTATTAATGCAAAAATGAAACAATTAATTTTTAAATGGAATTAAGAACGGCGAGGACAAAACATTACACTCACACATTCTTTCTCAATGGAGTGAAATTCTACAAAATTTCCATTTTACTTTAAACAACGTTTTCAACACAGACAATAAAAACACTTTTTTTTGGATTTAAACAATACAACATTCGGATACTGTCTAAAAGAAGAAAAAAGTTCAACATTACGCCAATAACGGAATCACAGGTGAAAAACAAAACCGAAAACCCTGTCAACTTTACGCCTTTATTGGAAGACACGTGTGTAAAAAAAGTCGCATGACGTCATTTATTTTGTGTATGAGCACGTGTGTTAAACTCCAAAAATCACCACGCCACCTTTCTTCTGTGACCACGTGGCGAAATATAATAATAAACAATAGCAAAAAGCAACAAAGCAAAACAAACAATAACAAACATACACACAATAATTTACAAAAATAAATTATGAAAACAAACAAAAGAAATAACTTCTCTTTCTTAACTTTCACGATGTCTACTACACTATTTCTGATGGCATTTTTGAAGTCTCGGCGAATTACCGCCTGACACCCTTCAACGTTGCGAACGTGAAAGAATGGTGCACGCAATTACAGGCCTTATTTTCTCTTAGAAAAATAACTTCGCAAAAAAGCAAATTTGCCAGCATGCTTTGGCCCCAGAAGTAGTAGACCACTTGACCAACTTATCGGATGATATTCCACCAATTTCCTCATATGACACCCTTAAAGATGCCATCGTCAAAGGAATAGGTCGCTCTGAAAAGGCCATGTTACGAGACCTGTTTAATAATATCAGTCTCAACGACAGGAGAGTAGAAAGTGAAGTTTGGATTTACTTTCGCCAGCCTCGTAACCCTCGCTTCACTTATTTTATCTTTTAGTCCTCACATTCGATGAGAGATGTTTATGACAAAGGGGGAAAATTGCTGCTTTCTGGGTTGGAATCTATCCATCTAACACTCATCGTTGGCTAGTTTTTGACCATGAAGTAGTATTTTTTAGCCACTTACACCAAGTGGTTTTGTGCCTTGTCTGGAGCGATTTCCATAAAAAAAAACTGCCGCGACATATGCAAACATAACTCGGACAAAATATCATGCCCGAGAAAATATTACTGCGATTGTGACTGGACAACTCTGTTGGAGCGCAACATAGTGCCGATGGTGGACAACACTCCAATTGACATGCTAGCAGACTCGGCTGACAGGATTCTTGAGGTCAGCAGCGGTTCACATACGATCAGCCACGTTAGCAGTCACCACAACGAGTTGCAAGAGCGGAAGGCTGAAATGAACGGATTGAAAGCCATGCTAAAAGCCATCCAAAACACAAAGTATGGAACCGAAAAGGCGTTCACAGTCCCGAGGCAAGCGCCATAAGAGATGTAGCAGAGAGAGGCTCCCTTACAGCCACCCCAGGGTACTATTTTTTAGCACCATTTTAAAGTTGGCAACAATGCAAGGAAGTTTAACTTCAATTACAGCCAGTAATTGCGACGACTGCGACTGGAGGAAGAAGAAAAGGTCGTCTATTCTATCTGAAGGACAGCAACAGCAGTTACACATTTCTAGCGCATAGCGATGCAGAAATAAGGGTTATACAACCAACACCTGGATGCAACCCTATCCCTTCCACGTTCCAACTGCAAGAAGCAAACAGCCCAAAAAGCCTAACGTACGGCACTAAGGAACTTACTCTAAATTTAAAATTCCGCGAAAATTTCGTCTCAAAATTTATGCAAGCAAACGTTAGAATGTCCGTCATAAGAGCTGGTTTCCTTTGCCTATCTGTCCACATGTACAACCAAACACTCTTGGACAATATGACTAACATCAAGGCGAAGTGAAATAATGACGTAGTTTAATCCAACTGGAATCTGTTCAGCAACCCACAAAAAACAATATGTCAACATTCTGAACCAGTATCCAGACGTCACTAAACCATTTGACTTAAACGATACAATAAAACACACAACACAGCATCACATAACAATCACATGACCTCCAGTTTATTCGAATCCCCGACATCTATTACCTGAAAAATACAAGTACGCCAAGCGAGCATTTCAGCATATGATCACGAACAAAATAATCAAACATTCCGTAAGTCCATACGCTTCACCTCACCACCTATTTCCTAAAGCAGATTGAATTCCCATCGTGTATATGGTTAGGCTCATCGTGTATGTGTCGATTATCGGCGACTCAATGCACTAACTATACTAGACCGCCACCCCGTACCGCACATATACGGTTTCACCTTAGGACTTCAAGGTACAACAGTACTTTCCAAACTGGATCTGACTAAAGCTTTTTACAAGATCCCAGTAGCGGAAGAGAACATTCCGAAAACGGCCGTGACTACACCTTTCGGACTTTTCCAGTTCAGACAGATGGCTTTCAGGTTGATATATATATATATATATATATATATATATATATATATATATATATATATATATATATTGTTTTCGTATTTGTTATTGTTTTTAAAGGTGATAGTGACAGTGTTTTGTTTGTATTTTTCCACATCATAAGCGGTAAAGAATGCTGATGACGGCTGATATATACGTCTGTTTGTCTGTCTGCCTGTCTGTCTGTCTCTCTTTATCTTTCTTTCTCTCTCTCTCTCTCTCTCTCTCTATATATATATATATATATATATTTATATATATATATAGAGAGAGAGAGGGGGGAGAGAGAGAGACGTATATTGAATAACTTTTTTCTTTATATGTTTTTTGTGTGTATTAAGAAAATACACACAAAAAACATATAAAGAAAAAAGTTATTCAATATACGTCTTTCTCCCCCCCCTCTCTCTCTCTCTCTCTCTCTCTCTCTATATATATATATATATATATAGAGAGAGAGAGAGAGAGAAAGAGAAAGAGAGAGAGAGAGAGAGACAGACAGACAGACAGACAGACAGACAGACAGACAGACAGATAGACAGACGTATCAAAACACTAATAATGGAGGACATTATGAAAGAAAATAACATCATTTTTTCGTGTATATTTTAAATATTAGTTTTGGTTATTTACCTACATAAGAATGCAACTGCATTTTTTTCATTGGTCTGCTTTGAAAAAAAATGTATAAATAAGTAAATTGAAGAGAACAATTTTGATGTTGACGGTTCTGCTCGGGAGTAATTTGATAGAGGTCAATTCACTGAAGAAGTCTTTTGAAAACATCTAGAATTTATTAAGAAAAAATGCTTCTTTAAAAAAAAAATGTTATTCTAACAATTGTTTCTGCCTAACAATTGTTAGAATAACATTTTTTTAAAACAAATTCGGAACATATATTGAATGATTTCATGCTATCTGTTCTCTAATCTTTACATCTCTCTTTATATCCAACTACTTTCTAGTTGCCTTTACATTTATCTATAGATACAATTAAAATGTTGAGAAATTAGTGGAAAAAGTAATATATTAACTGCATTTTGATTTCTTATATTTTGTACGTACAGTTTTCACAAAGGAAACATTTACACACAAGACTTTAATCGTAATAAAAGCACATATATAGTCTATGCGATGGTAGAAGTAGCGATACATAATAATATAATAGGAGTTGCCTACCTTACAAATAAACATTTTATTCCTCTTTCTGTATAAGTTTAAAAGCGAATTCACTGCATACCGGGCAACATCGGGTAGTTACAGCTAATTTACTATACAATGAAATAATGAATAAAATTAATACATTTCATAATATTTGAACCTATCAATAAATGTACGTCTCACAAAATCTCGGTAGTTAAATATTGATGGTAAAAGGAGAAAATCTGTTTTTAAGCACAATAAACTAAACAAATAAACTTTTTAAAAAGTCTTAAAAAATGATCATAATGTTAAAAGAGCGTTATTTCCATGGAAGGTGCTCGACTGAGCTCCAATCTTTGGCTTTTTCTTGTAAGATATTCACAGTAAGAACTCGTATTGCTATCACAACGGAAAAAGCACCTTCCCTTCTCCCCCATGTCCATGAAACCAGGATGAATTTCAAGCGAGAGAGCTTCTTTTAAGACCTTCCCGCCTGTGCAACACATTACCACAGGACTGCTTCCTTTGTTGATTACAACTTGGCCCGTTTCAAATACAAAGTCAAAACATTCTTGTCCTGAACATCCCATTAGTAAATAATCAAACGCAGTTCATACCAATTATCAATGTTGGTACTTCCATGATATTCCTCATCTTTCAGCTGATAACCATTCCGTCTCATTAATCCTATATTTTCGAGGGGCTTTTAGCCTTGATAAGTAGTTACCCAATAGTAAAAAAATTAATTAAAAACCGATGGGTAGACGAGTACTCGACGAATTTATGTGCATATACGATAGGGTTAGTGACTACTTCTATTACACAGTTTAAATACGAATCTCTTTTTAACTATAAAATTCCGACTCTCTTTGAGAGTTCTAGCAACTTCTATCATAGTTCCAATACAAATTTCTTTTTAACTATAAGATTCCGACTCTCTTTGAGAGTTCTAGCAACTTCTATCATAGTTCCAATACATATTTCTTTTTAACTATAAGATTCCGACTCTCTTTGAGAGTTCTATCAACTTCTATCATAGTTCCAATACATATTTCTTTTTAACTATAAGATTCCGACTCTCTTTGAGAGTTCTAGCAACTTCTATCATAGTTCCAATACAAATTTCTTTTTAACTATAAGATTCCGACTCTCTTTGAGAGTTCTAGCAACTTCTATCATAGTTCCAATACAAATTTCTTTTTAACTATAAGATTCCGACTCTCTTTGAGAGTTCTAGCAACTTCTATCATAGTTCCAATACAAATTTCTTTTTAACTATAAGATTCCGACTCTCTTTGAAAGTTCTAGCAACTTCTATCATAGTTCCAATACAAATTTCTTTTTAACTATAAGATTCCGACTCTCTTTGAGAGTTCTAGCAACTTCTATCATAGTTCCAATACAAATTTCTTTTTAACAATAAGATTCCGACATTCTTTGAGAGTTCTAGCAACTTCTATCATAGTTCCAATACAAATTTCTTTTTAGCTATAAGATTCCGACTCTCTTTGAGAGTTCTAGCAACTTCTATCATAGTTCCAATACAAATTTCTTTTTAACTATAAGATTCCGACTCTCTTTGAGAGTTCTAGCAACTTCTATCATAGTTCCAATACAAATTTCTTTTTAACTATAAGATTGCGACTCTCTTTGAGAGTTCTAGCAACTTCTATCATAGTTCCAATACAAATTTCTTTTTAACTATAAGATTCCGACTCTCTTTGAGAGTTCTAGCAACTTCTATCATAGTTCCAATACAAATTTCTTTTTAACTATAAAATTCCGACTCTCTTTGAGAGTTCTAGCAACTTCTATGATAGTTCCAATACAAATTTCTTTTTAACTATAAGATTCCGACTCTCTTTGAGAGTTCTAGCAACTTCTATCATAGTTCCAATACAAATTTCTTTTTAACTATAAGATTCCGACTTTCTTTGAGAGTTCTAGCTACTTCTATCATAGTTCCAATAGATATTTCTTTTTAACTATAAGATTCCGACTCTCTTTGAGAGTTCTAGCAACTTCTATCATAGTTCCAATACAAATTTCTTTTTAACTATAAGATTGCGACTCTCTTTGAGAGTTCTAGCAACTTCTATCATAGTTCCAATACATATTTCTTTTTAACTATAAGATTCCGACTCTCTTTGAGAGTTCTAGCAACTTCTATCATAGTTCCAATACAAATTTCTTTTTAACTATAAGATTCCGACTCTCTTTGAGAGTTCTAGCAACTTCTATCATAGTTCCAATACATATTTCTTTTTAACTATAAGATTCCGACTCTCTTTGAGAGTTCTAGCAACTTCTATCACAGTTCCAATACAAATTTCTTCTTAACTATAAGATTCCGACTCTCTTTGAGAGTTCTAGAAACTTCTATCATAGTTCCAATACAAATTTCTTTTTAACTATAAAATTCCGACTCTCTTTGAGAGTTCTAGCAACTTCTATCATAGTTCCAATACAAATTTCTTTTTAACTATAAGATTCCGACTTTCTTTGAGAGTTCTAGCAACTTCTATATAGTTCCAATACATATTTCTTTTTAACTATAAGATTCCGACTCTCTTTGAGAGTTCTAGCAACTTCTATCATAGTTCCAATACATATTTCTTTTTAACTATAAGATTCCGACTCTCTTTGAGAGTTCTAGCAACTTCTATCATAGTTCCAATACAAATTTCTTTTAAACTATAAGATTCCGACTCTCTTTGAGAGTTCTAGCAACTTCTATCATAGTTCCAATACAAATTTCTTTTTAACTATAAGATTCCGACTCTCTTTGAGAGTTCTAGCAACTTCTATCATAGTTCCAATACAAATTTCTTTTTAACTATAAGATTGGGACTCTCTTTGAGAGTTCTAGCAACTTCTATCATAGTTCCAATACAAATTTCTTTTTAACTATAAGATTTCGACTCTCTTTGAGAGTTCTAGCAACTTCTATCATAGTTCCAATACAAATTTCTTTTTAACTATAAGATTGCGACTCTCTTTGAGAGTTCTAGCAACTTCTATCATAGTTCCAATACAAATTTCTTTTTAACTATAAGATTCCGACTCTCTTTGAGAGTTCTAGCAACTTCTATCATAGTTCCAATACAAATTTCTTTTTAACTATAAGATTGGGACTCTCTTTGAGAGTTCTAGCAACTTCTATCATAGTTCCAATACAAATTTCTTTTTAACTATAAGATTCCGACTCTCTTTGAGAGTTCTAGCAACTTCTATCATAGTTCCAATACAAATTTCTTTTTAACTATAAGATTGCGACTCTCTTTGAGAGTTCTAGCAACTTCTATCATAGTTCCAATACAAATTTCTTTTTAACTATAAGATTCCGACTCTCTTTGAGAGTTCTAGCAACTTCTATCATAGTTCCAATACAAATTTCTTTTTAACTATAAGATTGCGACTCTCTTTGAGAGTTCTAGCAACTTCTATCATAGTTCCAATACAAATTTCTGTTTAACTATAAGATTCCGACTCTCTTTGAGAGTTCTAGCAACTTCTATCACAGTTCCAATACAAATTTCTTTTTAACTATAAGATTGCGACTCTCTTTGAGAGTTCTAGCAACTTCTATCATAGTTCCAATACAAATTTCTTTTTAACTATAAGATTCCGACTCTCTTTGAGAGTTCTAGCAACTTCTATCATAGTTCCAATACAAATTTCTTTTTAACTATAAGATTGCGACTCTCTTTGAGAGTTCTAGCAACTTCTATCATAGTTCCAATACAAATTTCTGTTTAACTATAAGATTCCGACTCTCTTTGAGAGTTCTAGCAACTTCTATCATAGTTCCAATACATATTTCTTTTTTACTATAAGATTCCGACTCTCTTTGAGAGTTCTAGCAACTTCTATCATAGTTCCAATACATATTTCTTTTTAACTATAAGATTCCGACTCTCTTTGAGAGTTCTAGCAACTTCTATCATAGTTCCAATACAAATTTCTTTTTAACTATAAGATTGGGACTCTCTTTGAGAGTTCTAGCAACTTCTATCATAGTTCCAATACAAATTTCTTTTTAACTATAAGATTTCGACTCTCTTTGAGAGTTCTAGCAACTTCTATCATAGTTCCAATACAAATTTCTTTTTAACTATAAGATTGCGACTCTCTTTGAGAGTTCTAGCAACTTCTATCATAGTTCCAATACAAATTTCTTTTTAACTATAAGATTCCGACTCTCTTTGAGAGTTCTAGCAACTTCTATCATAGTTCCAATACAAATTTCTTTTTAACTATAAGATTGGGACTCTCTTTGAGAGTTCTAGCAACTTCTATCATAGTTCCAATACAAATTTCTTTTTAACTATAAGATTCCGACTCTCTTTGAGAGTTCTAGCAACTTCTATCATAGTTCCAATACAAATTTCTTTTTAACTATAAGATTGCGACTCTCTTTGAGAGTTCTAGCAACTTCTATCATAGTTCCAATACAAATTTCTTTTTAACTATAAGATTCCGACTCTCTTTGAGAGTTCTAGCAACTTCTATCATAGTTCCAATACAAATTTCTTTTTAACTATAAGATTGCGACTCTCTTTGAGAGTTCTAGCAACTTCTATCATAGTTCCAATACAAATTTCTGTTTAACTATAAGATTCCGACTCTCTTTGAGAGTTCTAGCAACTTCTATCACAGTTCCAATACAAATTTCTTTTTAACTATAAGATTGCGACTCTCTTTGAGAGTTCTAGCAACTTCTATCATAGTTCCAATACAAATTTCTTTTTAACTATAAGATTCCGACTCTCTTTGAGAGTTCTAGCAACTTCTATCATAGTTCCAATACAAATTTCTTTTTAACTATAAGATTGCGACTCTCTTTGAGAGTTCTAGCAACTTCTATCATAGTTCCAATACAAATTTCTGTTTAACTATAAGATTCCGACTCTCTTTGAGAGTTCTAGCAACTTCTATCATAGTTCCAATACATATTTCTTTTTTACTATAAGATTCCGACTCTCTTTGAGAGTTCTAGCAACTTCTATCATAGTTCCAATACAAATTTCTTTTTAACTATAAGATTCCGACTCTCTTTGAGAGTTCTAGCAACTTCTATCATAGTTCCAATACAAATTTCTTTTTAACTATAAGATTCCGACTCTCTTTGAGAGTTCTAGCAACTTCTATCATAGTTCCAATACATATTTCTTTTTAACTATAAGATTCCGACTCTCTTTGAGAGTTCTAGCAACTTCTATCATAGTTCCAATACAAATTTCTTTTTAACTATAAGATTCCGACTCTCTTTGAGAGTTCTAGCAACTTCTATCATAGTTCCAATACATATTTCTTTTTAACTATAAGATTCCGACTCTCTTTGAGAGTTCTAGCAACTTCTATCATAGTTCCAATACAAATTTCTTCTTAACTATAAGATTCCGACTCTCTTTGAGAGTTCTAGAAACTTCTATCATAGTTCCAATACAAATTTCTTTTTAACTATAAAATTCCGACTCTCTTTGAGAGTTCTAGCAACCTCTATCATAGTTCCAATACAAATTTCTTTTTAACTATAAGATTCCGACTCTCTTTGAGAGTTCTAGCAACTTCTATCATAGTTCCAATACAAATTTCTTTTTAACTATAAGATTCCGACTCTCTTTGAGAGTTCTAGCAACTTCTATCATAGTTCCAATACATATTTCTTTTTAACTATAAGATTCCGACTCTCTTTGAGAGTTCTAGCAACTTCTATCATAGTTCCAATACAAATTTCTTTTTAACTATAAGATTCCGACTCTCTTTGAGAGTTCTAGCAACTTCTATCATAGTTCCAATACAAATTTCTTTTTAACTATAAGATTTCGACTCTCTTTGAGAGTTCTAGCAACTTCTATCATAGTTCCAATACAAATTTCTTTTTAACTATAAGATTGGGACTCTCTTTGAGAGTTCTAGCAACTTCTATCATAGTTCCAATACAAATTTCTTTTTAACTATAAGATTGGGACTCTCTTTGAGAGTTCTAGCAACTTCTATCATAGTTCCAATACAAATTTCTTTTTAACTATAAGATTGGGACTCTCTTTGAGAGTTCTCGCAACTTCTATCATAGTTCCAATACAAATTTCTTTTTAACTATAAGATTCCGACTCTCTTTGAGAGTTCTAGCAACTTCTATCATAGTTCCAATACAAATTTCTTTTTAACTATAAGATTGCGACTCTCTTTGAGAGTTCTAGCAACTTCTATCATAGTTCCAATACAAATTTCTTTTTAACTATAAGATTCCGACTCTCTTTGAGAGTTCTAGCAACTTCTATCATAGTTCCAATACAAATTTCTTTTTAACTATAAGATTGCGACTCTCTTTGAGAGTTCTAGCAACTTCTATCATAGTTCCAATACAAATTTCTTTTTAACTATAAGATTCCGACTCTCTTTGAGAGTTCTAGCAACTTCTATCATAGTTCCAATACAGATTTCTTTTTAACTATAAGACTGCGACTCTCTTTGAGAGTTCTAGCAACTTCTATCATAGTTCCAATACAAATTTCTTTTTAACTATAAGATTCCGACTCTCTTTGAGAGTTCTAGCAACTTCTATCATAGTTCCAATACAAATTTCTTTTTAACTATAAGATTCCGACTTTCTTTGAGAGTTCTAGCAACTTCTATCACAGTTCCAATACAAATTTCATTTCGACTCTTAGTCTCAGTTTCTTTTCTTTATAGAAGTACTAGCAGGGCTAAATGAGGAACACTATTATGTCTATTTTTTTTTTGTTATAAAATTAATTTACTTTTTGTACTGACCCTCTCGCTTCACACCATACTATAATCGAAAAAGAAAATGACATTGTATAAAACTCTCTGAATTAGAGTTTTATACACATGGTTTAAATTTCATTAAAACCAGATATACGTATTTGAAGTTTTAAGGGGTTTTAATCCCCACAGACCTCTTAGACAAGCACATAGAGATTCGGGATCACTTCTATTGTCTTTACAGGAAAATTTCATACATATGATTTAAATTTCATCAAGATCGGATATATTTGTTTCAAAAGGGGTCTGCCCCCATAACTCCCTTAAGGGGACACTTAGAGATTCAGGACCACTTCCATTGTTTTCCCCTGTAAATTTTACATATAAATACACTTTTAGTTTTATGTAGATTCTCTAACCTTTCTTTCTATAGGGAACACATATATAAATTGACATTTATATAAATAGAGATTTATAAGCTTACCACAAAATGTGTGAATACAAATCTCTATTGCGTGTTTATGATTGATAAGCCGTTAATAGACAATTTCAGTAAGCATTTTAGCTGTCTCTTCCTTCCAGAGAAGCGTCATGAGTTAATGACCTTGTAAATGACAGTGTCAGAGTTCGCGAGACATTTATATTTAACCTTTATGAATTGCCATTAAACAAAACGTTTTATCTTGATAAATATTCTCTCTATATAAAACCCAATATTTGTGTGTATGTGTATTTGTGTGACGTTTGTGTTTTCTAACCTAAGGAAGCGACGGGGCCGCTATAGACTAAGGAATTACTGCATTGATTTCAATCAAACTTGGCACAAAGATATGTAACGTAGCAGATGTGAACGTGCGTTTGTGTGCGTTCAGTGCACAGGTCGTGATCGTCCGTTCGTTGGCTTCGTCCGGATTCGGAGCTTGATTTCAACACTGACGGAAGTGTCACTTATATCGTCTCGGTCAGTGCCGTAACAGACGATCTCCATTTCAAATAAGATTACACTTTTGAGTTTTAAAACAAGTTACAATATTTTATTTTCGTATTCAGAGCCGATCTGAAACAAACAACTCCTCTTGCCCGTTCTTGCTCACACACACACACACACACACACACACACACACACACACACACACACACACACACACACACACACACACACATATATATATATGAGATAGATAGATAGATAGATACAGCTGTCATTGAGTTATGCCACCCAACAAACCCACTTGAAAATCACGGGTTGTTTTATCACTGGACATAAAAACTTGCCGACCAGAGTGCCTTTTATCTACTACCACTACTACAAAAACAATAAACACTTAAAGGATCTAAAACGATGGGTCAGAATTGCATCAAATTTGGCATGAAGCACACTTGGCATGCTGAGTGTGTCATTGGTGGATTAAAACTATGCTACTACTACTACTACTACTACTACTACTACTACTACTAATAATAATAATAATAATAATAAACGATAAAAACACAGCCATCAAAGCTATTGGACAGAATTTCACTAAATTTAGCATGAAGAGTCATTGAAATGCATAGTGTGTCATAGAAGTTAAATGCTACTCCTCTACCCTTACTACTACTACTACTACTACTACTACTACTACTACTACTACTACTACTGTTACTGCTACTGCTACTACTACTACTACTACTACTACTACTACTAATGATAATAATTATTATTATTATTTACTCACTAGGAGTTCTCACACAGGTCATCGGTGGTATTCCCTGGAGTCTGAGTGACAACAAGTCTCCCCAGATTTCCAGTATTCTCCACCTCTTTTCGATAGCCACCGAAAATAAACTTGCAGTATCACAACAGCCGTTTACCATTGATTTCTCGCTGGTAAGGACCATTGATTTTCTCTGGGATTTGGGTGGCAATAAGCCTCCCCAAGGTCTCAGCAGTCTCTGCACTTCCAGTGGAGGTCTGGTTTGTGCTGTCCCTCCTCGGTCTTCTCATCCTTCTTGGCCCTATGTAAATATTTTGTGTGGTGTCAGCCTAGGCTGGTACCATTTTTTTTTGGGGGGGGGGTGCGGGGAGCTGATGGTGTTTCTTGCTATTTCTGATATTATTATTATTTACTCACTAGGAGTTCTCACACAGGTCATCAGTGATTGCTCACCGACAACCGGTGATATTTCCTGGAGTCTGAGTGACAACAAGTCTCCCCAGATTTCCATTATTATTATTATTATTATTATTATTATTATTATTATTATTATTATTATTATTATTATTATTATCATTATCATTATCATTATTATTATTATTATTATTATTATTATTATTATTATTATAAATACCTCTAAGTTTAAAAACTAGAATTGTAATAAATCTGAAGTAAAGTATCCTTGAAATGCTTAGTTATGATGCCTAAATACTAAGAATCCATTATTGTGATTAAATAAAGCCCGCCCCCATCCCATCTGCAGGTTTTTTTTGGTTAGTATTAATAAACTAGTGTGACCTCGTGGAAATTCCACGGTGCTTTTCTACGTCAATCTGTATAATTAACTGTTAATAATAAAATTCTTTTGAAATAATAAATGTCTGTCAGGGTTAATACTATTAAGCAAAAAGGACTCTTTCTTCTGCCGTAAAAATAATATTCTTTAAATTAATAAAACGAAAATGTCTCTTTTTTATTTATTTACTTAAAGATATAGCAATTACATTAGAAACAAGAATTCTTTGTCTTCTTAGCGTAAAAATAATTATCAACTAGATATTCTTCAAATCAATTAATTTCTCACTATAAACAGACCTTTGTTTCTAACCTCACCGATGTGGGAGGGGCAGGTAATGAAACAAACCTGTAAAACAACTATTTTATTTTCTCATTTTTTTTTCTTTCTGGTGACTTGTAAGCAGAGCGTCACTCTGATCACAACCGATGAATCACTTTTCGTACTTTGCCAGCGCTGGACGCCGGTGGAGATACGCTCTCCGATGATATTTGATGGTTGCTATGGGAAAGAAAGTCCAATCTGTAACGTTCCGATATTGCAATTTCGTTTGGTAGCCTCGCCTGTGTCGATGATTAATCATTCAAAAACACACACACACACACACACACACACACACACACACACACACACACACACACACACACACACACACATGCTCTAGTCACATTGAAAAGTTGTGTTACGGCGAAACAGGCTATCATAAACATCCTGTTTCGCAATATCACGACTCTTCAATGTGGCTAGAACATCACCGTTTTGAGTAATCTGTTGTTTGGGTAGGTCAAGCCACACTGAAGAGTTGTGATACAATGAAACAGCTGTCTGTAGATGACTATATTACATATACACACACATGGATCAACGGGTGAATAGTGATGCGGTTCTGGCTGTATTTGTGGTGTAGTGCGTTGATCGAGGTGTGAATTTTTTGGTAGAGGAAATATCGGTTTCCACTTAACGTAAAGCAATACTATTCTATAAAGAATAGTTTTTCTTTGGTTATCAGTAGCGTCGAAAATATGTAAACAAAGAAAATACATAAGTCGCTATGATTTTCGCTACTCTCAGTTGCGAGTTTGTTGGCACAGGGGTTATACACCTGACACCATTGAGGTTTATCACAGTGAGGAGTGATTTGGCATTAGGGTTTCACATCTCGGCGTGGGTACACTTGCTACGTGATCTTTTCTTGGGGGTCAAGTACATTCGTGAAGAAGAATACGACTATTTTAGGTTACAATATAATTTATTCGCTTATCAAATGGAATTTACATTTTCTTAACTAAGTTGTTTCTGAATGGACCATCCCGACATGTGGACAAGTGTTGGATATTGGCGAGTATGTCAGTTAGTAGACCTATTAGTTAAAATATATTATGCACGTATGCGCTATACACAGGATGTATAGTAGACATGAGGTCAGCAAAGATTAAGCAGGTGACCTATCGTAGAAAAGGGGCCCTATAGTGGGAACAAGTTGCTAACTTGTTTAGCAGAAGTGGTGCCAGACGAGCAATTGAAAACGTGGAGTGAATAGATAAATGATTCGGATCGATTAGACGTATTTTTAAGATGGTATAACAACTATAATGATTAAGCCATGCGCGTATAAATAATTGTATCTCTCTGCGTCTTACCCCTTTTTGCCTTTCAGCTCAACAAGACACAGATGGCCGAATAAATCACCTTTCTCGTGTAAGAAGGTGTTGAGTTTGTTAATCGAACGATAATCAGTGTAAGAAGACGTTTGATTGTACATCTTATCAACTTTTAACTTGAAAGAAAAGTTAAAAATATCATTTTCAATAGTAGATTAAGTAATAAAAAAACTGTTAGCACGGTGGTGTTTTCTACTCGGTTACGTTGCGTAAAACGGCAAATGGCTTTAACGAATCGAAACGAGGTCATTAATTTAAATATTGAAAATAGTAACAACATAATTATTTAAATGGTTAAACCTTTTCTTTAAATACATTCTTCATTTAGATATTCTTTGTTTAATATCATTTTATTTTTATGAAACAAAGAACATCTATTTTAAAACCTGAATTTCGTTTCTTTACGGTCTAATCTATTTTAGTTATTCTATGGACCTAACCGATAATTGCCCCCATAAACCTCAAATGGAACTGGAGGAAAATTTCAATTGTGCCTTTAGATTCTGTGACAAATTTTGAACGTTCTAACCGATTTATATAATACACAAACAAATAATTATTTACTTTTATATATAGAAAATAAATACGTTGAATCGTATTTTTCCTGTTTGGTAGAATTTAGATTATTTTTTTTTACCTTTTTGGTATAAAAAGTATTGTAATATTATCCGAAGGAATTTAATAATAACTCGAACGGATAACATGCAAATATAAAAGGATTTATTACGATAAGTGAAAAATACAATAGATAGTTACAAGTTGGGTAATTGGCTTGTAATGTATACGGAGAGCGGCCCGACTGTACTCGTACTACCATCGTACTCCTAGAGGCTAGTATCGTCGTCATTGATATGTTCCTCGGGATAGTACATTATGTAAGGAAGTATCAGCACATTCTCGATAACAACAAGAATGAAATAAAAAAAATCAATTTTGTTTTTCATCTGCTTTCTTTTTGCTTTCTTTTGGTTCACCAGATTCAGTTTTGAACCTTAGTTAGTAATTTACAATAAAAAACAATGTCGGCGCACCAACTACAACTATACTACAAACCACGCCATGTACCTTTCACGGCTTGCACTGCTTGTTTTTTTTTTATTATGCAGAGAAATCAAAGAAGTAGATACCGATTGCCATGGCTGATAGCACCTTTCCCGATAGTCTAGTATTCAAACTCCCCGGACAAACATTCACAGGCAACATACATTTATATAAATACATAGTAGATACTACCAAGTCTGCTGCAAAGAATGGTGGGCTCCCTCTAATTTTAACATTTGCCAGTATTCTATACAGTCACCATTCACCATTAGGGCTGGTGCATCAACCACTAGTCTCTCCCTTTTAAACAGTGTAAAAAAAGAGTCTCTAACATGGACGGCGGTAGGGGGGGGGGGCTCAATCCCCCCATACACACTTTTTGACTTGCCCCCCCCCACTTTACGGTCATCAATAATGAAGTTATATATGCATGTGTTTAACCGCCACCCCACTTTTTAGGAGAGCCCCCCCCCACTTTTATAACTGTCCCGCCGGTCGTGTCTAACCTAATAGGTCCCACATTGTCTACCTAGTTCCAGTTCCTTGTCCTATCGCCGCAATGTTGCATCTCCGTGCTTGTTTTACGAGTACTTCCACGAAATGTGCTCAAACGAACTTAATGCACTTGTACCCTATCAACGTAAATAACCCCAACCAACATGACTAACAGCAAAATCGAACCCCTTCACTGTAGAAATCTCCAGATACATGAAAACTTTCTACTCTAATAGCTTCTTTCTTCGGACCGCTTGCCTTTGGAATTTAGATTTGTTTTAAGTAAATAAAGTTTTACTTTTAAACATTATTAGTAATTATTTTCTTTTTAAAGAACACATTTCCCTGGGAGAGGAGAGACAGCCAGGGCAACATTAATCGTCGCGTTGTTGTTTAATATTTATTTGTTTTACGAACTCAGTATATTGTACAATGTATATTATTATTTACCACAGAGAAACGCGCAAGTACTTTCAAACAAATCGATTTATCTATCTTTTTTTTCAATAGTACAATTTAGGGTAGAAAAAAACAATGAAGTTTATTTTTTAAAGATTGAATAAAAAAATATTTTTCATAAGTTGGTAAAAAAAACATCAATAAATTGTCAATTCAGAGATCCATTTAATGTCTTAAAGTTTCATACAAAATATCTGGCCTAGATCTTGGGAGTTGAAAAAATATCGGGTCAAATTTTCCTCCCCCGAAAAATTAACTGGAGCAAGTTTCCCTAGGTCGAGCGAAAACATTTATTAAAATTAAAAATTCGAATAAAAAAGGGGAAAACGTCTATTTTTGAAATCTCTCACAAAAACAAACTGTTTACAATTTTAATATCCGATAATAGGTTTTTTAAGATAAAGAAAAATATCCAATCTACTTTCGGTTTAAAAAACAACAACAAATTAGTCAGAAAGTCTAATTATTTGCTTTTTAAAATTAAAATTTATAACATTTTAAAAATTTAATTGAACACTGGTTTAATTGTAGAATAGGGACCTCTGATTTCGCTTGGTATTCGACAAATTTTGGATGAAACTGATTGTTGGTCTTAATTGTATTTTTGGTCCTGAAATAAAATTCTGATTTACTTTTTCAAGTGTTTAGTATCTAACTTTAATTCCGGGTTTTAATCGCTGGCAGCCATGTTGGTTTTTATTGTTTTTTCCTTGGACTAAAGATATTTTTCCTTGGACTAAAGATATTTTTACTGCTTTGACATTTTATTACACACTGTTATGGTGCCGTACCTACCTACGGAGAACTAATGGACTCGTCCACCTTATAAATACGGGAAGCACGTGACACTTGTTCTCTTCTTCCCAGGCAAACCGGCAATGGCGGTTAAGAGCACATCTCCTTGTATCTCTTTCTTTCTATTATATAATATATACCTTTGTTCATTTAAACCATGTGTTCCTGTGTCATTCATTCAGCCTTACCCAGGTCCACAACAAATGGCGACGAGGGAATTCGAACTCTTGGGTAAAAAAACTGAAAATACCACGTGAAAATGCACTCACACGGTTAATACAGGAAGCCGCACGCAAAAAAACAAAAAAAACAAAGGTTTTTGCCGAACGGTCGAGAGAAGAAAAGAGAACTCAACTGAAAAAAAACAAAAAAAAAACACGTTGAATTCTTAAGTGCGAGAAAATTGTTTTCTTTTAAGAAAAAGAAAACTGAAATGGACATGTTGTGCTCTAAGTTTGAAAACTGCTTATCGAAAAAAAAAACAGCTTGAAATTGGGTGCGCGTTTCCTCTAGTTTGGGAAAACTAGTTAAAAAAAAACAAAAAAAACAACTGAAATTGAATGCGCGTTTTTTTTTTCTCTGGGTTGGAAAACTAACAAAAAAAAACAACAAAAAACGAACACGAAGGAAGCGAGCATTGGTTTTTTTGAGACGAACGTCAGAGCGAGTTTTTTTTTGACGAGAACACACACACAAAAAAAATGAAACCGACACCACGTGCTTCATTTAAAGAAACAAAAACATGAAATGAATCATACGTGCGATACTCCATAAAAAAAGACGCACGATAAAAAAAGATCAGTTTTATTTTCTCTCTCTCTTTTCCGACTTGTAATGAAATATTTTAAAATGCAGAAAGAATTAATTGTGAAACAGATTTTTTTTTCTCTTCGTTAAAATTAAAAACGTGTATAAGAAAAGAACATTACATAATCTTTTCATAACTAAAACTCAGCGTCTTGCCAGCGATAATTTAAAGAAAAGAACTTCTTGTAAATTCATTAAATAACGAGAAAATATTAATTTTCAAAATAAAAAATAAATAAGTGAATATACGCGTATATAGAGAAAAGGAAAAGTTTCATAATCTTTTCATAATTAAAACGGCGCCTAGCAAACGCTAATTTAAAGAAAAGAACTCTTATAAAATCATAAGATAATGAGAAAATATTAATTTTCTAAATAAAATCAGAAACTAAATGGTTGAATATGGAAGATATTAAGTCTATAATCGCCGAACTAGCGAAATTCCAAATCTCCCAGCAACAACAAACTGAGGAAAGATTTCAAAAGCTTTTATTAGAACAGAACATTTTATTACACAAAAAGGAGTATGATGAAAGATTGGAATTTCTGATACAAACAATATCGCGCAGTTACAAAAAAAAATGTAAAACAGGACTCAAAAGACATTGAATTGTCCGGCATTGCGCATATAAAAAAGGTACATAAAAAAACAAAAGCTCAACCTTATAGAAAAATAAGAAATAATAATTTTGATGTAACAAAGACAAACCAAACCAGTAAAAAAATAAATAAATTGCCACCAAGCCCTTGTTCACGCTGTGGTAATCCACATTGGTACAATGAGTGCCCATTCCGTTTTAAAACCTGTATGAAATGCAAAAAAGTTGGACATAAAAGTTCGCACTGCAGAACGGGCAGAGGAAATAAAATGCGGATTCAAGCCACTAGGACAAAGAAGGAAAAATGCATGAACATAAGAAAATATGTACAGGTGAAAATCCTGGATAAAAATATAAAATTGCAATTGGATTCTGGTTCAGACGTTTCCATTATAAATTTACATACATGGAGGAGATTAAATAAACCTACTCTATCAAGAACAAACAGGCTGGCAAGCACAGTTACTGGTGAAAGAATTACATTTGAAGGAGAATTAATCACAAATGTGTCCCTAATGGGAAATACTAAAAAACTCAAACTACTGGTACTGAAGGATTCGAATAATCTTTTTGGTTCAGATTTTATGCAGGCATTTGATTTATGGAAGTTGCCGATAAATACATTTTGTAAAAAAATAAATAGTCGCGCAACAGAATCGGAAAAACTACAACGAGAATTAAAAACATCGTTTCCAGAGGTTTTTTCTGGCGGTCTTGGATGCTGCACTAAAATGACTGCAAAATTCCGTCTAAAAGAAAATGTACTGCCGGTATTTAGAAAAGAAAGGAAAGTACCCTTCGCCTCGATTGAAAAAATAAACGCTGAATTAGACCGACTGGTAAAGATGGGTATTTTATCAAAAGTACAACACAGCCAGTGGGCAGCACCCACGGTTTATGTAAAGAAAAAATCTAACGAGATTCGTGTATGTGCAGATTTTTCAACAGGACTGAATACTCCCCTCGCGGACTATCACTACCCACTCCATACCCCGGAAGAAGTGTTTACAAGCTTAAGTGAGGCATACCTACAAATACTGGTGGATAAAGATTGTTCTAAGCTGGTATGTATAAACACACATCGTGGTTTATATAAATTCGAAAGATTAGCGTTCGGAGTTAAGGTCGCGCCAGCCATTTTCCAACAAGTAACGGACACAATGCTGGGCGGACTGGATTTCGCAATAGCGTATCCCGATGACATCTTGATTAACAGCAAAGATATCGAACAACACCAAAAACATGTAAATCAAGTGTTTGCGAGAATCCAAGATTATGGGTTCAAAGTAAAAGAAGAAAAATGTGATTTTTTCCTGGAGGAAATAAAATATCTGGGTCATGTGATCGACAAGGACGGCAGAAGACCAGACCCAGAAAGGGCTACCGCAATAAAAAACATGCCGGCGCCAGAAGACGTCATGACATTACAGAGTTTTCTGGGCCTAGCAAATTACTACCAGGCTTTTATCCCAGAAATGCATAATTTGCGTGCTCCATTAAATGAGCTATTAAAAAAAGGTAAAGCCTGGGTATGGACACCTGAATGTCAGGATGCATTTAATAAAATCATAGAAAGACTTACGTCAGAGTTATTTCTAACACATTACAACCCAGAATTGGACATAATCGTAGCTAGCGACGCTAGTTCATATGGTTTAGGAGCATGTATCCTACACAAAATGCCTGATGGAACCCATAAACCCATTGAACATGCATCAAGGACCTTGCTCCCAGCGGAAAAACAGTATTCTCAAATCGAGAAAGAAGCCCTAGCAATAATATTTGCAGTAACAAAGTTTCACCGATACATACATGTAGACAATTTACCTTACAGACAGACCATAAGCCGCTAATTACAATTTATGGATCTAAAAAAGGCCTACCTGTATATACAGCTAATAGACTACAAAGATGGAACATTTGCATTCAAATAAAATCTATCATGCAGATGGATTGTCGAGATTAGTGCCAAAACAGAGAGAGACTCTAGAAGACACAGTGATTGCGTCTCTTCAAACAGAAGGAGATTTTAAAGAGATTTTGTGCAACGCAGTGAGAGAGCTTCCGGTGACACTATACGAGATAAAAAAAGAAGCTCAAGAGGATGAATTTATCACCAGAACAAAAATGAAATTGGTAGATAAGGATTTACATGCGGCAAAGAGTTTCTTACTCTGTGATGACGTACTCATGCATAACGAAAGGGTGGTCATCCCAGAAAAACTACGAAAGCAAATTCTGAAAGATTTTCATGTTGGCCATGCAGGGATAACCAGGATGAAGGGGTTAATGAGGAGTTTTGTGTACTGGCCAGGTATGGACAACGACATTGAAAAAGCAGTAAAGCTGTGTAAAGGCTGTGCCTTAGCGGCAAAAGCACCGCATATAAAGCATAGCCCATGGCCAAAGACCGACCGTCCGTGGGAAAGAATTCACGTGGATTTCGCGGGACCATTGGAAGGATTTTACTACTTAATCGTAGTCGACAGTTTTTCAAAGTGGCCTGAGGTACTACGTTGCAAGAGTCCCACGTCAGAGGTTACGATAAGATTCCTACATGAACTATTTGCCCGTTTTGGGGTAGTGGATTGTTTGGTGAGTAATAATGGGACGCAGTTCACGTCATCAGATTTTGAGGAGTTCTGCGCGACGTTTCAAATCAGACATATAACGACGCCCCCGTATCATCCTAGACACATTAAAAAGAGCATTAAAAAAGGCCGGTGATACTCCTAAGGAGAAGGCTTTACAACAATTCTTACAAGTATATAGAATTACAAAAAACATGAACATAGCATCATCATTATCCAACGCAGAGATGATGTTTGCGCGGAATGTGAAGTCCGTGTTTGATAAATTATTACCTAAACATAATAATTATGACCGAATCTCTACGGTACCGAAGAAAAAATACAACCCAGGAGATAGGGTATATTTTAAGATGTTCAAAAACAATGCATCGTTCTGGGAACCCGGTACAATTGAAAAGAGGATCGGATCGATGGTCTATATCATAAAAGGACCACGGTTCTCGCATAAGAGACATCTAAATCAGATCAGAAAAAGACTGTCAGATGACAGCGCCCCACAAGGAGAAGACGTGATGGACGTGATATATGACACCTTCAACTTACCAGCACCCCAGGTAGTCACACGTAAACGACAACCAAAAAGAAAACGAATGGCTCCGGACTACCTAGAGATAGATCCGAAAAGTAAACGTTATTAAGACTCCTGAGAAGGTAAGGCTTGGAAGGGGGGTGTTATGGTGCCGTACCTACCTACGGAGAACTAATGGACTCGTCCACCTTATAAATACGGGAAGCACGTGACACTTGTTCTCTTCTTCCCAGGCAAACCGGCAATGGCGGTTGAGAGCACATCTCCTTGTATCTCTTTCTTTCTATTATATAATATATACCTTTGTTCATTTAAACCATGTGTTCCTGTGTCATTCATTCAGCTTTACCCAGGTCAACAACACACACAAAAAACAAACTTTGAACATTTTATTTACAAAAGCAAGTTTTAATGGAATTTAACGAATTTAAAAGCAAACATGAAAAGGTTAATACATGAATTTAAGAATAACAAAATGTCACCGAAAAGACGACGGGTATAAACGTGGCATAAAAGTTCAATTAAAATTAAAAGAAAAATTGGCTTATTTATTCAATCAGCAATAAACATCCTTGTCATAAATACAAAAAAAGTGCAAATCTTTAAGAAAATAACTTCAAAGACATCTATAGACTCACTACCTGTGAACTAGTATCCGACATCACATTTCCTGAGTATGAAGTTTAGTGGCATCATGGCTATGATAAAAAGTAGTGGTGATAGGGAGTCTCCTTCGAAAATGCCTCTCTGTATTTAAAAAAAATCTCAGTCAGGTGTTGCCACCCCGCTGTCAGTTCTAGTCTCCATGTTTCCATTGCTTTCTTGATGAGATTAATAATCCTGTCGGGTATCTTGTACATTTTTAAGCATTCAATTATCCATGCTTGAGGGATTCTGTCATACGTTTTTTTGTAATCAATCCATGCCATAGATATGTTCTTTTTCTTGTTTTTGATCTATGTATAACTGATCATGCGTCCCTCTTCTCCCTTTCTGGCATTCTTTTTGTTCCTCGGGAAGTAGCCTACGGCTGTTCATGGAATGGTAAATTATCTCTCTCAGTTGTGCCGTTAGAATTTTCCACATTGTTGGTAAACAGGCTATTGGTCTGTAATTGCTTGGGGTCGTTCCCTTCTTGGCGTCTTTTTGTATGAGTGTTGTCCTTCTTTTGGTCATCCACTGTACGTCTGTTTTATGAATACATCCTCTCAGTTTCTGTGCTAGCCTTTCATGTAGGGTCGTGCATTTTTTGAACCAGTATGCATGTATTCCATCGTGACCCGGTGCTTTCCAGTTTGCCATTTTCTTTAGTGTTGTCTTAATAGTTTCTTCATTAATTTATGTTTCTTGCTCCAGAAATATTTTGTTTCTGTCGGGTCCGGTTGTTCTGTTGTTGTTCTTTCTCTGTTTACGTTTTTGTAAAACTGGCTTTCATTGTTTTCAAAGGTCCTGTTCTGTTTGTACTGTTCCAATTTGTATCTGTATCGTCTCAATCTTCCTTCTTTTGCTGCTATCTTTTGTTTTAGTTCTTCATGTTTCTTATTTAGTCTTTACTTGCGATTCGGATTTCTGCTCTTCCATCGTTTACTGTTCTCCTTCATCCTGTTTACGGTTTTAGCTTCCTTCTGAAGTTTGGTGATCTGGGTTTCCAGTCTGATCTTCCATCCATATTTCGTGTCCATTCTTTTGGCCAGTCTTCTTTTCTCTTTTTAGTTTCATGCTTATCCATTTTGCCCCCATGTCTTGCTTGATCTGCTATCCTTTGTGCCGTTGTATGGAAGTCAGTAGAAATCTCCTATAGATCTTTCATTCGTTTCCGATATCCTCTTTCTAGGGGTAGCGGCTTTTGTAGTAGCATTCCATTACCAGTCTGTTCTCTTTTATGGTTCATTTCTTTCTATGGCTTTTTGGTCTGTTCTTTTCATTCTTGCTTTCTTGTATTTGCCCCGTGTCCTTGTTATACATCGAATTTGATGGGTTACTTACCTGTTTTTTTTTTTTGTCCGTGGTCTTGTTACAGAATGCGGACCGGGTCCCCCATGATCAGAATGCCTGTCTTTCAACGCATTCTGGCGCTTTTCAGTTTGCCATTTTTCTTAAGGTCGTTTTCAATATTTCTTTATTAATTTCGGTTTCTATACCTTCTTCAATTTTCTGAAATTTTAAAAAAAGTTTTTATTTTTAAAGCAATTCGGCTTTTCTGTTGTAGTCTTGTCGCTTTCCCCATATATTGCTCTAGAATTGTTTATCTCAGATCCGATTGTTCTATTTTTGTTCTTCCACCGTTTACGTTTTGGTAAAACTGGATTTCATTGATTTCAAAACTCCGATATTGTTTGTTCTGTTCAGATTTTTATTTGTACCTTTTCGGTCTTCTTTCCTTTCCTAGAATGTCTTGTTTTCGTCCTTCATGTTCTTTGTTGAGTTTTTTTTCGTTGCTCGTCATATTTCATCTTCCATCGTTTTCTCTTTGGCCTTTAGCTTCTCTTTGTAGTTTGTTCAGTTGGGTCTCTAGTCTAGTTTCACATCAAGGCTTTGTTGGTCCATTCTTTTGTCGGAGTTTTCTTTATATTTTGGTCTCGTTTTTTTTTATTATCGTTCTTGTTCTTTTTGTTGTTGTTGTTCTTGTTTTTGTTGTTGTTGTTCTTCTTTTTCTTAATGATGATCATGATGATGATGATGATTATAATGACGATTATGACGATGATGTATTTTTCGTACGTTTAAAGACAAAATAATAACGAGTCTTAGCAACACCATAATTTTATTATCGTGTGCGCCACATATCTGGAAGTCTCGTCTCTGACGAGATGTGTTTGTGATTTCAGGCAAAAGATGGCTTCCATTGATGGAAAGTGATTAAGTCCAATTAACTGTTGTCTGCATTGAACAGATGGATTGATGAAAGATTGAATTATACGAGAATGTTCGGGAAATTGAAACAATCATCGTAGGACGGCACGTCTCTCTATTACATATATATACCCCTCCCCTTCTATCACTCTCTCTCTCTCTCTCTCTCTCTCTCTCTCTCCATACAGGCACAAACTATTTCTTCTTTCCCCTCTCCTTTCAACATGCATTCTCTGTTCTCTCTTTTTTCTTCTTTCTCATGTCCTATTTTATCATCTCCCTTTCTTTTCCTTTCTTACTGTTTATCTGATTTCGATTTTTCTTTCTCCATTTCTTTCTTTCTCATTTCTCTTGCCTTCTATTTATTTTCTAGTTATCTCCTTTACCCCCCTCTTTCTCGCACACACACACACACACACACACACACACACACACACACACACACACACACACACACACACACACACACACACACACACTTTTTTCTGATTTTTTATGCATCGCAGGATAATCATAGTTTTCTTTTTATTCATGCATATCTATTTATTATTATACTAAAGTTAAAGAAAAAAATTCGTTTTAATTGTTGTAATTCACTGTAATTTGTAATTAACTGAACAGGTCACTTATCTCTCACTTTGCTATACATGTATTTCTCTCGCCCTATCTCACTCTCTAATAGTTTTTTATATTCCTGTGAGCATTTAGAAAAAAGGTCTGATCCTCACCTTTCAGCCAAGGAGGTTATGTTTTCGGTTGAGTTGGTTTTGTCACTATGTTTGTTTGTTTGTTTGTTTGTTCATGTGCAGCCTAGCATCCGCATCGTTAATCGCGAAATTTTGACGCAATTTCAACTTCCGATTTTTTCAAATTTGATGTATGAATCTGATGCTGTTTGATAACAGTAACCAACATGCAGAATTTCAGCTTGATCAGATAAATAGTTTTTGTGTTATCAAAGTTTCCATGGCATAATTTCGGGAATACTTCATGCAATATGGAGAAGTAAAGCCCAGATAAGACTTTGGCATATCCTTACGTTGTCAGGCGGAGGTATGCAGTATCACGACTGACTTATGTCATTTTTTAAATAGTGCGTTCGTACACACCGTAAACATGTACGTAAATTAGATAGAAAAATAATAGGATTCTTTATTTCTATATTGTCAGTAAAGAGACTTATTATTTTTAGTTATGCAAGAAGAATTTCTTAACAGTTATATCAGTCTATTAATTTTCGAATGATTAATATTCGAATATATTAAAAAAATAATGTATATATAAGTGTTTATATATTTTTGTATTTTATTTCTTAATCGTTGATGTATAGAAATACAGAATGGTTTAAAAAACGGGATTTTTTTGCCGCTTCCTCTACTTCCTTCAGTGTAATGAGAGATATGTGCGTGGGCAGTAAGCAGTAACATCAGCGAAGTAGAGTTGGGCCAATGGGGTGTACAAGTGACTAGTGTTGACTGACGAACGTATTCCTGACCGCTCCTTACATTCTGACAACTATGTGCAAAGAGACACAAGAGGTATCAAACAAAGAGGTATCAGAGACATTTTCAAAGACGGGCTTAAGTATATATATATATATATATATATATATATATATATATATATATATATATATATATATATATAGTGGTGAAATAAAAGCGAACTTTTAGGAAAGGTAAAACCTATTGTGAAAAGTATACAGCTCAATATCCAGGATAGAGCAATCGGACATTTGCTTGCACTCGGGCAGTGTTTTGCCTTGTGTTTTTTTCCCTACAATTTTTATTTTACTTTCTCAAATTTTCAATTTATATATTTCGATGTGAGTTTGTTCTTATATTTCTATAATAAAAAAAGTACCCACTATCCGCTATTATATGTCAGTATTCGTTTTAGATTTTAATATAAATTTAATGTCATTAGAAAAAAGTTTTGATGTAAATGACCTCATTTAAAAATGAATGAACCTAATATTTACAAAAGGTTCTGGTAATTTATCACTTTTTATTAAATGACTCTAATTAATTACAATTAATATCATCGAAACTATTGCATATGTATATAGGAAAAAGGACAATTACATTATCAATGAATAACACAAAACATTAATTTATTATATACAGTTTATAAAATCGTTATGCAATATTAGGCATAAAAATAGCTGTGTTTGGGTTGTTACTCTCTACTATATATATAGTATTTCAAAAGACTATTTTTTATTATTTATATAAATATTATTAAGCTGTTTTAATGGTAATACAAGTATGATAAATGAAAATAACTTTCACAGTTATG
>OY744526.1:26586797-26591797 GCA_963556195.1 Sepiola atlantica | reverse complement strand
CACATAGTAGACTATTCTCCAACAACACCGTTTGCAATAACGATCTCGACAACAGTTTGCTCGCCACTTGCACTTCGTTGTGTGCTATACTTTTCTCCAACAACACCGTTTTCAATACTGATCTTGATCGCTTCATGATCTTAGCCCTTCTAGTGCTAAAACGCCGTTTTTAGACTTCCATTAAGACCGTATTTTATGGATGGCAAAGCACGCCGGTAACACGTGGTCCATATGTATAAATACTTGTTCCAGCGTGTACTTGTTATTTCTCACATTGAGGCTTTACATTTTATGCAAAGATGAGCTTTTTTATGACGGCGATAAGTTAAGTCAAAACTATTTCCACCACTCGAACCAGGTTCTGGCTCATAAATCCGCTGCAGATGAAGAGATTAAGCTTATTTGTTCGGATTGTGAATTCTATTATGCTGGACTAGACATGTTTAGGTTGATTCTTTCAGAAGTTGTTGTCTGTCTGGATAGTTGTTAAATGAAATTAATTAAACAACTCGGCGAGGAATTTTACATAGACGATTTTGTTTTTATTAGATTTTCCCTTTATTAGATTCCTTGCCCGATCATAGAAGATGAAGAGAGAGAGAGAGAGAGAGAGAGAGAGAGAGAGAGAGAGAGAGAGAGAGAGAGAGAGAGAGAGAGAGAGAGAGAGAGAGGGCGATCATCATCCAGAACGAAGACTACTGGAATCTTGGAGAGACTTATTGCTATTCAAATTCAATAGAAATCTAACTACTGTTATCAGCGATAACTCAATGGTAAACGGCTGCTGCCATAACTCAAAAGAGATTTACAAGGAGACACTAACTGTTATTGCCAGTGAGTAATCACTGATAATAGCTCATCTGAATACTCCAAGTGAGTAAATAATAATAATGCAAAACGCTCATAATTCTCTCGACAAAATTAAATTTATGGAACAAATGTAAAGAGATTTTGCAAAGAAATTGTAAAAGAAGCCATAGAAATTAAAACGGCATAACCGATTGAGGGAATTAAAGAATGTTGAGGAAACACTAGATACTATGATACCAATCTAGTATGGATAAAAAGAGAGCAAGGAAGAATATTGTTAAATAGCGGAAGCCGTAGTTTCAGTATAAAAAAGGGCCAGAGAGTGACACCCGGCGGAAGTTGAGGGAGTCACGCGATTTCTGGTGAGTCCACCTTCACACTTTTTGCTGGCGAGATTTCAGCGAGGAAATTTTTTTTGCAAACTACCCCCTAAAATGACGATGTTGACAATACGTGTCGGGCGGCTGATGTAGTGAAATCTCTCTCTCTCTATTCCCCCCTCTCTATCTCTTCATCTCTCTTTCTCTATCTATCTTTCACACACGCATGCGAAGTCGGTCTGTTTCCTGTTCTGTCTATTGAATAAACTGAACATTGACGTCCGAGTAGTTTTGTATAAACCGACGAAAACGAACCTGGGATTACAACGATGATGACGGCAACGAGAAGTTCAACCCGCGTGCGTAAAGGATTTTATACACGAACAAGTAAAGGTTTATATAATAATATGTGATGGTAAATTACTGGAAACGTTGCTTGTCCCAGTTGCTGTGAGGTTATTCATATTAGAATGGTTGGTGTTAGAAGCAAAATAAGGTCTTTAAAGTGAAGGGACGAAGGTGAAAAAAAAACACGTGTGCTCCACACAATTTTATTACTGGAACTGATAAGAAACTAGAAATCACATTTCGCGCTAAAAAGCGCTGCTGCTAGTAATACAAATAATAATATGAAATCTTACACACACACATAAATATATATATATATATATATATATATATATATATATATATATATATATATATATATATATATACATACATCCCGGGGGGAATCTTCATGCTAAACATGCATGGAGTTTGTTTTGCCGGGTGTTTTCATATACATGACTAGCTAGTTAACCAATCAGATTCTTCGTTGTTCTCTTGAACAAAGGTCCGGTTAGTTTTACTTCCTATTTCCTATTCTATTGTTCTGTTTTCTATAGAGTGGCCTATCTCTGTTTCTTTGTTGTGTCAATATAATGGGTGACCTTTGTTAACAGGTGGTTTCTTGTATTTCTATTTTAGGTTTTAGTTTTTAAGTTTTTAGGTTTTAGTTTAGTTTAGTTTTTTGACTTATTTGTTTGTTTGCTTATTTATTTATTTAGTTATGTATTGTTAGCCTAAAGTAAATTTTATTCTGTGCAGGCAGCTGTTTGCTATCTCACTTTTACAGTTTAATAGATTTTGTTTGAGGGTCTTTAAAGTTTAGCATTTCAAATTTCTCATCCAGACTTAATCTACACGGGTCATCTAAATTTATACATGTACTGGCCTGTCGTATTATTTTCCATTCAATTATTGGTGAGCGTCTATTTTCTTTGAGCTCCCAATAATGGTTTTCTAGAACTGTTTTAATTCGATGTTCTTTGTTTTTAAATGTTCTTTTGTGGTCGTAATATCTAATTTTAAAATCTAGAGAGGTCATATCATGTAGTACTTCTTGTTATTCGGGTTTCTTTGGCAAATATTGTGGCTTGGTAAACGAAACTTTTGGTCAGGCATTTATTTTGCAGTGGACAAAGTATACGATTTATGCAGTTACATCTTTTCTCTTCATTGCTAACTTTTTCAGTTCTATTCGGGTGATTACTATTAGGGTTTTGGTTATTTTTATTTGTAGTCTTTATATTTTTGTTCTTCTTAGTGTTATTTTTCTATATTTGTCACTTTTTTATGCAATTTGTCATTTTTTCTTCCTCTCTGCTGTTCTCTTTTAGTATTTTGTTATTGTGTGCCTTAATTATTATTTCTAGGTTTTAGCAGCAGTTGTAGGACAGTTTTAGGTTATTTTTATTGAATATTTTATGCAGGGGATTGGTTACGTAGAAGTGTTTTTTACAATCTAATTTAGGAATTTCTTGTCCAGTTTAGTTTTTAGCATCTGATTATAGGGCTGTGTAGCTTAATTGCCATAAATATATTTTCATAACTTACTACCTAGCTCTACTTACTTATCGAGCACTGTTGAAGTAAATACTGAAAAGTGATACATAAAAAATTATATCTCCCTATAAAATTTTATGTGGATACATGAAATAGTAATATATATATATATATATATATATATATATATATATATATATATATATATATATATATATATATATAGTAAGCTATGAAAATATATTTATGACAATTAAGCTACACACAGGCTCCCGCGTTGCATCCCCGGGGGAATCTTCAGGCTAATATGCATGGAATTATTTTTGCCGGGTGTTTTTATATACACGGCTAGCTAGTTAACCAATCAGATTCTTTGTTGTTGGGCTTCCTACAAAGGTGTGGTTAGTGTTACTTCCTATATCCTGTTCTATTGTTCTGTTTTCCTATATCCGGTTTATTGACCTATATCTGGTTTATTTGTTGTATCAATATAATGGGTGAATTTATTTTAATACGTGGTTCCTTGTATTTCTAGTTTAGATTTTAATTTTTAAAATGTTAGGTTTTTGTTTAGTTTAGTTTTTTTTTTTTACTTATTTGTTTATTTATTTATGTATCGTTAGCCTAAGGTAAATTTATTTCTGTGTAGGCAGCTGTTTGCTATCTCACTTCTACAGTTTAATAGATTTCGGGGGTCTTTAAAGTTTAGCATTTCAATTTTTTCATTCAGACATAATCTACATGGGTCGTCTAAATTTCTACAAGTACTGTCGTATTATTTTCCATTGAATTATTCGTGAGCGTCCATTTTCTTTGAGCTCCCAATAGTGGTTTGCTAGTGCTGTTTTAATTTATGTGGATACATGAAATATATATATATATATATATATATATATATATATATATATATATATATATATATATATATATATATAAATATGAATTATTTATTACCTACAGACATCGATGTTTCATGCTACCGCAATCTTCAGTGCAGGAAGTTAATTTCCGACGGTCGGCGGGCGCGAACTCCGATCACAAATCACCACAGTCAAGAGCGTTTTCCCGTTGGCCACCACAAATTAGCTAATAATTAAGGAGGAATTTAACTTTGTAAATACCAAGTCGACGGGTATTTTACAGCGAGCAACGAAAGTGATCTACAACAACAAACTGTGTTGGATCTCGCAATGAAGCTAGTAGTACTGCTTGTTATTAAACTCACTCAGTAAAGGGGGGCTTTCAATAATATTTATAAATAAATATTAATTATTTATTACCTACAGACATCGATGTTTCATGCTAATGCAATCTTCATGTACGCATGGAAAACCAATGTGCGTACATTGCATGTATGTATGAGTGCTAAATCCAACATATGCTTAACTTACAAAAGAATGACAAAATAAAACTAGGAAAATGTAAGTAAATTCCAAAATGGAAAGCACCACGAAATGACAACTTTTGGCTTCATCACTTGTCGTCCAACTTTGCATAAAGCCTTATCAACACTAACGACGAATCCGAACGAACTTCCAGGATGGATCACGGACAGTATTATATATCTCCTACCAAGAAACGGATGAAACATTAATTCCGAAAATGATAAGAGGTTTGTATGGTTGCAACGCTGAACTAGATATATATAAATATGTAAATAAATAAATAAATAAATAATAATAATATAAATAATAATAATAATAATAATAATAATAATAATAATAATAATAATAATAATAATAATAATAATCATCTCTGCACAACTTAGACATCTTAATTCTTTAGAATTAGAAAAATATATAACCACTGATTTGTATTATTTAGATTATTTGGACTACTTTCGACTGTTAATATATATATATATATATATATATATATATATATATATATATATATAATTATTAAAAGAAAAAAACTATACACACATTAAGGTTGTATACATTATAAATTATTTCGACCCCTTAATTAGGTCTCCTCAGACGTACAAACAACCACGTCAAAGTCTCTGTGTAGCTTAATTGCCATAAATATATTTTCATAACA
>OY744526.1:26546797-26581797 GCA_963556195.1 Sepiola atlantica | reverse complement strand
AAAAGCGTGTATGTGCCATCCCTTTTTTATGAACCGGATCTGGAAAAGAAAGAGTCATTCCCTTGGTGTAAACACCCGTAGTCACGCCATTGCGATTTTCTTTTGTAAAGGTTAGCATATGAATTGGAATTACTTCAACCTCGTTCAAACGATTGCTGTTATTTCCGCATGTTTCTTTTCGTAGGTTAGTTGCTCTATCGCAGCTTGAAAGCCTGTTCCTGTCACACGACTTAACCCTACTATTATATAATGTGAGAGAAGAAATTGGTTCCAAGGATGGGCAGGTGCGTGTTCGATTGAATGAATACCGCCGCGGTCAATGGCCGATTTTCCACCATTCATTCACCGGATGTGTCATGCCAGTCGAGCGCACGCCCTTGGCCTCCTTCTGGCAAAAATGGATTGACTCGGCGGTGAGCATCTTTCTTTTGTCGGAGTGAAGTATCTTCAGTTTAAATATAATTTTCAGAAACTTTTGTCCATATAAGTAATCAAAACAGCAAACGTCAAAGAATGTGTTTTGCTGAAACCCCCCGGTTAAAGAATAGTTGGATTGTCCATGAAGATTATTTATAATGTAAAGAATAGAATGACCATGAGCAAAACAATTACGAGGAAGTCTGGAAGTGGATGAACCAACAAATAATGTACTGAAGCTTTTTATTAAAGCTTTCAAATCCAAAATCCTAAAGAGTCAATCCAAATCCATGAGAAAAATGGCAATTGAACTCGAGGTAGACAACAAGGCAATTAGAAATGCAGCACAATATGATTTGATGTTAAAATCTTACACAAGAGTACAAAAACACTCGCTGACAACAGCTATGAAGGAAAACAGATTGAAAATGTGCAATAAAATTATTACATGGTTCAAGAAAAAGTACTCCATTGTTACGATCTTTTCAGATGAATGTACTTCACTGTCGATGCTGTTCTGAACCGCAGAAATGACAGATTTATCGCAAAAATCAACAGCTGAGGTTAAAGGCACATTCAGAACAAAACATCATTCTAAAGTTATGGCTTTTGGTGTTGTGGTTCCGATGGAAGGAAAATGCCTATAAAATTCTGATGAAAAGATCAATGTTAATACTTACTATTGAATTCTTAGATTCCAGGTATTGCCATGGTTTAAAGGAAACTAATCAGATTGTAATCATGTACAGACACAGGATGGTGCTCCAGCTCACACAGCTAGAAAAACATACAAGATTTCAACAAATCCGACTTTAGCAATATTTGGGAATCATGTTTATAGCCGCCTTCCAGCCCAGATCTAAACCTTCTGGATTATTCTATTTGGGGTGTTTAAGAACATGCTACCAATAGAACATCACACGGCAATGTCGACTCTCTTAAAGATATTGTTAAAGAAGAATAGAAGTTGTCTCCTGAATAATTGAGGAATACGTGTTCAACTCCCAGAAATGCAGTTATTAAGAAAGAAAGATGACACAATTTTTTATCATGTAAGTCTTCTTGCGGCGAAAACTAATTTGTCATACACTGTCTTTAAATCCTTGCTTTAAAATATCTTAATTTTTGCTTCCCCACCATGTATAGTATAGTATAAAAAGCTATATAAAAGTGTTCACGTTTCACCCCTACAGGGAATCGTCGAGATCACTTTATAATATTATATGTGTATATATGGAATAATAATAATAATTATATATATATATATATATATATATAATGAAAAAAAGAAAAACCAAAATTAATATTATGTATTCATCAACGTTTCGTCTTTATTTAAATACTTCTTCGGGATTACTGATTTGAAGAAATAACACACAAATTTGAAAAAGTTGGATCCGTTTGTGACGTGAAAAAATGATTTTGTTCTTTTTTGGAACGAAACATATCCGTTATAATTTAATATGTGTACTGCGTCTATTAAATAGAATGAGAGTTTTTTTTATCAAACGAAAACATAGTCGTTAAAATAAAAATAAAAATGTGGTGTGATATATGACGTGAAAGGAATGTTTTTTTCGATATATATATATATATATATATATATATATATATATATATATATATATATATATATATATATATATTGATATCTAAATTAACTAGGAATTCCGACAATACAAATTACACCACAAACTATAAAAGAAACGTAAAAAAAACCCTCACATCTAATGCAGGTATATACACTATCTCATGCAGCAATCGTCGTCAGATATACGTAGGGGAACATGAACGGGAACTAAAGAAAATGTTTGGTGAGCGTAAAGAGATACAAAAATTGACACTTCTCTGAACGCACTTTTCGCCCATGCATTACAACACGATCATTCTTTAAATATTGGACGGGCTATAATGGTTAAATTCATTTAAAATAAATCTTGGCGAAGACTTCTTAAATCAGCACTCATTATAAACTCTAACGCAATTAAACAACGTAATGGTTTCTACAATTTATCTCCTTTAATCAGCAAACTTATTTTATCCAAACGGAACTTGGATTTATATCCAGGCTAGCTACCTTTATACCACACTCCCAACATACTTTACATATCGATAATAAAATAAATAAATAACAAAAACAAAATAAATATGAATGAATAAAAAACATCCGTTCAATTGCATAAACATTTTAACGCATTTCAGCTATATTTATTGTCGATAAAAGAAGAACACCACATTTTAAATATTCTCACGACTCTATTTTCAAAGCAATCATCCCGGTGCTAATTATATAAAACAAAGCAAAAACAATGAAAAAACAAGTCAAGCAAAGCCTAAATTACAATCAATACTAATAATCAGCATCCCCAAATGGAACTATGATCTCAATATGTCCTCGTCGCAACATATACGCATCTTATGCTTTTCTCTGTTTGTATTTTAATCATTCATCAGCAGCTTAAATACTCCTAAATTAAATTTGATAACCATCTACCTGACCTCAATAAACATAACGCACGCTTCCATCTCCCCACTCATGGTTTAAATAACTTCAACCGCTACCAAATTTTTCCCACCACACTTTCCACAGTTAACTTATTTTCTCTCACTTCTACCATCCTTTTGAGCCCATAATTTATCTTTTCATAAGGTTTATATTACACAAGCTCCATCGTCCTCCCTAATGGTTTTAACTCTGACTGCTACCACCCACACTTTCCACAATTAACTAAACTTCTACCACTGCTACGATCTATTTGTAGCTCATAATTTATCTTTTTCATATGCCGCATTTCGAGCTTTACTCCTCCTACTGCTGCCGTTTCAAATATTTGTACTTGTGTGTTATTTCTTCAGACGAATCATCTTGAGGAAGTCTTGAAATGAAGACGAACGTTGATGAATACATAAATAATATTCTTTTTTCTTTTTTTCATTTTTCATTACGTTGGAATATTTTTTCCTTTTCTATTATATATATACATATATATATAATTACATAAAAATACATTATAATAATTACATAAAACACACACAAACAAACATACACGCACACACACACATATATGTGTGTGTGCGTGTATGTGTGTTTGTGTATGTGTTTTATGTAATTATTATAATGTATTTTTTTTTATCTAATTATATATATATATATATATATATATATATATATATATATATATATATATATTGGATCTACACTTATATACAGTGTTTAATACCTTCTCGGGCAGAGCGTTATAACAGTTTAATAAATTACGTGTCATTCTTTATTATGCCAATCATTATTTTACTCTGTGAACAATTCGTCAGATAACTCTAACACACTTTTTAAAATACTTATTTTACAAAATGATCGGAAAAAATAAAAAAAAGGTTTTGGCTACAAAATTGGACGACTTTAGTGTACCGTAGCAATTCCGTGCGGAACGGTTATTTAGAACCGGAAGTAAATAAAGCACCAAAAAAGCGTGTTAGAGTTATCTGCCAAATAGCTCACAGCGTGAAACCAGTGGTCATAATTAATTAAAAAAACACGCAATTAATTTAATTATTATATATATTTACTAAGAACATTTTGACTCGTTAAGTAGCACGTTGAACTCGGATTAAATGTTTGAATAATAAAAGTGAGTTTTTAAATCCAGTTAAACATAAAAATAAATTAAAGAAATTAAAAATTAAGTTCTTTTTCCTCGCCATCTTCATCTTTCTTTTTCTTCTCTAACTACGGGTTAAATCGTATTACTTCCTGTGGTGATATTCCCTTTAGTTTTTAATGGACTATTCCAATTTTTTAAATTCTTTCCTTTCTCTATTACCTTCCATTGTTAATAAACGAAAAGAGAAAGAGATAGTTAGAGATAGATAAAAAGAAATAGAGGGAGACAGAATATATTAAAAGAAAGAGCATGGGGTCACACAACATACACTGAGAGAGGGTGAAAATGCTAGATATAACGGTAGAAAGATATGGGTCACTTGATGAGCCATTTGCAAATTACGGCTAAATTAAACTAGAAGGCTTTTCAAACATAACTGAATCTCAGAACTGATGAAGATTTTAGCATGCATTTTGTGTGATTAAAATACATCTGAAAAAAGCCGTAGGGAAACAAATGTTGATTTTCTTAGCTTGAATATATATATATATATATATATATATATATATATATATATATATATATATATATATATATATATATATATATATATGAGAAAGGAAAGATGAAGGTAATCCGACGTAATGGGAAATGAAAAAGGAAAAAACCGAAAAGGATGTTTTTTTTATATATTCATCAACGTTTCGCCTTTACTTGTAAGACTTCCTCAGGATGATAATTTTAAGAAAAATGTTGTAAAAGGTTGAAACTACTGACTTCACTAAGCCCGGACCTCGGGCCTGCGCACCTAGTAGTGGCTACTACTCTTTCTCATCAACCCATCATGTCAACCCAATATTCTCACGTACTTGCATGACATTTTTCTTAAAATTATCATCGTGAGGAAGTCTTACAAATAAAGACGAAACGTTGATGAATATATAAAAAAACATCCTTTTCGGTTTTTCCTTTTTCATTTCCCATATATATATGTATATATAAATTATTATTTAAAAACTATGCGTTACATATTCTATTTACTGGTTTATATTGTCACTGTGACTCTTTTTGTCCCAAACAAAGAAAAATAAATCTGATCAAATGTTTGGTTCATCGCGCTTTAAAGATTTGCTGTAAATCCCTGATTGATTGGGAGATTCAATTAATCAAAGAGGTTCTCATCGAAAATGGTTACCCTCTCGATATATTTAATTTTATCAATATCGTTACCAAGATCAGCCGCTTGTATAAGCCTTAACCTTTTGGTTCTCTAAAATGTCCGACGTACTTCAGATTACCTTGGTTGAGTAATATTAGCATAACATTTGCTAACCAAATTTCTGTAGCTGTGCGTCGTTGTAATCAGGTTTCGCACCCGAGAATCGTTTTTTCTGCTCGACCTTTGTTAAAATCCGTACACAAGGATGTTCTAACACCACAACATATCAGTAATAGTATTTATCAATTTAAATGTTGGTGTTATGCCGTATACGTGGGAAGAATAGTGCAAAGGTTCGAATCCAGGATAAAACACCCCCCCTGCCATACGCCAGGGCCGACTAAATAATTTAAATAATTTAATCAACACACCCGGGTCAGCTATTGCTTACCATCTTATAAATAGCACCGAATGTGCGTCGTCTTATACTAGTGACAGGTTTTCTCTCATAAGTAGATCACTTTCGTTATTCCACCTTAAAGTCCTGGAAGCAATATATATTAAGTCATTTAAACCATCCCTTTGTAAACAAAAGGAGTTTCTAGGACTCATTGTGATCCACTTGCCACGGCCCCAATTTTTTTCCTAAACTTGTCACTAGTCTTCATTTCACAATTTTAAGTTTTTAATCGTAGTGCATGAATTATTTCCACATATTTATTCTGATGAGTGTGGACGAAATCCGGCTTAGTAGATTAATGTATTGATTTTTTTTCCTCTCGTTTTTACACTTTTCAATTTCATTCCACCCCCAAAATGTCACAAACGTCTATATTCCTTACGTTAATATAATTTTGTATCACTAGAAATTTATTTGAATATATATATATATATATATATATATATATATATATATATATATATATATATATATATATATATATATATATTCAATATGAACATCTACGAGAAAGATACGAATTATCCACCTGATGATATCTTATCTAATAACCAATGATCGATAACATTGACATAACAGTGTAGCGGCTTTTGTACATGTCTTTATATATATATATATATATATATATATATATATATATATATATATATATATATATATATATATATATATATATATATTATAGCTGTTCTGTTTTTAAATCTCCGAAACAGTTACACAGTAGACAGATGATGGTCCGCGTTTCTTATTTCAAAATTTAAGTTAAAATCCCCTTATGTTTAACTGCTATATACTTGAATCCCCTTTTGTATTTGTAAATTTTTTAGCAGTAAGTCGGCTTATACGAGTGCTAAGTCGAAAACGGAAGCTTACCAATAATTGAATGGAAAATAATACGACAGGCCAGTACATGTAGAAATTTAGACGACTCGTGTAGATTATGTCTGAATGAAACATTTGAAATCCTCACCTTTTAAGACCCCCAAAACCTATTAAACTGTAGAAGATAAATAGCAAACGACTGCCTGTACAGAATATAATTTACCTTAGGCTGATAAATAAATAGACGAATAAATAAATAAAAAACTAAACTAAACTTAAACCTAACAACTTAAAAACTAAAACCTAAAATAGAAATACAAGCAAGCACGTGTTAAAATTAGGTCACCCATTATTTCGACACAAAAAAAAGAAACAAGGATAAGCTACCATATAGAAAACAGAACAATAGAATAGGAAATAGGAAGTAAAATCAAACGAACATTTGTTTGTTAGAAGCCCAACGATTGGCTAAGAGAAGAACAAAAATCTGATTGGTTAACTAGCTAGAAGTGTATATAAAAACACCCGGCAAAACTAATTCCATGCATTTTAGCCTGACAATTCAGTCTGGATAGGAAACGCGGAAGCCTCTGTGTAGCTTAACTGCTGTAAATAAATTTTCATAACTTACTACCTAGCTCTACTCACGTATCGAGCACTGTTGAAGTACATACTGAAAATTTATACATAGAAATTATATCTCCTTATAACATTTTATGTAGATACATAAAATCATAATATATATATATATATATATATATATATATATATATATATATATATATATATATATATATGTGTGTGTGTGTGGGGCGGAGGCGGACTTTATTTTAGGGCAATAACTCTTGATATATATATATATGCGTGTCAGGTGAGTGGGAGATAATCTCAGCAGAGTGCTCGATTATTAATAAAATTAAAAAATTAGAGCGTAATATTGATTTATATATATGAATTAGAAAAGATCAGAACAACATCGATACTGTCGGTTTCAAATCCAAACCAAGAAGGCTAATTATTGGTCTCCTTTACCGGACTTTCTTCAGCCTCTGATGCAGACACTAATAGAGACTGAAGAGAGTCCGGTAAAGGAGACCAATTATAGGTCCCCTTTGTTTGGATTTAAAATCGATGGTACCGATCTTTTGTAATATATATATATATATATATATATATATATATATATATATATATATATATATATATATATATATATATATATATATGAGTCCCGATTGAAAAAGGACGAAACGTATACGTACATAGATAATAAACAATAACAAATATTTATTATTTGTCGCTCCTTGAAAGTAGAGCACTGTAATTGGTAGTATTAACACAGCATGACGTCACTTGCTTATAATGCACCATTCCTTCCCTTAATAGAAGTAGAATGCCTCGACGTCAAAGCCGCCGTTAAAGTGTTAAAATTATCATAGTTTATTCGCTGTTTACAATTGGCCCAGCGATTAGCGACGTCGGACTGGAGTTGAAAAATACTTGAGGTCCGGGGTTTCGGATCGCATGACCGGTAGTGAATAGTCATATCTCTATGCTGATGAGTCCCGATTGAAAAAGGACGAAACGTATACGTACATAGATAATAAACAATAACAAATATTATATATATATATATATATATATATATATATATATATCAACTATTTATTTTATTTCAGAGCTAATGAATGATTCCCTTTACTTTCCAAAGTTAATTCTTCGAAAATAAATATTCTGCTATAGTAAAAATCGATTTCTCATCATTTTCAATTTCTTAGATGCATTCAATATCCAATCGCCATGGTTACAGATGTCTCGAATGGTGTACCTGCATTTCAGTCTATTGCATCGGGATAGGTTTCCAAACGAATATAATCTTTAGTTACCAAATTTTCCTTAATCCGTTCATTTATATGTTACTAGCAGTATTGCCAGGATGGAGATATATTTCTAGTCTGAAGATTTCGCATGAAAAATAATTTCAAATATTGTTATGTTTAATTTTTTTTCCATTAAAGAAAAGATAAAAATAACATTTGTAGTATGAAGTAAAGTAATAAAAATGGCGCGGTTGTGTTCCTAAAAAGCTTCTATGGAAAATAACATTTGTAATATGAGGTCAAGTAATAAATAACTTTTAGCGCGATGTTGTTACTAAAAAAACACATTTCTTACAGACGGCAAAACGAAAAAAAAGATTTAACAAATCGAAATTAGAATTCTTTAAAAAAAGGTGTTGTTCATCGTAACTAACAATCTCATTAACCCTTATCCTCGAGCTGACGTCAGGGCTAGATACGAGGCGACTCATTAGTATAAAAATGAATTTAGTTTTTTTTCTTTCTGTTTCTTCACGTTCTAATATTTTTCCTTTCTTTTATGGACCTGACCGATAATTGCTCTAGTGACCCAGATGGAATTTAAAAAAAGTTTCGATTTTGTCTTTAGATTTCTTGAAATGTTTAACCATTATTGTAATGAAAATAAATAATTAATTCAATTTACTCCTATATTAACGTTCGTGTGTATTCTTTCACTGCACAGGCCGTGTTCGTCCGCTCGTTGTGTAGGTCCAAAGTCGTTGCTCGATTCTGGCACCGTCGCATTGTCAATGTGGTCTCAATCAGTGCTGTAACAAGAGAAATATCCCTCCAAATAAAATAACGACTCCAGTTTAAAGCAGGAAACAAGGTTTATTTCCCTTTTCTGCATATAAGCGGTATGATATAACGAAAGTGCATCGAGAAGTGTGAAAGAAGAACAAAGGATATGAATGTGTATTTAAATAATTTTCAGGATAAATATCGGTAAGGTTACCCCTAAACTATTTGATCAGACTGACATTTTGCCTTAGTGTTACTGTTATCAAACAGCATCAGATTCATATACCAAATTTGAAAAGATTGGAAGTTGAATTACCGTCAGCATTTCGACCTTGACCTAACTTTTTAAGGTCAAAGTCAACGGCCGATGCATTTAAGATGCGAGCTTCTATTGGCTCAAACATGTGCCAAGTAACTAGTCATCGTCAATAGTGTTACTTTTATCTTTTCTTGATATTGATCTTTCACGTAGATATACAAAAATTGAATCAGTTCTAAAACAAGGTTATAAGTTAAACCATGACCGATATTTTGACCAAGGTGGGTGACAATTGGTCAAGCGATGTGGACGCTAGGCTGTACACAAACATAGTGACAGATTCGACCGAATACATAACCTCTGTACACAAACAAACATAGTGACAGATTCGACCGAATACATAACCTCTGTACACAAACAAACATAGTGACAGATTCGACCGAATACATAACCCCTGTACAAAAACAAACATAGTGACAGATTCGACCGAATATATAACCTCTGTACACAAACAAACATAGTGACAGACTCGACCGAATACATAACCTCTGTACACAAACAAACATAGTGACAGATTACACCGAATACATAACCTCTGTACACAAACAAACATAGTGACAGATTACACCGAATACATAACCTCTGTACACAAACAAACATAGTGACAGATTCGACCGAATACACAACCACTGTACACAAAAATACATAGTGACAGATTCGACCGAATACATAACCTCTGTACACAAACAAACATAGTGACAGATTCGACCGAATACATAATCTCTGTACACAAATAAACATAGTGACAGATTCGACCGAATATACAACCATTGTACACAAAAATACATAGTGACAGATTCGACCGAATACATAACCTCTGTATACAAACAAACATAGTGACAGATTCGACCGAATACATAACCTCTGTACACAAACAAACATAGTGACAGATTCGACCGAATACACAACCTCTGTACACAAACAAACATAGTGACAGATTCTACCGAATACATAACCTCTGTACACAAACAAACATAGTGACAGATTCTACCGAATACATAACCTCTGTACACAAACAAACATAGTGACAGATTCGACCGAATATATAACCTCTGTACACAAAAAAACATAGTGACAGACTCGACCGAATACATAACCTCTGTACACAAACAAACATAGTGACAGATTACACCGAATACATAACCTCTGTACACAAACAAACATAGTGACAGATTACACCGAATACATAACCTCTGTACACAAACAAACATAGTGACAGATTCGACCGAATACATAATCTCTGTACACAAACAAACATAGTGACAGATTCTACCGAATACATAACCTCTGTACACAAACAAACATAGTGACAGATTCGACCGAATATATAACCTCTGTACACAAACAAACATAGTGACAGACTCGACCGAATACATAACCTCTGTACACAAACAAACATAGTGACAGATTACACCGAATACATAACCTCTGTACACAAACAAACATAGTGACAGATTACACCGAATACATAACCTCTGTACACAAACAAACATAGTGACAGATTCGACCGAATACATAACCTCTGTACACAAACAAACATAGTGACAGATTCGACCGAATACATAACCTCTGTACACAAACAAACATAGTGACAGATTCGACCGAATACATAATCTCTGTACACAAACAAACATAGTGACAGATTCGACCGAATACACAACCTCTGTACACAAACAAACACAGTGACAGATTCTACCGAATAGATAACCCCTGTACACAAACAAACATAGTGACAGATTCGACCGAATACATAACCTCTGTACACAAACAAACATAGTGACAGATTCTACCGAATACATAACCTCTGTACACAAACAAACATAGTGACAGATTCGACCGAATACATAACCTCTGTACACAAACAAACATAGTGACAGATTCTACCGAATACACAACCTCTGTACACAAACAAACATAGTGACAGATTCGACCGAATACATAACCTCTGTACACAAACAAACATAGTGACAGATTCTACCGAATACATAACCTCTGTACACAAACAAACATAGTGACAGATTCGACCGAATACATAATCTCTGTACACAAACAAACATAGTGACAGATTCGACCGAATACACAACCTCTGTACACAAACAAACACAGTGACAGATTCTACCGAATAGATAACCCCTGTACACAAACAAACATAGGGACAGATTCGACCGAATACATAACCTCTGTACACAAACAAACATAGTGACAGATTCTACCGAATACATAACCTCTGTACACAAACAAACATAGTGACAGATTCGACCGAATACATAATCTCTGTACACAAACAAACATAGTGACAGATTCGACCGAATACACAACCTCTGTACACAAACAAACATAGTGACAGATTCTACCGAATAGATAACCCCTGTACACAAACAAATATAGTGACAGATTCGACCGAATACATAACCTCTGTACACAAACAAACATAGTGACAGAGTCTACCGAATACATAACCTCTGTACACAAACAAACATAGTGACAGATTCGACCGAATACATAACCTCTGTACACAAACAAACATAGTGACAGATTCGACCGAATATATAACCTCTGTACACAAACAAACATAGTGACAGATTCGACCGAATACATAACCTCTGTATACAAACAAACATAGTGACAGATTCGACCGAATACATAACCTCTGTACACAAACAAACATAGTGACAGATTCTACCGAATACATAACCTCTGTACACAAACAAACATAGTGACAGATTCGACCGAATACATAACCTCTGTACACAAACAAACATAGTGACAGATTCGACCGAATACATAACCTCTGTACACAAACAAACATAGTGACCGATTCGAACGAATACATAACCTCTGTACACAAACAAACATAGTGACAAAACAACAAAGTCGACCGAAAACATAAACTCCTTGGCGGAGGTAATTAAAAAATATTAGAAAAAAACAAACTAACTATACGATAAGTCTTTGAACAATAAATTTTCGGTAAAAGAGAAGCAGTTTACTTGATGAAGGCATCCCTCATAATTTTCGTCCGCTTAGAGTTTGGAATAATTTAAGATTTCACTAGTTTGAACATTTCTTATTATACAAAATTAGTAAATAAACTATTAAAAAAAATATTTCCCCTCCCCAAAAAAAGCAAAATATTTATTATTATAAAAACAGGTTTTGCTTGATTATTTGAAATAAAAGATAAAAATTTCTCAATATAAAAAGCAGTTTGATTTTTATGTGTTAATTATTAAAAAAAAAATGTTCAAAAGAAATTATTAAAAATCCGACCTAAAATATAATGGGTAACAGTTTTCTGATAAACACCGCTTGTCAATCTCCGATTTCAAAACCGGAAGCCATCACCAAGTAGAGTGTTTCGCTTTCACCTACTTTTCCAATGCGTCAGATTTTAATTTTTGCCTCATAACGACACGAGGTATTTCTCAATTCAATTTTTGTATTTCATATTTGGCGACTGGATGATCTCATTTAAAAATGTGTGGAAGGTGATAACGAACTTACAGACGATGGTGCATGAGTATTATTAAACAGATACTACACTTCTAGCACAAGAGAAATAATATTGTAAATGGTGAAAGAACATCTGTAAAACCTCGATAAAAGCAGATTTCTTGTTAAATCTGACATATGCAAGAATTCGCTAATTTTGACTCGAACGCTAGTTTCTCTCTCTAAATAATGGCTAATTCTGTCAAGACAATCCATAAATAAAACGGACTTGTTAGTCATTGATATTTTTCTTCTTTCTCTTTTGTTTTTCGTTGACTGTTTTATTGTGAAGAATCAGGAAAACCAATCCTCATTCTTGCGGACGATCATAAACAATACAAGGAACTGAGGAATTTGTCCGCTGTTTTTAAAAACAGGAAATGATCGGCGTGAAGACACCGGAATATACATCAACAACAGGCGACGTGCCTACGTGCGTGAAAATAATGACTGGAAGGAGGAAGAGGAGGAGGAGGAGGAGGAGGAGGATGAAGAGGATTGGGATGGGATGAGGAGGACGAGGAGAAAGAGAAAAAGAGGAAGAAGGAGAAGAAGTACAGAAGAAGAAAAAAAAAGAGGAAAAGAAGAAAAGAAGCCGAAGACGATGAAGGAAAACTCGAAGAAGGAAAAAAGTAAAGTACAATAAGACGTAGAAGATAAGAAGAAGAAGAAGAAGAAGACGAAGAAAAGAAAAAGAAATAGAAGACGAATTAGAATAAGATGAAGAAGAAAAGTAGAAAATGACGAAAAAGAAAACGAAGTAGTAGAAGATGAAAAGAAGAAAAAAAAAGTAAGAAAAGAAAAAAAGTAGAAAAAACAAGAAAAAAAACAAAGAAGAAGAAAAGAAGATAATAGAAAAAAGGAGTATTATACGACGAAAGAAAAAACGAAATAGAAGATGAAGAAGATAAAGAAAAGAGAAGAAGAAGAAGAAGAAGAAGAAAAGAAGTAGAAAAAGACGAAGAAAGGAATAAGATAGAAACGCCATGGAAATTATAGAGAAAAGAAGACGAATATTTTTTTATTAGTATGTAGACTATATGTGTAGCATAATGACTTGAGGACACCAGTTTGATGTCCTTATCTCAGACTTAGTTGCAGCGCACGTACATACGACATAGGAATATGAGAGATCAGATATTTTTGTTGTGCGTCAGTCGATTGTGTTTAGATAAATAATAATTAAAAAAAAACGACTCAATGGTATCAAAAGATAAAAAAGTCACTCGATGCCAAAGAAAATTATGGGTCGTGTTGTGCGAAGATTTTTAAAAAAGCAATTGAACTCACGGTCGTCATGACGGAGAGATAAGAACATCAATTTTTTCTTCCTCACTCAAACACAGTTTTAGTAATAAAATCCCAGCTGCAAATGAAACAAAATTAATGTATATGTTTTTTTAAAGACACCCTCCCAAATATATTGAGTTAAGCGTTCATAAAAATAGAATATAAAATTATGTATCACTCATTCAAAGCAAGCACCAATTTTAAGACTAACCTGAAACCGACCTATACACAGTTAGCCCCCCCCAATCATACGACTTGTTGATATCCAGACGAACTGCCTCTGACTTTAAATATTCTTCAAATCAGTTTTTCATTTTTCATTTCTTATAATTTTTAAATTTTTTAATTAGGCTTTAATTTATTTAAGACTCACATATGTAGGCGGAACAAACTTTTTAACACAAGGACTAAGCAGCGTGTTCTCAAATCACATGAGATCCACCATTTTGTTTATTCGCAACAGTTTCAACAGAGGCTGACGAAAGTTTAGAAGGCCGGACTCCTTCCGAACACGAAACCGACGGTACCGATGTTGTACTGATTTTCTGTAATAAATAAATAAATATTTACACTCTTAATTCTGAATTTTACATTTCTCAATTAATCGAACACTCTGCTGTTTTTTCCACTATCTTACAAAGCTGTATATATATATATATATATATATATATATATATATATATATATATATATATATATATATATATATATATATATATAGGCTCCTGCCTACGCGTTAAACGTATCTGCAACAAAAACATTGGCCCACTCATCTTACAATTTTTAAACAGCAAATGCCCTTCCAAACTTATCAAAACAGCAGCTAAACTCAACCGACAAAAACTATTGACATGCAATCAAAAACAACCCAATAGCAGAATCCGAATGGTCTTTGATTTAATCATAACACATACAAGCTCTCACAAGTGCCAATGAAAGGTTTTCGGTATCTCAAAACATATCCAGACATCGCCTCTCTGTTTAACGCACCACAAATCAATATCAGAAGGCAAACAGCCAATCTATTGAAACCACTCACAGCACTACACTAAACCACAATTAAACAACTACCAAGGTATTTCTTATGCAATAAACCTCTCTGCCAAATCTGCCAACATATTGTGAAAGATTCCGCCATCACTCTACCGAACTCACATGCCAAACTTGAACTATCAGGTCTAACGTGCTATATATATATTGCAGTGAGGGTTGTTACGTCGGAGAGACTAGTACTCCGTTTCGTTTAAGATTCAATAACCACAAGAAAGCGATCAGGAACAACACTCCCAACTCTACAGTGGCAAGACATTACACCTCATCAAACCACACAATAGACCACATACAGTGTATATTATTACAGACAGGTTTCCATTCCACACAGCACCGCAGAAAAAAACGAAATAAAATAGATCCACAAATTAAACACCCATACCAAGGGGAAAATTTAGATATCAGAATTTTGAGTCCCTAAAATTTTTTTCACCACAGCACCAATAAATAATCCCATCAAAATAAAGAGATATATGCACTCCATTATCAATTGAATTCGAACACTGCTAATTTAACTTCTCTATCGCGTGCACAGGCACACTCACATGCACACACGTATCTCTTAAGCTAACTAGATATAGACAATTGTGCACCGCGCGATTTATACATATGTTGACGAATTGGTATATATTTGTATGTGTATGCATGTGTGTGTGTATTTATGTCTATATGTGTATGCATGTGTGTGTGTATTTATGTTTATATGCGTATGCATGTGTGTGTGTATTTATGTCTATATGTGTATGCATGTGTGTGCGTAGAAGTGTGCGTATATTTATGCTTACAGACACATTTGCTAATCACAGAATTTTATATAGAGACCCCTAAAACATATTGCCTAGCAGACGAACATTAATCCAGCAGATAATTGTATTTATCCTTTTCTTTCTATGTTATGTTTCTTTCGGATGTGTGATAGACAGGCTAGCCACCGGTATTCAAAGAGAACTCCCCCCCCCCCACACACACCGAGCAGAGAGTTTTAACTAAGAACTCCCATATTCTCTAAATTCCTTTCTTTCTTTACATTCCTGGTACATGTGTACCGAAAGAAAAAAGCAGACAAGAACCCCCATATATGATCTGTTCATTACTATTGTTATTAAATATTGATATCATAATAAACATTGTAGCTGTTATTCTTATTATTACCGTTATTATTGTTATAATTACTATTATTATTGACACTATTATTATTACTATAGCTATTCCAGCTATTATTATTATTATTATTATTATTATTATTATTATTATTATTATTATTATTATTATTATTATTATTATTATTATTATCATCTATATATTAATACGATAGCGTGTGTGTTCGTGTGTCACGCTTCCGGCAAAAGCTCTGCGCATGCTTGCCGCACCTAGATTTTGAAAAAACAGTCAACTCGCTTTATTTTCACAACATTATGAAGTATTTTCCTCTGGCGTAACGGTTAGCGACGTAGTATTTTTGACTTCGGCCCGACTGGTTTATAGTTCGATCCCAACCAACCTCTAAGATTTTTTTTCTACATTTTAAGGGGAAGAGAGGTAGGGAGGGGACGACCGGGAAGACACATATTAATACAATAGCGTGTGTGATTTTGTGTATCATGCTTACATCGAAAGCAACGACCTTCCGAATCTTTGTATGCTACTCACCTGGTTAAAAAGTACTTTTTTGTGTTGCTTTAAACTTAAAACTATTTTTTGTTTTTATTTTGGCGTTTTTAAGGGCATTGTCTATTTAATTACGTTTTCTTGTTGTAGAGAGGGCCATTATTATTTTTTTTTGAACGGATGACATATCAACCTTTTTTAGTAGATATGTGCAGTGTCCATCGTACACGAGTTACCATTTAAGAAAATTATTTCACTCTTATCTAGAAGGGGGGGGGGCTCATAATAAAGGAAGTGTAACTAACAAATAGAGGGTGCTTTGTTACATTAGGACCCGCGCTAACTTTGACCCCGTCGTTAGAGTTAGGGTCAGTGTGGCAGACGATAACTTCGTCAACTTTTTCAGTATTCTTTTCAAGAAATAATAAAAAAAAACGAACACAACAGGGTGTAAGTAAAAATAAAAATTTTAAAATTAAAAAAATTCCGTGTAATTTACACGGGTCCCGCTAGTTGTTGTTGTTGTTGTTGTTGTTGCTGCTGCTGCTGCTGTTGTTGTTGTTGTTGTTGTTGTTGTTATTATAACTTTTTTTTAATTTTTTTTTTTTAGTTATGATTATTGTTACAATTGTTATTTTTGCTATTTTTATCTATGTCAATTCCATTTTATTTTTGTTATTAATTTGGTAGTTATAATTATTATTATTATTATTATTATTATTATTATTATTATTATTATTATTATTATTATTATTATTATTATTATTATTATTATTATTATTATTATTATTATCACTATTGCAATTATTGTTATGATCGTCACTATTAATGTATTTATTATTCCAACAGTTCTTTCTATTATTATTATTGTTGTTTTTATTATTATTATTATTATTATTATTATTATTATTATTATTATTATTATTATTATTATTATTATTATTATTATTATTATTATTATTATTATTATTATTATTATTATTATTATCGTCGTCATGATCTTTTATTATTATTATCATTATTATTACTATTATTTTTACTATCTCACCTATTTGCCTTATTACTAATATTGTAATATTTATCATATTTGTTTTTGGATATAGCCATTTACGTTATTGTCATTAATTCTCTTATTAGTTTTCACTACATCAGTCATCATTATCCTCCTCTTATTATTACCATTATTATTGTGTTAGTGATAGGGAGGTAAATCTAGGTTCTAATTTTTATTATCTGTAAACCTATAATCTATTTTCTTGGGGTTTACTCCCAATTAGAATGTTATGGCTTATACATGATTTAAGTTAAATTGTGTTGTTCATTTTTAATCTTTTGGTTAGGGCTTGATCCCTTAAAAGAGATTTATTTTTCTTTCCTTAAGCCATGTATTTTCAAAGAATGTAATCTTATCATCCGAGGAATACAGATAAGTTGGTAGAGGAATTACAAAAATTCACAATTTTAAAAGATATAAATATATAGTATAGAAAATGTCCAATGCAAAGAGAATAGGTTGACAATATATTCAAAAGTTCACCGTTGAAGCCGTCACGAAATTCGAAGCAGCAGTTTCAAAATCCAGGAAAGATTGGCGTTAAAAATGGCAAAAAACCGTTGAATTTTGGAGAAGTCAAACCACGGTTGGAATTAAAAAGTTTAGGATGTAAATTGTATATTAAAAGCAATTTGAAGGACCCTCATGGACTTTTCAAGTATAGTTTTTTTTTTATTGATTTGAATTAAAAATGAGGTAATAAGAAGTAGTTTTCAATCCACCCAAGGAGCTGGTAAATAACTAGCGGCTAGACGCTAGGGGTTAAACCTATTTTTGGAAAGTCCATGGGAGTCCTTCAAATAGCTTTTAATATACAACTTACATCCTAAACTTTTTCATTGCAACCTCTTCCAACCGGATTACGTGGGCCTTTAATGGTTTGAAGAATAAATATAAAAAATATATGTAAACATATTAGCATCGAAATTCGCCTACAAGGGAATGGAAATTGAAAAATAAGCCCTGACGTATATCAGAGGAATGTTGAATTCACTACCATAAACCGTATTTTCGGATTTTATCTTACGCAATGATTTTACATATAACAATAATAATTATTTACATTAATCTCAATATTTAATTAACTACTTGCTATTGCAACTAGTATTTTTCAGTAATTGTTATTGTTTCCCATCGCTATTTGAAAACGTAATTCTGTGTGATAATTTCAAAATGGCACCCTGATTGGAATTCTGTCATCCTATTACCGGGGTGTGGTGGGGTGGGGAGATCACATGTGAGTGTTGTCTGTTCTGTGTTTGTTTTCTCTGTGGACATTGTGCTCGATATAGCATCTTTTATATGCCTTTCATTACGGTTTCTGAAGAACAGCGAGTAATTGCGCTTAATGGCTGCATGTTACTCGTTGCGAAACAATTATAAAATCATTGTCAATTTTCCTATTGCAAAAAATAAATAAATAAATGACATGAGTAAAGACTGAATTTTTTGGCCATTGGAATTTAAATATATATATATATGGGAAATGAAAAAGGAAAAACACCAAGAGATATTTTTTCATATATTCATCAACGTTTCATCTTTATTGTAAGACTTCCTCAGGATGATAATTTGAAGAAAAATGTCATGCAAGTACATCGAAATTTTGGGTTGACATGATGGGTTGATAAGGAAAAGTAGTAACCGTGACTACTGTGAGCGCTGGAGGAGAGTCCAGACTACGAGAAGTCAGTAGTGGCGAAGAATGAAATGAATATGGAAAGTTTTGAGTTGGTACCATTAAAGCAGCCCCTTTTTCACTGCTGCCTTAATAGTACCCACATTTAGAAGCAAATATGTGTGTGTGTGGATTCTAAATGCCTAACGAACAATCTAAAAATCTGCTTTTTTTATTAAATGTATGTTTCTCGCTTTTGTAGAGGCACATTATAATAAAATACATGATTAAGGCATTTCATACAAATTAAAATTGAAATTTATTTAAGAAACTAGGTTTAATAAACCAAGTTAGAAAATATCCATGAAGAAACAAAAGGTTTTGCTTGTGTCCCGTGGGGTCAGACGAGGGATTCCGAGTTTCGTAGTATCAGCGGTGATCGTCATGTGTCAGCGAATGTTGCCGTTAAGGACTGCCTGACTGCTCATCAATCTGTTGTCTTTTTTCATTTTGCTGCTGCTGTTTTGTGGTTGTTGTTGTTTGGTCAGGATTCCACACTTTTTTGTGCCACCCACTTCTGTCAATACAAAGTCTTTCCGACCAGGCAGCAAAACAAGCACGAAAATTGGAAACTTAAAAAGGACTAAATTCTCGCACAAACCAACAATTAACAAATATACAGTAAATAAGTTTCAGTAAATGTGGAATTTTTACATCAACAATAAATTACATGCAATAAAAACATATTGAATAAAAGAATGATGACCCGACTAAAATAACAAGAAAACAACAAGTGATATTATAGGAAACACGACTATCACTCATCCTTATCTCCTAGACAAAAGTCCGATACGATACGTAATGTATGGACCAATTGTCTATCATAAATTACAGGAATAAAAATAATTGGAACAGTGTAGAGTTTACCCCAATGTTTCAGCGACATATCGATCCATATTATATAACGCATATCGATCCATATTATATCACGTATATCGATCACTATTATATAACGTATATCGATCGCTATTATATCACATATATCGATCACTATTATGTCACGTATATCGATCACTATTATGTCACGTATATCGATCACTATTATGTCACGTATATCGATCCATATATCACGTATATCGATCACTATTATATCACATATATCGATCACTATTATATAACGTATATCGATCCATATCATATCATGTGATAGATCCATATTATATCACGTATATCGATCCATATCATATCACATATATAGATCCATATGATATCACGTATATATATCAATATCATATCACGTATATCGATCTATATTATATCACGTATATCGATCGATATCATATCACGTATATAGATCCATATTATATCACGTATATCGATCAATATTATATCACGTATATCGATCCATATTATCACGTATATCGATCCATATTATATCACGTATATCGATCCATATTATATCACGTATATAGATCAATATCATATTACGTATATAGATCACTATTATATCACGTATATCGATCCATATTATATCACGTATATCGATCCATATTATATCACGTATATAGATCAATATCATATCACGTATATCGATCCATATCATATCACGTATATATATCCATATCATATCACGTATATAGATCCATATTATATCACGTATATCGATCCATATTATATCACGTATATAGATCAATATCATATCACGTATATCGATCGATATCATATCACGTATATAGCTCTATATATCACGTATATCGATCCATATAATATCACGTATATCGATCCATATTATATCACGTATATAGATCAATATCATATTACGTATATAGATCACTATTATATCACGTATATAGATCCATATTATATCACGTATATAGATCAATATCATATCACGTATACCGATCCGTATCATATCACGTATATCGATCACTATTATATCACGTATATCGATCCATATCATATCACGTATATAGATTCATATTATATCACTATATAGATCCATATCATATCACGTATATCAATCCGTATCATATCACGTATATGGATCACTATCATATCACGTATATCGATCTATAGTATATCACGTATATCGATCCCTATCATATCACGTATATAGATCCATATTATATCACGTATACCGATCCATATTATATCACGTATATCGATCCATATGATATCACGTATATAGATCCATATTATATCACGTATACCGATCCATATCATATCACGTATATCAATCCGTATCATATCACGTATATGGATCCATATTGCATCACGTATATCGATCCATATTATATCACGTATATCGATCCGTATCATATCACGTATATGGATCCATATTATATCACGTATATGGATTCATATTATATCACGTATATCGATCCATATTATATCACGTATACCGATCGATATCATATCACGTATATCAATCCGTATCATATCACGTATATCGATCCATATTATATCACGTATATCGATCCATATTTCATTATTAGAGTTTATAACAATTATATATATTTTATTTCGATCGACTTGACTTTATATTTGTAATTCTTTAAAGATGTTAGTAATGTTAAATTAGCATCTGCATCGTCTATTTTAATCACATCTGTTCAGCGCGAGTTCAACAAAGCCGGATACAATGGAAGAGCCACCGTTAAGAAAGCGTCGGGGTAACAAGTGTTCCGATTATATTGTTTAACATCGCCATATATTGGGAGAGGTTTCCGCATATCTTGAAAGATTTAGATAATTAACCGATATGTCATTGTTTACGTCGCTATCATAGGAACAGTCGACTGACTACTTTCACATATACATACACACGCACACGTGCACGTACGCACACACATACACACATACTATCTGACCTGATTACTGAATGGTTTATAGCGCAGACTGCCAGCTAGATGTTCGAGTTTCTATTCTGGCTTGAAGCGCTATCTAGCCACACTGAATAGTTATGATACAGCGAAACAGTTTGCCTGTGAATCTCTCTCCCCCTTCCCCTGTCTCTCTCTCTCTCTCTCTCTCTCTCTCTCTCTCTCTATATATATATATATATATATATATATATATATATACACACACACTGAATAAAACCTGCACTGACATTGCTGGGGAAACTGGAAGAACCCAGGAAACTTATGCTCCCACCTCTGAGCTTCTTTACACGATTTTTTAAATTTGCTATTAATCTTAATTTCAGTGTTATGTAAGTATTAAATTTATAAATGATAATAATTAATCAATACGTTCGTATTATTTCATAACTACGAAAGAACATCTTTTCATATATACATACATACGTGCGTGAGCCTTCCCTATATATATATATATATATATATATATATATATATATATATATATATATTACTGATGGAAGTTTGGTATCTGTTTTCTGGAGCCGAAATTATACTATCACTACCTTTTAATAGTCAATTCAGTTTACTATACTATTTCAGACTAATATAGTACTATCTTTCAATGCTTAATTCAAATGGTAGTGTAGTATCTGTTCTGTTGTGATTATACCATATTCTTGGGCATTAACTCTATTTTATGGCGGCGGTACTACTACTACTACTACTACTACTACTACTACTACTACTACTACTACTACTACGACGACGACGACGAAAATCTTGATATTCAACAGTCTCAATATAACAATGAGAGAGGTTGAGCCACCTTAGCTCTCTCCGTCATTAATCGACAATGAGGAAAAAAGAACAATGTTTCATTTTCATTGAAAAAGATCTGTGTTGATCGAAACATCTGTTTTATTGTATATAAAAAAGAAAGAAATCTTAGCATCATTTTGGCTATAAAATGATATATATATATATATATATATATATATATATATATATATATATATATATAAACATGTAATTTTAAATAGCTACACAAATGCAACCGTGTTTTATCTTAATAGCATTGACTTGACCGTTTTGTTTATAATATTTTAAAATTACTTTCTTTGAAACAGATTTTCATCTTAACTTTTATACATCCTCATTTTTGTTTTACTTTATATTGAGCACTTTTGAAATAAATGCTGGAAAATATACCCACAATATGTTTTTATATATCATGTTGAAATATATAATATACAATTTTATGTTTGAATGTTTGTATGTGTATGCCTATATCACGCACACACATACACACACGTATATATATATATATATATATATATATATATATATATATATATATATATATATATATATATATATATATAGGCAGCATCTTCTCTTGCATGCAGGTATTATTGAATATAAGAGACAACTCGTGTCTAGATATCTTTTGGTAGATCCTTTAAATAGTCCGAATCAGTTTCGGAGGGTAATTGGCTGATGAATTTACCATAGTTTGGATTTGTCTCCCAAGTACTTTCAAACCCATCTGGGTCCATCTTCGGGGAAATGAGGTATATATATATATATCAGGTATATATTCAACAAGCCCTCTAGTGAGAAGTAATAATACATCCGTTAAATCCTTACTTTAAATGCACGTTCCTCCTTGTTGAACACCGTTAAGACGGCTGACTATCGTTCCATATCTTGGTATAACAGGATTTATTTCTCATTAATTCGTATGGTGGTTCAAAATGGCGGCATCGGTTAGGGATTTAAAGTTAAAGGTTACACTTGTTCTAGGGTTCGAATCATGCGCCCGGTTTGAATAATTATGTCTACACTGATTAGTCTAAAAGGATGAAACGTATACGATAATTAAATATTTATTATCAAATAATTATATATATATATATATATATATATATATATATATATATATATATGGTAAGAGAGAGAGGAGGATTTTTCAGGACTACCTGGCATGAGGATACTTTACCTTACAAGTAAACACTGACCAAATATTTAAAATAGCATAGTATTCGAATCCCAAATAAGATCCCTTCGACACGACTATAAACTGGATCAAAAGAGGAATGGTGCACTCTCTCTTAGTGATCTTACCTCAATGAACAGCAGTTAGAAATTGAATTCTTGTCCTGGAATCCGGGGAAACCAAGAAAAGGGAATAAGAAAGATAAACTATAGCAAAGTTAAGTGGTCGATTGCGGAGTGAAAAATTAGTGTTCTTCAACGTTTGGGTGGTAGAGGAGAATCTTGATTGTACACTCGGACATCTATATATCTCATATAGAATTCAAGTATAAGCCCCATGAAAGGGACCCTTTGATTTCTTAGAACTTTCACTGAAGTAAAATGAAAAAAAAGATTGAGAGAGTGAGAGGTGGATACACACATATATATATATATATTAGAGAAATGATTTGTCGCAAAGTTGAAAAGATTTCTTTGTTTAAAAAACATCTATTTTTATGTCAAACTGCTTTTTATGTGTGTGTGTGTGTGTTCTTAAGTAGTGGTCAATGCACGGAACTTGTATTTCTTGAAAAGGCCTTTGTTACTTGCAACCACAAGATGCAAATCAAGAAAGAGAATCAAAGAAGAAGGATTGTCTAACAATTGGCGAACTATTCGACATTTCTTCAAACAGCGTCCATTCAGTTTGCGCTTTCAGCGATAATAATGCAATTTCAAACGAGCGTGACTGAAAGGACGGTTGGTCGGGGCCTCATATAGAGATGCTCGCACACATTTAAAATTTCAAGTGTAACAGACCGTTCAAAATGCAATTTCAAATCTAAGCGGAGCAGATTGACGAATATTCTATTTGAAGCTTAAGTGTGACAGACCGACGAATATTCTATTTCAAGCTTAAGTGTGACAGACCGACGAATATTATATTTCAAATTCAAGAGTGACAGAACAACAAAATGCTATTTCAACCATAAACGTGACAGAACGACGAACATTTGTTCAAACTCAAGTGTCACAGACTAACAAAATTGTATTTAGAAATAAAATTACAGACCGACAAATATTCTATTTTACGCTCAAGTGTGACAGACCGTTACACATGCTATTAAAGCTAAAACCTGATAAACCGACGAGCATTCTATTCTAAACTCAAATGTGACAGATGAACAAAAGTGCTATTTAAAACTTAAACATGACAGACCAACGAATATTCTTTCGCAGTCAGGTGTGACAGATCGTTAAAATGCTTGTTAAAAAGCGTGACAGATTGACGAACATTCTACTCCAAACTCAAGCGTGACAGACCAAAAAAGCTACTAAAACTTAAGCGTGACAGCCAGACGAACATTGTTTTTCAAACTCAAGTGTGACAGACCAATAAAAATTCTATTTGAAACCTAAGCGTGACAGATCAACGAAGATTCCATTTCAAGCCTATGTGTGACAAGCCTTTAAACATGTTACTTAAAACGTAAGCTTGACAGATTGACGAACATTATTTTTAAAACTCAAATGCGACAGACCGTTGGACATCCTATTTAAAATTACAACATGACAGACCAAGAAAATGATATTACAAACTTGTGTAATAGGCCGAGGACAGACGGACCCATCCTTATATAGATATGCGTAGACGTATCTAAAAAAAAAACCCAAAAGAATCAGAAATAAGTAAATGACTCATGATATTTGGATAAAAAACAACCTCACTCATCCGGGCTTTTATAAAAGAAAAGTGAGCGCCTTATGGTCACTTACTAATCGTGACGACATAAATATTGATGCAAAAACCAAATGTAATCATCATTTTTTAGCCATTTGCGGATTCAGCAGAAGTTATTTTAATATATTTAGGTTATCTAAGTAAATCTTATTCATCGCTGTAATATGTATGTATGTATGTATGTATGTATGTATGTATGTATGTATGTATCTATCTATCTATCTATCTATCTATCTATCTATCTATCTATCTCAATTTCTTTCTATCTATCTCTATTATTTCAATGACAATCTCTCTGTATTATTTCAATTCATATACGTGCATGTATGAATATGTTTATTTTTAAAGTTGAACATATTTTTCTATCTATTATATATATATATATATATATATATATATATATATATATATATATATATATATATATTATAATATAAAATGAAGTAATAAAATAAGGTGTAAATCAAATTTTATTAGAATTCAAAGTTCATGCAAAGCATCCTTAAGTCCTTAGCTCATGAGTTTTCAAAGATAATTCTTCTCTTCAGAGGACCATTACCGCAGTTATACTACTACAGGCAATAAAATTACGCTTTGAAAATATATAAAATTATATACACAAATACATAAAAATACATAACATCAAACATATCAATCCAAAAACATACTTTTGTTGAATCCATACAGTCTATCCAGGTCATACAAGCTGAGAAGCATAATCAGGAAGGACATTACTCCAAGATACAAACAGCAGTCCAAATACGTGAAATTGAAGGGGCCGGCAAAGTTATCCAGTCGCGAAATGTGTCCATATTCAATGTTAATGATAAATAAATCAATCAAAATAATACAAAAAGTCCAATCAAAGTTCCGAAATCCCGATATGTGCAACCCAAGTCAAATCCAAGTTCGTTGTTTAATTAGAAAACCCGTTAAATCCGAATTGAGCAAAATAAGACTGAATCCCATCACATCTAGCCAGAAGAGCGAAAAATATATAAGTGATCTTCTCTCCCCTGCCATTCAACCAGACATGACAAATCCCTAACGACCAGAAGGCGATATTAAATTGTCTACATCTCAGAATGACTTCAACTAGAATTGAATCTAATAAAATTTGATTGACACCTTATTTTATTACTTCATTTTATATTATAATATTAATGCTCTATCCAGTATATTGAGCTTCAGTTTTTTATCCGGATGTTTCACTAATTATAAGATATTAGTTGACGCTTATATCTTTTGTTGGATTGCTTCATATATATATATATATATATATATATATATATATATATATATATATATATATATATATATATATATATATATATATATATATATATATATATATACTATAAGAATCCCCATCCCAGGATGAGTAAAATTAATGCAAATGGGAGGTTGTGCCCATATTGTGCCCGTCTAAACCCCTTTAAAATACTCCAAATAAACTGAAATTGAGGAAATATTTATTAATTGATATCACATACCTATTATTAAGATTTTACGAAAATTGGAGGTATCTGAATTTTCACGAAGAGTTTCCATCTTCTTTTTACACTCTTTGTAGAAAACAAAATCCAGTTAAAAATACTTCAGACTCGGACCTCTTTACGCCTAGTACCTGTGCTCTAAAATTCATAATGATCGGTTAATTAGCTAAAGAGTGAATTCTGTACATAAAAAAATATAAACATACTTAAATTTATGACACATTGTCATAAAATAAGCATTTATTTAACATAGTCATATTAAATATACAAAAGTTTAGAAGTAGTAGTTGCAGAGAGGCCAGCACATGCGGTCGGTGAATAAAATGAAGCAATGGGTTATGATTGGAGGGAAGGTGAGGCTATTAAAATGTAGGGCGTTAGATGCATGGAATATGATTGGTGTAAGCTAAGTAGTGAGTGTGTAGTTAGTTTCGTATAAGCGGATCGGAAAAAGGAAGTAAGGATGCAAGTAAGGTGGGTAGTGTGTTTTGGAGGACGAAAAAAAGGGAAGAAAGGGGAACAGAAAAAATAAGAGAGAGAGACAGAGAGACAGAGAGACAGAGAGACAGCATATATGGAAAGGCATAGTCGTACATTTTAGACTTCTTATTCCCACTACAGCATCCAATATAAAAATATGTTACTTTATCATGGTTATTCTTTCACTTGAATACAAATACTGAATTAAATAATCGCTATGTGCTCATTTATGTTTGTTCATATTTATTAATGACAATATATGTATTAGCATATACTATCAATGCCCTTTTACTTTGCAGTCTCCTTAAATGAAACGGACCGTAAAAAATATATCTCACAGAAATGTTATGTTTTTTGGAAATGTGAAAGAATAAAAATAATAATGATAATGATAATAGTAATATAATAAAATAAAACCATGGTTATTAGAATATAATATGAACTGACTTATATATATATATATATATATATATATATATATATATATATATATATATATATATATATATATATATATATGTATATATATATATATATATATATATATTAGTTTAAAGTGATACATATATTTCGCCAAAACCTGGCATCCTCGGTTTGTAATATATCCCGATGTCATCGGATTTGTATTTTTTATCTCTTTACCGGCTTGTTGTTATTACAGCCGGGCCAAAAGGGCAAGTTGTTGTTTCCCACCATCAAATATGAAGAACGTGAATGCAACACGTGATTTGTATAAGTGTTTAAGGTTCATTTTTTTTTAAAAGCATCTATTGTTAAATTTAAGAAGGAATAGGTAAAATAAATACCTTTTGAAGCATTAAGCATTTTTATAAAAAAGAAAAATAATAAATCGAAACCGATTTTTTTTTCTTTTTTTTATTAAAACTAGCATTTTTTTGTTTTGTTAGTTTAAAGTGATACAGATATTTCGCCAAAACCTGGCATCCTCGGTGTGTAATATATCCTGATGTCATCGGATTTGTATTTTTTATCTCTTTACCGGCTTGTTGTTATTACAGCCGGGCCAAATGGGCAAGTTGTTGTTTCCCACCATCAAATATGAAGAACGTGACTGCAGCACGTGATTTGTATAAGTGTTTAAGGTTCATATTTTTTTTTAAAAAGCATCTATTGTTAAATTTAAGAAGGAATAGGTAAAATAAATACCTTTTGAAGTTTTAATAAAAAAATTAAAAAAAAATCGGTTTCGATTTATTATTTTTCTATTTTATAAAAAAAATTGATATCGCATCTTAATGCTTCAAAAGGTATTTATTTTACCTATTCCTTCTTAAATTTAACAATAGATGCTTTTTTAAAAAAAAATATGAACCTTAAACACTTATATATATATATATATATATATATATATATATATATATATATATATATATATATATATATATATATATAGTGTGCATTCCAATGACCAAAGGAAATAAAAAGTCAATCCATAACCATACATGTCATCTGATCTTACAATTTCTTCATCCTCATATGTTGTCGAAGGATCACAAGCAAATTTTCCTGCTGTACTTTCAATCTCTTTACTTTCCTATATCAGCGAATACTTTCAATTCTACTTGATCACGCCGACAAACAAAATGAAACCCTCTCATATGTTTATATCGTAGTTATTATATTTTGGTGTTTATTTTTTTTCTAAATGAAATGCTTTCATCATATACGACGCGCGTTTCGCACCAGAAATGTAGACGAATATATAGTCTTCATCTCGAATCTGTTGCTCATCTGGGAAAATTACGCATTATCAACAGGTATACACACCTCGATTCAGAGACATGGGGAAAAGAGGATAGAAAAAGTTCACAAAAAGCCCTTGACAAAGGTAACAGAAGACCAAAATAATATATATATATATATATATATATATATATATATATATATATATATATATATATATGTATATATATATGTATATATATTTTTTAATATAGTTTTAATGGTTGAGAAACTTCCGAGACTATATATGTATATATGTATATATATATGTATATATATATGTATATATATATATATATATATATATATATATATATATATATATATATATATATATATATATATATGTATATCATGTATCCGCATAATATATATATATATATATATATATTTTATGCGGATACATGATATATATATATATATATATATATATATATATATATATATATATATATATATATATATATATCATGTATCCGCATAAAATGTTATAAGGAGGTATACTATTTTATGTATCGACTTTCAGTATTTACTTCAAAAGTGCTCGAAACGTGAGTAGAGCAAGGTAGCACATTATGAAAATATATTTATGGCAATTAAGCTACACAGAGGCTTCCGCGTTTCATTCCCGTAGGGAATCGTTAGGCTAAAATGCATGGAGTTAGTGTTGCCGGGTTACTTTATATATACACGTGGTGTTTAGTCTAGCTAGTTTACCAATCAGATTCTTTGTTAATGTTTCCATTAGCCAATATTAAAAGTGCTCAATCTTAGGTTCAAGCAGTCTGTTTAGTGTACTCGGGTTTCATCGATTTGATCATGCTAAATCTGGAGTAGAAACCGGCTGGTAGAAGCAGATCGAATCCTCTAGCACCGTTCAGTAGGCGAAGAATCATAGTAAAGCGGGGGAAATCACAAAGCACAGGTTCAAGTCAGGCGGTGCTCACTTTCATGTATTCCCCCATTACACATATTTCGTGTTCGTAAAAAAAAATATGTGTGTTGTTATTGTTCGTTTAAGGAGGATTTTTTCATTTTCTATTTAAAATTTATTTTATTTAAAAGTTTCTTCATTAGTGTTATTTTTTATTTAAGCGTGTCTGCTTACAAAATGTTTTTATGCGAGTTGTCTTACTTTCTATCACGATTTCCGATATCTATAGACAAGCTTGAGTGCCTGCTATATATATATATATATATATATATATATATATATATATATATAGCACGCACTCAAGCTTGTCTCTCTCTCCTTCTCTCTCTCTCTCTCTCTCTCTATATATATATATATATATATATATATATATATATATATATATCATTAAATAGTACGAACGACTTGTGTCTACATATTTTTTCTTTGATCCTTTCTAAGTGCTTTATTAGAATTCGCTGATGTATTTGCGTGTATCATTTAAAAAGAAATTTCGATAATAGTGAACACATCTTAAAATGCTTCTAATAATAATACTAATACTCTATGAATCACACAATTCCCCATAAAACCATTACTAAATATGTAAAAATAAAAGTTCTTTACTTGAAACCCACCATTGAAGATGGCTCCGGATGGTTCCGAAAGTACTAGGAAACACAGCGAATACGGCAAATACATCGGCCAATTCCAGTTCGAAACTCGAAAACTAATAAGGAACTTCAAGAGTCAAAGAAAACTTATCCGTAATATTGAATGAAATATGTCCGGGAATGTTACGCTTTCTTGCCTTGACAGAGTACAAAACCGACTTCGCCATCTAGTGGGAGATGTCCTCTTCTCTTCCCTACAGCCATTTTCTCACAAGAGAGACGTTGATAGTCTTTCTCTGCTCTATCGCTATTTTCATGGTCGGTGCTCACCTGCGCTTCAATTTATGGTCCCCCTATAAATCATTCTAACTCGTTTAGCTACAACCACTGTCAATAATTTCCCTTCGCTCGTCTGTGTATCTATAACTAAACGGAACTTCCATGAGCAAAGTTTCTTTTATAGAACCGCTTGTCTGTGGAACACAGTACCATGGGGCTGCTTCCCGGTTTACTAAAATATTGCCGTTTTCAAGTCCAATGTAAACAAATTCTTGTTGGGTCGCCCTCTTAAATAATCAATTTTCTTTTTATTCCCAGCCGTGTGGACTACATTAACCGTTTACTGAATGGTATTACCTACGAAAGCACGAGTGCTAAAAAAGATTTCACCACCGTTCCAACGCTGAACTTATTTTCTCGTTATTTCTGACGCGGCCATTGTTATCCTGGCAAAGAAGATTATGGCACTAAAATCTGTCTTTGTAGCTTTCTTACCGGCCTCGTCAAGAGCCAATCAGGCTTTGAGCAAGAGACTTTCCCCTTCTAATCCCCTTTCTCGACCGGACGTTAATCTGCTTTTTGAGTAAGTGGTCGGGGCTGGATAAGCGAGGCGAAACCGTGGCGAAAGTCGACTGGCGCTTCTCAGACGAATCTGAAAATGACTTCACCCTCGCCTACCACCACAAGCAGGAACTGCAAAAGCTGGACAATGTGTTTGATCGTCCGGGAACTTCTCAGCGATTTTGATGGATGGAAATGAAAAAAACTTATTTGCATCATCAGCAGGCGCATCCGGCGTTGCCCCAGAATGAATGCTAACACTCGTATACTTCTGCTCCCAGTTCTGAACCCCATATTACTACATTTATTCTTATTCTTTTCATTTCCATCATTTTTCATTTTTCAAGTTATTCTGTATACTGAACCCTTACTTTCGGTACATCGTCCATATAGCTTATTTTAATGTGATATTTTTTAATATATAAATCATTATATTAATAGATATGTTTAATCGTTTCTCATGTGTGTGCGTGTTTGTTTCTTGTATATACGTGACTTATCTGTCGATAACTATATATATATATATATATATATATATATATATATATATATATATATATATATATATATATAGTTATCGACAAATAAGTCACGTATATACAAGAAACAAACACACACATATTAAAAGCCCCCTTTACTAAGGCCGGACACTCTGAGTGAGTTTTATAACAAGCAGTACTACTAGCTTCATTGCGAGATCCAACACAGTTTGTTGTTGTAGATCACTATTCGATGCTCGTTGTAAAATACTAGCCGACTTGGTATTTACAAAGTTTAATTCTAAGCTAATTTGTGGTGGCCAACGTGACAGACACGTGTTTTGTCGTTTCTACGACTCATCAGCGCGACTAGACTTAGTGAAATTCGAAACCGGAACACTAGTGACTGCGGCCGACGCTCTAACAGTGAACTAAGAACCTACTAGTGGTAGTGGAAGAAATTGTATCGCAATATAAATGGTGTTATATACAGGGTGATTCATAAGTCACTTAGCTATTAATTTTTGAAATTCTAAAGTTAAAAAATACGGTAATACAAAACAGAAAGTTTATTCAACAAATTCATTCATGGGAGTTTACAATTACAGCAAATTCTCAAAATTTCAACCTTCGTTCTGCATGCATAGCTCCATTCTTTTTTGCAAGGAATTTACGACTCTTTGTAGCATATTTGATTGATTATGGTGTTGTGCGAAGGAGACTTTCTGTTCACATCACGTTTCCATTGCCTTTCAACAAGTGTGGGAGATTCATCAGATTTGGCCATAGGAATAACAATAAAAATTCGCTCTTCAATTGTAAATGAGATACTGCCTGAAAAAAAACACATATGATGATTTACACACATTTAAATAAATAAAAATAAATATATATAGAAACAAATATATAAACGAACAAATTTAAAATAACAAATAGCAGTAATTAGAGAGTAAGATAACAATTATCAAAAGTTCAAAGTATGTTTGTGCTTCATATGGTAATCATTTTAAATAGCTAAGTGACTTATGAATCACCCTGTATAACATTTATACTTTTCTTATAACATTTATACTTTTCTTATAACATTTATACTTTTCTTATAACACTTATATTTTTCTTATAACATTTATACTTTTTTTATAACACTTATACTTTTCTTATAACACTTATTCTTTTCTTATGACATTTATACTTTTCTTATCACATTTATACTTTTCTTAATAGATTTATACTTTTCTTATAACATTTATACTTTTCTTATAACACTTATACTTTTTTTATAACACTTATACTTTTCTTATAACATTTATACTTTTCTTATAACATTTATACTTTTCTTATAACATACTTTTCTTATAACATTTATACTTTTCTTAATACATTTATACTTTTCTTAATACATTTATACTTTTCTTATAACACTTTTTCTTTTCTTATAACATTTATACTTTTCTTATAAAATTTATACTTTTCATATAACATTTATACTTTTCTTAATAGATTTATACTTTTCTTAATACATTTATACTTTTCTTATAACACTTATACTTTTCTTATAACATTTATAATTTTCTTATAACATTTATAATTCTCTTATAACATTTATACTTTTCTTTTAAGATTTATACTTTTCTTATAACATTTATACTTTTCTTATAACACTTATACTTTTCTTATAACATTTATACTTTCTTAATTCATTTTACACTATCATTTAATTTGGTACATCTATTCCTTCTTAACTATGTCTATTATACTTATTTACATCTAATATATAAAGTAGAGACGTTTTTTCCCCTGTACCTTCTCGGAGTATAGGAAAATAACCATATACAAAACAGGTTACTAAACTCACCGCTATACTACACTTACTCACTCGAGCGTGTTTTAGTAAAGTTGTTATTATTTTTTCCAACCTAACACTCAATATTACATTTGGCCCACCACAACGTCTCTCCGAAAAAACAACTCCATATAGGTGGTAGCAAAGACTTTTCCCCCTAACAATTGTGTACTGTGACTACACTCATCGACACCGGGAAGTAATAAACACAGTTGTCCTTATTTATTATTTGCCTGGTATTAATTTACTACATAATATAAAACAATACGCAAACAAATAATGACCGCTCCCGTCGAATCCTATGATATTCCGCGAATATCAGATTACGTTTTTCCTATTTCTAACTATCATTTCCACATTTACATTCATTCCGGAATCAAGCGAATGACATTAACGAACACAGTTCCTGCAACATTTATTCATCAAATATGGCGGCTACAATTCCTTCATTAAATCAACTTCCTACTTAATTCAATAGCCGCCAAGGTGCTGTTAGACCCCGACACATTTATATTT
>OY744526.1:26526797-26544297 GCA_963556195.1 Sepiola atlantica | reverse complement strand
TAATATTTATATTTTGTCCTACTGTTAACATTTATTGTCATAGAAATACTCACACCCTCCATATTTATTTCAGTCACCCAATCATTTTTACCGATTTCTTCTTATCTGTAAAATCTATTGGCAGATAGGGGGGTAGATTTCTATTTCTACTCGCTGACGGAATGAGAACAATCAACGCATGTGGCCGTTGATTAAATAAAATGTTTAGTTTTAAATTTAGTACAGGTTCTCGAGTTCAACATAACGATTCCAAAGTACGACTGTTAGATCCAAAAGTTCGAACAAGTGCACATGGAGAGGGTCGGCTTGCGTTAGCCCCCTTTTGAAATAAATTTGGTTTCAGATCAGAATTATGTGCATTATGTTCGGGAGCCATTGGGAATAAGAAGGTAATCCCCAAATCTCGTTTCGTGGGGTTGCTATTTACTTCTTTCATATCTGTGTAAATTCTTTACATTAAGTTAGAAATTTATTTTTTATAAATTTGTATAAGTAAACATAATGGCATTTACGCGGGAAAAATGGAGTAACCCAAGAAACTCCTGCTTTCAGCCTCGAATCTCATGTTGCTATTTTCATTTTGTAATTTTTGTAAATATCAATTATGAACTTAAAAATGTTACAAGCATTAATTTTTGTTTTGTTTAATACTTTAGCTGCTTATTGTCTGAGTCATATTATTACAATCGAGCAATCTAGACATTTATTTTTATTAATTTCGTAAGGAGTTGTTTAGGTCATAAACGAAAAATTCTCAAAATCTTCCTCACCGGAATAAGTATTTTTTTAAAGGATTAAAGCGAATTACATTCTTAGTGTAAAGAACATGACACAAGGTTAAAAAGGAAGACATCGAATACAATATGGATATGTTAGATGCAATTCTACGTGGGTCTGAAGTCGAAGATACGACTGATTTTTCTTATATATATAAGATAACTAATTATATGAAGATTCATTTAAAAATCTATTCATGCAGACGGAGATGTGTTAATTTGCAGAGTTCACTGTTCATATATGTTGACAGATATAAATTTACTGACAAAACCGAATGTTTTATCTGATAGCAAAAAAACAGAATAAAAACTGAGGTCAAACTGTCTGGTTGAGAAACGTCGTTCCAGACGAATAGAGAAATAGAAAGATTGTCACAAGTGTTCGCAAAAATCAAGGTCACACGATTTTGTGAAGATTGAAATTGAACAATATTCAATTCAACGAATTTGCCGCCCAAGCCTTATCAAGTACTTCGGCAAGTGTAAAGCTTATTATAATAAATAGTTCATGTCTATCTGTAACCGAAATTATGTCGCATTTCCTATACAACCCCCCACATATATATATATATATATATAGTAGTAAGTTTTTGAAAGGCTGTGGGCAATGCAATTCCGGGTAAGATGCAAGTTGAAAGGAAAGGAACAAAAACAATAAAAATAAATCGAATACGATATAAGACTTACTATTTATTTTTCCTTTTTTTTCCTTTTTTTTTTTTTTTTTCTTACATAACAGCAAGAGTGTTTTAGCTGTCCGGGTGATTAAAAATCACTATTTGATATTTCGGGAAAAGACATCCCTTTTTCAAAAATAATTAGACCAGAAGAAGAATAATATTCTTCTTCTGGTCTAATTATTTTTGAAAAAGGGATGTCTTTTCCCGAAATATCAAATAGTGATTTTTAATCACCCGGACAGCTAAAACACTCTTGCTGTTATGTAAGAAAAAAAAAAAAAAAAAGGAAAAAAAAGGAAAAATAAATAGTAAGTCTTATATCGTATTCGATTTATTTTTATTGTTTTTGTTCCTTTCCTTTCAACTTGCATCTTACCCGGAATTGCATTGCCCACAGCCTTTCAAAAACTTACTACTACTATACCCAGCAATGCTTCAAGCAAACTACCATTCTCTACTATATATATATATGATATATATATATATATATATATATATATATATATATATATATATATATATATATATATATATATATAGAGAGAGAGAGAGAGAGAGAGAGAGAGAGAGAGAAAGAGATGAGAATCTTACAGAATGTGTAGATAAAATAATTAACACTAGAAGATGACGTCAACAAATAGGTGGTGGACTGATATTTCATTTACTTTTATTCAAGAAGGTTCGTCAAGTCATTCGTATATATATATATATATATATATATATATATATATATATATATATATATATATATATATATATATATTATGTTTCCCTGTGTTATTGTTTTTTAGGATAAAGACAACTGAACGTATTCGGCTATATTACGGTGAAGCATTTTACCTAAATGCTAGAGGGTGAGTTATTTCCCTTCCAACATGTGTCGCCCCTATATGGAGAACGTATATATACTTATTTATAAAATATAATTATCTCCGGATACGTGTTTCGCCGTCATACGGCTTGTCAGCTTGGCTATATATATATATATATATATATATATATATATATATATATATATATATATATATATATATATATATATATATATATGTAAAGTTAGGTATGGGTATATGTTTACATTTGTATGTATAGAATTCAATCCTAAACTAGGCAACTGATTATTATGAATTTTTGAACACAACTGCTAGGCGTAAGGGGACGTAGTGTGGGCTATATTATGTTTTATTTGGTTTTATGCAAAAGGGAATCGATGTAGTAGAATCCTTTCGTTCAAACTCAAATACCTTCGATTTTTTTGTGAAAAATTAGAATAGATATTAGTAATAAATATTCCTCAAATTTCAGTTTCTTTAGAGTATTTTAACGTGTAGTATAGGGCATAATATTGGCACGGCCTCCAATGTAAAAATTCAAATATTTCAGATTTGTATTAAATTTGCATTAGACCCCAATTAAGCAAGATTCTCAACATTTTCAATTTGTTCTTAGGATCCCACCAGTTTAACCCTTAAATGTTAGACATTTTCTAGAATCAAAATAATGTAACGGATTTTGTATCAACATTAGAATAAGGATTCTAAACTTAAGCGTTTGTAGCTTTATATTTTGATTTTAATCTTCGTAAGGGGGCATGCAAGTAGAACAAAAATTTTCTAAACTGTTCTGTTCGACGAAATTGATTTTACCAATCCTGAGACGGGTATTTTTGTAGTATATATATACAGGGTGGGCAAAAATAAGGGTCCTATTTTTAAAAATTTATAACTTTTTTATTTATTGATTTAAAAATTTTTTTTTTTAGAATAAGTAAAGGACCCCTTCCGAAGCAAGCATGAGCCGTATTAGCCCTAAGGAACGTACCCTCATTTAGAAAACATTATTTTTGCTTAAAAAACTCAAAACAGTGTAAAAAACAATACTTTAGTTTTTGTAAGTTTTAAGAAGTGTTTTTCGGCTAAAATTTGTTTTGTTTATTTCAAAAAATCTCGGAAGGGTCAGTCTACACACACATAAAGTTTGGTGAATTTAACTTTTATTTTGTGGAAGTTATTCAAATTCAAGTTATTCAAATTTAAAGATAGGACCCTTATTTTGGCCCACCCTGTATATATATATATATATATATATATATATATATATATATATATATATATATATATATATATATATATATATATATAATATGGTTCGTTCACTTAAAAGCATTGCTGGGTTTGTATTAAAATTGAAAATATAAGCCAATATCAATGCAAGATTATAGTTATTATTATTTATTTTATTTTAATCTTATTAATTTCGGAATAAAATTCATTATCAGAGTTGACCAGTATTGTGTCATTTTTTTTTTCATCAAAAAACAAGAGTAAACAAACTTATTTCTTTTCTTACTTGATAAACGCCCTTGGTGCGATGTATCCATGCCGGTGTATTTTGGTGGTTATGAATTCAAATTATGGCGTCGAACGAAGAAGAGCGTTGGCTCGCTCATAGTTGATAAAAATTATATGGTTCGTTCATTTAAAAGCATTGCTGGGTTTGTATTAAAATTGAAATATATATATATATATATATATATATATATATATATATATATTTATTTTGGTACAGAAAAATTAGTACAACATTCGTACTGTCGGTTTTAAGCACAGAAGGACTTAATCATCCGGCTCTCTTCAGCTTCTATGACGACAGAAGCTGAAGAGAGCCGGATAGCTAAGTCCTTCTGTGCTTGAAACCGACGGTACGAATGTTGTACAAATTTTTCTGTACCAAAATAAATAAATATTACGCTCTTAATTTTTAATTTTTAACTTTAATTCTCAAATAATCGAGCACTTTGCTGGGATTTTTCCTGCTACATTACAAAGAAGTTTATATATATATATATATATATATATATATATATATATATATATATATATATATATATATGTATATATATATATATATATATATATGTATATATATATATATATATATATATATAAACTGATAGAAATATTAAATCTTTTCTTTTTGGATGAACCACAAAGACCGTTTCATTCAGTGCATCAAGATAATCCATGATATTTGATTCAGATAACTGAAAATCAAAAAATAAATAAATTATTAAAAAAAAAAAAAAATGAAATGAATAAATTCGAAAATAAAAACAAAATGGCTTCCGTGATGAAATTATTTTTTGTTATATTTTAAGCCTCGTGGAGACGTCACTATTGCGACAAGATTGTGAGTTAAGAAAAAGAAATACAATACAATGCAGAGTGTGTTCATAGGTGAGTATATATATATATAGATTTATAGATTTATCTATAGGTATACATAGAAGCTCAGAGGAAGAGAGAAAGAGAAAGAGATAGAGAGCAAAAGAGGTGGATTATATCGATCGCAATTAAACGACGAGTTTATCGACTTTATATATTTTAACGTTAACAGGAAGTAGGGAGGGAATTCAAAAGGTAAGCAATTACCACATGCCTTTTGAATTCCATCACTGCTCCTTGTTTTCTTCAACTGTACTAACATTCAGGAATTTAAATGTAATGTGAAAAAACATCTTGCTGCACAACTCCACACTTACGATGCCCCTATAAATCTGGCCTCTAACTCACAGTAGCACGTTAAACAAGTCATGAAGCCACTTGATGTAAGGAGCTAAAAGACATTCTACGTCAAGGTCAAAAACTAGCCAACGATAAGTGTTATATATATATATATATATATATATATATATATATATATATATATATATATATATATATATATATATATATTTCGACCCAGGAAACAGCAATTCTTCTCCCTTTGTCAGAAACATCGTTCATTGGATGTGAGGACTAAAGAAAAAAAATAAGGGAAGCGAGATTTATGAAGCTTCCAAAAGTAAACCCAAGCTCTACTTTCTACTCTCCTATGGTTGCAATGGCCTTGTTTAGGGTATATTCACCCTATAAAAATAAAAAATAAAACAAAAGAAACATGGGAAGCTGTAACCTCTCTCTCTCTCTCTCTCTCTCTCTATATATATATATATATATATATATATATATATATAGAGAGAGAGAGAGATTATATCGATCGAGTTAGACCAGTTTGTCAACTTTTTCTATATTTTAACGTTGACGTAACCATGGTTTTGGAATCTGTAACTATTATTTCTCATTATGGTTTCTATTCGTGTTCAGTATGTTATTAGTAAAATAAGTAAAGCGGTAGACCATAGTCGAAGGCGACCCGAAGGCTCCCTTTTCATTAGCTGCTACAGGGCGTTACTCTTTTCCCTTGCTTACTCCACTTACACTTTGATCCTCACCTTATAATGCTGAATATCTAGCAAGGATAGCATAAAGTACTATATTTTAGTCTTCTGTATGATTCGACCGAGGATTGAACCCTGGTCTCTCGACCCATGAGCGAACACTCTTACTATTATGCCAAATGGGCTGGTGTGTTATTAGAGAACTGTTAATGTAGAAGAACATTAGAAGAAAAAAGAAATAAAAAAGGAAAGGAGGGAAAGACAAAATAAATAAGGGAAAGAACAGAAGTAAGTAAGAGGAAGAATGAAAGGAATTTACAAAAAGAGGACAACAAAAAGATAATAAAAGAAAAATAGAAAAGATATATTTATCTTTTCTATTTTTCTTTTTGCCTGATGAAATGAAAATAAAATGAAATTAAAGAAAAAGAATAGAAAAAAAAAAGGAAAAACACAAGTAAAGAAAAAGGAGAGAAAAGACAAGAGAGAACAAAAAAAGCTAAGAAAAAAAAAACGTAAAAGAAGTTAAAAATGAAAATAAATAAAAAGAAGGCCGAGGGAAAGAAAAGAAAAAGAAAGAAAAGGACAGAAAAAAGTGAGTGAAAACTCAAGGAACGAAAACAAAAAGAAAACAAAAAAAGAAGAAGGGAAATAGAAAGCCAAAAAGGACAGAAAATAATAGAAAAAAGAAAGAGATAAAAACAAAGGACAAAAACGATAGAAAAAATAAAGAAAATACAAAAAAGTAGAGAAAAATAATGAAAAGGGAAATTTTAAATCGTTTGACATTTCTTTTTAAAAATTAAACAGCTGTATAGCTTAATTGCCATAAATATATTTCCATAGCTTACTACCTAGCTCTACTTACGTATCGAGCACTGTTACAGTAAATACTGAAAATTGATACATAAAAAATTATATATCCTTATAAAAAATTATGTGGATACATGAAATAGTAATATATATATATATATATATATATATATATATATATATATATATATATATATATATATATATATATATATTATATATATATATATATATATATATATATATATATATTCGATCATACACTACTAGTCCAAAGTGTTTTTCCACCCTAATTTGTATTTTTAATGAAACAATTTAAGCTCATGATGGTGATTATCTCTATTTAAAAGTTAGAAATGTGTATATTTTTATATATCTGTATGTACAGGATTCACCCCATGACTGATAAAATGACCATTATGGATTATGGAACACAGTCGTTAGGCGTAAGCGTGCGTAATGTTGCCAACAGTTAGTTCAATTAAGTTGAACGCAAATGGAGCAAAGCGGAGGTTGAGGACTTTCGTGAAAATTCAGATACATCCGATTTTTGTGAAATTTTAACAATAGTTATTAGACAAAAATTAATAAATATCTCAAGATTTCAGTTTCTTTGCAGTATTTTAAGGGAATTTTTAGGAGCATAATACGAACGCAACCTTAAATTTTTAAATTAAATAATTCAGATTTACATTAAATTTAATCCATAGTCATTAGACACCAATTAAGCAAGATTCCCTGAATTTCAATTTCTTCTTAAATCCTCTTAAGCTTAATCTTTAAATTTTAGACATTTTCTAGAATCGAAATTATGTAATGCATTTTGATCAAAATTGAAATAACTATTCTAAACATAAGGTTTAGTATCATAAATTTTGATTTTCATTGTAAGTAGAACATAAAAGTAGTGAAAAACTGTTCTGCTCGAGGAATTATTTTTACCTGTCCTCGTACGGGTATTCATTTAGTTCATTACAATAATTACAAGACTTTCTGGGCCACCTTAAGTAGAAATTAAAAAAAAAAACACACACACAACTTTTGATTCGTGCCCCTTTGGCCGATATCACTGCTTCACATATTCTCGTCATTCTCGTCATTCTTTCCACTAAAAACTGGAGACACTTCTGCTCAGCTTTTCGTAAAAGTTGTAAGAGATGAGCCGCATTTGTGGGATTTTTCGGTCAATTGCATCACCCACCAGTTCAGCGTATTATTAGCAAAACAAGTAAAGTGATCGACCGTAGTCGAAGACGACCCGAAGGCGACCCGAAGGCTCCCTTTTCATTAGCTTCTACACCGAGCCACCTTCCAGATGCATGCTGCATTATGTTATGATGCCCAGTCTGATGCAATTTGCCCATCATCTGGTGCAACCTACGACTTTGCAATCGTCAAAACTCGTCCACACCATAACAGAGCGTCCTCCATGCTTTACGGTTTGTGTCACACAGGATGTTGCAGCTCCTTCACCAAATCTTCGCAGCATATACACCTTCCTATTAACACCGAAATGTTGAACCCTGATTCGTCAGTCAAAATAACTGCCCTATTATCCAGTTTTTATGAACATTGACGCACTGGAGCCTTTTGACATTTGTTGTCTTTTCAATAGCTATTTTTTCACAATATTGGTTCATTTATAAAGTGACATCTGAAGCAGTCGGAGGTTTGTCACGCAAGTTGGTGACTGATGAAATGGTTATTCGCTCTTGTTGGTTTTTGTCTGACAATCTGACGTTTGGTAGTGTTTTGTTCTGTTTTCTGATGTCCCCTAATAGTATAATCCACGATAGCTATGGGACCTTCTATTAAGATAATTCTCTGCTTGAAGATCCTTGTTTTGTAAAGTGATCCCTTGTATGTGTTCAATGGTAAGTTTACGTGCTTTGGACATTTCGTTGAGAAAACAATTTTGACCCAGAAGAAATTTGCAAAGATTTGGTTTTAATTTAAACAAAATTAAAATAACAGATTTCACTACTGGGCAGCAAGGTACATTGGCAGCATAGATAAAACAGGTAGTTTGTCGCAAGTAATGATAGTCTAATGTGAGTTCAAATGAGGGTATATTGTAACTATTAGAAAGCATTTTGTTCATTCTCAGTAACAAAAAGAATCTGGTTATTCTAAAATCAAAGTACTAAGGAAGATATGTCTTTTGTATCATAAATAAAACCATTGTGATGATAAATACGTTTTTAGTAACAATACAACTTTAGGATGAGAAATTAAATGTCTTGAAGGAGGCCACATACTTTTGACTGGCAGCATAGATGCGATGACACATTTAAAAAGAAAGAAAGAAAGAAAGAAAGAAAAGAGAATACAGAAATGAAAGTCAGACAAAAACGAAAGAAAGAAAAAAGAGAAAAACACCCAAAGGAAGAAAGAAAGAAAGAAAGAAAAGAATCAAAAAAAGAAAAAAGTTAAAAGCAATGAAAGAAGAAACAAAAGAAAAAGAAGTAAAGAAAGAAAAAGAAAAAGATAAAAACAACAAAAGAAGAAAGAAAGAAAAAAGGAAAAAATAAAAACAATAAAAGAAAGAAAGAAAAAGAAGTAAAGAAATAAAATAGAAACAAGAAAAGAAAGGGAAATCATTTTTCAAGGTTATAGAAATAAAATAAAAAAAACATCCGACAGAAATAGAATTCTTTTTTTCTGATAAACTTATCACATTAAGTGCCCAAGAAATCGATAAACAACAAATTGATTAGAAATATGAGATAGAATATATTTTTATATTTGAAAGAAGACAAAATTCCGTCATTATTTTGGCTGAGAAATTTGTATGTCATGTTAGAGTTAGGAATTTGTATGTCGGAGAAAAACTGCTTCGCTTATAGTGGGGAGGCTGAATGCAAAAATGCAACATAATCGTGCAAATGATAATACAAGCATCAAAATTGGCATGATGACTCCATAAAGTATACTAAACCTAGTTGTCCAACTAGCCACCTAAAAATTTAAGATGGCCGCCACCAGGAGCTCGCGATAACGATATTCCTTAGTGCTCATATCTCTCGGATTTTACATGACATCTTGTCTGTCCTAAGGTCTAATCTGCCTCGAATACTCTTGTTGCGTTACCTCCCCTCCAAAGGAGGGGGTCTAATGTTTTGTATGTCACAATCAAATAAAATATATGTTTATTATCGAATGCAAATACACCAATCATAAACAGAACAATTAAATAATAATAATTATTATTAATAATAATAATAATAATAATAATAATAATAATAATAATAATAATAATAATTCAGGGTGGTTATATAAAAGTGCTGAATAATAGATAGAGCCGTATATTTGAATATGAAGTTGTACGCGTATGCATGTGTTCCTGCGTGGGAGAAGTTGTGTGTACGTTTGAGTCTGGGTCTTGAGGTGTGTGTGCTTGTGTTTGCATCTGTGTGTGGGCTCTCTGTCTGCTTTTGGGGCGGGCCTGAGTATGTGTATATGCGTATATATATGTGTGTGTGTATGCGTATAATCAATATTAGAGTCATCACGTTAGCAGTGATCTTGTTGTGTGATGAGTATAGTTAATGTTCCGGACTCTCCATACTACAGCTGCATCGTATAGACGTCTTCTCCACATTTGTAGAATATTAGGTCGGTTTTGTAGCCTCATCTAGCCATAGCAGCATTTGAGCTCTTCATCCTTGTCATCAGGCGGTTTCACTGGATCCACACTGCTTTTGAGCCAAGAAGGACTTCAGAAATAGGAGAGGGTCATCATCTAATATTTGGTCCATAGCTGTGGTTCGGCTTCTTCCTGAGATGATGCATGTATATGTGTATATATTTTTTTATATATGTTTATATATATATATTTTTTGTTTCTGCTGGAGATGGGGAATCCTACAGGATGCCAAACATTTACCCGTTAATTCAGACACTCCAACCGAAAGATCCTTTTAACATTCTAACCGTTACGTATGAGCTTAAATTTTTGTATCTCTCTTACACTTGGTTCACCGGGTATATTCGCCAGGTAGTTTTTGAAATTCTTTTTAATTGGCCCGGTTTCTCCTATAATTACTGGAATGATGGAGATCTTCCTAAGATTCCAGTTTCGTTTCATGTCGTACATAAGACCTTGCTATTTAGTTATCTTCTCCCTCTCAGTTGTGTTTAAGCCAGCATCATTAGAAACACTGACTTAAACTAGGGTTATGTATATATATGTGTTTGTAGATGAATATATATATATATATATATATATATATATATATATATATATATATAGAGAGAGAGAGAGAGAGAGAGAGATAGAAGAAAAAAGAGTGATAAATATGCGACGATTGTCCAAATTTATTTCAAATTTCAAATGTTCAATGCAAGGTGTAATCAGTAATAAACTAGTGTTTATTTTTCTTTCCTTAAGCCAAGGCTTTTCAAAGATCGAAATCTTATCATCAGAGGAGAAATACAGATGGATAAGTTGGCTTTCGAAAAAACCAAAGTTCAAATATTTGAAAAATATGAGAATTATTATTAAAAATTATTAAAATAATTTTTGTTAAAAAAACGTATTGAATGAAAAGAAAAATTCCGTGAAAAAGATATGCAAATTGTCCGGGTGGTAAATTTCCGTTGAAAAAGTCCGGTGAAAGTGAAGAAAAACTCTTTGCATGGGAGCAGATTGGAGAAGGTGCTCAAAAAGTAGGTAAGTCCAGATGCACTTAAAAGAGGTTGAGAAGAGGAAAACATATATATATATATATATATATATATATATATATATATATATATATGCGTATACTTTATGTACGTGTACGTCTGTTTGCATGTATGTATCCATATTCGATAATGACCTAAAGAAGTTCAGCTGATTTCTAACTAGAACTGAAAAATGCCTGTAAGTGTTTCGCCCCCCCCGAAAATGTATAAATAAAAAGTTTAATACCAAGTTGTTGTGGCCCTGTTTAAAGGGACCGAAATGAAGACACGAACACGGTATAAAGTAGAAACAAGTGTATTAAGAAAATAGAGTACAGAGGGAAGAAAATATGCGCCTGGTAAGTAGAGTTCGACTATCTTACTGGATTCCGGCGAGAGTTAATTGCCGTTGGCATTTATTGAGCAAAGAGGAAGAGTCCATGTTGTACATAGGTAAGTCACCATAACACCCCCTTCCAAGTATTACATTCGCAGGAGAATTAATAGCGTTTCCTTTTCGGGTCTATTACGATCAGATCCGTTAGTCTTCCCTTCTTTTTTGATTGTCTTGGTTCCGGAGCTGCCTGGGGATCTCAATGTCAAAGGTGTCATATATGTCTCTTATGAGAGAACTTAAGGCCTTGAATTATGTATACCATATTTCCAATCCGCTTCTCAATTGTCCCCAGTTCCCAGAACGATTTATAATTTTTAAACATTTAAAAAAATATATTTTCGCCTGGGACGTAACAGTTTCTTGGTACTGCATTTGTTCGTCCCGGTTTTGTCTGTTTTGGCAGCAGTTTGTCAAAAACGGATCTTATCTTGCGCGCAAACATTACATCAGCAGGGGATAATGAAGATGGTGTATTCGTGTTTGGCGTGATCCTGTACACCTGAAGGAACTGTTGTAGGGCTTTTTCCGTAGGAGTGTCTCTAGCTTCTTCAGGGCTCTTTTTAGTGTATCGACAAAACGCTCTGCTTGGCCATTTGATCTCGGGTGGTATGCTGGGGTCATAATATGTTCTATTTGGAACGTATCACAGAATTCCTTGAATTCAGCGGACGTGAACTGTGTTCCGTTGTCGCTGACTAAATAATCCACCACCCCGAAACGGGCGAACAATTCGTGGAGAAAGTTTATGGTTACTTCCGTCGTTGGACTTTTGCATCGGCACACTTCGGGCCATTTTGTGAAACTATCTACTACAATTAAATAGTTGAAACCGTCTAATGGGCCTGCGAAGTCTATATGGATCCTGGACCATGGTCGGTCCGTTTTTGGCCAAGGACTGTATTTGATTGGAGGTGCCTTCGCTGCCAATGCACAGCCTTTGCACGTCTTTACGATTTTCTCGATATCCTGGTCCATGTTAGGCCAATACACGTAGCTCCTCATCAAGCTCTTCACTCTTGTTGTCCCTGGGTGGCCAACATGGAAATCCTTCAGAATTCTCCTTTGAAGAGTTTTGGGAATGACGACTCTCTCACTATACCAGAGTACCTCATCGCATAGGGAGAAAATGTCTGAAGTTTTTTGGTCCTTTTCAATTAATTTAGTCTTGGTCATCTTAATAAACTCGTCACCGAGGGCTTCCATTTTTATTTCGTGCAGTGACACGGGGAGTTCCCTTACTGTGTTCCATAATGTCGAGTTAATTTCTTCTTCCGTTCGAAGAGAGGCAATCACAGTGTCTTCCAGGGGTTCACTACGTTTTGGGATGAGTCTTGACAATCCGTCAGCGTGACAGATCTTTTTCGAGGGGAGGTATTCCATCTTAAAATTATAATTTAAAAGGATTGTTCCCCACGTCTGCAGTCTGTTAGCTGTGTGCACGGGCAGACCTTTTTTGATCCAAAAATTGTGAGTAAAGGTTTATGATCCATTTGTAAAGTGAAAAATCTACCGTGTATGTAACGGTGGAATTTCGAGACTGCAAATATGATCCCTAAAGACACCTTTTCTATTTGGGAGTAGTTCTTTTCTGCTGGTAGCAGTGTCCTCGATGCGTGAGCTATTGGTTTATAAGTCCCGTCTGGCATTTTGTGTAAAATGCATGCCCCGATGCCATATGAGCTTGCGTCGCTAGCGACAATAATCTCTAAGTCTGGATTATAGTGAGTTAGAAAAAGATCGGATGTTAGGACTTTTTTCGTTTTCTCGAATGCCTCCTGGCATTCAGCTGTCCATTCCCACTCTCTGTCTTTTTCAGAAGTTCATTCATTGGAGCACGGAGGTTATGCATATTAGGTATGAAAACTTGGTAGTAGTTAGCCAGTCCGAGAAAACTTTGTAAAGATGCGATATTTTCAGGAGCCGGCATGTCCTGAATTGCAGTAGATCGTTCTGGGTCTGGTCTTCTGCCATCTTTGTCAATAATGTGGCCCAGATATTTGATTTTCTTCATAAAAAAATCACATTTGGCTTCTTTGAGTTTGAAACCGTACTCTTGGATTCGCGAGACAACTTTGTGGACGTGTTCCCGGTGTTGTTCTTTGGTATGACTAGTCATTAGAATGTCGTCCAGGTATGCTATCGCGAATTCCAGTCCGTTTAACATAGTATCCATTACCTGCTGGAATATGGCTGGTGCGACCGTGACACCGAAAGCGAGTCTCTCGAATTTGTATAACCCGCGATGGGTGTTAATGCATAGTAGTTTCGAGCTTTCTTCTTCCACGGGTATCTGTAAATATGCGTCACATAAATCTATTTTGGAGAGAAATCTTCCTCCATTTAATTTAGTAAATATTTCGTTTGGGCACGGAAGAGGATAATGGTAATCCTTTAGTGATGCATTCAATCCAGTCGAAAAATCGGCGCAGACGCGGATCTCTTTAGTTTTCTTTTTAACATAGACAGTCGGAGCAGCCCATTGGTTATATTCAATTTTAGAAAGAATGTCGGTCTTAACTAGTTTGTCTAGTTCTTCATTTATTTTCTCGAGTGAGGCGAAAGGTACGTTCCTTTTATTTTTAAATACGGGCTGGATGTTTTCCTTTAATTCAAATTTTGCCGCCATCTTTTTGCATCGACCCAGTCCATTTGAAAAAACTTATGGGAAGGTTTTTTTCAAATCTTCTTTTAATTTATCTGCTTCGGTTGTCAGGCTTTCTATTTTTTGGCAAAAAGCGTTAATTGGTAAATCCAATAGATTAAAATGGCTCACACACTCTGTCCCTAATAAATTGCAAGTGTTTCTTAACACGAACATTTTTAATTTTTTGGTTTTTCCGTTAAACTTAACGTTAGTTATAATCTCACCTTCGAATTTTATTTTTCCCCAGTCACCGACCTTGCTACATTGTTTGATTTTTACATGGTTGGTTTACCCAATCTTTTCCATGTCTGCAGGTTTATGATACTTAAATCAGACCCGGAGTCTAATTGTAACTTTATTCTTTCGTTAAGGATTTGTACTTGAACGTACTTCCTTATGTTTATGCTATCCTGTTCGTCTAATCTTGCGATTTTTATCCGGCTTTTAAATCCTTTATTTGCTCTACAATGTGGGCTCTCGTGTCCGATTTTGTTACAAATTAAACAAGTTTTAAACAGGTAGGGGCAATCCATATACCAATGAAGAGCACCACAGCGCGAACAGGGGCTAGGTAGTAATTTGTTTTGTTTTTTCTTGGGGAAATTTGGTTTTGGCGAAAAGTGAGAATAGTCACTCTTTTTGGATTGACTTGATTTTGAAGGAAAGTTAGGATATGATTTTTGTCGTACCTTTCTTATGTGTGCTATGCCCGATTCTTCTATGTCTTTCGAGTCTTGCTTCACGCTTACAAATTTCTCGCAGTCCTCTGCGACTTTTTGTAAGGTTATATTCGGCTCATTTTCTAGCTTATTCAGAACTCTGCGTCTTACTTCGGCGTCTTTAGCTGATATCAGTCCTTGTACAAAAATTAAACATTTAAAATCATCTGCGCTTAGTTCGGCAAGCTTGAAATCGTCACAGTGTTTATTTACTACTGATGCGAAAGTCGTGTAATCCTCGCAATCTTTTCTCGTTAAATTTATGCACTTTCATCTTTTCTGACAAAGGGAAATTTTGGGGCTAAACAACTCCGTCAATAACTTAACCGCTTCCGAGAAAGTTAAATCGCTGGTCTTACGGGGTAATATGTAGTCAACGAACTTTGTATGTTCGATGGTCCCTAATTTACGAAGGAGTAATCGAACTTTTTTAGCGTCTGCCCAATTTTCGCAATCTATGTTGTATAGATCTTCATACCTTCTAAAATATGAAACGAATGTTCTATCGTTGTCTGGAGAATAAGAAAAATTGTCAATTGTACTCCAAACAGTATTTTGGGAAAATGCGTATTCGTTCTCGGTATTTTGACCCGTATTCGATATTGTGTGTAGCAATAGTTGTTCAAACATTTGCTGTTTTCATCAGCTTTTCGTCGTTATTCGCGGCATTTTGTTGTTGGACAAGCAGTTTTTCTTAGAACCTAGCTTCCATTTGAGCCTGTTGTTCGGTTTGGAATTTAATGAGTTCTAACATCATAGCTATGAAATCTTCCATGTTTACCGTTGTGTCTTTATACAATACAGCCTTTTTCTTCTCTTTTATATTACGCTGTTAACGTAATTAGTTCTTCAACCAGAAAAAAATAAATAAAAGTCAACCCTTTTTTTATTTATTTTTTATTTGCTTGACAAAAAAAAAAGGTTTTTTTAATTTCGGCGGTAGTATTTTTCTTTTTTTTTCTTTGGAGAGAGAGTAGATCTTCGAATCCTTCGTCGCCAAGTTGTTGTGGCCCTGTTAAAGGACCGAAATGAAGACACGAACACGGTATAAAGTAGAAAAAAGTGTATTAAGAAAATAGAGTACAGAGGGAAGAAATATGCGCCTGGTAAGTAGAGTTCGACTATCTTACTGGATTCCGGCGAGAGTTAATTGCCGTTGGCATTTATTGAGCAAAGGGGAAGAGTCCATGTTGTACATAGGTAAGTCATCATAACACAAATAAATATTATTATTATTATTATTATTATTATTATTATTATTATTATTATTATTATTATTATTATTATTATTATTATACTAAATTTGAGTTAACCAACGTTTGTTTATCAAATGCTTTTTAGAGGTGTAAAAAGTAACAAGCTATTTTACCCATTGCACAACATGCTCTACATTAGAAGAAAGAGAATGAGTAAGATCTGATAAACAATGCTCTTCGAAGTGCAGCCATAGATAGTAGTGTCGTCTGCATAGATGTCAACAAATAATCCAAGAATATGATTTTGAAGCTAATTGATGAAAATCAAGAAGAGAGTTAGGCCTAGAATAAATCCTTGATGTTGGCCGGCGTTGATACGATGTGATTCAGACTTCTGCCAATCAACAACTACTTTTATAGATCTATGATTTGATGGTTGAGAAGACATTGTCATATATTCCAAAGTTTAGTAAATTTGTGAGACCACACTTTGTACCAGACCCTATCAAAAGGCCCCATATCAAAATCTTTTGGTAGGGTCTGACACAGGTTTTATTGTCATAGAAAAAGCTTGCATCGAAAGATTCTTTGATTCTAATCGATATTACAGTTATCACGTCAGCAGTTTATCTTGCAGTACCCTGAGTGCCGATAAGATTCCGAACTCCCTATAATAAAATGACCACGTATAATATTGTAATGACAATATGTATTGATTTATTAACCTCACCACCAGGACCGAATTCGAAACAGAGTACAGCCTAATATTGGGTAGTTAATGAACACCATTGGGGCGCCCAAAGCTAGTATCGCGCACGGCAAGATGAATCTGAAGAAGGCCTGAGATTATATTGGCCGAAGCGTTGAGAGAATACTATCCAAAATGAGAACAGTAATCTGAATAAAACAAATTATTGATCCTCATCTAAAAAATTCCGAAATACAAAAGGGTTGATTTGTCGTTTAACAGACGAACACACCTACACCAAAATAACAGCATAATCTTGAATTAGTCGAAGACGCTGCATTAGAAATTGTGTTTTTCGTGTTGTTATTGCAACGAAAGAAATTGGGAAAGCAGCAGAACTTTGGGTAGGATGGAATTACTCCGAAGACATTAGAAAGTAAAGAAAAAAAAAATAATAATCAAAGCCTCAAATTTATCAGGATTGAAGATGCTATTGATTCCAGTTCAAGATGACGAGATGAGAGAGATGTGTATCGATCTTCATGTTGCATGCGGTCGTAATGGGACGATCAGTCAGGAAGTTATAATGATGAAAACTCCGAAGGTCATGGCGATGATGCTGATTCAGAAGAACATGACAATAATGATGATGATGCTGATGAGAATGATGATGATTATGACGACGATGATGACGTGAGAATGT
>OY744526.1:26496797-26521797 GCA_963556195.1 Sepiola atlantica | reverse complement strand
TATCGTTTCGTCTCTTTGTCCACACAATCGGCATTTGCTGTTTTCCTGGGTTTTATCTATCTTTGCTTTAATACAGTTTGTCCTAATCGCATTGTTCTGTGCGGCCGTCAGCAGAGATTCCGTTTCTCTGTTCAAGTGTCCTTTTCTTAGCCATGACCAGCTGTTTTCATTGGCTTCATCGCTTGTGAGTCTTATAAAGCGTCCATGTAGTTGTTTTTCTTCCCACTTTTCCTTTCTTGTCTTTTTGTTTCTGGGTTCAGTGCTTCCGGAGTTGTTTGTTGGGCTGGTGTCTCTTGCTGTGGTGATCAGTCTTTCCGTGTTCTGGGTTACATATTTCTCCAGCTCTTTTTTGGTGTCTTCCACACAGTCTTCTATACTTACCAGTCCTCTACCTCCTTCATTTCTTTTCATGCAGAGTCTGTCCGTATCGTCTTTTGGGTGCAATGCATTGTGCATGGTCATTAGTTTTCTAGTCCTTTGGTCAAGGTGCCTGAGTTCTTCTTTGGTCCAGCCTATGAATGGTCCAGAGTATCTTATTAGTGATACAGCCCATGTGTTTATCCCTTTTACTAGGTTTCTGCTATATAGTTTAGTTTCTAAGAGTTTCCTTGTTCTTCGTAGATATTCTTTTCCAATCTTCTCTTTCATTTCTGTATATTTGATTGTGTCTGCTTCCAGAACTCCCAGGTATTTATAACTATTTTGTTCTCCTAGCGCCCTCATCTCCTCTTGGTTGGGGAGTTCTATACCTTCTGTCGTCTCCAGTTTTCCTCTTTTAATCTCTAGCAGTACACATTTTTCTATTCCAAACTCCATTTGGATATCCTGGCTGAATATCCTGGTTGTATTTATCAGCTTTTCCAGTTCTTTTTTGTTTTTTGAAAACAGTTTCAGGTCATCCATGTACATCAGGTGGTTTATTCTTTGTTCTGTATCCGTAAACCTGTATCCGACATCACACTTTCTGAATATGTAGTTGAGTGGCATCATGGCTATTATAAACAATAGTGGTGATAGAGAGTCTCCTTGAAAAATGCCTCTCTGTATTTTTATCTCAGACAGGTGTTGTCCTCCGGCTGTCAGTTTTAGTCTCCATGTTTCCATTGCTTTCTGGATGAAATTAATAATCCTGTCTGGTATCTTGTATATTTTTAAGCATTCAATTATCCATGTTTGGGGGATTCTGTCGTAGGCTTTCTTGTAGTCAATCCATGCCATGGTTATGTTCTTTTGTCTGCTCTTCACCTCCTTCAGGGTTTTTTGATCAATGTATAGTAGATCATGTGCCCCTTTTTGTCTTTTCCGGCATCCTTTTTGTTCCTCGGGGAGCAGTCCACGTTTGTCTCGGGATTGGTAGATTTGTTCTCTCAGTTGTGCTGTGAGAATTTTCCACATTATTGGTAGACATGTTATCGGTCTGTAGTTGCTGGGGGTCGTTCCTTTTTTGGGGTCTTTTTGTATTAATGTTGTTCTTCCTTCCGTCATCCATTCTGGTACGTCTGTTTTGCGGATACATCCACTCAGTTTCTGCGATAGTCTTTCATGCAGGGTCGTGAATTTTTAAAACCAGTATGCATGTATTCCATCGTGACCTGGTGCTCTCCAGTTTGCCATTTTTCTTAGGGTTTTCTTGATCGTTTCTTTGTTGATTTCTGTTTCGGTTCCTTCTTCGATTTCCTGCAGTTCATCTTTCATGTTTTTCAACCATTGGGCATTCTTGTTGTGCTTTTTTGGTTCTTCCCATATCTTGCTCCAGAATTGTTTTGTTTCTTTTGGGTTCGGTTGCTCTGTCGTTGTTTTTTCTCAATTTACGTTTTTGTAAAACTGGCTTTCATTGGTCCTGTTCTGTTTGCTCTGTTCTGATTTGTACCTGTATCGTCTCAGTCTTCCTTCTATTGCTGCTATCCTTTATTTTATTTCTTCATGTTTCTCATTTAGTTTTTCCTTGCGTTTCTGATTTTTGCTTCTTAATCGTTTCATGTCCTCCTTCCTTCTGTTCACGGTTTTAGCTTCTTTCCGAAGTTTGGTGATCTGGGTTTCCAGTCTGATTTCCCATCCAGGTTTTGTCGGTCCTTTCTTTTGTCCATTCTCTTCGTTTCTTAGTTTCATACTTACCGATTTTGCCCCTGCATATATCAGGTTGTTTAGGTCTGTAATAGTTTCTGTTGGGATGTGTGTGAGGAGTCTGTTTACTCTTTCTGTTTCTGCTTGTAACTTCTTCGCTACTTCATTCCTGAGAGATGAGAGTTTTGTTTTGTTTTCTAACATGTATCGTCTAATGTTCTCCACTTCACTTGCTTCTTTTTCGTTGAGTTCTATCTCAGCAGGTTCTGTGGTTCCGCAGTTTTCTATCTCACCTGGTTCTGTGATTCCGTAGTCTTCAATCTCTTCAGTTTCAGTGTGTATGTTTTGCCCGTCATCTTCCTGTGGTTTCTCCTTCGGTGGTGTTACTTGCTCCGTTTCGCCATTAACCTTCTGTCTGATTTCCTTCAGTTCCATATCCGAGAACCATCCTCGCTTGAAGATCTGTCTTGCTTGATCTGCTATCCTTTGTTCCGTTGTATGGTAGTCACTAGCAATGTCCCAGAGATGTTTCATTCGTTTTCGGTCGAAATAAATTATACTCCTGACAACTACGATGCGTATGTGGATTTTTTATTCTATATTTTATTCTTGCTCTGTTTTCTACATTGAGCTCTCATACTCGGATTTCTTACCGAAATTATTCACTTTTACACTATATATATATATATATATATATATATAGAGAGAGAGAGAGAGAGAGAGAGAGAGAGAGAAAGAGAGAGAGAGAGAGAAAGAGAGAGATAAAGTGAGAATAAAGATTGTCAAAATACAATATCTATTACGTCATCAGTTGATCAATGCAAGGTGTTTCAAATAAAAGAAATTCATTTTTCCTTCCTTAAGCCATGAATTTTCAAAGAATGAAATTTTATTGTCAGAGGTATACAAACAGTTAGTCAGTAGGGAAATTCTTAAAAGTCATAATTTGACAAGATATAAATATAAGATAAATACAAACAGTCAAAAATTCCAATGCAAAGAGAAGAGGTTGAAATTATAAGGAAAAGATTTAATTCTCTGAAAAGTTGACGCTTAAGGAAGGGAAAATAAATTTCTTTTATTTGAAACACCTTCTTTTGAGCAACTGATGCCGTAATAGATATTGCATTTTTACAATCTTTATTCTCATCTTTTACTTGTCTATATAATTGTTATATCTCGTATATCGAGTATCAATTCGTTCATGATAGGTTCTACTTTAAAAGTATACATGATATTTTTATTTTCATGACTTATGTTTTATTAAAAAAGAAAAATCGAAACCGATTAAAAATTTTTTTTTTATAAACATTCATATTTTTTTAGTTTATATTACAGATATATTTCGCCGAGTACAATCGGCTTCTTCAGTGTAGTTAGTAGATCCGATGTTAATGGTCTGCCGGTCTCAGATGGTGTAGCCGGCCTCTGAGGTGTTTTTATCACTTTCGGTACGAAATCACGCCAGATTATCGCATCTTAACATGCTTTAAAAGGTATTTTGATTTACCATACCCCTTGTTTTAAAAATTTATTTGGATGCTTTAAAAAAGGTATGAGCTTCTAATATATATATATATATATATATATATATATATATATATATATATATATTTACATAAATTATATATATATATATATATATATATATATATTTATATAATTTATGTAAACATTAAAACATCTTACACTAATTGATTCGTGTTTCTGTACTAATCCTACACCCTTCAAGGCTAACTGTTTCGACAATAATTAAAATTGTTCACCCAAAATTTCAGATTCCGAGATTCAGACGATCAAAAAAAAAGTAAAAAAATATTATAAAAACAATTAATGAAATATAAAATAATTAAAGAAAGACGTTCTTTCCAATGTTATGACTCCTGAAGGTAGGGGTGAGGTTAAAGACTTTCATGAGTGTCAAATATTATCATAATGTAGGCAGCTCCATCCCCATACATTAACGGATTAGAGAATTATAGGCGTCATCACACATCCGTCTATTCGCACACACATTGCCTACCACTCACACAGACACACGCACACACATAACGTATAATCAAATACATAAGTGTTGAGACATTAACAAGCAAGTCCCGCTTAGATATACGTACACATTATTAACGCTCAGGCAAGACTAAAATTAATGTTTGTAAATACAACAATATCAAATATTTACACACCTATACGTATGCTTGGGGTATCTGTATGTCGAAAGTGTCATATATGGTATCCATAACATCGTCTTCCTGGAGAGTGCTGTGTTTTTTGTGGATGGGGGTTTGATAATTGGTTTTATTTCTAGCAATAAGTTTCTCATCTCATTAATTAAATGGGGTAATTCTTCAGTTTTTATTTCCTGTAGATTGTTTTCGCATATTTGGTATTTTTGTTTGTTAATGGTTGATTCGGATGTTTTTATTATGTCTGCAGAGTTCTTTGTTTTTGCCAACTTCCTGGTTTCTGGAAAAGGAATGTTCTCTTTCAGTTAAAATGTTGCTGACATCTTTTTACATCGACCTAGACCGCTAGAAAAAAGTTCGGGAAAAGTTTGTTCCAATTTCTTCTTCAGTTTTTATGACTCGGTCGTCAGATTTTTTTTTATTTTCTGGCAAAACGTGTTGATTGGTAAATCCCATAGATTGAATTGTTGTATCTAGTCTGTGCCAAATAAATTGTTGGCGTTTTTTTAATACGAACATTTTCAATTTTTTGGTAGTTCCGTTTAAAGTAACGTTGGTAATAATTTAACCCTCGTATTAAATTTTTTTACGTCAGTAACCGTTTTGGCTAATTTTGTTGTTTTTAACATGGTTTGTTCGGATGTTTTTGTTATGTCTGCAGAGTTCTTTGTTTCTGACAACTTTCTGGCTTCTGGAAAAGGAATGTTCTCTTCCAGTTAAAATTTTTGCTGACATCTTTTTGCATTGACCTAGACTGGCAGAAAAAAACTTCGGGTAAGGTTTTCACCAATTCCTTCTTTAGTTTTTCTGACTCAATCGTCAGATTTTCTATTTTTTGGCAACACGTGTTGATTGGTAAATTCCATGGATTTAACTGTTGCATCAATTCTGTGCCTAATAAATTATTGGTGTTTTTTAATACGAACATTTTAAATTTTTTGGTAGTTCAGTTTAAAGTAACCGTGGTAATAATTTCACCCTGGAATTTAATTTTTTTAACAGTCACCGTTCGTGCTTTTTTGCATGGTTGGTTTATCCAACCTTTTCCATGTATGCAGGTTGATTATCGACATGTTTGAACCAGAGTTTAGTTTTAACTTGACATCTTTATTCAGGATTTTTACCTGTACATACTTTCTTATATGCCGTCCTGTTCGTTTGTTTTTGCGGATTTAATCCGTCTCTTATTTCCTTTATTCGATCTGCAATGTGAACTCATGTGTCCCACTTTATTACAAGTTAGGCAGGTTTTAAAACGGTATGGACAATCCATAACCAAAATGAAGAGATCCACAACGAAAACAGGGCTAGGCGGTAATTTTTCCTCTTTTTTAATAGGGGTGGCTTGTTTTTGTAGGAGGGTTAAAATAATCTCTTATTTAGGTTTGACTTGTTCTTGAAGGAGAGTTGAAATGTGATTTCTGACGCATAATTCTTATGTGAGCATGCCAGACTCTTCAGTATCTTTAGAATCTTGTTTAACACTTACACATCTTTGGCAGTCTTCGACTATTTTCTGGAATGTAAAATTGACTCACGTTGTAACTTGTTTAGGATTCAACGTCTGATTTCTGCATCTTTGGCTGATACAAATCCTTGCACGAATGTTATCCGAGCTAAGTTAAACCCGTTTGAAATTGTCACAGTGTTTATTAATGATTAACGCGAAACTCTAATAGTCTGCGCTGTATTTTCTGATTAAGTTAATACATTTATAACTTTTGTGGAACAGGGAAGTTTTAGGGCTAAATAATTCTGTTAAAAGTTAAACAGCCTTAGAAAAAGTAAAGTCGCTTTTTCTTTCGGGGTAAAATATAGTCCACGAATTTGGTATGTTCGGTGGTCATCAATTTTCGGAGAGTCTGCCCAATTTTAACAATCTATTTTGTATAGATCCTCATACCTTATGAAATATGAAGCGAAGGTTTATAATCGTCTGGGAAATAAATAAAATTGTCAATTGCACTCCAAAAGTTTGAGAAAAAGCATTTTCATTCTCGGTATTTTGACCCCTATTCGACATTGTTTGTAGTAATATGTCTTCAAACTTTCACTGTTTTTTGTTCGAATTTTTGTTGTCTGTTTTCGTTTGTTTTGTTGTTATTCCAGTAGAAATTTAAAAAATCTTTTTACCGATTTTTGTTATTGTTCTCGCTATCTGTCTTCGATTTTTAAAATTCTGTTCCAGTAGTCTTTCTTCAGTTTTTTTTGTTGTTGTATTTGGTATGTAACGAGTTCTGCAAATGTTTATTTGAAATCTTGCATCTTTAGATGTGTCTTTATAAAATACTGTTTTGCGAAGTTTTTTCTTTGATATTACGCTGCTAATGTAATATTAGTTGTAAAAGAGAGAAAGAAAAAAGTATGAACTTTTTTATCGACAAAAATCACTTTTTAGCAGGTTTTTACGGTTAGCACTTCAGTCAACAGTAAAAATAAGGTTGATAATTTTGGCGGTGGTACATTTTTTCTTTTACAGAAAAAGAAAATATAATGTATTAATTTCTTGTTAAAAATGAACATAGTGCTGGAATAGAAGAAAAACAGTGGAGTTTTATTCGTAAACAATGCCTAAAGTAAGTTCGTTCTTTTCTTTGAATCTGAAGATACATCTGTTAGTAAAACTATGGCTTTGTTTTTTATAAATACCTCGTCTGTATTAACAATAATAGAACGATCGTAATTTATTTTAGATACAAAAACAGTTTTCTTTTTATAAGATGTTTTGCTGTTTGTTGGAAAATATCTCAATTTATAACTGCTCGGGAATTAAATATTAGTACCGTTCAGCTTTACACTTGATTTTGACTATATATATATATATATATATATATATATATATATATATATATATATATATATATATATATATATATATATATATATATATCAGGGTGTTTCAAAAGTCTTGGGAACATAACGATTTTTAATAACTCAAAAACTATTAGGAGTTGAAAAATGAAATTAGTACCGTTGGAAAGGTTAAAGTTTCAAGTTTTGTGGGGAATCTTCAAAGTTGCTCAATATGAGCACCATTCGTCACACGGCAGACATCTAGTCGATAGTCCATTTCCTGCCAAACGCGTTCCAGCATCTTGACGTCAATGGTTCCCACAACTGCCGTTACTCGAGCCTTTAGTTCGTCAATATCTCTTGGAAGGGGCGGCATATAGACTTGTTGCTTGACAAAGCCCCAAAGGAAAAAGTCACACGGGGTAAGATCTGGAGACCTAGGAGGCCAGGGCATGAGAACGTCATCACCTCGCCCAGATCTCCCAATCCATCTACCAGGCAGCCTTGTGTTAAGAAACTGCCTTACTCTAAGACTCCAGTGTGGTGGTGCACCATCTTGTTGAAAAATGAAGTCATCAGATTCTGCTTGTTCCAACTGAGCCATTAACCAGTCTTCCAGCATGTTGAGATAGGATTCACCAGTGATAGTTGCCTCTTCAAAGAAGAACGGTCCATAGACACCTTTCTTGGAAATTGCACAAAACACGTTCACTTTTGGTGAATCTCGCTCGTGCTCAAGAAGTTCATGAGGATTCTCAGTACCCCATATGCGAGTGTTATGCTTGTTAACTTTGCCATTCAGATGGAAGGTCGCCTCATCGCTAAAAACAAGCCGGTCATCAAAGCCGTTATCTTCCAACTTCTCTTGCATCTCAATGCAAAAGTCACGGCGAAGTGGCTTATCAGTGTCCTTCAACTTTTGGACCAACTTGAGCTTGTAAGGTACCATTTGCAGTCGTTTCCTTAAGACACGCCAGACAGTTGCTGGAGCAAGCTGAAGTTCCCTGCTGGCTCTTCTCACTGATTTACGGGGGCTCCGCTGAAAGGCTGTCCGAACTTGCTCAACTGCATCTTCTGAAGTTGAAGGGCGACCTGTTCGCTTACTTGGGCACAAACACCCATCTTTCATAAATTTAGCATGCCATCTGACAATGGATTTCCTTTCAGGGGCTTCTTTTTTAAATTTCCTGCGAAATGCACGCTGAACACATGTCCACGATTCAGTCTTTGCAAATTGGAGGACGCAAAATGCCTTGTCTTGTTTAGAGAACGCCATTACTGCACCTGGAAAGATAACACGAAAATCATTAGTATGACCAAAAACTTGATTAAGCAAGCTTTAAAATGGCACCAGTTTCATTTTTCTACCTGGAATAGTTCATGAGATATACGCATTTGTAATGTTCCCAAGACTTTTGAAACACCCTGTATATATATATATCCCAACAGACAACGATTATATAATTAAAATAATTATTTATGATAAAAAAATTAAAACCTAAAATGATGTAGTCAAAAACAACCGCTCCCCAACCCCCAAACCACTATAAAGGACTAACGTCGTCTATTAGTTTAATGGCCTGTTCGTAGAATGTAACTCCCATAATAACAATAGCTACATTGGTTTTACAACTACTAAAAATCCAACCGCCTTACCATGCATCTTGTGAAATCTAGTCCAATCTACAAAATCTACAAAACATATCTGATTCAAAGAAAACTTTAGTAAACAACACTAAAATAATACATTTTGAGACCAATTTGAAAAAAAAATACTTGAAGCCTATAATTAATAATATCGCTTATGTAACTAGTAAAACCATTTTAAAATGCTTAGCATAATTTAGTTTAGTGACGCCACCCTTATATCCCCATTTTCCCTCTTTATATTTATTCGACTACACTAAATAAATTCTTCAAAGAAATTCAAAGAAAATCATTAGAAAGATCAAAAAAGGTATAACTAGACAAACGCGTTCTGTTATTTTTAATAATGTATGCTTGAATGAAAAAATACTGCCTAAATACACACAATTCAAATATATATATATATATATATATATATATATATATATATATATATATATATATATATATATATATATATATATATAGTAAATGTATAATGTTAATCCAATAAACTCCAATATTCATAACAAGTGGTCAATAACAAGTACAGCTGTTTTTTGTATAAATTGTTATTTATACAAACATTATTGGTTACATATGTGCATACATGTTTCAGCTGTGATCTATTGAGAGAACCAGCTTCTTCAGACCTTTAGAAAAATAAAAAAATGAAATGCAAAACAGAAATATTCTTTATATTTGCGCCTCCCCCGCCCGGGATGGATGAATGTGTAATTAAACAAGATTCGCATCCCATTATACACCCGTGCCGCTCCTGTTACCTTTTTTATAAATTTAAGTTTATTGAGAATGATTGACTGCTTCCAAATGCTTTTATGCCTTTTATTGCCCTACTTGAGAACATATTCAACTTCGCCTAAGTATAATTATTTGCGTGTGTGCGCTCGTAAAAGTACCGATTTGACACTTAACAAGGCTAAATATCTTAACGGTCAGCGGACAAGCCGTTTCCAACCTGACCTATATATACACTTTATTCATATGCGCACATATATGCAAACCCGTATACACACATACCCCCCCTCTCTCTCTCTCTCTCTCTCTCTCTCTATATATATATATATATATATATATATTGACTAGATGTATGCCCTTGAGCGAGAGTGGATAACCGGGTTCGAGCCCTCCGACCGACGTGAATTAACATCCCTACACTGAAGATTACTAAAAGGTGCCTAGATTGGTCAGATGAAGAAAGGGTAACCCTGTTATTACAGAAACTGGGAACAGAACAACAAAAAAAAAACATACGCAATTGATATTGCCCAGAAAACCTGAGGTTGTTTAATTTGATGAAACTATAAATATACTGTCGAAGATATTCGACGAAAGAGATAGTCTATTCTACACGCGATACAAATGTCTAAACATCTTGAAAACGGATAACGAGGATTTTTGACATACATAGGAACAGTAAACTCTTTGGTTGAGCAATTCAAGATAGATGAAATCCCCAAAGATTTATTCAAATGCCTAATCTTTGTTCAAGGACTAACAACCTCTAAGTACAAAGAAATAAGTTCTAGAATCTGGACAACTGGGCCCACAAAGGACCAATGCAATTAAAAATACACCTGTACCCGAAACAGCTGTTCTTGGATTGGCCCAATATTATGCGATCTACATTAAAAAAATGTACGAGTTAAGAGCCCTCCTTAACGAATTATTAAGGAAAGACAAGAAATGGATATGCTCAATAGATTGCGAGACAGCTTTCCAGAAAATAAAAATGTCTATTCTCAGATCTAGCCGTAGCTCATTATGATTCTGTGAAAGAAATCATCCTTGTGACTGATACTAGTGAATACGGAGTGGTTGCTGCACTGCTACACAAATATGGAGATGGTACTTAGTAAATCGATCACGCACGCTTCGAGGACTTTTCTACCGGCCGAGAAAAATTATAGTCAGATCGAGAAAGAGGCATTATTGACTGTGTTCGGGGTAAAAAATACTATCGCTTTTTACATGGTAACATCGATGTCTGTAAGTAATAATAATAAATATAAAAACATTATATATATATATATATATATATATATATATATATATATATATATATATATATATATATGTAATAAGTCAACGGAAAATCATAAGTGCACAAGTGGTAGAAAAATAATAAATAAAAACTGAGAATTAATCAACTAGAAATTAGAAATTAGAAAACCCGCTAAATCCGAATTGAGCAAAATAAGACGGACTCCCATCACATCTAGCCAGAAGAGCGAAAAATATATTTTTCGCTCTTCTGGCTAGATGTGATGGGAGTCCGTCCTATTTTGCTCAATTCGGATTTAGCGGGTTTTCTAATTAAACAACGAATTTGGATTTGATTAGAGTTGCACATGTTGGGATCTCGGAACTTTGATTGAACTTTTTGTATTATTTTGATTGATTTATTTATCATTAAAATTGAATATGGACACATTTCGCGACTGGATAACTTTGCCGGCCCCTTCAATTTCACATATTTGGACTGCTGTTTGTATCTTGGAGTAATGTCCTTCCTGATTATGCTTCTCAACTTGTATGACCCGGATGGACTGTATGGATTCAACAAAAGTATGTTTTTGGATTGATATGTTTGATGTTATGTATTTTTATATATTTGTGTATATAATTTTATATATTTTCAAAGCGTAATTTTATTGCCTGTAGTAGTATAACTGCGGTAATGGTCCTCTGAAGAGAAGAATTATCTTTGAAAACTCATGAGCTAAGGACTTAAGGATGCTTTGCATGAACTTTGAATTCTAATAAAATTTGATTGACACCTTATTTTATTACTTCATTTTATATTATAATATTAATGCTCTATCCAGTATATTGAGCTTCAGTTTTTTATCCGGATGTTTCACTAATTATAAGATATTAGTTGACGCTTATATCTTTTGTTGGATTGCTTCATATATATATATATATATATATATATATATATATATATATATATATATATATATATATATATATATATATATATATATTAGATAGATATATTTCTCCTTATATATATGTATATTAAAACTGATTAGTCAATATTCAAAGCACTCCAAAATAACATAAGAAACAAATGTTCCGCCATTTTTAACGTTCTCTTTCCGAGCCGACCGAAAAACGACTTTTCACGTCAAACTATAGTAGTACTTTGAAGAGAAAACATTTATCTTTTATTTATTTTAAAAATAAAAAATTTATAAAAAAATATTTAATAAATGTTCACTCATGTATTTTTCTTTCTATTAAGAATTTTTTCTTTTAAATTTATGTCTCTTTATTTATTTTATAAAGTCTAACTATTTTAGATCTATGCGGATGGGTAAACAAGAAAATCCTACGCCGAACTCATTTAAGTAGGTTAAAATAACAAACTATTTTCGTTAATTGTTTCGGTTAAGGTGTTCGTTATTAGTTACGGTATCTCATGACATTGTGGTTTCGAATCTAAAGAATTGTTATTTTTCTGTGATAGCGTTCCAGTGTATTCTTCACCACTATCAATCAACATCATAAACCTAGATATTTAAAAATAAAAATGGATGAAAAATATGAAATAGATGTTCTTAATTTCTAAGCTTGACTATAACACCCAAGAAAAGTTGAAAAGCCCGAGATAGACTGGTACTTCAGCTAGTTCTAAATAATCTTAAAATTATTAATGATAAAAACGACACATTTTATTTTTTTATGTTTACATAAAAATTGCAATATTAATAGGACTAAATAATCATAGCAGAGAAATGAAATCCTACGTTTCATTCTAAGCTGTTCTACTTGATAGATAGCCTTGCTTATTCTGGGTCTGACTTCTACGTAGATGTTGTAAGTTCGAAAGACCGAATGGACTGATACGAATTATTAAAAAAGTCATGGCATGTTCAAAAAGTGACGTAAGAAATGAGGTTATGTTAAACTCGTTCTTTTCAGTTGCTAGAATAATTGGAGTGCTAAACATACACTTGTTTTTTCTCTTCTTCTTCAGAACCTCCAAACATAATTAGCGTCTTTTGAATATATATATATATATATATATATATATATATATATATATATATATATATATATATATATATATAACAGAATTTTACTGCTCGATTATGCCTTTTTATTTTTGTCAATTTTTCTAATGATCTTTTTCGTGTAAAAAATTTAAATTCCATAACATCAGAATTAGCATCACAAAATGTTTGTTTTTTATAGGATTTAGGAAGTTCTTACCCAGTTTAGTTGTTATCAGCTGGTTATACGGCGTGTTGAACCAAAAGTTTTAGTTGCTAGAATTATTCGAATGCTGAATACACACATGGTTCGTTTCCAAAATTTCAAAAAACATTATCGTTTTCTACTTGATCCGTTTGTCTCCTCAATCTCCTCTTTCCACGTCTTCAACCGCCACTTCCTGTCATCCATCTTTTTCTCTTCTTGCTTCAGCTTCTGCCCATTTTCAGTCTCGCTATTTTGATCTCCAGAATGTAACAGTGCCTTTATCAGGCATTGTACATCTCTTTGTTGTCTCCCTGCTTTCATTCGATCTCGCCATGTTTTTTTTTGTTAAAACTGTGTCCTTGTTCGTGTGGCCAGCGCATCGATGCACACACTCCACGGCCCTGAAGGCTAATTGAACGGGCTTGATCACACGGACGCCTGGAAATGTGATTAGATTTTATGTCTTATTTTATTACCGCTACGATGGCAGATTAGAATTTGAACCTGTCAATATTTTTCAACATCTCACAACGGCTTGTTAACTCATTTAGAGAAACATCACGAATAGCCTGTTAGCGTCTGACATTTCTTTTCTTTTCGTCCCATAGAGCAGAAATGATGCTTCTAGCAAAGTCAGTTATTGATTAGTTTTGGGAGGAGGGTACGTGACATTTGTAGCTGTCCAAGCCACCCACACACACACACACACACACACACACACACACACACACACACACACACACACACACACACACACACACACACACACACACACACACACACACACACACACACACACACACACATTTATATAAAATTAGATATGTGTATATATTTATATATTTGTATATACAGGAGTCACTCCGAAAATTATTAACCGATCATTATGAATTTTGGAACACAGATGCTAACCGTAAAGATGGGTAATGTGGGCTATATTTAGTTTAATTTAGTTTTATTCAAAGGGGTCAAAGAGGGGGGGGTGGAAGCCTTTTGTGAAAATCCAGATACCTCCAATTTTTGTGAAATGTTAACAATAGGTATTAGATACAATTAAATATTCCCTAAATTTCAGTTTCTATTGATTATTTTATATGATTTTAGGCGGCCTAATATGGGAATATATTCAAATATTTAAGATTTGTATTGAATTTGAATCATAGTCATTAGCCATCAATAAGCAATATTAAATGCATTTCAATTTTTTCTTAAGACCCCTAAAATTTAAACCTTAAATTAAAAAAATAAAATTGGAATAAGGATTATAGGAAAAGGTTTAGTATCATTATATTTTGATTTTATTCTCCGTGAGGATATATGGGTATATCAAATTCGATCTATATTCATTGGGCAACAATGAAGTGAGATTCTCTGAATTTCAATTTACTCTTAAATACACCTTAAGCTTAAGCCTTATGTATTAAACATTTTCTGGAATCAAAATCATGCAAAGGATTTTAATCAAAATTAGAATAAGGATCCTAGACAAGAGGTTTAATATCATTAGGTACGTGCAAAATCAATGACCGATTCCCAAAATGTAAAACCATTTTGAGCCCCTCCCCTTCACTTAAAAAATCACTAAAATTCAGGAAATCAACCAATTTTAATGAAATTTTCAATATTTATTAATCAACAATCACGAGATATAATGAAATCATTTTTTTTCAAAAATCTCAGTGAAAATGTATTATTTTTTTAAAAACAAAATACACCTTTACTAAAGTTATATTTTTATATATTAATAAAAAAATGCATTGTAGATGTTAACAATTAAAACATTACTTTTTTTTTATATATTACGAAAAATGCCCCTAAATACCGTGTTAACAAAATCACGAAGAAAAATAATTTTTTTAATTAGCGATATTATTATTGAATAAAGCATTGTTTAATCAATATTTTCATCAAAAAAATAATATAATTGCAAAAAAATATTTCATGTGATTTTAATGATTAGAGTTTCTGTGAAAATAAAAATATGCGACATAATTATATTTCCCTTTCATACGTGAACGTGGCATCATCAGCGCAAGAATTTTTTTTTATAATCTTGAAAATAAACCAAAAATTGACAAATTTGAGATCCAGGAACTCAACGAAAAAAAGAATTTAAAAAATTGGATAATTTCTACTAACGATTAACTTGGATTGGTATGATAGCCTCGTTCTATAATAACCAGGTGGGATTAGCCTTCCAACAACCACTCACTTTCACACCGCCCTCAAAATTGTATTTTTAGAGATTCAACAATTTCGTTAATTTCACAATTCATCGTCAATTATTTCGAAAAATTTGTATTTGTTTTGTCTTTTTTTCTTAATAAATATTTAAGAAGTTAAAATCAATTATTTATTAGTAAATAAAGAGAATTCAAACAAGACATATTCTTTCAAAATTGAATTCTGTTTATCAATAAATAACTGTTTTAACCTTTTTTCAATAAATAAATTGTCAATGCAGTCATTGACTTTAATTTACTTTTTCACACTTAAAATAGAAAAAAATACACTTTATTTTAAAAAGAATCAATGTAATTTATCGTTACGACACATTAAGAATAAATCGAATAACTAAAGTTTTTAATCATCATGTAAAAAAATGATAAAATTGACGCAGTTCGTAACGTAAAAATAAATTTTAACATTTCAAAATTTTTTATTTCAAATTCTAAAGAAAAACATTGGTAAACAGACGTCATTAATAATTTCAGAGTATTACTAAATTAAAAACTAAGACCAAGTTAAATATGAACTTTTTTAGTTAAAAATAAAATAAGATCTTAATTGCGTACATTCACAAATATTTTAATTAAATAAGCATTTCCTTTTTTATTAAAACAAAATAAGGATACTTAAATTTGTTTATAACCTTAAAAAGAATGAAGAAATTAATGGATAATAATTTTTCAACTTCTATAAACTATTTCAAAACCATTTTTATATATAAAGTTAAAAATGATAAATTATGGCATTTTTGTCTTCCATATATTTTGCATAGCGATAGTCAATTAGGAAACAAAGTCGTTTACCGATGCCGGATTTGACTCATTTATGACTTTTGGGGGGATAAGTTTGCTAATTTTTAGTAAAACGTTAGAATTTCTTTTTAATTCAGTATCTGATGACTTTAATTTGATAATTATCCTTGAAATAGTTCCCAAAAGCTTATATTTATCTTTCAAGGGATTTTTACAAGTAACTTTTTCAAAGTTTAAAATTCACCGAATTTTGGGGGGTTTTAGCCGCCGTGATTACATATTTCATTATAATTTATTTTTTACACGTAAATATGCATTTTTTTCGTTTAGTGATTAAGTTTAGGCAATTATCTTTGAAACACAATCAAAGTTTGCACGGAAACTAATTAAATAATTAATGATAAGCGCTTTTTAATAAGCATAGTCCGTACAAGAGACCGCCATTTTTCAGGTACCTAAATGTCATTATATCTTGATTTAAATCTTCGTTCATAAAAGCAGTGAAAAACTATTCTGTTCGGAGAATTAATTAAATTTTTTTGATTAACATATATTGCATTAATTTCTCAAATACTCTCGGGAAATACTTAATATTACATACTAGTGTTAACTAGATTCACAATCTTTAGTCTCAGAGAAAGAAAAATTGCAGCATAACACCAGTCCAGTCAAACCGTGGCTGAACTTCAAACAAATTGCTAACAAAGGTTTTTAACTTGGATATTGGGCATGAATAACCTCTCTTTCTAATAAAAAAAGTTTACCAAAATTACCCTTGCGAGACGGGGTCAACGGGCGCCATCTTAAAATCAAACTTAACAATATCAAAATTTCGAGACATAAAATCTCTGACATTTCTTGACAAGTATGTCCATTATTCCTGACAATTACTGACAAAATAAACGTTTTTCCTGACTAAACACCTTTATCAAATTAGAAATAAAAAATATTCTTTGCATGAAAACCCACACAGGGCCCACCCCAATCCAGCTCACATTTTCTTGGTGTTTTAAATTGTAATGATAGGTAGCTTTCTGCTTAATAATAAACTAACACCAGAAAATTACTAGCGCCTGCCATTGTTTCCATGTTTTAAAAAATTTCTTATACTAATATGAATATAAAAGGTACAAACACAGACTAAGTAGCCTTTTTCAAGGCAATAATTGTCACATTAATTCCGGACATCTCATAAAAATAGGTATAATTTATAATAAAGGAATGGTCAGTTGGTCGAATGCTAGGGCAAGGCTCTTACATAACCACCACAGAACAAGTTTATGAACGGACCAAAGAACATTTCTTGTCAAGAACCAGTCAAAGGTAACTTCATCATCATCAAGATCTGGCTGTGGTGAGCTGCTGCAGTGGAGGCCTTTGAAATTACTACACAAGTTTGAACAGTCAATGCTATGTTTCCTGCAACTGGATCTTGCTGTAGTACACCCTGAAGTACAGTTACACCTAATTATAGCCAACAAATTTACAGGACCAGCTGGCAAGTCAGTCTTGATTGGTTATAATTTACCATCTGAAAGTTTCCATCCCCATTCGTCAGGTTTTATCTGGTTTCTACATTTCCATTCCTGAATTTGGAAGTAAACTTGAAGGCTGTGGAATTTCGTAGCTGCTCTTGTTGGTGGCAATGATTTGGCCTCAGCATACTTTGAGCTTTTTGCAACCTTTTCCTTAAAGCGCCTCAGTCGGAGATGATTGAAGTTTTCCCCATTATTACCATTGTACAGGCACACTAAAGCCTTCTCCCCAGTTTCAATAACCTCTTCTATACTGCTATTCTTGCCAAACACTTCTGCCAATTTGAGGAAGTTTCTATTGTTCATAATCTTTCGAAGGGATGTTGCCTTCCCAATTCCATAGACACTTTCTCCCTTTTTGCACTATCCTTTGGTTGTGGCGTGAAGAAGATGTTGTAACCATCATCTCGATTTGCATAATAACATAGAAGGACCAATAGGTTCGTATCATCTGCTATCAAAATGGTTTCTCCTGTCTGTGGCAGTTCTGGAGAAGTCTTCACAATCAATACGTCAGCATCTCCAGATGCATGGACTAGTTTACAACCTGTTTCCTCCAAACTCTTTCCCAGCAAGTTGATGAACAATTGTTTGTTTTCTTGATTACTCGTAAAACATCCTTTTTAATTTGAACACCATTAAAATCGTCATTGACACATTAAAACTATCAGAGCCTCCTGCTCGGCGTTGGTGAGTCGCGTATTTAATGGATGGACCACCTTCATACCCATCAAAGACAATGCATGCTTTTCCATATCAAATTGTGACATATCTGCGGTATTGAGCACAGATCTAATCAAATGTGTGACCTTTTTGCTATGGGAGGCCTTAAAGTAGTGCTACACCATTTAAGAAATACTGTGGAATTGAAGACTGTGAACCTGATTGTACAGGGGAAGTCAGTTCCCATATTGCGTCTGCCAAAGCCGTTTTTTGCTTCTCGCGGTAGTCCGAAAGAATCAAAAAGTGAAGGTGGGTAATCACAAAGCTCATGCTGGAAATGTTCTTGCTGCTGAGTTCATTGGTAGCTGGCACACACAGTCTCTAGAATAGGAGTTTTGGACTAGTCTCAACTGCTTCATTTTTGCTGAGCAAAACATTTGACCCAAGTGTAATTGCCTGATCCTTTCTTTTAAAAGTGTACTTGTGGACATTCTCTCCAACCATTGAAGCTATGATTGCCTTTCTTATGGAGTTTGCTCTGTCCACATTCACCTTTTTGTCTCCACTTACTCCACTTGAAATGCTGTGAATGGAAGGATCTTCCGTGAAAGGGTCATATGTCTGGAGAAACACAAGGAGCTTCCATGTATCCCTCACATCTCGCTCTTTTCTTGCTGGTGCTGGTCACTAATGCCATAACGAATGCCTTCTAGTTCTTGCATTGTAAACTTGATTTCAGCGCACGCTGGCAGTGATAGCGTCGAAACCAATCGTTGAATTTTGTCCATTCCTCTGCCATGAGTAAGACCTCCAGACGTCTTCATGCTTCTCATTAGCACCTGCTCAATAACCAGATCCGTCGACAAGCCAGCCCAATAGCGATCACACTTTCTAATCACGTGGAATCCTTCAGAAAATTTCTGGTACACTTCAGCATGGCTTTTTGGCAGCCCCTCAATTTGCTGCAAGTACAAGTAGGCCGACTTTGCACATAGGGTGTGTCCTGCTGCAGCGAACATTGGCAGCATTTTCCTTACAGCGTCAACGTGCAATTTCCAGTTCCCTGTACACTCTGCCTGGATAAACAATTGCAGGATCTTCACCATATCAAGGTATTGAATCCACAATTTTGCTGTTTGCTGGTCAAACATCGCATCCTTCACATAGTTGATTCTCTGAGCAATCCTGGTCATAGAATCTGATGACAGACCTTTCAATAGCCCTTGAGCTTCCTTCATTTTGAGAAAATAACACTTCTGCATCAGTGTTGGGTTGATCATCCTCAGTGACATGTGAAACTGGCAAATCATAGGCTTTCGCTAACAAAATAGCATTCAGAGCAGCATCAACTAAGAAGTGAGCACGAATGGCTCTTGCAATTGCTTTGCCACTTAGCATGTGCTTGACTGTGTTTTTAGTATACACAAGCTCAAAAGGTTCTTGCCATCCAGAACCTGTCATAAAATGACCAATTGACCCCAGAAAGCTCATCTGTGTATGGAGCCCACCAAGTCGCAAGACAAACAATTTCAGGGGACTGGAACTAGGCTGTGACCCGACTATCAACATTGCAGTGGTTGATCGAATGTTAGAATTGGTGCAATGTTGTGTTTCCTGGCTAAATCACTAATATAACATAACGTTGAGTACACGCAGGTTGGGTTACCAGGGTCCATGTTAATCATTGATAAAAAACGGTGGCTGATTTCCCAGGATATGTTCCTTTGTGCACTAACTGCATAAGGCCTCACCATGCGGGTCTGGACTGATGTGAAATCAGTGAAACCTACCAAAGGATATCAACATTAGCAGTGGAATCGACAACTTTCTTGGGCTGGAGCTCTTTAAATGTCACTGGTGGTTTGTTGGTGTGCTGTGAATCTAGATATTTGATGTTGATCTTACAACCCTTATTATATCTTCTGAAAGGACCTGAATCCTACTACATTTCTAAATTTATGTTTAACAAATCGAGTTTGCCCTTCACATATAAGTTTTCACATTACTAAGGCGAAATTAGTTCTTACAAGAAACCATCGATATTTGTGCTGATGTACTATATCGTTGTTTCTCAGTCTGTCCCACTATCTCTGAGGAGGTCTTCGTAGAACTGATGCGGTTTGCTATCATGTCTGTCGAATTCAGTTTTGATAAGGTCATGTATCAGCAAATCGACGGCATTTCTATGGGGTCACCCCTTGGTCATGCGTTTGCCAATATCTTTGTAGGTTTTCACGAGCATAATCTTTTGGCCCGTATCAATAAACCACTTACTTACTTCCGATACGTAGATGATACATTTTGCGTGTTTAACAATGAGTCAGATTCCATATTATTCCTTAATGCACTCAATCAATTACACACAGCCTTAAAGTTCACTTGTGAGAGGGAACACAACTCCACCCTTCCTTTTCTGGATGTACTAGTGCATAAATCTGATTAATTGTTTCTTACATCTGTTTATCACAAACCTACATTTACTGGTTTATATTGTCACTGGGACTCTTTTTGTCCCATACAAAGAAAAATAAATCTGATTAAATGTTTGGTTCATCGTGCCTTAATGATTTGCTCTGAATCCCTGATTGATTCGGAGATTAAATTTATCAAAGAAATGCTCGTTGAAAATGGTTACCCTCTCGATATTGTTCATTCTAATATCGTTACTAAGATCACTCACTTTTATAAGCCTAAACTTTTGGGTCCTCCAAAATGTCCGGCATACCTCAGATTACCCGGGTTAGGTAATACTAGCATAAAATTTGCTAACAAAATTTCTGTAGCTGTGCGTCGGTGTTACCAGGCATCTAATCCTAGAATTGTTTTTTCTGCTCGACCTTTGCTACTATTCCGTTCATAAGGATGTTCTCCCAACCTTACATATCAGTAATATTATTTATCAATTTAAATGTCGGTGCGATGCCGTAGACGTGGGAAGAACAGTGCAAAGATTTGAATCCAGAATAAAACAACACATCCCCCTGCCTTACGCCGGGGCCGACTAAATCATTTAAATAATTTAGTCAACACATCCGGGTCTGCTGTTGCTGACCATCTTATAAATAGCGCCGAATGTGCGTCGACTTACACTAGTGACTGGTTTTCTGTCATAAGTAGATCACATTCTTTATTCCACTTCAAAGCCTGGAAGTTATACATATAAAGTCAGTCAAACCCTCCCTTTGTAAACAAAAGGAGTGGCTTCTAGGACTCAATGTGATCAACTTGTGACTCTCCCCCCCATTTTTTATTATTCATTTTTTTTCTCTCCTAAACTTGTCACTGGTTTCATTCTACTTTTTAAAAAGATTTTAGTCGTAATTGCTTGAATTATTTCCACATAGATACTCTGATGAGTGTGGACGAAAGCCGGCTCAGTATATTCATGATTAAACAAAAATATTTCCTCTCGTTTTTATACTTTTTCAATTAAATTCCACCCCCAAAAATGTCACAAACGTCTGTATTCCTTGCCTTGATAAAATTTTGTACCACTAAAAATTTATTTAAATATATATATATATATATATATATATATATATATATATATATATATATATATATATATAGTAAAGTATAAAGGTATACTCAAAAAAGAATAAAAGGGGAATACCAGTAGAGTGCTCAATTAAATTAAATTAAGAGCGTAATATTGTTATTTTTAAATACAGATTTTAATCAGACATGGACCAGTGGTTTCTGACAAGAAACGGGTTTAATTCCCGATTCCGTCTTCTTCAGCATAGTCTGAAATAGTAAAATATTGTTTTTTTTATTTATTGATTTTTTTATTTTTATTTATATATTTATCTATATTTATATTTTTACTTTAAATTGATATTTATTAATTGAAACAATCGGAAATTTATATATACATATATATATTTTATATAATAATAAATAGTTACTTCCCCTTTTTTAGATAATTTAATTAATTAGAGTTGCGTACCCTTAATTATGTTCTACATATAAAAATAATATATATAAATATAAAAATAATATTTTATTTTTATAAATTTAATTTAATTTAATTTAATTTTATTTTATTTTCCCCTCCTTTCTTTCTTTCTTTCTTTCTTTCTTTCTCTCTTTTCTTTCTTTCTTTCTGTCTTCCTTCCTTCTCGTTCTTCACTTCTAAATATAGAATCTCTTACTTAACGGCTTTTTCTGATCTAAGCGTCTCGTCGGCCCTCCATTTCAAAATTCTGTGTACATAGCGTTTCATAACGGTTATAAGTGTTTTTTGAAGAAATTCCATAAATTACTATATCAGACTATGCTGAAGAAGACGGAATCGGGAATTAAACCCGTTTTTTGTCAGAAACCACTGGTCCATGTCTGATTAAAATCTGTATTTAAGTATATATATATATATATATATATATATATATATATATATATATATATATATATATATATATATATATACAAATATATATATATATATACATATAAATATATATATATAAATATATATATATATAAATATATATATATAAGTATATCTAGTACACGGGTGAAGGCCATCCTCTCTCGGAGTGTTGGACCCGTAGATCTTGTCAGGTCACCCATCTAAGAGAAGGAAAAATCTGATAATAAAACCTTGCTACTAACTACTTACGTCTTAGCAGCAAACTGTTGGGGAGGGAGACATCCGTAGTCTTAACCGACAACTTTCCTAGAGCTGGAATCTCGAATAAAGTATCCGGTTAGCAAACCTATAATTGCTTAAGGAGTAGATAGGCTCTACCTATTGCCCGACTAAAGACGAGGACAGTTTCGAAATTTGTGAGAATAACACCTCAAATTCCGAAAAGATGTCCTCACGTTTGATGGATACGGGTGGAATACAGAATTCCAAGCCACGAGACAATACAAATTGCTCAGTGCCTTTCAGTTGGTATGTTGAAAGATTAAGGATATTTAGCTAGCAGTAAGTGAAACGAACCTTCAATCCTCAATCTCTTCACACTATTTTGACATGACTGATTACCTTCCACTCTACCGTAAGGACTCTGACAAACATATACACGGGATAGGAGTTTATGTTCGGAATACCCTCCCCTTGACTAGAGAACATAGGTTAGAATCAGATGACCAAGCCTACATGTCCTTTAAATTGACCTTACATAACAGAGTTAGTTACTTATATTTTTAAACCGTTTTCCTTCGACCCAGGGCTGTACCCTGCTTGACTCTGTCTCTGAAAACGTTGATAGAGCACTTTCAATCGACTCAAATGCCCAAATACATGTATTTGGGGATTTTAATGCACACCACCGTGACTGGTTAGGATTCTCCAGCGTTACTGATGCAGCTGGGAACTCTACGTTTAATGTCTCCTCAGCTCACGACCTGTCACAGACTGTCACTTTCCGAACGGCCTTCCTGATCATGTGGGCCAGCAACCTGTTCTTGACCTTACTACCTGAGGCTTGGTTGGCGAATGCCCATAGCCCGCTCGGAAACTATGATCACGTTGTGGTAATGATAATTATCACCTTAAAAACTCGTCCAAAAGCTGATGAGCCGTTGCTTAAAACGACGAGAAACTATGAGCAGGCTGATTTAGAATCCTTCAGGGATCACATCAGCGACGTCCCATGGGGTGAAACCTTCTCACTCCCTGCTGATCAGTGTGCAAATGAGCTAACCGAATGTTCAAAGCAGGCATTGGTGCTTATGTCTCCACGCGAAAATTATTCAGCTAACCCCACTCTCCTCAATGGTTCACCTCAGAATGTGCAGCTGCTATTGCTAAGAGGCAGAAGGCATTCCGAAAATTCGGTCGCCATAAGTCAACTACGAATAGACAAAAATTTATAGAGGCAAGAAACGATTGCAAAGTAGTGATAGATGAAGCAAAGATAAGGTATACAGAGATAACCAAAAAACGCATTCAGTCACAGAAACTAGATACTCGTGATTTCTGGAAAATCTACAATAGTGTGATGAACAATGGACAATCGACAATTCCCCCGCTATCAAATCACAACGATGTTGTTTGCATGACAACTGATAAGGCTGAACTACTTGCCCAGCGTTCGCTTTAAACTCCACTTTTGGCTCAGCAAACAACCCCTCCCTAAATTCCCATTGCGGACTGAAACCACACTTGATAACCTGGTAATCACCCCATCTCAGGTCAAAGACATCATAAAAAACATTGACACCTCCAAAGCCAGGTGAAGCCATGGCGGTAGCGCTTGATATATCCAAGGCCTTTGACAAGGTCTGGCATAAAGGGCTTCTCCTAAAACTGCACTCATATGGTATTCCATGAAAAATGACAGTATACTGAAATCATATGCCCTTAATACATTCATATAGACTAAATGTACAAAAGCAAGGAAATTCCCAAATTTTGACACTTTTATTGTCATTAAGAGTATGACTACATATCAACCAAACCATTTCATTATCACATCACTACAGTATAAATCTCTATGCATGAGTGGATGAAGTGTGTGAGGTGCGCTGAAGAAAACTTCCTACCAGTAAAATGCATAGCCCTGTTGTGCTCGCATACCCTTAATGACAATAAAAGTGTAAACATTTGGGAATTTCCTTGCTTTTGAACATTTAGTGTATATGAATTTTCATCTTAACCCTATTAAGGGCATGTGATTTCAGTATACTGGAATTTTTCATGGAATATCACTACTTTTGTAAAGGCTATGCCTCTATACAATGCCTTATCATAAATGATATAGTTGGTAGTTTGACTAATCAATGTTTCTTCCAATATTCACAGGTATATATTTTTTTTAAATTATGATGAGTGTATATTTACTATGATACAATTCAAACTAGAACACATTTTTTTCAAACTTTACCATGTATTCATTGCAAACAATAAATGGTGATTCAATCATTTTACAGTCAGTGTGTTTGAAAATTGACAAGGACACAATGCAAAAATATT
>OY744526.1:26481797-26491797 GCA_963556195.1 Sepiola atlantica | reverse complement strand
AGCTCCGGTTATTCACAAAACTATTGTTACCATGTGATCTAAACTTCTGTAAAATTCATTAATAAATATTGAGCTTTTGTAGAGTAATGGGGCATCCGATTGGATTTCTTTCCACCTAACGGAACCAACAAATTAACAAACTTGAAAGCCGCATAGAATCATATTTACTTTGACTGTAAGGAAACAGAAAGTTCTTGAATATTCACGAGATTTATTGTCGTTCAGATTTTGAGGAAAACTGTCCGCTATCTGGTAGAAATTATCGGTTATGTCTGATACTTGAAGACCAAATGCGTAGTAATGATAATAGAATGGAACGGAGAGTATCGAGATATTTGTGGAGACTTCTTGTTACTCAGATTCCAGGGAAAGCCACTGGTTGTTACCAGCGATATATCACTAGAAACAACTGGTGTGAGATCACTTACTACTACTACTACTACTACTACTACTACTACTACTACTACTATTTTGTTTGGTAATAACAAAAAATTGTGAGCATCCTAATCTGTGTCTTCCTCCTCCCTCCTACCGACATACGCCAAGCAAGCAAACCCTTACTTTTATATGTATAGTATACTAGACGACGCGTTGGATCAGTAGGTGTTATATTAACCCTCTCTCTATTTGCCCTTTCTCTCTTTCTGTCTCTCTTCGCATTCCCCTCTTCTTTCCCCCGTCTCTATCCTCTCTTGCATGTGCCTCTTTCTGTTCGTCTCCTACCATTACTCACATCGATCGTCCTTTATTTACCCCATTCGCCTTTTATGATGTCATCCATCCTGCACGATTTCTTTTTTGACGTTATCTAGTGTGCATGGTGACAAACAAGATAGAACAAACAAACAAGCAAGCAAGAAAGCAAGCAAGCAAGCAACATCTATAATTTTATAAGTGTACTAGATTCATAGGGATCAAGTTGGTTCGTCTAGTAGACTAGCCGTGACCATTCAGGGCAAGGATAATTTAGATAAAACGTTATAACTGAACTCTTCCCCTCTATCTCTATCCGCTTTGTGATGGTCATCCACTGTACACGGTTATCCCCACCTCTGTTTTAATAACAAATAAACAAGAAACACAGAGTGTTAGTATATATATATATATATATATATATATATATATATATATAAATAAACAATAATATTTTTATAAATATTAAATATTTTAAAATATACCTAGAAACATCGATGTTTCATGCTAACGCAATCTTCAGTCTAGGAACTAATTCCCAACGGTCGGCGGGCGCGAACCTCGAACACAAATTGCCACTGATTCGCAGTCGAAGATCTTACCCGCAGGCCACTGGAAACCAGTTAGTAAATAAAGAGGAATTTTAACTGTAAATAGCAGAATTACTACTATTCACCAAGTAGATAAGAGTGATCTACGAAATATATATATATATATATATATATATATATATATATATTGAAAAAGGAAAAACCAAATAATATATTTATTTTTTGGTTTTCTTTTTTCAATTTCCATTACGTCGGAACACTTTCTTCCTTCCTTTCTTTATTCATATATATATATATATATATATATATATATATATATATATATATATATATATATATATATATATATATATATATATATATAACACAGATCTTGTGTAAACTTTATTACATGATCATTCATTTGCGCTCCCAGAATTCGACCTAAAACAGTTTGTGTACGATCGTTTCTGAGACGTTGTCTTTATTAATATTGGTTCTCTCAATTAGCACTGGGTATATACACCAATTTAAAACCTAACATACAGCATCAAGGCTATAAAGTTTAACACTCAAAATTATGCAGCATATTAGAAATAATTTTAGTGTTATTAATTAGAATTTGTCTTAAATTATAAATTCCGAAACCAATTAAAAAAAGATTAAAAAAGGCTATCTACATAAAAACACATAAAAGCACAACAACCTAAAATTAACAACATCACATATGAAACCAGTGGTAACATGTTAAAATGCTTAACGTAATGCGAGTTTTTTCTGTGATACCATCCAGCGTTGCTGAATTTAAAATCGTCAATGAATTTCTGGAACAATGTAGAAAACCTTCTATGCGCGTTTCTCCGCCGTTTTCTTAAAATTCTCTTCTTTCTCCAGCTTTTTTGTTCATTTGCTTTTGACACCTGAGAATAATTCGACGAAGAATCGAAACGTTCGTGAAACCTGTGAAACCTATGGAACATTTATTAATTTTTGTAGTTTTAATACAAAAAAGACCATCAGAAAAATTGAAAAAATAAAAATGGTATAATTAAACAGACGAATTCTGGTATGTTTGCATATATATATATATATATATATATATATATATATATATATATATATATATATATATATATATATATATATATATATATATAATATATATAAATATATATATATATATATATATATATATATATATGGAGAGAGAGAGAGAGAGAAAGAGAGAGAGAGAGAGAGAGGGAGAGAAAGAGGGAGAGGGAGAGAGAGAGACCAGCTTGCAATGTTAATATGTTTGAGCTATTGCGATAACTGGAAATAAAGATGAAAGATTATTCGGATCACGCCTCTCTACGCCGACGAAGTAAACACTATGACAACAACCAGGTTGTTTTGATCGGATCGATTTAGCTTCAGCAGGATCGAATTTCATATATGACAGCTCTATAGCGTAACAATGCCACAGGCTGCCAAAATGGCTTTTAACCTTTTTTTAAATCCTACCTTGTTTGGACAGGAGTGATATTTTGAGACAAAATAAAAGCAAGAACGGATCTTTTATACATGCGTCCATTAAACCTACGCCTTTATGCTATTTCAAACTGAAGCGTGACAGACCAACGAACATGCTATTTAAAACTTAAGACTGACAGACCAACATTTATGTTATTTACAACTTAAGCATGACACGACTATTAAATTACTATTTTAAACTGAAGTGTGGCAGACCAACGAAAAGGCTATTAAAAATTTATGCATGACACAACTATGAAAATTCTATTTTCGGAATATTTGATATTTAGAATTGATAATTTGTATTATTTTATTTAACACCGTAATTGCGCCACAAACAATGGACACGTGGCTCAACGGATAAAGGTGTCGAGTAGAATCAGTTTTAAGTGACAGTATTCTTGAAGTTGAAGGTTCAATCCTCACTATAGGCGATACTAACAAAGAATAAAATAAAAAAATATTTACTTAAATAAAAATACTTAAACCTTTCTTACATTACGCAATGGCTGACGAAACGAGAATAATCTACGTCCTTGGATTGAATAAAGGGTTCAATTCGAAATACCATATATACTGCCGAGGTTGAGAAGACACACCTGAAAACGGTCGGAGGTGACATCCAAGATTAGAATAGTAGTCCAAAATAATCGAAAATATACAAAAACGCTATTTCAAATTTTAGCGTAACAGACCAATAAAATGCTATTTAAAATTTGACCGTGACAGATCAACAAAAACGCTATTTCAAATTTTAGCGTAACAGACCAATAAAATGCTATTTAAAATTTGACCGTGACAGATCAACGAAAATGCTATTTCAAATTTTAGCTTAACAGACCAATAAAATGCTATTTAAAATTTGACCGTGACAGATCAACAAAAAAGCTATTTCAAATTTTAGCGTAACAGACCAATAAAATGCTATTTAAAATTTGACCGTGACAGATCAACGAAAATGCTATTTCAAATTTTAGCTTAACAGACCAATAAAATGCTATTTAAAATTTGACCGTGACAGATCAACGAAAATGCTATTTAAAACTTAAGCGTAACAAACCGGTTCATGAGCAAAGCCTCTTAAAGTCTCCTATAGAAACATTGGACGGATCTAAAATAAAACTCAGGAATGCATTTAAACATAATCATTGCGACTGTCTTGATAGTCCCAACGCCTTAAAAATTAGCCCACTTGATGTTCTCGAGCTTGAGAGGTATGGGAGTGAAAAGTCACACGGCGCATAATCAAGTGGCTAGAGAAGTTGTTTCAGGACAGTGATTTTCTTTTATTCGTTAAACTCATGGTGAAAAACAGACGTATGAGAAAAACAGTCCAGATCACTCCACTAACGAATACAACATCATACAAACCTTCCTTGAAACTTTAAATTACCCCAACTCTTTCTTTATCACTGCCAGATAAAAGGCTATACGCATTCACTACCCTTCCCACGAACACACACAATAAAGAACTTTTTTTTATACTTGATCCAAACACGGTTTCAGAACTATCTAATCCCCTCACTGACTATAAAAAGACATACTAAAAAAACACAAACACAGCAATCTAAAACTTTCTATAAGCACATGAATATATACAATACCATGCCATGGATGTGATAAATTCTATATCGGGGAGACCCAGCGTCCCCAAAGAAAAGAATTTACAAACACAGGGCCATTACTCGTAGCACACATGTTTTGTGATGACCATCGTTTCGATACGCAAAAAGCCGCAACCTTCAAACTCGCACAAGATACGAAATTAAGACGCTTGATTGAATCCTGTCTGATTGGACTATCAGAAAATAATATCCCTAAACGGCCTGGTTTTAACATTCTCTGATGTCACAGCTAAAAAGATTCCAGTGGAAGAAAATTTAACTAAATTCGGTAAGGGATGAATTCAACTGTCCCCAACATGGTTTTATTTTTCCCACGTTTTTCCCCCACCCCGCACTCTCTTCTTGCATACTTGGCCTACTACTCTTCTCTATCACACACAGCTCACACCCACCTACCTACCTCCCACTCTTTCACTGCCTTACATTTTTCTCTCCACCTTCTCTTTTTCTTACATATTTGACCACCCCACATACGACTTACAAAACAACAGCCATCTAGTTTCCCCCTACTCTCTCGTCGCCTCACCCTCGAATCACCGTCCACGTTTCGCTGTATATATGGCTGCTTTTCTTTTCAATAAAGCTTTTCTACATCAAATGGTTATGGTCGTTTTGATAAACCGAAATATCGCTTCTACATTATTAATGTGTTTGTGTTCTTATTTTTACTAGTCTGTTGCCATTATTGAAATACTATACATTGCGGTATCCGCTGGGGATACCCGTGTTTCGTCCAACTGGTAATTCTGGAATTCAGAAAAAATGCCGCGTGTCTTACTCCATTTCGCTTTAAACGGGACTGATAACTAACAAGGTATAGCATCTGTCTTCTATGCTACTTAATGTCTTCTATCCTCCGTCAGTGATGTGGAATCCTTCTAGACTGAGACAATTTTTATTTTCGTTCCAATCAAGAGTTCCCCTTTTTGGGGGTATGGATTTTTTCTAGATTAAAAACCAACCTTGTGTCTAACTTTGACCTCCTGGATTGCGAATAAATAGGAACTAACTGTATATGTGTGTTTGTGTATGAGAGACAGAGAGAGAGAGAGAGAGAGAGAGAGAGAGAGAGAGAGAGAGGGGAGAGAGAGAGAGAGAGAGAGAGAGAGAGAGAGAGAGAGATCAGAAATTATTGTTGTTCCAAGGAGAAAAAAGTGTATATTTGAAAATGGAAGCCTGCGGACATTTTAAATTTAAAAATTTATTTTTCCATACTGTTATTATTCTAGTTATTACCAAATCAATCACCGCTTGAGGAAGAGCATAAAGCCAGACATATGTTTAGCGCGGATTATATAAAAAATAAAAACATTTGCGCCTTTGCCCTTTAATTTCCATCTCTCTCTCTCTCTCTCTCTCTCTCTCTCTCTCTCTCTCTCTCTCTCTCTCTCTATATATATATATATATATATATATATATATATATCGTTGCTGTCTGAGGGTTAATTGCGGGTGCATACCTGGCGCGTAAATAAATACAATAGATCGAAGAGGATTTGAAATAGGTCTAGCGTTTCCATAGACGGCGACGTTATCCGGTAAGCAAATATGGAGAGAGAGCGCACGCGTGAGAGAGAGAGAGAGAGAGAGAGAGAGAGAGAGAGAAAGAGAAAGAGAGAGAGAGAGAGGGGGGCAGACATAAATGGATAGATAGATAGATAGATAGATAGAGAGAGAGAGAGCGAGAGAACGAGAGGGGGAGAGAGAGAGAGAATTAAAGAGAGAGAAAGATAGAGAGAAAGAGAGTGAGAGTAAGAGAGAAGGTGAGAGCGAAACCAGGAGAGAGAGAGAGAGAGAGGGAGAGAGAGAGAGAAAGATACAGAGTGAGAGAGAAAAGGGGAACGAGAGAGAGACTAAGAGAGAAAGAGAGACTAAGAGAGAAAGAGAGAGAGAGATAGGGACAGAGAGAGATAGGGACAGAGAGAGAGAGAGAGAGAGAGAGATCAAAATTAATTTGTTAATCAGCAAATCTCTTAAATTAACCAAGTTTCCCATGTCTCGCCAGACATCTTAGAGATTCCTCGAAATCATTGCGCCCGTAAATAAACGTATTGATAAAGCTGTTTCACGCTTCTTCAGGTCGCCGAAATTTGGTGCACTCTTTCTACACCCCCCACTCCCACTGTATCGCACGCATACAAGCATACACACACAAACTCACATAAACAATCACACCCACTCACACCAACAGACACATGTGCACGTATATATCTACACGCAATTGCAGACATGAACACACATGCATACGCACATACAGAGAGGCACACATGTACACGATCGCCTGTCTCACACACACAAACACGCACACACACAAGGAAGCATGCTTTTTCCCGCACACATGTATACGTGCACGCACGTGTACACATAAAATATACACCCACATATACGCACGCACACGCATATTTACAGGTAAACATTTAGACACACACGCGAGGACGCAATAATATACATAGTACACGCACGAAAACACAAACACAATTACGCGGACACATATTTACGTATACACATATGTGCACATCTATGTAAGCAGAGTTTGAATTACCAGAGGAGAGTTTGAATTACCAGAGGAGAGTTTGAATTACCAGAAGAGAGTTTGAATTACCATAGAAGAGTTTGAATTACCAGAGGAGAGTTTGAATTACCATAGGAGAGTTTGAATTACCAGAGGATAGTTTGAATTATCAGATGAGAGTTTGAATTACTAGAAGAGAGTTTGAATTACCATAGGAGAGTTTGAATTACCAGAGGAGAGTTTGAATTACCAGATGAGAGTTTGAATTACCAGAAGAGAGTTTGAATTACCATATGAGAGTTTGAATTTCCAGAGGAGAGTTTGAATTACCATAGGAGAGTTTGAATTACCAGAGGAGAGTTTGAATTACCATAGGAGAGTTTGAATTACCAGAGGAGAGTTTGAATTACCATAGGAGAGTTTGAATTACCTACTAGACACAATCCTCAAGTGTCTCCGGCTTCTCTTTACAACTGTTTATCAGGATAATTTTACATTAAGATACTTCACTGTACAAGTAAACCCTGACCAAATATTAAAAATAACATAGTATTCAAAGCCCAAATAAGATCCCCTCGACACGGTTATACACTGGCTTATACGAGGAATGGTGCCCCTTTTCCTAGTGATGTTACCTCATGTAACAGGATACTCCACCAGACCAGATGAATTCTTGTCTTGGAATCCAGCAAATTCCAGAAAAGGCCATGATAAAGATAAACTATAACATAATTTAGTGGTCAATTAGGGAGAGGAAAAAATTGTGATCACACACGCACGTCTACCCGTAACACGCACGGGTACACGAACTAAAACACGCACGGGTACACGAACTAAAACACACACATATAAAAACACTTTTGGACACGCACTGCAAAGAAGCTTCTTTCTTCATCCAGTTAATATTAGACACACGGAGAAAGACAGGAGAGTTTTTTTAATTAGAATTTTCCAGCCGTGGAACACGTTGCTGCATGACTGCTTCCTTACGGACTACATCAGGCCATCTTCAAATCTAATGTCAATAAACACATGTCATAAACCGTCCTCACATATCATCACATTTTATTCATTCTATTCATTATTTGCAATCCTCTCATGATATTCTTCATCATCCAACTGTCAATATGTAGCCAGATAAGAAGCGGGTAGAAATAGGATCAGTATGGTAAATTTCCACGTAAGGTTTAAAAATTAGATAAAGTGGAATTTTCCAATTAGAATTTGAGTAAGGCTACGTGTTCTGGCAGTGACGTCACACAGACAGGAAGGCACCAGTCTTAGCTGACGAATGAGCAGGGGGATCTTTAACCATCGATTGAACCACCACAGAGAACAGTAGTTTTCTTTAAATAGCTTCTGCATGCCACACCTATGGAGTGAAGGGGTTCGCTGTTTTATGCATATACATGTATTCTACGTAGAAAGTATACGAATCGAAAGAGATTTTTAAAACCCATTTTCATTTGTTGATGTTTCTTTATAAATAGCGTTTGTAAAAGAAGAAGAAGAAGAAGAAGAAGACAACGACAGGGAGAAGGTGGGAACTTCGGCTGCCACATCACCACTGCGGCTATAGAAATACGACCAGCTTATTCTCCTGACGAAACGAACGCACCGTGGGGATTGAAAAATACCACAGCTATGCTACAAATATCCATTGCATTAAACCTTACCCTCGAGTAGGTTTTAGACTTGATAAGTGGTGACTAAATAGTAAAAACCAGAAGAAAATTTTCCAAAAATTCATAAAAAATTACAGAGAACATTCACAAGTAACATTAATTGGAACAAATACATAGAAGACACTACCAAGGCCCCTGCAACGAAGGTGGGCCCCCTCTACCGTGATAGAAAACTTATCACAGCTGTCAGTATCCTATATCTCAACAAAGCCAATATTCGCATGGAATACTGTTGTCACATCTGAGCTGGTGCACCAACCATATGTCTCTCCTTTTTAGACAGGGTCCAGTAAAGAGGCTCTAATCTAATAGGTCCCTCACTGTCTACCAAGCTCCAGCCCCTGTCCGATTGCCGCAATGTTGCATGTTACCCCTGCTTGTTTTACAAGTACTTCAATGTAATGTGCTCTGACGAACTTGCTGCACTGGTTTCCTCTCAACGTAAATACCCCCGACCAACCCGACAGTCAGCTAAATCCCACCCCTTCACTATAGCGGTCCACAGATGCCAGAAAGTGTACTACTACAATAGCTTCTTTACTCGAACTGCTAGCCTTTGCCCCCTACCCCTGATCACTGTTTCTCTGACTGTACCAACATGCATAAACTTAAATGTAATGTGAATAAAACATCTCGCTGCACAACTCCCCACTTAGGATGTTCCTATTAATATGTCCCGTTATTCACAGTAGACCCTTTTTGGAGGGGGGATAAAAAACAAAAATAACAACAGAAATTTGGAATAGTTGAAACGCAAAAACAAAGATAAAAAAAAAAACAGATGTCTGTAAAAAGTTGCTGTGACCGAAGAACGTGGTCTGTCAACGAGTGGCGTCCACTGTGGGGAATAACCGTTTCTAAAGCCAGTGTTCGTAATAGAAGGGAGTTCTATTACGAACACTGGCTTTAGAAACGGTTATTCCCCAGAGTGGACGCCACTCGTGCATTCATCTCCGCGAATGTCAGATCTCCCTTCGGTCCGCGCGTCTATATCCGCCAATGTTTACGTCATTGTCCATAAAAATGCCCGCGAAACGAATTTGACAGAATTAATTATTCTTGTCATGCGCACATCGGCGTGGAGCATGACATCATCGTCTGAGGCAGAAATGTGACACAAAGACTGTCAGGCGCACCAGCTATGTTCGTCATGAGAGCGATATTATGATACGAATGAATAGACAGAACTTAAACGACAGAAACAGATAGACATGACTAGAAATAAACATATATATATATATATATATATATATATATATATATATATATATATATATATATATATATATATATTTATATAAATATAATCTTTGGTTTGGTTTGGTAGAAAGAAATGCAACAGAGTGCTCACCTATTAAATAATAATATTAAATAATATTTATTTATTCAATGTGTCACAGAAGATCAGAACATGATACCATTGCTTTCGAACTGTAACGGCTT
>OY744526.1:26436797-26479297 GCA_963556195.1 Sepiola atlantica | reverse complement strand
TACTCGTTCTTCTTAGATGCGCTTCATTCATCCTATATATCATTTTTAGGAATAACTCGTAAGTTTCAGACAACTGACATAGGAAGGTGGATGGGCAACAAAAAGATCCTCTTTTTCGGGTTGTTAGCCCAGTAGAACAGAAGTCCCCATTTACTCCTCTGATTCATTTTAATCACGAGGAGAAGAGGTCTAGGATGCCACGTGAATATAAAAGACACGTGGTTTTTATTTTAGTCCTCTTTCCTTCTGTTAAATGGTTTTCTCCCCCACCTGACGGAGGACTTTTCGCTACGCGCATCGGTACAACTTTTTGTGATGCGGTGCTGAAACAAAGGTCGGCAGACATATTTTTCGTATAATAAAGAAGGCAATTATTTCGGTAACACAGGATCGGGAAAACGGATAGTTCTTTTTATGGACATCGCTACAGACAAGGCATGAAGCCACTTGATGTAAGGAGCTAAACAATACTTGTTCAAGGTAAAAAACTAGCGAACGATAAGTGTTAGATTGATAGATTCCGACCCAGAAAGCAGCAATTATTCCCCTTTTGTCAGAAACATAGCTCATGAAATGTGAAGACTAAAGGACGAAATATAATTATTTTATGTCATAGAATAAAATTTCTTAGTCTCACCAGCCGGACTAGTAGGTTTTTGTTATTATTTCTATTCAACTTTTTAGCAAATTTATTTATATGTCTAAGTGCTATCGTTTCATATTTTCTATGTCTCTTAAATTTCAATTTTTCATTGAATATGTGTATCGATAAACACATTTTATTAGTATTTAAACGAAAATATTATTTTTATTTTTGAGTGAATATGTGTATCGATAAAAAAAATTCTATTATTATTAAAACGAAAATATTAGATTTACTTTTCATTGAATATATCGAGAGTTACAAGGCTGCCGAAAGTAAACCCAACGTCCACTTTCTACTCCCCCTAAAGGTTCATTGAGTTACACCGCATCGTTCGCTAATTACATCGGTCATAATTTTATAATCATCTCGTAGGCAGAAAAAGATAAAAAGATAGATAGATAGATAGAGAGAGAGAGAGAGAGAGACGGGGAGAGAGAGAGTAAGAGTTAATTAGTAAGTTTGAAAGCGTTTTAGATTACTAATTCTTTTAGTCCATCTTAGCACGACCGTAGTTCTCACTAGCTTCTGTCAGAAATAACCGCCAAACACTTCTCAATCGCATTCGTATATATGACGTTACGTCCGCCCACGTATTATCGTCTTCCTTTCTCCCAGTTATAGTTAATCGATTTGAATCCTGTCTGAAACGCTTTCTGTCTCTTAATTGAAACGTCAATATAGTCACCAGCCAACATATCAACCAGTTAACTTACCCACTTCAAATATTTGACACTTTATTTAAACCGCTGGGGTAGACCGCTCCCATTCAGCGTTCCATGCATTTTTAGATATCTCGTATCAGTTATGTTTTTTAAATTACATGTTTCGGACTATTGTTATCATCAACGGATACTAGATATTTAAAAGGATACGAAGCGTCTTAATTTTTTTTAGCCATTTGCTCTCGTTGCTCTTTACCTAATCGATAAAAATATTTATTAGGAACTATTATTGGAATTTATAAGACACCCATAGATTGGTCAGTGTAATTGTGGGCCCTTGTTCTGTAAAGGTCCGCATGGATTGTCCAAATGGTAACCACAGTCACTCCTCCCTTAGGGGTCACGTCAGCTAGCCGATATAAACTCAAACGCTTAGGTCTCCCGCATCGTCTGCACTTTTCAATACTACGGTCGACGTCGGTTAACGGTTGACTACATTACTGCACAAACCCCAAGCGGCTGTCGAAAACATTCTTTCTATTACTGAAGAACCAAACAACTGCGTGCGCAATTGTTAATAGGAACTTTTTATCACATAAAATAAGTTCCGCGGATGAATAAATTTGTAAACGCTCTTTCTCTATATTCTCATTTTACTGTTGTGTATATTATTTTTTATTAATTGCTTAAGTAAACTTATTGAATAAATATCCACGGTTATTGTTCTCTTTCTTTGAAAGCTGTTGCTCCGTTTCAACTTACTGTGCAATTCCCATTGTTTTTCTTGTGCAGGTACTAAACTTTCTTTCGGGATAGAAGTTCCCATATTTTATAGATACATATTTTCAATGAAAAAGAAATATAATATTTTCGTTTAAATAAGAATAACATGTTTTTTTATAGATACATATATTCAATGACATATAAGAATACTATCTCCGTTTAAATAATAATATAATGTTTTTTTTATCGATACGTATATTCAATGAAAAGTAAATCTGATATTTTCGTTTAAATAATAATAGAATGTTTTTTATCGATACACATATTCAATGAAAAATAAAAATAATATTTTCGTTTAAATACTAATAAAATGTTTTTATCGATACACATATTCAATGAAAAATTGAAATTTAAGAGACATAGAAAATATGAAACGATAGCACTTAGACATATAAATAAATTTGCTAAAAAGTTGAATAGAAATAATAACAAAAACCTACTAGTCCAGCTGGTGAGACTAAGAAATTTTATTCTATGACATATGATCAATATAAAATAATTATACTTAAAGACCTCCACAAAAATTATAGATTACCCCAGAAATAAACTATCAATAACATTAACTTGGAAGCAAAGTTCTTACTCCTTAAACTTAAGATAGATAAGTCCTCCGAAATAATTGCTCCCTTAGATTTACTTTAAAGAATCATAAACCCGATTTCAATAACAGCCCTTCAATTAGACTTATCTGCCTATCTAGATCTGATATAGGTCTGGTAAATAAAATATATTGGATAGAATCATCCCTACAATTAGAAATAAAATTAGATACCTCCTTTGAATTTCTTCTAGTCAAGTATCTATCTTGTTTGATAACTTGAAACATAAAAACAACACCAAATGTTTGGCTTTTGACATAGACTTCTACTACCAGTCGATAACACCAATGTTATTAAATAAGACCATCTTATTTGCTAAAAATAACCGAGACTTGACCTCAACTGAAATAGATCTAAGTCTATTGGCCGGAAATCCATAGTACATTTTGATGGTAAATTCTGGACTAACCACTTTAATATCCTGATGATTCGACAGACTCGGATCAAGGTACTGCCCTTGTAGGTCTATTTTACTAAATGAAATCTATATCCGAAATGGAGGGGGACTTTACAGAGATTATGTTCTCCTAATTATAAGATCTACTGATCGAATATATGAAAGAACTAAATAATAAACCTTTTGAGTAAAACATATGACTAACAGAATGCGTTTGTAATAAGATGTTCCGCACGTCCATAGTTTTTTAATGATATTTCACCCCGAACAAGGCAGGACGCCAATGTAGACGTAAGGGGCTACTGAGAATTAGGAAGTAGGTTTAGGGTGTCATTCTAAGTTGGGAGCTGTGCAGTCTGTTTACATTAGTTTTGAATTTCTGCATGTCGGTACTGTCGGATAAACAGGGGGCAGGGAGGGAGTTCCAGAGGCAAGCAGCACGAGGAAAGAAGCTATTGGAGTAGAAGGCTCTCCGGCATCTGGGGACCTCCACAGTGAATTGATGAGATTTAGCTGAATTTACGTCGAGGGGCCTCTAGAGTAGCCCGCTCATCGGAGCATAGTCCATTGTAGTATTTGTAAAACAAGTACAATGGTGCCAGATTGCGGCGATGGGACAGGGGCTGGAGCTTAGTTAACAGTGAGGGATCTATTAAGTTGGCGACTCTTTTTTGGACCTTGTCAAGGAGGGAGAGACTAGTATATGATGCACCAGCCCAGATGTGACAACAATACTCCATGCATGGGCGGATGGTGGCTTTGTAGAGATACATGATAATGTCAGGTGTGATGAGTTTAGTAGCACGGTAGAGGGAGCCTACCTTCTTTGCCGCAGCCTTGGCAATGTCTTCAATGCATTTAATCCTTAATATCCTACCGTAGGAATTTTTATAAATTATAAATAAGTAATAACTTTATCTGAATTAAATTTCAATTAACTCCTTAATGTGAACTATCTTCTGCTAATTACATTGAGACTTATAATTACCATTTTTCTAACTTTTTTACAATTATATCTTTATATAATGATATAATAGATCTACGATCGCATAGCTTTATATACTTAATTTCTTGGGGCGTCTGAAATTTATGTCAATCCCCCTAATACTCCTAACATAACATTCTCAATCCTTTTTACCTGCCTTAGCATTTACATTTTGACTTGTTCTAGGAATTTCATATTCCTTTTCTTTATATGTACTTGTAGAATTTACATCTTATATACTTGATGTTTTAATTTAATTTGAGTTTTGATTTGATTAGGACATTTAAAAATTGGTCTAATTCTATCTAGTTTGAATCTAATCTATCTATTTTTCAAATAATATTCCTTATACTTTTCTATTATAGATTGCCTGAGAGACTTAATGCATCTTAACACTTTAATCTTATTCTATTTAAATCTAAGAATTTTATCGTTTCCATTTCTAAAGTCATCCTTTTGAAATTTTTAGAGTATCGTATACAGTGTAATCGATGAGTCGCCTACTTTAAATATAATTTTGAGTATCGTTTCAGAAAATATGAAGATTTTTACTTTATTCGATAACGGTAAAAACATAGGAAAAAGAAGAACGCTCAACGGAATGTTATTGGAACGTGTTATACTATTTGAAAACAGAAAAGAATAAGACACGCGTGCGGGAGAGAATGTTAAAATTGGAAAAGCATGGCTAACCTGAGCAAGGATCGAACCTACGATAGTACTGTCTGCAGTCTGGTGTTTTACAACCAGACAACGAACAACTTTGCAGAAGTACGTGCGATTTTTTATCGCCATAATGTTACGTAGTTTTTTTTGTTACTGTTTTTACTGGCGATGGAAACATAGCTATTTTATAGTATTTTCTACTTTCTAAGCGATAACGAATATTGTATTAGGTCCCTCTTTTAATTGGACGTGCCATTTTTATTATTGTATATATATATATATATATATATATATTTATTAAATAACTTTTACGTACATAAGAGGAATTCATATATATATATATATATATATATATATATATATATATATATATATATATATATATATATATATACATACACACATACATACACCTACATAATTATATATAATATTTGTTTTGTTTATTATCTATGTATGTATACGCTTCGTCCTTTATAATCGCGACTCATCAGCATAGAGATATAACTATTCATTACTGGTGATGCGACTTGAAACCTCGGACTCCAAATATTTTACAGCTCAAATCCCGACATCTAGAACCACTAGGCCACCGCTGAATAGCGAATAAACAGTGATAATTTTAACACTTTATCTGTCGGTTTGACGTCATAAGAGCGTTCAACTTAATGAAAGGAACGATGCATTTATAGCTAGCGACGCCATGCTGTGTTAATACTACACTTACGGTGCCCATCTAGAAGGTTATATATATATATATATATAGATATATATATATATCTATATATATATATATATATATATATATATATATATATATAGAGAGAGAGAGAGAGAGAGAGGGGGAGAGAGAAGTTTTATATATATATATATATATATATAAATACATATATACGTTATGGTATTTATATATTATAACTATACTGTTTACTTTTAATGAATTTTTTTACGAGTTTTTATTATTATTGTAATTTCTTATCCAATATCTATTCTAAAAAGATGCGTTGTGTAAACATGGGTGAAATGTGAGCAAACGAGCCAGCACCCCTCACACGCAAATTGTGCAGTTGTCTAATAAAAGTTGTCTAAGAAAAAGCAAATATCCAGGAAAATGTTTATGAGAATTTCAACACGCAATTAGTCACTTGATGATGACGAACCTTGGGTGAATAAGTCCTAAAAGCATTTATTCAAGCGGTGTTGAAAGACAGCGTTGAATCAGATCCATGTTGGAACTATACGATGCTGAGTTTACGTTTTAACATATGACGAGACTATTCCCCACTTCCCCCATATATGCTTGCTTCTATCTATCTATCTATCTATCTATCTATCTATCTATCTATCTATCTATCTATCTATCTATCTATCTATCTATCTATCTATCTCTTTCCTTCTCTCTCTCTCTCTCTCTCTCTCTCTCTATATATATATATATATATATATATATATATTGCAATACTCTAGGCGTCGCCTATTGAGTTCTCTTGACGACTTGCTAATATAGCCGCCGAATTTGCTATCTAGGCGTTAATTCTCTATTCTGTTTCTATGGCAATGCGTGATGGACACATCGGTACGCGCTCTGACTACTGAGTCAAATAGTACTTTCGTATTGGGGTTTGAGCCGTGTAACCTGTAGGGGCTGTTTCCGCCAATATTGGTGATTGCAGGTTTGGTATGAAACACATGTGTATATGGGTTAATTTGAAAATATGATTTATAAATAATTATATATATATATATCACATTGCGAAAATTAATTTTTTTCAAATAAATGAAACGTTTATTTAAGTCTAAATGTTTCAGATTTACAAGCCTTTTTCAGAGGTATACAGACATTATTTAAATCTATTTCATTGTCCAGATCTATCGGCGTCGCCGCCGAAGACACCCGATTTCTCCCAATATTATTGGAGAGACAGTTTTTATAAGTCCGGATAAGTGAAGCGATCTGATTTTCAAATATATATATATATATATATATATATATATATATATATATATATAATAATCCAGGTAAAACATCCGCAGGGTAGTAATCCAAAGAATTTCAAACGGGGTTATAAAAAGTGCTCAATATCAAATAGAGCTTTTATATATGATTATTTTTATTTACACAGTCATGTACAAAGTCTGCGACACTGGCATGTCGATGTTATCGATCAACAGCTATTATAAACTGAGATCTCATCAGGAGGAGTTAGAATCCGATCTTAGCCTTAGATCATATTTCATTCTCTCCAAATATGATCTAAGGTTAAGATCGGATTCTAACTCTGTCTTTTTAAAAACTTTTATTTGTTATACATACTAGCAAATATATGCGCCCTCCGGTCGCATATTTTTGCTATTTGTTTTATTGAATTGCTCAGTAAAATGTGTTTGTTTTTTTTTTTACAAAAAAAATAAAGAAAATCACCCATTCTATAAAACACGGAATAATAAAAACATAGTTTTTAAACAAAATTTACCCTTTATGGCGTAAAATGTAAAACAAAAAATGCTAAATTCACTTAAGGTCGTAAAAAATAATAATATTTTAAGCTTTTCAAAGTCTACCTAGAATGAAATCAACAATTAAAAAAGTAAAATACAGCGAACACGATTCTTAATTCAGTTATTTAATTGCTTAGTAAAATGTGCTTTTTTTAAAACAAAAATACTAATTTTTATATCAATTATTTTTTAAATTAAACAATTTGATTCAATAAATTTGTGCTTTAAAACATAATTTCGCATAAGATTTAAAATCAAAACAAACCCAAAACGTGTTAATAAAACAATTAAAGTAAATATATAATTTTTGAGCGACTCGTATGATAAATCTCAGAGAATGTGGTGTTTACATGTTATTAATCAAATAAGCGCTCCTGTCCATCTCTCTCTTTTCTCTCTGTCTCTGTCTCTCTTTCTGTCGGTCTTTTTCTCTCTCTCTTTCTCTCTCTCTCCCTCTCTCTCTCTTTCTTGTAATAGAACTTTCTGTGCGTCGAAATAGAACGGTATACTTAATAATCAGAGGCCGGGTAACCAAATGTTGTAATGGACGCCGGCTGTTCCATCATATTCCATTACAATCTAATTTAATTACATAACTAAATTATATAGATAGAAAAAACAATGTCTTCAATTAATTCTATTCATAATTTTTATTAAGAGTATTATCATGGGGGAAATATTTAAAATACATCTGGAAATCTTGAAAAAAACAATCATGAGTGTATATTTGCGAATATTGATTTATTAAAGTTTTAAAACGAATGAATTATGTAAATTTGAAAGACGCATGATGTTTGGGGAAGTTTTGGAATGGGTATATATAGGAGCTGATAAGTAGATATAAAAAGAGATCGATCAAAACTGATAATATAGTTTCGGCTTCAGACAGACATATACATAATCTCTATTATTAATATACATACATATCTCTCTCTCTCTCTCTCTCTCTCTCTCTATATATATATATATATATATATATATATATATATATATATATATATATATATATATATTCTTGGAAGGTTTTCAACCATTAAAACTATATGGCAAAAGACAATACAAAGAAAAAAAACACAACACTTTTAGTCCCAAGTTCTTCGTTGGAAATCTACTTTGCCTGTAAGTCAAATAATATTTTGCAGTCGCTACATTAGTTAGCTTCCAAGCATTTACGCTAGTCTTAACATTACTTAAGGGATTATCAGTTGTTTACCATGAAAAACTGTTTCAGGAATCTAATTTTTATATATATATATATATATATATATATATATATATATATATATATATATATATATACATAAATGATTAATAAATTTCATTTGTTGATATAAATTCACTCGTCTGTTAACTAGTTTCTCAAATTTTCAAATATATATATATACATCTTTTAGATTCACACAAAGGTTTTTTTTTATGATAGCTCAATATTGTATGCTACGGCTAGAGCTTTTTATATAAGATGATATAATCCGTGTTAATTCTCTTTGAATGGAGTGATAAAAATAGAAGGAAAAAAGAATATAGAAATTAAATTATGTAATTATTAACTGAATATTAGACGCATCTTGTTTATTCAGCCGGACTGTGGTTTGTGAAGCTTCTTTGTGAACGTTCATGGTATACAAAATTTACCAGATGGTAAATTTTGTATACCATGAATCTCTATATTGACCAAATAGGCGGTAACAATTGTTTATTAATAAAATGTTTATTTTAATAAACTGGGATTACATTATGTTATATATATATATATATATATATATATATATATATATATATATATATATATATATATATATATATATATATATATATATCCACACTACCGTGAAGATGAATTCGTCATGTGGAAAGCTCAGACGTAATTTATAAATACAACATGAGTTTTAAAGCAAGGCGATAGAGGTACACCGGCTACCTTAATGTTCTATTGTCACTTGCTATCGAAGAAGTTCAAATAGGAAAGTGTCGCGTGCTTCTATTCTGTTGATGACGTCACCGAAAGTCGATCTAATGGCAACGCTCGCACCATCAGCCCATTGTGATAACATGCACAAGGGAAAATGTCTATCCGCCTCATTAATAATAATCTCGCGTTGTTATCGTTTGAAGTCTCGCGCGGCGTCATCATCTCGCTGGCGTTGTCATGACGTGACGATATGCGCGTTTCGTTTGTCAGACATATTTCATTGCAGTCGAAAATGAGTTAGAACTTCTACTTTAAAAGAGAAGTGAAAAGGAAAAATACAATTATCTTTTTGTTTTTTTTTGTCTTTATTATTTTAATCATCTTATTTTTTATATATATATTTTTGGCAGTTTTTGCAGGTATTGGATTTTCCATTTGTTATAAATGGAATTTGTAACAGAATCACACGCGAGCTGTGTTACAATCAAGAGAAGTGACTGTGCGCTTGAACGTTCGCTTTTTATTTATGTGTATTAATGTACTAGCGGGGGTTGTGCCCATGTTAAGCCCGCCTAAAAAAACTTTCAAGTACTCCAAATAAACTCAAATTTAGGGAATATTTGTAAAATTATGTCTAATATTTATTGTTAAAATTTCACAAAAATCGGAGCTTCATGCTCGCGTAATCCTTCCACCCCAACATTGCGTAAAACTAAATTCAGCTAAATATAGCCCACATTAAGTACTCTTACGCTTAGCAGCTGTGTTCCGAAATTCATAATGATCGCTTAATATATTCAACACAGTGGACATAACTTCTATAGAAACTAAAGTGGCCCGCAATTTCTGCATTGAAACTTGAGGCAATTTCTTTTTTCACTATTGCATCTCATTTTTCTGGGTGGTCAAGTGTAAAGTGGGGTTAGAGTTAGGGTTAGTGTTAGGGTTTGGTCAAGTATAGAGTGGGATATTTCTCCCATCACAGATCTGTCATTTGCATGTATTGAAACGCCATTAAACATATGCATATTTATATCACATACAATCACACATAATTTTAGTCGACGTACATACAAATATATAAACATATGAACGTACCTAACTTTATATAAACAGAGATTACGTACACATTCACATAACATATAAGAATATACATGCACACATTCAGTTTTTTGAAACACACTTACACAAACGAATACGATCTCTCTCTCCCTCGCTTTCTCTCTCTCTTTCTTCTTCTTCTTCTTCTTCTTCTTCTTCTTCTTCTTCTTCTTCTTCTTCTTCTTCTTCTTCTTCTTCTTCTCTCTCTCTTTCCTATACATATAAAAAGTGGGTGGGAAGGAGAGGTAGATAGAGAAAAATAGAGATAGAGAGACAGATAGATAGATAGACAGAGAGAGAGAGAGAGAGAGAGAGAGAGAGAGAGAGAAAGTGGGCTTGTGATATATATATATATATATATATAGATAGATAGATAGATAGAGATGGGGAGAGACAGAGAGAGAGAGCGAGAGAGAGAGAGAGAGAGAGAGAGAGAGAGAGAGAGAGAGAGAGAGAGAGAGAGAGAGAAGGGGTATGGTTTCGTCCTAGTGGTGGTGGGGGGGACAAAGTAATTTTATTTGTTATTGTTTACCAGCAATAATTATAGATTGTAAGCTTTAATTTCCGGTCGATTGCTCAGCTCCTTAAGCTATACTTTCAAATGCAAATGCAAACGCATCGTTGCTGTGCGCATGCGTGATTGTATATCCGGTTTATATTGATATATTGAACGTATTAATTATTTTCTTGTTTTCCATCGGTGGGATGACATAACGCCGACTGAATGTACATAAATAACGTCATCTGAAAAATACAGAAATAGCATTAGTGATTGACTAATGCCCATTTGGGACAATGCCAAGACAGACCGGAACAATAGCAGGCGACACGCGTTTCAAATCTGAAGGCTCCTCAAGTCGTCAGGAAGGAAGTATTGTTGAGCTCAATCGCTGTAAGGAGAAATGGAAGAAAGTTCCGGGGACTTATCGCAGATTCAAGACTTCTGATTGGCTGAAAATTTCATGACGCAGGGACATATTTCCGTATGGCAAAATGTCGCGAATGTTAAAGTGATCAATAGGAATGAGGAGTATCATCGGTTTTGAAAGGAAAATAAGCAATAATATTTGTTTCTACACCCCCCACACACACTAATACACACACACATATATATAATTATATAACAATAATAAATAATTAAAAAGGAAGGATTATCTTAGCACTTTATCGCAGTTTCACGGTGGATCCGATCGTCAGAAGTGTATTCTTATCCCTCACGTCTGTATACATTTGAAGACGTCTGGAATAAGAATATCTTCTGACGATTGGATCTACAGTTGAACTGTAGTAAAGTGTTAAGATAAACCCCATTGTAGGGTGGCGACTTTTGTAGTAGCATTGTATTACCAGTTTGTTCTCGTTTGTGGTCCAATTCTTTCTATGACTTTTTGGTTTATTCTTTTCATTCCCGCTTTCTTGTGTTTGGTCGGTGTCTTTATCATACCTGGAATTAGAGGTGTTATTTACCTGTTTTTTTGTCCGTGTTTTTGTTCCTGAAATCAAAAAAGCCAATATTCACAGGATGCGGGCCGGGCCCCCCATTCTTGCCATCGAGATCACTGAGATCTTTCTTCTGAGTCCCACGGATTCCGTTGTTAATATTGTGCATTACTTATATTTTGGTGTGTGTGGCTACACCAGGCCCAGGCTTAGTTTGACTGTGATCTTGTCACAGGGATAGTGTTTATCTCATTTTAATGAGGGACAATGTGCGCATTCCCACATACATGAACGGACTTTAACGATAAACAGGAAACAGAGGAAAACAGATTTATATATATATATATATATATATATATATATATATATATATATATATATATATATATATATATATATATATATATATATATATATATATATATAATTGTTTATTAGCCCCCTCCCACAAAGGCTGGGCACTTTCGAGTAGCTTTAATAACAAGCAGTACAAATAGCTATATGCACGATCCGAACGCCGCTTCGTAGATCACTCTAACTGCCTGGTAAATAGCCGCTGATTTCCGCTATTTACAGTTAAAGTTCCTCTATATTTACTAACTAATTTGCTATGGCCGAAAGGATAAGATCCCCGACTACGAATCAGTGGCGATTTGTGTTCGGGGTTCGCGCCTACCGACCGTTGAGAATTAGTTCCTAGACTGAAGATTGCGTTAGCATGAAACATCGATGTCTCTAGGTATTTAAATAATTAATATTTATTTATAAAAATATTATTGTATATATATATATATATATATATATATATATATATATATATATATATATATATATGTTACCTAACTAGATAGTATAAGTTTTCTAGGCTACCCTTAGACAGAGGAGGGAAAAGACGATAGATTCCCCTCCCATTTTTGACTGATAAATCTACGCCGAGTTATAAAACGCGTCTTGCACCGGCGATCAGTTTTACAAGATGTTTTCTTTTCTTTGCTTGTAGGACGACGAGGCCGGGAGGTTCACGTGTCCGAACACAGCCGCCTTTTTATCGTCGGGTTAGGCATTAATATTCAGAATTCCATCAGTTAAAACTACTTTTACTGTCAGATTTTGGGAAAACAAATTATATATGACTAAAAAAGTACTAAAAAGCGAAGAAATACATAGCAAAACTTTTTTCTTTAAATAAAAATAAAAAGCTACTTATCAATTTATTTCCATGTGTGGACACCTTCAAAGTTAAATTATTATTATTATTATTATTATTATTATTATTATTATTATTATTATTATTATTATTATTACAAAGTACATATATATGTATATATAGTTATATTCCTTGATTTATTTATGAAATAGAATAAATAATATCGTTGACAGACCTTAAATAGATTTAAGTTTTTAAACATTTGGGTTGTATTGGGGGTAATTACGTTAGGGTCAGAGCACATAATGTCGAATTACTTGTAAAATAAGTATAGTGATGCTAAAATGCGGCGATGGAACAGGAGCTCGGGCTTTGTAGACAATGCGGGACCTATTTAGTAAGAAAATCTTTTAAGTTAATAAACGGATCCATAGTTGAGTTAATAAATAGATCAACAGTTAAGTTGATCAACGAATCAATAGTTAAATTAATAAACGGATCCTTAGTTCAATTAGTAAGCGAATCAATAGTTAAATTAATAAACGGATCCTTAGTTCAATTAGTAAGCGAATCAATAGTTAAATTATGTAATATTCTTAACTCCTCCTCCCATTGAATGAACTCTTCCGTCAGGCGTTGACTATAAATGCTTCGTCATTTTTATTTTATTTTGTGTTTTACTTTCGTGAATAAAACCTTTACAAAGGAATTCGGCTCTTTCTTTCTTCTCTTCACTACAATTTTATTCACAAAAGAAATGGACAGAGTACTTCGTCCCGAACGATTTGACACCGAGTCTACAGCCTTCAATGCAGAAAAAAATACAAACATTGGAAACTTACGTTTATAAATTACTTACATACGGTTAACGGCACTGAAGAAACTGGAAACACCCAAACCGACTTCTATGCTTTGATAAATAGCATATCGGCAGAGGTATTCGAAATAATTAGTGACACTAACGACTATACATTTGCCATAAGATCTCTGGACGCGGCCTACATCAAGCCTACTAATATAGTCTACAACCGCCACAAACTTATCACCATGAAACAACAACCGGCGCAAACAGTGGATTCTTTTATGTTACAGTTGGAAAACCTTGCGAAGACATGCAATTTCCAGCCCGTGAAATAAATAAAAGCCAGTATATGCGGGAGGCTTTTATTAGCGGTATCTCCTCCCCCTCAATTCGACAACGACTTCTCGAGAAATCCTCACTAACTTTTCAGGAAGCATACGAGATGGCAAGATCTCTTGAACAAGCAGAAAAACACTCTGCGTGTTACAATCAAGAGAATACGATTTCCGCGCAAATAATCACTTCAAGAGAAAATACAAGTCTGGCAGCGACACAAAAAAATATGAGGCCGAAGGAAATTTGCTTTTTCTGCGGGAATTCTCGTCATCCGTGTCACCTTTGTCCGGCCCGTGACTCAAAATGCAATAAGTGTTTGAAAAAAGGACACTGGGCCAAAGTCTGTAAATCTTCCGTGTCAGCAGTGTTAAATGAAGACATTGATTTCCCTAGTCTCGCGTGACTAGGAAGAAAAAAAGACATTACATTTACTAAGTGTAAAATAAATGGATCCACTGTCAATGCCATGGTGGATTCTGGTAGTGTGGCGACTTTTATTAACGGCAATATTGCAAAAAAATGAACCTTAAAATTATTCCCAAACAAAAAGCAATATCATTGGCCCACCCTAATATGTGTGCTAAAATTGTGGGAGGAACTAAAGTCGATATATCCTTAAACAATAATGTACACTCTAACGTAATAGTGGAAGTCATTAAGAATTTATTTGTCGACTTAATCATAGGGAAAGATATTCTCTGTAGATATAAGAATGTAACCTTCAAATTTGATGGACCAGTAGACGAACTTATTATCGGGGCAGTCACCAGGAATATTTTTTCCATCCATGAACGTTTCTCCTCCCCCATTATTTTCTCATCTTTCTACGAACACAAGACCAATCAGCACCAAGTCGCGTCGCCACATAATTGTTGATAGCAAATTTATAAGAACAGAGACTGACAATAGTTACATAAATAAACGGATCCTTAGTTCAAGTAATAAGCGAATCAATAGTTAAAATAATAAACGGATCCTTAGTTCACTTAATAAGCGAATCAATAGTTAAATTAATAAACGGATCCTTAGTTCAATTAATAAGCGAATCAATAGTTAAATTAATAAACGGATCCTCAGTTCAATTAATAAGCGAATCAATAGTTAAATTAATAAACGGATGCTTAGTTCAAGTAATAAGCGAATCAATAGTTAAATTAATAAACGGATCCTTAGTTCAATTAATAAGCGAATCAATAGTTAAATGTATAAACGGATCCTTAGTTCAATTAATAAGCGAATCAATAGTTAAATTAATAAACGGATCCTAAGTTCAATTAATAAGCGAATCAATAGTTAAATTAATAAACGGATCCTTAGTTCACTTAATAAGCGAATCAGTAGTTAAATTAATCAACAGATCCTTAGTTCAATTAATAAGCGAATCAATAGTTAAATGTATAAACGGATCCTTAGTTCAATTAATAAGCGAATCAATAGTTAAATTAATAAACGGATTCTCAGTTCAATTAATAAGCGAATCAATAGTTAAATTAATAAAGGGATCCTTAGTTCAAGTAATAAGCGAATCAGTAGTTAAATTAATAAACAGATCCTTAGTTCAAGTAATAAGCGAATCAATAGTTAAAATAATAAACGGATCCTTAGTTCACTTAATAAGCGAATCAATAGTTAAATTAATAAACGGATCCTTAGTTCAATTAATAAGCGAATCAATAGTTAAATTAATAAACGGATCCTCAGTTCAATTAATAAGCGAATCAATAGTTAAATTAATAAACGGATGCTTAGTTCAAGTAATAAGCGAATCAATAGTTAAATTAATAAACGGATCCTTAGTTCAATTAATAAGCGAATCAATAGTTAAATGTATAAACGGATCCTTAGTTCAATTAATAAGCGAATCAATAGTTAAATTAATAAACGGATCCTAAGTTCAATTAATAAGCGAATCAATAGTTAAATTAATAAACGGATCCTTAGTTCACTTAATAAGCGAATCAGTAGTTAAATTAATCAACAGATCCTTAGTTCAATTAATAAGCGAATCAATAGTTAAATGTATAAACGGATCCTTAGTTCAATTAATAAGCGAATCAATAGTTAAATTAATAAACGGATTCTCAGTTCAATTAATAAGCGAATCAATAGTTAAATTAATAAAGGGATCCTTAGTTCAAGTAATAAGCGAATCAGTAGTTAAATTAATAAACAGATCCTTAGTTCAAGTAATAAGCGAATCAATAGTTAAATTAATAAACGGATCCTTAGTTCAATTAATAAGCGAATCAGTAGTTAAATTAATAAACAGATCCTTAGTTCAATTAATAAGCGAATCAATAGTTAAATTAATAAACGGATGCTTAGTTCAAGTAATAAGCGAATCAATAGTTAAATTAATAAACGGATCCTTAGTTCAATTAATAAGCGAATCAATAGTTAAATGTATAAACGGATCCTTAGTTCAATTAATAAGCGAATCAATAGTTAAATTAATAAACGGATTCTCAGTTCAATTAATAAGCGAATCAATAGTTAAATTAATAAACGGATCCTTAGTTCAATTAATAAGCGAATCAGTAGTTAAATTAATAAACAGATCCTTAGTTCAATTAATAAGCGAATCAATAGTTAAATGTATAAACGGATCCTTAGTTCAATTAATAAGCGAATCAATAGTTAAATTAATAAACGGATCCTTAGTTCACTTAATAAGCGAATCAGTAGTTAAATTAATAAACAGATCCTTAGTTCAATTAATAAGCGAATCAATAGTTAAATGTATAAACGGATCCTTAGTTCAATTAATAAGCGAATCAATAGTTAAATTAATAAACGGATTCTCAGTTCAATTAATAAGCGAATCAATAGTTAAATTAATAAACGGATCCTTAGTTCAAGTAATAAGCGAATCAGTAGTTAAATTAATAAACAGATCCTTAGTTCAAGTAATAAGCGAATCAATAGTTAAATTAATAAACGGATCCTTAGTTCAATTAATAAGCGAATCAGTAGTTAAATTAATAAACAGATCCTTAGTTCAATTAATAAGCGAATCAATAGTTAAATTAATAAACAGATCCTTAGTTCAATTAATAAGCGAATCAATAGTTAAATTAATAAACGGATCCTAAGTTCAATTAATAAGCGAATCAATAGTTAAAATAATAAACGGATCTTAGTTCAATTAATAAGCGAATCAATAGTTAAATTAATAAACGGATCCTTAGTTCAATTAATAAGCGAATCAATAGTTAAATTAATAAACAGATCCTTAGTTCAAGTAATAAGCGAATCAGTAGTTAAATTAATAAACAGATCCTTAGTTCAAGTAATAAGCGAATCAATAGTTAAATTAATAAACGGATCCTTAGTTCAATTAATAAGCGAATCAGTAGTTAAATTAATACCCAGATCCTTAGTTCAATTAATAAGCGAATCAATAGTTAAATTAATAAACGGATGCTTAGTTCAATTAATAAGCGAATCAATAGTTAAATTAATAAACGGATCCTTAGTTCAATTAATAAGCGAATCAATAGTTAAATGTATAAACGGATCCTTAGTTCAATTAATAAGCGAATCAATAGTTAAATTAATAAACGGATTCTCAGTTCAATTAATAAGCGAATCAATAGTTAAATTAATAAACGGATCCTTAGTTCAAGTAATAAGCGAATCAATAGTTAAATTAAGTAACGAATCCTTTATTCAATTAATAAGCGAATCAATAGCTAAATTAATAAACGGATCCTAAGTTCAATTAATAAGCGAATCAATAGTTAAATTAAGTAACGAATCCTTTATTCAATTAATAAGCGAATCAATAGTTAAATTAATAAACGGATCCTAAGTTCAATTAATAAGCGAATCAATAGTTACATTAATAAACGGATCCTCAGTTCAATTAATAAACGAATCAATAGTTAAATTAAGAAACGAATCCTTTGTTCAATTAATAAGCGAATCAGTAGTTAAATAAATAAACGGGCCCTTTATTCAATTAATAAGCGAATCAATAGTTAAATTAATAAACGGATCCTTAGTTCAATTAATAAGCGAATCAATAGTTACATTAATGAACGGATCTTTAGTTCAATTAATACGCGAATCAATAGTTAAATTAAGAAACGAATCCTTTGTTCAATTAATAAGCGAATCAGTAGTTAAATTAATAAACGGACTCTTTATTCAATTAATAAGCGAATCAGTAGTTAAATTAATAACCGGATCCTTAGTTCAATTAATAAGCGAATCAATAGTTAAATCAATAAACGGATCCTTAGTTAAAGTAATAAGCGAATCAATAGTTAAATTAATAAACGGATCCTTAGTTCAATTAATAAGCTAATCAATAGTTAAATTAATAAACGGATCCTTAGTTCAATTAATAAGCGAATCAATAGTTACATTAATGAACGGATCTTTAGTTCAATTAATACGCGAATCAATAGTTAAATTAAGAAACGAATCCTTTGTTCAATTAATAAGCGAATCAGTAGTTAAATTAATAAACGGACTCTTTATTCAATTAATAAGCGAATCAGTAGTTAAATTAATAACCGGATCCTTAATTCAATTAATAAGCGAATCAATAGTTAAATCAATAAACGGATCCTTAGTTAAAGTAATAAGCGAATCAATAGTTAAATTAATAAACGGATCCTTAGTTCAATTAATAAGCGAATCAATAGTTAAATGTATGAACGGATCCTTAGTTCAATTAATAAGCGAATCAATAGTTAAATTAATAAACGGATCCTAAGTTCAATTAATAAGCGAATCAATAGTTAAATTAATAAACAGATCCTTAGTTCAATTAATAAGCGAATCAATAGTTAAATTAATAAACGGATGCTTAGTTCAAGTAATAAGCGAATCAATAGTTTAATTAATAAACGGATCCTTAGTTCAATTAATAAACGAATCAATAGTTAAATGTATAAACGCATCCTTAGTTCAATTAATAAGCGAATCAATAGTTAAATTAATAAACGGATCCTTAATTCACTTAATAAGCGAATCAGTAGTTAAATTAATAAACAGATCCTTAGTTCAATTAATAAGCGAATCAATAGTTAAATGTATAAACGGATCCTTAGTTCAATTAATAAGCGAATCAATAGTTAAATTAATAAACGGATTCTCAGTTCAATTAATAAGCGAATCAATAGTTAAATTAATAAACGGATCCTTAGTTCAAGTAATAAGCGAATCAGTAGTTAAATTAATAAACAGATCCTTAGTTCAAGTAATAAGCGAATCAATAGTTAAATTAATAAACGGATCCTTAGTTCAATTAATAAGCGAATCAGTAGTTAAATTAATAAACAGATCCTTAGTTCAATTAATAAGCGAATCAATAGTTAAATTAATAAACGGATTCTTAGTTCAATTAATAAGCGAATCAATAGTTAAATTAATAAACGGATCCTAAGTTCAATTAATAAGCGAATCAATAGTTAAAATAATAAACGGATCCTTAGTTCAATTAATAAGCGAATCAATAGTTAAATTAATAAACGGATCCTTAGTTCAATTAATAAGCGAATCAATAGTTAAATTAATAAACGGATCCTTAGTTCAATTAATAAGCGAATCAATAGTTAAATTAATAAACGGATCCTTAGTTCACTTAATAAGCGAATCAGTAGTTAAATTAATAAACAGATCCTTAGTTCAATTAATAAGCCAATCAATAGTTAAATTAATAAACGGATCCTTAGTTCACTTAATAAGCGAATCAGTAGTTAAATTAATAAACAGATCCTTAGTTCAATTAATAAGCGAATCAATAGTTAAATTAATAAACGGATGCTTAGTTCAATTAATAAGCGAATCAATAGTTAAATTAATAAACGGATCCTTAGTTCAATTAATAAGCGAATCAATAGTTAAATGTATAAACGGATCCTTAGTTCAATTAATAAGCGAATCAATAGTTAAATTAATAAACGGATTCTCAGTTCAATTAATAAGCGAATCAATAGTTAAATTAATAAACGGATCCTTAGTTCACTTAATAAGCGAATCAATAGTTAAATTAATAAACAGATCCTTAGTTCAAGTAATAAGCGAATCAATAGTTAAATTAATAAACGGAACCTTAGTTCAATTAATAAGCGAATCAGTAGTTAAATTAATAAACAGATCCTTAGTTCAATTAATAAGCGAATCAATAGTTAAATTAATAAACGGATGCTTAGTTCAATTAATAAGCGAATCAATAGTTAAATTAATAAACGGATCCTTAGTTCAATTAATAAGCGAATCAATAGTTAAATGTATAAACGGATCCTTAGTTCAATTAATAAGCGAATCAATACTTAAATTAATAAACGGATTCTCAGTTCAATTAATAAGCGAATCAATAGTTAAATTAATAAACGGATCCTTAGTTCAAGTAATAAGCGAATCAATAGTTAAATTAAGTAACGAATCCTTTATTCAATTAATAAGCGAATCAATAGTTAAATTAATAAACGGATCCTAAGTTCAATTAATAAGCGAATCAATAGTTAAATTAAGTAACGAATCCTTTATTCAATTAATAAGCGAATCAATAGTTAAATTAATAAACGGATCCTAAGTTCAATTAATAAGCGAATCAATAGTTACATTAATAAACGGATCCTCAGTTCAATAAATAAACGAATCAATAGTTAAATTAAGAAACGAATCCTTTGTTCAATTAATAAGCGAATCAGTAGTTAAATTAATAAACAGATCCTTAGTTCAATTAATAAGCGAATCAATAGTTAAATTAATAAACGGATCCTTAGTTCAATTAATAAGCGAATCAATAGTTACATTAATGAACGGATCTTTAGTTCAATTAATACGCGAATCAATAGTTAAATTAAGAAACGAATCCTTTGTTCAATTAATAAGCGAATCAGTAGTTAAATTAATAAACGGACTCTTTATTCAATTAATAAGCGAATCAGTAGTTAAATTAATAACCGGATCCTTAGTTCAATTAATAAGCGAATCAATAGTTTAATCAATAAACGGATCCTTAGTTAAAGTAATAAGCGAATCAATAGTTAAATTAATAAACGGATCCTTAGTTCAATTAATAAGCGAATCAATAGTTAAATTAATAAACGGATCCTTAGTTCAATTAATAAGCGAATCAATAGTTACATTAATGAACGGATCTTTAGTTCAATTAATACGCGAATCAATAGTTAAATTAAGAAACGAATCCTTTGTTCAATTAATAAGCGAATCAGTAGTTAAATTAATAAACGGACTCTTTATTCAATTAATAAGCGAATCAGTAGCTAAATTAATAACCGGATCCTTAATTCAATTAATAAGCGAATCAATAGTTAAATCAATAAACGGATCCTTAGTTAAAGTAATAAGCGAATCAATAGTTAAATTAATAAACGGATCCTTAGTTCAATTAATAAGCGAATCAATAGTTAAATTAATAAACGGATCTTTAGATCAATTAATAAGCGAATCATTAGTTAAATTATTAAACGGATCTTTAGTTCAATTAATAAGCGAATAAATAGTTAAATTAATGAACGGATCCTTTATTCAATTAATAAGCGAATCAATAGTTTAATTAATAAACGGATCCTTAGTTCCACTAATAAGCGAATCAATAGTTTAGTTAATAAACGGATCCTCAGTTCAATTAATAAGCGAATCAGTAGTTAAATTAATAAACAGATCCTTAGTTCAATTAATAAGCGAATCAATAGTTAAATTAATAAACGGATCCTTAGTTCAATTAATAAGCGAATCAATAGTTAAATTAATAAACGGATCCTAAGTTCACTTAATAAGCGAATCAATAGTTAAATTAAGAAACGAATCCTAAGTTCAATTAATAATCGAATCAATAGTTAAATTAATAAACGGATGTTTAGTTCAATTAATAAACGGATCAATAGTTAAATTAAGAAACGAATCCTTTGTTCAATTAATAAGCGAATCAGTAGTTAAATTAATAAACGGGCCCTTTATTCAATTAATAAGCGAATCAATAGTTAAATTAATAAACGGATCCTTAGTTCAATTAATAAGCGAATCAATAGTTAAATTAATAAACGGATCCTTTGTTCAATTAATAAGCGAATCAGTAGTTAAATTAATAAACGGATCCTTAGTTCAATTAATAAACGGATCAATAGTTAAATTAAGAAACGAATCCTAAGTTCAATTAATAAGCGAATCAATAGTTAAATTAATAAACGGATCCTAAGTTCAATTAATAAGCGAATCTATAGTTAAATTAATAAACGGATCCTTAGTTCAACTAATAAGCGAATAAATTGTTAAATTAATAAACGGATCCTTAGTTCAATTAATAAGCGAATCAATAGTTTAATTAATAAACGGATCCTCAGTTCAATTAATAAGCGAATCAGTAGTTAAATTAATAAACGGATCCTTAGTTCAATTAATAAGCGAATCAATAGTTAAATTAATAAACGGATCCTTAGTTCAATTAATAAGCGAATCAATAGTTAAATTAATAAACGGATCCTTAGTTCAATTAATAAGCGAATCAATAGTTAAATTAATAAACAGATCCTTAGTTCAACTAATAAGCGAATCAATAGTTACATTAATGAACGGATCTTTAGTTCAATTAATACGCGAATCAATAGTTAAATTAAGAAACGAATCCTTTGTTCAATTAATAAGCGAATCAGTAGTTAAATTAATAAACGGACTCTTTATTCAATTAATAAGCGAATCAGTAGTTAAATTAATAACCGAATCCTTAATTCAATTAATAAGCGAATCAATAGTTAAATCAATAAACGGATCCTTAGTTAAAGTAATAAGCGAATCAATAGTTAAATTAATAAACGGATCCTTAGTTCAATTAATAAGCGAATCAATAGTTAAATTAATAAACGGATCTTTAGATCAATTAATAAGCGAATCAGTAGTTAAATTATTAAACGGATCTTTAGTTCAATTAATAAGCGAATAAATAGTTAAATTAATGAACGGATCCTTTATTCAATTAATAAGCGAATCAATAGTTTAATTAATAAACGGATCCTTAGTTCCACTAATAAGCGAATCAATAGTTTAGTTAATAAACGGATCCTCAGTTCAATTAATAAGCGAATCAGTAGTTAAATTAATAAACAGATCCTTAGTTCAATTAATAAGCGAATCAATAGTTAAATTAATAAACGGATCCTTAGTTCAATTAATAAGCGAATCAATAGTTAAATTAATAAACGGATCCTAAGTTCAATTAATAAGCGAATCAATAGTTAAATTAAGAAACGAATCCTAAGTTCAATTAATAATCGAATCAATAGTTAAATTAATAAACGGATGTTTAGTTCAATTAATAAACGGATCAATAGTTAAATTAAGAAACGAATCCTTTGTTCAATTAATAAACGAATCAGTAGTTAAATTAATAAACGGGCCCTTTATTCAATTAATAAGCGAATCAATAGTTAAATTAATAAACGGATCCTTAGTTCAATTAATAAGCGAATCAATAGTTAAATTAATAAACGGATCCTTTGTTCAATTAATAAGCGAATCAGTAGTTAAATTAATAAACGGATCCTTAGTTCAATTAATAAACGGATCAATAGTTAAATTAAGAAACGAATCCTAAGTTCAATTAATAAGCGAATCAATAGTTAAATTAATAAACGGATCCTAAGTTCAATTAATAAGCGAATCAATAGTTAAATTAATAAACGGATCCTTAGTTCAACTAATAAGCGAATAAATAGTTAAATTAATAAACGGATCCTTAGTTCAATTAATAAGCGAATCAATAGTTTAGTTAATAAACGGATCCTCAGTTCCATTAATAAGCGAATCAGTAGTTAAATTAATAAACAGATCCTTAGTTCAATTAATAAGCGAATCAATAGTTAAATTAATAAACGGATCCTTAGTTCAATTAATAAGCGAATCAATAGTTAAATTAATAAACAGATCCTTAGTTCAATTAATAAGCGAATCAATAGTTAAATGTATAAACGGATCCTTAGTTCAATTAATAAGCGAATCAATAGTTAAATTAATAAACGGATCCTTAGTTCAATTAATAAGCGAATCAATAGTTAAATTAATAAACGGATCCTTAGTTCAATTAATAAACGAATCAGTAGTTAAATTAATAAACAGATCCTTAGTTTAATTTATAATCGAGGACAAATGTACATCTCATCTCAGAATAGAAGTAATAACGCTTAGTACTGTTGGGTTGTATGTGACGCGAATTCCTATTCATCAGAACCTTTCCAAGAGCCGCCTCTGTATGACCAAAGACTTAAGGTTTCTACCCGCACACCGACCAGCCTCACCATCATCTTTAACATTCTTCTGACCTTCTCTCAAGAGCGTGCCTGGCATACTACATTGCCTTCAACCAAATGATCCTAAGACATTGTTCTCGCAAAACAAACTGACATTCTTACGAGAAAGACTTTGATTCCGGTCCAAGATATTTTGTGCTGCCACAGCATTTTTTCGTTGCCAAGAGGAATTGGAACAAGTGATTGGTATGCATTGCACGGACTAACCGTTTTTGTTACATGCGAACGTGTATACCCGCCTATGCATACATGTGTAAATACGTATTGACACATACACGTATGCAATTCAATCGAAAATAACTATATATATATATATATATATATATATATATATATATATATATATATATATATATATATATATATATATATATATATAACATGCCTGTTGGGTCACCCATTTAGATCTGGTGCGAATGTTTTCTAGTGAGTTTGTTAAAGCACTTTAATTTTTAAAACGTGATAAAAATACAATCGCAAATTAGTCTTTTTCTGCTCGTTATATATCTCTCTTTCTTATTAACTGGTTAAATAGTATTATTATTTTATAATATTTAGTTTTGTTCGATAATGAGCTATTCCAACTTGAGGTTCATAGTAAATTCTATTACCTTACTATAAAAAAGAGAGAAAAAGTGACGGAAGCGATAGTGATATACACAGTATAATAAAGCATGTATGACATACATCGTATAATAAAGCAAGTGTGACATACACCGTATAATAAAGAAAGTGTGACATACACCGTATAAGTAAAAGTAGAGTTAAGAAACAACACACAGTGAGAAATAGGGAGATCGATAAACAAGAAACAAAGTATGAGATAAGTCACTGGGTGAGTTATTCATAGAATAGTGGAAAATAACAAATTCAGATTTTTTTTATTTGCTACATAAATGCATTCATGTTTCAATCCACAATATCATAAATGCATTTATGTTTCAACTTACAATATCATTAATGCATTCGATGTTTCAGTCCACAACATCATAAATGCATTTGATGGGTTAATGCACAACATCATAAATACATTCGATGTTTCAATCCACAATGTTCTCAATGCATTCATGTTTTAATCTACAATATCATAAATGCATTCATGTTTCAATCCACAATATCACAAATGCATTTAGATTTTAATTAACAACATCATAAATGCATTTATGTATCAATCAACAATATATTTGATTATCATTCTGCTAAGGCACAAAATAAACATAACGTAAAATGAAATTACGGACTAGGAACTTTTTCTTATTAACTTTTATCTCGTTTTTATGTTTCAAATCGATACATCATAAAACGTTTCCGAATTAGAGGCTGGTCTAAATGGTTTTATAATATGGGGTCACGTGTTCATCGTCCGTTTATTCTTGATAACCCTTGGTAATTTTTAGAGCCTCTTTTTATTTATTTTTTCGTCATTTTTATTTTGTACAGCAGATTTATTATACCACAATTTTTTGTGCGTTAAAACAGGAATGCATTATGTTGCGAAATATTTTAAAATAAATATCACAATAATAACTTCCAGCTGATTGACGCAGAGACAACTCATCCCTATGGAAGAATAACATCCGGTTGATGTAAACATAAACATGTGTAAGACTACTGGAGGAAATGCATCCGTTCATTAAATAGACAACAGTATGATAATGTTAACTATGTAAATAACCACAAGTTAATATTATCCTGGTTATCTTGAACTTTACAGTTTTAAGTTGACTGTTATTGAAACATCATTATCTTAACCAAATTAGTTATAGTACTATAAAAATTTGATTCAATTAATAATTTAATGACAAAATAATACCATAATAATTAGGTTATTTTACGGTATTGTTTGGTATTTAAATTATTAATCGAACCAAGTTGTTATGAAACAGAAATAATTTAAAAAATAATGTCCCAATTGCAGCCATGTTAAAGCTGAAAAGTTCAAGATAACCATTATCTTTTTTTAATTTCATGAAAAATCCTTTCTGCAATCCAATCATATATGATAAAAATAAACTTCAGTCTGTGCCTGACTTGTCCACCAAGTTTCAGTCATGAATGTCCAACAGTCTTTTTGATCACCGTTCAATGATAAGCACACCTGGATACGATGTGCATTATTGTCAATAACTCTGACGCACCTCTCTTCGCATCATCCTGATTTGGACTGTGATGGCCCTCTTCATCCAGAATTGTTTAGATAGTCACAAACTTTAAGATAATCTCACAGATTAAATTTGGGAGGTTAAGTTCTAGTGAATGTGAAGCCCATTCACAATCAAACCTACTGATGAGACGATCACCAAAGTGTCCCTGCATATCATTAAACGGTGATAAAACACAGGCACTTAGATATTAAAAACTGAAATTTGGTGGACAAGTCGGTCATAGATTGACGATAATTAACACCAAATATGATTGGAGTGCAGAAAAGATTGCGAAATTTATTACGGATTCCATGGGTGGCGCCAGTTCTGAGTCACGCCATATACGGGGTGTCCATAAAGTTCGTGTGCACTTTATTTGTATTTGTGATAGAAATAATCTGTAGAAAGGATTAGAAATAAATAAATCTATATTGTGCAATTGTTTTATTGAAATTTTATTTTGGATCTCCAAATGTCCTCCATCATTAGCAATACAAAGGGTAATACGATTTTGCAGTTCACAGAAAATATTTGACAACTGATTTACAGTAATGCCCGAAATAACATTAGTTATTTTAGATTTCAAATCTTCTAATAAACTTGAAGTTTGGTTGTATACACAATTGTTTTCACATGTTCCCATCAAAAATATAATGGAGTAAAATCTGGCGAACGCAGAGACCAATGAAATTGTTCACCTCTTTCGATCCATCTGTTAGGAAATTCCTGATTTAGAAATATTTTTCACGTATCTAAAATTGTTGCAAATTTTGTGGTGAAGAATTATTCAATAACTATACTTAAAACTTGGTATATGAAACTTTATAAAATTTTTATAGATTGTTTCTATCGCAAAGACAAATAAAGTTATATATTTTTTTAAAGCGAACACGGACTTTATTGACACTATGTATAGACACCAGTGTATTCAGATCCTCAGCACGACTAATTAACTTTGGTCTCTTAAAGTTGTAGATTTGTTTTATATCATCGCCAGACAACCATTCTTGTGTCGACAGAAATAATCTCTCTGGAAAGCAGAATTAATAAAATGCCGTCAGCTATTGTTCTATTTCAGACCCCGTCTTCTCTGTCTAGTTAAACATCATCACGTATATCAGGTTGCTTGTTAAACGCGGCAATTTATGTAATTTTCCTATCATTTTTTGTTCAATTTTTCAAATTGAATGAGATCTTTTATTGCTTGTTTTTTTATGATTTATTTATTCGTGCTTTCATGGTCACATTACCGACAAAACAGAACGAGACATCGCTTGCTCCCCTGTTTTGGTCATATAAACGGCTGTGGTGGTAGTTCCTATTTACTTTCTTCCCCACGAGTGCAGAGTTACACACAATGTCGGTTTTTAATGTGTAGGAAATCCATCTCCCCACCTCACTTTATTCAGTCTCGAAGGATTTCTTCTTTCACTGATCGAGGACAGAAAATGTGAAGTGTAGTATCAGAACATATACTACACTTTGCTCCTAGCCAAAAAGCCAAAGTGTTGTAGTGGTAGTTTTTCCAATCGAATGATCTAAAATATACTAACAATTATAAAATTATTTCAAAAACGTTTTTAATCACATATCTTGAACAACTGTTACCTATTGAGGGATTCGGGGAGTGTTGAAAGACTGGGAATTGTGTTCCCGCGTTGCCGTGACGTCATGTGTGAGAATTGGTGCAACCTTACCGTGTAACATTACGGAAGGGAATTCTTCCATCTCCACGGATAATCCGTCGTCGTTTTCGTCGACAGAAACAGCCGTTCGTCTCTCTGACGCGTAAGTAGTTCTTTCATTGGGTGTGTAAGTTGACTAGTTAGCGTAGGTGAATGGGTGCGAGCACAAGCAAACCTTGCCCATGTATGAAACAAAGAAAGTTGACTCAGTGTATTCGAGAATAACTTGACACAAAGGGAAGATTGACGGGTGAGGTCAGAGGGGGGAAAACTCGGAGCGACATGCGGATGCGAATTCACGGATGTGACGTCACGTGGGACCACCGCATCGAACAACGGTTAGATTTTGGAGACACCAGATTTGGATTTTGACGCTGCCGATTGCAGGAACAATGTCTTAAGGAGGAGATAACTCTCGAGTCTCGCACACGACCATTGGGGGGGGGGGCTTATGTCTGTATGTGTATCTATCAATCTGACTCTCCAATAGTTACTTTAGGTCAATATTTCTGTCTCTCCCATACTTAGTTAATTGTAAATTGTACTTATGACTTATTAAGCTTTTCCCCTTAATAAACTCCCATTTCCTGAACATATCTTATCTCAATTGTACTGACTTTGACTACAACAAGATTTGAAGCAGCGGTGAAACGCCGACACAGATCCCGACGAAGAAATGAATGACAGCGCAACACAGTGACATCTAGTATTAAGGTTAATCGCAGTGGTGAAGTAGCAGCCGAATTTTCTGTTCCTTCTTCACTCTTTGTAGCTACAATAATGTAACAATATAAATGAAACGAGAAAAAGCGTCAATAATTTTGTCGCTCATATTTTTGTTGTTGCGTTATTCTTTTACAGCATTACCTGAGCTTCACATCGCTCGCTTCCCAAAACGGCGAGGAGGACAGCCTCGAAATAAAGCGTCCGAATACAGTCAGCTCACAGGCCAAAAGATGGTCGATCCTGGTCGCGGCACCAGATGTGAACAATATTGTCGCTTAATGGCTCATATTCTTTGTTGCTTTATTCTTTTATAGCATTACATGAGCTTCAACTTTCCCGCTCCCCAAAGGGTGAACGAAGACAGCTTCGAAAAAACAACTTCCGAACATAATAAACACACAGGCCAAAGAGGAAAACTTTTCTTTCTTTGTTGCCACGTCTCATTTCAGACTTCGTCATATCCAGACACGTAGTTCTAATTTTTAACTTCTAATTGATTTTTCATTCCTCTGCTTAATTTCACGTTATGAGTAAAACACTTTTTTATCACTAATTTAACAAACATGCATCTAAACATTACTACATTCATAGCTCTTCGTTATAATTGAACTTAATAAGACGTGCTAAGCGGTTGCTCTTGACAAGGCTATTTGTGGGTTTAGGTATACAAATGATATATAGACAATATTTACAATGAATACCACCGTTTTAGCGCGATGTTTTTTTCTGAGTTCAGAAAAACATAAAATAATCGGAACCATACAATTTATTTTGTCGCAGGGGGACAATATGAAAATGATAGGTCAATACGTAAGGCGGACAGTATACAACCAAAGTATGTCGTGTATTGAAAAGCGTAAGAGCTGATGTGGAAGCTCTCTTTCTTGACCTTCGGCCACACTGGTGAGGTTATGGTGGTCTGTTACACGACGAGGGCCGTGTTTGAATTAAAAAGGTTTAGTAACACCTTGAAGGTCAAAGGTGACCCCACACGGAAGTCGCTATACCACGTGATTTTTGGGCGAAGATTTTCTGTCTCTCGACTGGCGAAATTTCAAGCAGCAAATACGTGTCTAGTTCGTTGTTCCCAATTAGGGGGAAGCGCGCTTGGCGTGGCGAGACGAGCTATCAATCTATTTATATGTCTCTCTTTCTCTCACGTGTACACAAGTAGCCCGTCGCTCTGATGTTTTCTGTGACCTCCTCTCTTTTTAAATGAATGTATTTATAAATCAACATTGGCGTCCGAGTGGTTTTGTATCAGCAGACAAGCAAGACTTCAGTTCACGATGACGACGCGGGTGTATAATGATTTATACACCACATCGGTAAGTGAACATACAACAGATCGAATAATGATTTATATACCACATCGGTAAGTGAACATACAACAGATCGAATAATGATTTATATACCACATCGGTAAGTGAACATACAACAGATCGAATAATGATTTATATACCACATCGGTAAGTGAACATACAACAGATCGAATTACCGGTTTGACACTTCATCTCATGTCCAAATTTAAATTATTTTATTAGGAAGTTTTCGTCACCAAGCAACACATCAATCAATACAATTGTTCGCGCATATTTTCAAATGTTCTTAAATGCCAGCTTTTCCTCAAACCCAGTCATTTATTAATCTTATCAACCAACTCGAACAACTCCACCCAACCCCCAAATACACCTTTCCCAACCCGGGAGTATAGAAAGTGGACCATGAGTTTACTTTCAACAGCCTTGTAACTTTCACTTTCTCTCTATTTCATCGTTTAATCTTCACATTCCATGAGGGATTTTTCTGACAAAGGGGGAAGAATCGCCGTTTTCTGAGTCGGCTCTTACTTATAATACCAGGAGGGCATTCTCTGTCACGATTTCAGGATGTCAGGATTTCTGTCTGTCCGTGGTAGATCATCTTTGTTCACGTAAGAAATACATTAGGGCACATCTTAACCACTAAATAATACATAAAAACAATAAATAAATTTGAGGACAAGGGCGCGATTCGAACTCGCAACCGAAATGTCTTCAATCAAACTGGATATACCGAGGATATCGCCCTACCAACTGAGCTAAATTCCCAAAGATAATTACAGTATACGTTCGTTCCTCACTATACTATTCTTCCAGACTTACCTTCTCCTTTTTCTAGAGGCGTAGTGTACTAAATATTCTGTTGCCAGGCATTACATCCTCCATTTTCCTTAAAAGATAACTCGTAGTAATCGGGTCTATTAATTTTGTGTAGCATATTTTCATTTATCATGATACATTCCTGCCAAGCATTACCTCTACGTTTCGGAGGAGGGGCATTATAATATACGTTCGTTCCTCACGATATCATTCTCCCAGGATTATCTTCTCTTTTTTTATATAGGGGTAGTGTACTAAATATTCTGTTGTCATGATTAATGCTCCCAGGCATCAACTCCTACCTTTTTGGGTAGCTGGAGTGTTTGTTCATGTATTGGTCTTAAAAATCTAATTTATTTTTTAAAAACTTGAAATTAATTTGGAAAACTGCAGACTTATTCTTCCGGAAATGACGTTGTTATGAGAGGGAATCAGGGAGCATCGTGTTTGTTTATTTTTATTTCGGTTTATGCCTATATTTAATAGTGTAGGTAAAATTTCGATTCTTTTTGTACACAGAGGCGCGTCCGGCAACTTTCGATAAACTACAATTCTTTTGTACACCAGAGACGCGGTAGTAAACTTTCGATTCTTTTGTACACCAGAAGCGCGTCCGTAAACTTTCGATTCTTTTGTACATCAGAGGCGCGGCCGTAAATTTTGGATTCTTTTGTAACAGGTGTACACCAGGTGACACGGTAGCCTTGCAAAAAATTCAACCGAAAAAGTATAGTATTTGTCACCATTTAACTGTCAATATATCTATTTAATTAACTTTTATCCTCGAGTGGAATTTAGTCTTGATAAGTGGCGACCCATTAGTAAAATCAACAAACCTTTTTACCTCAGACATTTTTCTGCCCCAAGCATGTTCTGCATGTTGGTACAATCGGGGAAACTGGGAGTAAGGAGGGAATTCAAAAGCCAAGCGGTCCCAAAAAAGAAGCTATTGGAGTAGAAAGTTTCTGGCATCTAGGGATCTCTACAGTGAAGAGGTCGGATGTTGCTGATTGTCGATTTAGTCGGGGGTATTTACGCTGAGAAGAGGTACAAGAGAAGAACATTCGTCGGAGCACATTCCATTGAAGTATTTATAAAACAAGCACAGGGATGCAACATTGCAGCGATAGGGCAGTGGATGGAGCTTGGTAGATTACAGGCTCTTTTTTCGGATACTTTTTAAGAGGGAGTGACTAGTGGTTAGTGCACCAGTCCAGGCGAACAGTGGCTTTTTAGAGATATAAGATACTGGCAGGTATGAGAAGTTTTCTCGCCCAGTAGAGGGAGCCCATATTATCTGCAGCAGACTTGTCAGTATCTTCTATGTATTTGTGACAATTCATGGTTGTTGGAAAGGTTTCTTACATTTGTTAAAAAGAAAAAAAGAGCTTTGTTAATGTCAATGTGGATTTCCGAGTATGTCAAAATCATACTACTACTACTACTACTACTACTACTACTACTACTACTACAATAAGGATGTTTTAACATAAAATATTGAAATAATTTACACCTCATTAGAAATACTTTATTTAATATATAACGTATGGAATATCTGTCGCATTCTATTTTCAACGATTAACAAAAGTCTGGTTACGTGATACCACAGACATTTTTTTTGTACGTATTCTTTGGTGGGGAGAGTCACAGATATATAGACGTTGACACCAGGCACTGTTCCCCCTCCACCATCTCTTTTCTAATAGCGACCCCATTAAACATAATAAACAATAATAAAAAAAAGAAAAGAAAACAAATGCGAAAAGAGATCAAGATAAATAAACTTTAGAGTCAGTTTAGCAACCAGCCTAAAGAGCAGCCAATAAGAGTCCGACCGAAACGCTGCCACTGTGGAATGCCGAGATCGCGTTATGTCAAGCGACCTCATATGCGTGCCAATTCGTCCACACACACACACACACACACACACACACACACACACACACACACACACACACACACACACACACACACGCCCCCCCCCCCCACACACACACGCACACACACACGCACACACACACACGCGCACACACACACAGCATATCATATCTCTCTATATAAATAGCAACGTGTGTGTGTTTCCTATAAAAAGTAAGGTTAGAATATCTACATAAAAGCTAAAAGTATTGCAATATATTTTTGGAAGACAATGGAAGCAATCGCGGATCACTAAGTTGCCACCGTGGTTTAAGTGGAACCATTTAATGGGTCCAATCTATGGTTGATATAGAATGTATCGTTTACAAAATATACGATTTATAAGATTTAGATTGCTGTAATAAACAAATAGATTAAAAGACTAAAATATTATTATAGTTGACCTACTTGCTTTATATGGAGACATAATCCCTTTTAAACTTCAAATAGATTTTATTTTGATGAAATTTATATCACATGTATAAAACCTTTCGGGTAGACAATAGAAGTGGTCCTAAATTTCTAAGCGCCCCGCTAAGGGTGCTGTGGGACCTGAATCTTCCTTTAAACTGCAAATACGTATATCCGATTTTCATGAAATTTAAACTGTATGTATAAGACACTAATTTGGAGAGTTTCCAAAATGTTAGCTACTTTTGACTATATAAAGGCGGTAAAAGGGGGGTGGGCAGTAAAAAGTAATATTATGTTATGAACATGGTGAAAATGACATAGTGTTCATCATTTAATACCCGGAACACGTTGAAAAAAAAAACGGAAGGGAAAAACACACACAGAGGAATATGTTAGATAGCAAAGGCCGTGTTTGGATCGAAGGGTTTGAGTAATACTTCAAAAGTCAGCGGTGACCTCAAACCGAAAGTCGGTGAAACCACGTGACTTCCGGTCTGGGCTGACAACTGAAACAAGCGGAAGCTATCGCCTTTTCCCAGGAGCCTCAACGCGGATGACGTCGGTCGCGTACAATGCAGCTAAATGTAACGAGACAAGCGATCTGTCTGTCTGTCTGTCTGTCTGTCTGTCTGTCTGTCTGTCTGTCTGTCTGTCTGTCTGTCTCTCTCTCTCTCCTTACACACATAAGAAGTAAATCTGTCTCTGTCTTAAATAAATCCTGTTAAAAACTAAGGTACTTGTTGACAATAACTCCCCATACAATTTGATTTTCGTTTGTAAAAAAAACTACCTGATCAATTTACGAGATTTTTGGTGTATGATATTTTATTTCTATCACGGGTACGTACATCATGTACACGTTTCTAATTTTTTAAAAATATTCATAGCATAGCAATTGTCAACAAGCACCTAAACTAAATATTGGCGTCCATGTGGTTTTTATCTACAGCCGAAAAGCAACCAGAGCTGTGATACAGCGAAACAGTCTGTATGTGAATGACTATATATATATATATATATATATATATATATATATATATATATATATATATATATACAAACGTGGTCCATTTAGTGTTTCGGTCAAAGTGCTGTATGTAAGGCCATGTGTTTCGTGTTACATTTTCTTTCCTTTTTTGATAATAAAAAAATTCAACAGTAAAAACATATTTTTTAAGAAACCAAAATTAATACTGCCTGAAGATGATTTGACGAATCAAATCGAAAGTACTCGCAAAAAAGGAAAGAAAATGGAACAAGAAACACATGGAACTTACATACACCAATTTGACCGAAACACTAAATGGACCATTCGGAGAATTGACAAAAATAAAACAAAGTCTTATCAAGCAAAAACACTCCGTGTTATTTAATAATGTTTGCCTAAATACAAATATGCTGCCTAAACACGCACACACACACACACACACACACACACACACACACACACACACACACACACACATATATATATATATATATATATATATATATATATATAAATTCAATGTCCGTTTGTATGCGTGTGTGTGATGTTTGTGTGTTCATTATAGAAAGAAAAGTTAGAGAATCTAGATAAAATCTAAAAGTGTATTATGTAAAATTTACCGGGGAAGATAAGGGAAGTGTTTCCGAATTTCTCCTAAAGTGCACACTAGTGCACCCTAAAGGGTGATATGAGGGTATAATCCTCCTTGAAACTTCAAATATAGCATATTTTTGTAAACTTTTCATCATATGTATAACATTTTCTGCGGAAGATAATGAAAGTGGTACCTAATCTTTACATTACCCTCTATGTGCCGGCTAAGAATTTCTTCATGTTAATTATTACGCTAGACACTTTAAGAGTTTTGGACTAGTTTCGTAATTAATATTAATATGTCTAGTTTTAATGTAAATGGCTTCAAGAGGTTTTAATCTTATGATGTTGGTATCGTGGTGTATCATATGATTATATTATTGAGAAGGGGTCGTCATGTTATTTAGGTGTCGGAGATATGTAAGGTAGATATATATATATATATATATATATATATATATATATATATATATATCAATTTAAATATTCTGATTGGACAACTTTTTCACGTTTTTTTCAAATTTGGAAGATTGATTGCCTGGAAGCTATACATTAGCAATGGTTTTGTTTATATTGAATTTCTACTAATTTCCTTGGATACTTTGGAAAACTCACTCATCTTATTACTAACTGTATTTTTTCTGGACTTTATTCTGTTCTCTACATACTTCGGATTTCGGAGCCTGCCATCTGGATTCTATGAATTATAATTCAATGCTCACCTAACCTCTACGTTTCTCTGCGTGATCCCTTGGATTGTTACATGGAAAATCTTTTTGAAATTATTTGTATTTTACATTTTCAAATTTATGCTAACCAGTAAGTAAATCTTTATTGTCTTTTATTATGAAGAAAGCGCATGTTTGAAAATCCATGGATTAAGGAAAATATTTTTTATATTCTTTGTTTGAATATTTGATGAATTAATAAGTATTGTATTTCATACAATTTTTATTTTCATTCTACATTTTCTTATTATTATTGCCTTATCTTAAATATTTAGCATTTTCTGACATCGATAGGATCTAATATAAAAATATTTATTTGTATTCATAGCTTTATATATATATATATATATATATATATATATATATATATATATATATATATATTTCTCTTTGTTTCATTTTACTTCAGTTAAAGTTCTCAGAAGTCAAGGAGTCGCTTCCTGGGGCTAACACTTAATCTCTATATGAAATACATAGATATTCCATTATTTTTTTCTTTATCTGTAAAACGTTGAATTAGTAAAGAATTTAAGAAAATTATTTTTTTTCTCCTCAATCGACCAGTTAACTTTTTAATAGTATATCTTTCTTGTGGCCTCTTGGTCTTACCGGATTCCATCTAATCTGGTGGAGGATCTAGCTGTGCTTTTACTTGAGATAACATTACTAGGAGAAAGTGCACCATTCATCGCATGAGCCAGTGAGGGAATCTTATTTAGGCTTTGAATACTATGTTATTTTTTATATTTGGTTAGAGTTTACTTGTATTCTTATGTCAGGTTGTCCCGACAGACCCTTGTACAGAGAGACCGAAGACACTCGCGGAATGTATCTAGTAGGTAATTCAAACTCTCTCAAATGTTTATGAGTGCATGCACATGTGTATGCACACATGTGTTCACTCAATCAGTAATATTTTACAAAGAACTTTCCTTTTTTCCGTGTGACTAACATCAAACGGAATTCCACGTAAGTTTCTTTCCAAGAACATCTCATCTGTTGAACACGTTTCCACAAGATCGCTCTCCTAGGAGCTACAAGATGGTCATCTTAAAATAGTATGCCAATAAACACCTATCATAAACCCTCCTTACAGATCAGCAAATTTTATTGGTTTCATTCGTTATTTCCAATCCTCTCATAATATTAATAATCATTCAACTGTCAATATATCTATCGCATTAACACTTATTATGAAGCGGCTTGTAGTCTTGATAAGTAGTGACTCATTAGTTAAAAAAGCTATTCATAAAATTACAACTAAATTGAAACAATGAAAGATATTTGAGAATAAATGATGTTATTCATTTATTTATTTATATTTGTTATTTCTGATACTCATAATTAAAAAGTATTACACCATTTTTACGGAAGAGCATTACCCAATGCTAAGTGGATATAAATATTTCCTTCATTAGAATGCTCTACTTATAAGGGAACATATATATATATATATATATATATATATATATATATATATATATATATATATATATATATATATATATATATATATAAATAAAGTGGTGAACTAAAAGCGAACTTTTAGGAAAGGTAAAACCTATTGTGAAAAGTATACAGCTCAATATCCAGGATAGAGCAGATAGATATGTAGAAGGATGAAAAGGAATTAGAAAATCAAAAATCAAATCGTATTTCTATTCAGTTGCTCAGAGCAAGGTATATTCAGCAAAAAGGCAATTTATTCAAGTTAAATTTTTACTTGAATAAATTGCCTTTTTGCTGAATATACCTTGCTCTGAGCAACTGAATAGAAATACGATTTGACTTTTGCTTTTCTAATCCTGTTTCATCCTTCTACACACACACACACACACACACACACACACACACACACACACACATATATATATATATATATATATATATATATATATATATATAGTTAGGCAGCATTTCTTCATTGATGCATGTTTGATTAAACAACAATGACAATTCCTGTTTGTTTCTTTTATTATCCATCTTTTCAAGTTGGTGGACCAACGATCTAATGTTCTGTTCAAGTGGGAACTCACCAAAACTGCAAACGTTTTCGACTCCCATGAGTCTTCATCAGGCACGTGAGGAGTTACGCAAATTAAAATTGATGTATTCATTACGAAAGTCGATTAAAACCATTTTTATTTTTTATTTTTTATTAAAAACATTTTAGTATACCCTCTCCCCCCTCGTATCGAACTTGGTTGATGGTAAGTTTGTGTTCTTGATTGAGTAAGGCTTTTTTTGCAACTACTCACGCACCTGATGAAGACTCATTGGAGTCGAAAACGTTTGCAGTTTTGGTGAGGTCCTGTTAACACTTGAACAGAATATTAGATCGTTGGTCCGTCAGCTTGAAAAGTTGGATAAAAAAAAGAAACACACAGGAATTGTCACTGTTGTTTAATTAAACATGCATCAAGCTTACGCTCTCATCATTGTAGGCTGTGACAATTTTTGACGATCACAGGGCGCGAACCCGGTTCACAGAGTCAACTAAGACACCACACGCTTTCGTTCTATCTCCACATCTATCAGAAATGATAAAGTAATACAGGATAAATTAAGTTTTATTTATGCCTCAATACAACAGGCAGTAAACAGTAGACAGTCTAGAGTGTTTGACGAACGTTATCGGAACTTTGCTTATAGCTAAATAGCAGTCTCTATTTTATATTTCCGAACAGTGCTCAGCTTTAATTTCTTAAAGGGGTATTATAATCATAATATTTACAAAAAATATTAAATTATTTATACCTACATACGCCGGTGTATGCACACACACACACACACACACACACACACACACACACACACACACACACACACACACACACACACACACACACACACACACACACACACACATTCATCATCATTCATCATCATTAGGGGGTTCTTCTCGCTCTTGGCAGAGGGACCTCTCCCTGGTTTCTTTTAACCTCGTTTTATCATTGGCTAAACGATGCACAGTAGGACCTAGTTGGTAGTCGAGGTCGCTTCTCCACCAGGATTTTGGCCTTCCTATAGGTCTTATCCATTGCCTTGAGATAGATTCTGCCCCTCTATATGTTGTCCACCTGTTGTCTGTACATCTCGAAAGGTGACCTGCCAATCTATGTTTTGCCGTTCGTATGATGGTGATGATGTCATTTACTCCAGTTTGCTGTCTGATCCAGGTGTTTCTTTTTCTATCACGTACACTGATGCCGAGCATAGTGTGCTCCATTTTGCATTGTGTCACTCTCAGCTGTTATATCGCTGCATTATTAAGTACCAATGATTCGTTATCATATGTCATCATTTATCTTTATCATATATATATATATATATATATATATATATATATATATATATATATATATATATATATATATATATATATATATATATATATATATATATATATATCTTGATTGGGGAAATGGTAGTTTGAACAGTACCATTGGAGAGCCATGCATATAACTGTCCTGTTTTTAAATCTCCGAAACAGTTTCATGGTAAACAGCTGATGATCCCCGTGTTAATATTAGATGCTTACGTTAAGGTCTCCTGTTTTGTTTCACTGTTAGATACTTAATCCCCCTTTTTATTTTATTTACTTACTATTATATATATTATTTTTTCATGAATTTTCCAACGAATGTTAAGTCTGCACTATTTTGGATTTAGTTAGTCTCTGTGGGAATTTAAACTGCATTTTCCTTCTTTTTTTTGTCTTTTTGTTTAAAATAACTCAAAGCTTCTTTAGACTATATATATATATATATATATATATATATATATATATATATATATATATATATATATATATATATATACATTTATTAATCAATTTTAACGTACACAAAACGTATATAAAATAAAAAGAAAAAATAAGGATACGTCCTATTAGAAAAGTGCGACTTAAAGCAATATTCTTTACCACTTAGGAAGTGAAAAAATACTAAGAAAAAAGCTATGTTTCTATCGCCAGTAAAAACGACAACACAAACTACAATGATTTTTACTTAGAATTAATGCAATGCTCTTTCGTAAAAAAATGTTTGCATACTTTTCAATTATGAGTATCGGAAATAAAATATGTTTTACAAATTTTACCTTTTCGCTTTTTTGTTCATATGTTGTTGTGGCACCATTCTTCCCAAAATCAGTGTACTAACCTACTTTTAATGAAAGGATGTTCACCACCCACCCTCTCTCAACTACACACTTCACCACAATGTTTTCGGCAAGTCACCTCATTCTAAGTACCACGCCGTCTAACCCAAAGTTTGGCCTTTCTTCATCACCCTACCATCTTTTCTCTCTTCTTTATTAAAAAATATTATCACGACTTTTGGGTCATTATGATATCGCTTTCAGCCGTAAAACAACAACAACAACAACAACAACAGCAGCAACAACAACAACAACAACAACAACAAAACCTAACAGCTGCTGATATGAACGAATCTGGTACTGTTTAGGACCAGATTGGAGCTGGGGTTTTACGGTTAGATAAATACAGGTATTGAGCGAGTATAATAACTGTTCTCTCCTTTATGGGCTTAAAGTACCCATCCCTGCCAAATGAGAGGTTTTTGCTCTTATCTGAAAATGTTACCCCCTCCGCATCTATAATAATAGGATAGGTGTCTGCTTGGCTTGGTTTGGTTTTTGCCTGTTTCACGGCATATACCGCCATTCTTAGGAGATGGTCGCGGTGAAATGGGTAACGACGCAGACTGAAAACCAAGTTTGAATCTCGTCGGTTTCATAGTAACACTTTGACATAACAATCTTCACGCGGAATCTCCTATAAGTACTAGATTCTAGAAAGAATCGAGGAAGCCAATTCTAACGAAAAAATAAAGCTGTTCCAAAATGTCGTACCATACTGAGTTATACGGATTTACTTTATTTTGATTGGATTGTGTGTTCGGTATTGAATAATCTAAAAACGGAACCCTTTATTTAATCCACGGAGGTAGCATAGTTTTGTTCAGTCAGCTATGACCGGGAGAAGTGTTCAGTAATTCGCAATTCTTCATATCGCTCGCACCGAGAATGAAGGGCTCCGTTCGAAATTCCGTCCAGATTCCCGAGTTCGACAGAAATATTCCCGAGTTCGAAGAGATACACTTGAAGAAGGCCGGAGGTTACAGCGGCCGAAACGTTGTGATGATAACACTCAAGATGAGAAATGTAGTCTTAATAACCAAAATTATACAAATTTTCAAAACATACATTTCAGTGCAAATTATTTTACGAATCGTTTCGCTTAAAGTTAGCCAAATACCATTATTATTTCAATACTTTTCTGACGAGCTTGAGGTTAACAGATCCAATATTAATTAATAATAACGTTGTTTGGTTTACTTTAAGCGAAACGATTCGTAAAATAATTTGAACTAAAATGTATCTGTTTTGAAAATGTTTTGTAAGAAAAATCAAAAAAATCTTGGCTTTTGGAATATAAATGAACGTTGCTTACTTATATATGCTCTGTTGTTACTGGTTGATATTCATCGAGCTTAAATTGGAAGAGGTCGGTTAACATAAAGTATTGTGTGTGTTAAATATTAGACGGATAGATCAACTAGTGTATATTTTAGTTACGCTTGAGTTACCGAGTGCTTCGAGAATAACAGGAAGCGGGGCAAGTAAAGGGTCAGTAGAGGTCAACTCGCTGTTTCCGGGGTGAACTTTGCTAACTTGTGGGAATTTATTATAGCAGATATTACGTCACATGGCTCTGATATATATATATATATATATATATATATATATATATATATATATATATATATATATATTCGTTCAAAATCACTGAGCAGTTGAGAGGGGAAGAGAGAGAAAGAGAAAGAGAGAGAGAGAAAGAGAGAGATAGATAGATAGATAGATAGAGAGAGAGCGAGAGAGAGAGAGAGAGAGAGAGAGAGAGAGAGCGATAGCGATAGCAGGAAGCCAGATGAAGCAGGTGGCACTTTCGGACATGTAAATGAAATGGGCTGAAAACATATTATTAAACAGTAATTATCGACCCCCCTTTCTCTCCCTCTCTCTCTCTGTCCCCTCTCAACTGCTCAGTGACTTTGAACGAAGATAAAGTTGAAGAAATGTCATTTGTTTTGCATCAGTTTTGAATCGAGTTAGTCTTTTTGAAAGTATAAATAAAAGATTTAATTACAGGACGTCAAACCCTCAGTTTGGAAGGATAACATTTTGTGAAATTTAATATTTCTGTAATAATTTCGGTAACTTGATGGTTCCATGTATGGTGGAGAATGCAACACACACACACACACACGCACACACGCACACACACACAACCATATACGTACACTCACATACACATATATACTCACACATAAACGTACACAATATTTATATCTATTTAAGTCAACAAACACATTATTACAACTAAGTTTACATTTACATATATATATATATATATATATATATATATATATATATATATATATATATATATATATATATATATATATCTAATCGATCACATGATTCTTATTGTTGGTATTGCTTCCCTTAATATCTTTTCTAGTCAAAATTCATTCTAGAAAAAGATCGGGTTCTTACAGGAGTGATTACGTGAAGGTTGCCAACATCCTACGTGAAAGTGTTTCTGTGAAACGAACTGGATTCGAACTTGGCACACCAAAGTCGTCAGTTCGTGTCGTTAACACCTTAACCACCGTCACCTAACACACACACGCACGCACATATATATGTAGGTGGGTGTATTTGCGTGTGTTCGTGTGTCTTTACTTGTTTACAAAAAGCCCGCCTAAGTTGCATCTTAATATATCATTAGCAGTTCCGATCATGACGAGATCTGTTGTATTATTAAAAGCGTTTGAAGCATTCATTCTTTTAACCTTCTCATTTACACTCGCCGCCAG
>OY744526.1:26416797-26434297 GCA_963556195.1 Sepiola atlantica | reverse complement strand
AGGAAAACAACTAAACACACATAAGGGCTGTCCGCATCATAAATTATTTCGACCTAGTCATCTAGGTTGAAATAATTTATGTGTGTTTACTTTATTTCCATGAAATCTTTATATATATATATATATATATATATATATATATATATATATATATATATATATATATATATATATATATATATATATATATATATATATATATTAGAAAGGAAGGATGATAGTAATCCGACGTAATGGGGAATGAAACAGGAAAAACTAAGATATAGTTTTTATATATTTATCAATGTTTCGTCTTTATTGTAAGACTTCATCAGGATGATAATTTGAAGAAAAATTTCATGCAAGTACATCGAAATTTTGGGTTGACATGATAGAGAGGTAAAGAAAAGTAGTAGTCGTGGCTACTGTGAGCGCTGGAGGAGAGTCCAGGCCGTAAGAAGTCAGTTGTGGCGAAGAATGAAATGAATATGGAAAGCTTTGAGTGGGTACCATTAAGGCCGCAGGGACAAGATAAAAACAGGTATGATAATAGGCTTTTCCCTACGCGCTCTTAGAATCTGCAGTCCTCAATATATAAATGAAGAAATCAAACACATCATTAATTCCTTAACAACATTGCAATACCCCACACATTTCATACTAAATGCTAAGAAGAAAGCCTTTAAAATATTCTCAAAAAACAATACACAACAACATCAAATACCAAATACTTTTCTCATAGATAGAGCTCTTCTCTTAGCCACGCATTCCAATAACACAACCATCTGCAACACACTTAACAAACTAGGTATTCCAACAGTACACCCACATCACAAACCATAAAACAAACATTAAACACAGCAAGACATTTCCGAAAAAACCCACATCCAATGCCGGCTTATATACCGTCCCATCAAATTTACGTGGGGGAAACGCAACGTGAATTGGAAAACAGATTGAGCGGACACAAAAGGTACATAAAAAACAATAACTTTCTCAGTGCACTTTTTTCCCACATATTAGAACACGATCATGCTTTCAAGTATGAACAGGCCAAACTCATCAAACACATTCATAACAAAGCTCGGCGAAGACTACTTGAAACAGCACTCATCACAGACTCTAACACCATCAGACAACGAAATCTACCCCCCTAAATAAGCAAAATTATCCTGACCGAACAAAAACTAAATCTAGATCATGGCTAACCCTTCTTCTTATCGTTCTCACTTGCACTTATATACAACTCCCCGCATGCACACTTACGTGCTGACTTCTTTATCACATATATATTTATTCACATACTCATGAATCACCCACTACGAATCTAAACTATTTAACCACAAATAACAGCTTTACAAATTAACACAATTTACACATCCTTACAAATATTTAGATATTTAAACCCCTTTTTATTTCTATTTACTCTCAAACCATCAACACATCCTGAACGAAACCACATTTTACTTATCACTCTCCCAAAATTGAAATCATTTTTCTTTCTTCTCATGCCTACCCCAACCCCTCGTCCCCAACACACTTATACACATTCTTTCAAATACACTTATGCTCACACATTCCTGACATAGACACCTGGTCAATACTCCTTCATTCCTCCCTCCGGCCTAAAAATAAAAAATGTCACACCTGACCACAACAAAAATCTTCCCTTTCACCTTTCACCTCTCCCACCCTTTTAACTATTTCCTTCACACTCTCATCCCCGCTCATTTTCAAGTTATCTTCATTTATTCAAATCTTTTTTTCTAAAACAATGATACCACCTACATGCTAAACACACAGAGTTTCCGCCCTTCCCTCCTCTTTCCCAGCATCTCAAAATCCATGCCACACCTCACCACGACAAAAATCTCAGTCCCCTTTCATCTCTCCTAAGGCAAGTTTAATTATATTATCACCCCTCTCCATTTCACTGCTGCCTTAATGGTACCCACTCAAAGCTTTCCATATTCATTTCATTCTTCGCCACCACAGACTTCTCACAGCCTGGACTCTCCTCCAGCGCTCACATTGGCGGCTACTACTTTCCTTTATCTCTCCATTATGTCAACCAAAATTTCGATATACTTGCATGACATTTTTCTTCAAATTATCACCTTGAGTAAATGTTACAATAAAGACGAAACGTTGATGAATATATAAAAATATCTCTTGGGTTTTCCTTTTCATTTCCTATATATATATATATATATATATATATATATATATATATATATATATATATATATATATATTTAAAAGAAATGTAAGATAATCAAACGAAGACAAACATGTCTAATAAAATAAAACAAAACAAATCACATTCAACTTGTGGACGTAGTCAAGGTTCTACACTAACAAAAATAAACTCCAAAATGAGTAGTAACTTATAAAAAAGATATAACTAAGATAAAAAAAAGATAAGACAAACCAATATAGATAAAAAAAAACGAAGGAATTTGAAACGAAAATAGTCAGAGATAAAATATAATTGATGCGATGGATGACGATTCGAAATTGCCAATAAAAACCCGACATATTCTTAAGATGCGTTCATTCAATTTTGGCGTTTAGCGACGAGAATGCTTTTTCAAACTCAAGCGTGATAGACACAAAGAAAATTCTATTAACAAAAAAACCCGGAAAAGACCGATGGAAATACTAATAAAATTCTTTGGATTTGTTTGTTATCTTGTTTGTTTGTTTGTCCCCGTGCACATTGATGACGTCACAAAGAGGTTGTGTGACTAAGACAGAGATGTGGGGTAACCATATGTTGCAAAATTATATGTGCGTGTATTAAAATAATGTTAAAAACGGTATTTTCTACGTAAGGTTTACATCAGGCATAGAGTGGAAAATTCTATCAGAAGTCAAGTTAGAAGTTAGGAGTACATGTTAGGATATTAGAGGAAGTTAAAAATGAGACGTGGCGAACAAGAGAGAGACCCGCGTCTTTTTGCCTGTGATCTAACTGTATTTGGACATTTTTCAAAGCTTTGTATTCATTCGCGACTCCATAATGCTGTAAAAGAATAATGCAAGAAAACATGACGTTTTTTTCTTTTATTTTGTTACATTATTTCAGTTACAAGGAAAGCATAGAAACTTCGGCTGTTACATCACTCCTACGACGATCTTTACAACGTCGTCACTATCCAATGAGCCATCTACTATGTGTCAACGAGAGAGACGGACAACTGTTTCTGTCTGCGAAGAGAACACGACGAATAAGCCGTGAGGATCGAAGACTACTCACGCTGTTACATTAAATGAGCACAGTGGCTGATCTAATTTATTAAATACGAGATAGGGGGGGGGAGTTGCAGCAGTTTATCTAGACGATCCATGACCCGTGGGAGTCTTTCTTTTTTTTACTAATGTGTCACCGCTTATCAAGGCCCGGGACACTCGAGGATGAGGGTTAAAAGGATTGTCAGTTGGACGATGAGCGCGACAACGCGAGGATTGGAAAGCTGTCTGTGATCTTGCCAAACTTATCCAGAACTTTGATGCACGCAAAGCAACTGGCACTGACAAAATTCCAATCATAGTGCTTAAAAAGCTGCAACCAGAGCTAGCTAACACGTTGCTTAAAGGAGAAATGCTTCTCAACACCTTGGAATACTTCATCAGTCTGCCCAGTATTTAAGAATACTGGAGATCGGTCTTCTGCATCTTAGTACAGACCAATCAGTCTCCTGTGCGTCATGATTTAGTTTCTTGACTCCTTGATAAAAACAGCCTTCTCAGTGTCAAGCAATATGGTTTTCGTCCTGCGAGATCAACAGCTGATGTGCTGACTGTAATATCACACAGGATCAGTGAATCTATTGACGAGAGGGGGGGGGGCTTCGTTTCTAGAGCAATAGCTCTTCACATGAATGTCTACTTCACAAGATTGCTAGCTATGAAATATCTAGAAATGTCCTCTCGACCATCAAATCCTTTCTCTCTGATAGGTTCATAAAAGTTGTCGTTGATTGCCTCCAAGTCTAAGGCTCATATAATCAATACTGGCGTGCCTCAAGAATCATTCTAGGCCCAACCCTCTTCCTGATCTTCATCAATGATCTTCCAAATCACATTCTAAGATCATTCGTCGACATTTATGCAGACTACACAACCATCAATGGCAACACTTCGAGAATATATTGCTGATTTTTTCTCTTCCGACCTTGAGCACGTGGTACAATGGAGAAAAAGTGTCTGGTTATTTTTAATGCGTCCAAAACCAAGCTTCTTTTTTTCACCACCAATGCTCTGATCACCAATTGTCCCCAATTGAAATGAATGGCTCCCGTCTTGAAGAAGCCCCCTACTTTGACAAGCTTCTGGCACTATCCTTCACTCTGGACCTGAAATAAAAGACATACATCAAAGCCATTGCTAAGGTCGCTGGAAAAATGGTTGAATAATTCTACCGCCCCGGAAGGGATTTCACTCCTGACGCAACCCTCTACCTGTATAAGAGCCAAATACGTCCTAGGATGGAAAACTGTTACCATATTTGAGGAGGTGCTTCTTAGACCGCCATTTCCTGCATTGACAGAGTACAAACCCAACTTCGAAATCTCGTTGGCGATGCCCTTTTCCCATCTTTACTACCATTTTCGCACAGAAGAGACGTTGCTAGTCTTTCTCTACTCTATCGTTATTTTTATGGCAAGTTCTCGACTGATCTTCAATCTATGACCCCTGTAAAACATTCACAACAAAAAATTGTCTAGCTACAACCACTGTCAATAATTTCCCTTTTCTCTTTCTCTCTCTCTCTCTCTCTCTCTCTCTCTCTTTCTCTGCCTAAAACTAAACGGAACTAACATGATCAAAGTTTTTTTCCTAGAACTGCCCGTCTGTGGAACACAATACCGCGGAGCTGCTTTCCAGCTGACTACAATATTGTATTGACGTTTACAAGTCCAATGTAAACAAATTCTGGCTGAGCCGCTTAAATAATCCAATTCTGCCCAATCACTACTACCACTACCGATCATCACGGTGTCGTCTCACTGCTTCACCGTTCACCTAACACTCATTTAGCACTTATCTTCATTTATCGTAGTAAAAGAAAGAAAAGGAAGTGAAATGGGCAGATAATTTCTTGAGAAGAATTGATTATCCAAAAGGACGGTTCAACAAGTATTTGTTTACATTAGACTTGAAGACAAAACTGTTGTAGTCGGCTGGAAAGCAGCTTTTGGTATTTTGTTCAAACTTTGTTCATGGAAGTTCCACTTGCTCTTTAGTACGGAGACAGAAAGAGCGTCACAGACGATGGAAGAGTGGACCGGTCGACATATATCGTCTTGTGTAGATATGTTTACACGCATCTAAAATGACATTAAATAAACATTGATTGAATGAAAAGATAATTCTTGAAAAAAGGTTTTCTTGACGTTTATAATAACATTGATAAGATTTTCTTTAATGAAAAATGCAAAATAGCAAAACAACAATTCCAATAACTTTGGCAGAATCAAATGATAATTCATCTCTTAAAAGATTAATTTTACGTTCTAATCATCAGCACTTTCTTTTGCCAAAAGGCACTTTTTTTCTATTTCGCTTTTTTGGCGCGTTTTCTTTCGTTCTTTCTTCCTTGGTTTCTTTCTTTCTTTCATTTTTTGTTGCTGTTTTCCATTTGTATTTATTTATCTTTTTATGGCCTCTTTAGTCTTCGGTTTACTGATTTTTCTTTCATATTCTTGTTTTATTTCTTTTTTTCTGTTTTTATTTATATTTCATGTACATTCTTTTCTTTCCTTTCGCGTTCTTTTCTTCTTGTGACTCACCTCCCCTTTCTCTCTCATTCTGCCTTCAAAAAGTGTATTGTTTGTGTCAGCTGTGATGCATACGTTTTGAACCCTCTTAAGAGACAATGTGTTGTACTGATGAAATGCGGTATTTATACCTCTCATTCGCACAAATGAATCGTTGAGCACATGGGTAAATATGTCGGGTTATATGTTATAGTATCTAATTTTTAGACTGCAATCTACGTGTCAGTTGTATACACAGCTACACTGATAGGTCTTAGAGAGACGAAAAAGACGCTTATCTGTAGATATAGATATTCAATCATATATATATATATATATATATATATATATATATATATCAATGAATGGTGATAAATAAATAAACAGATTTACAACATTATTTATTACAGGTCTAAGAATTCAAGGTCAACAATGATCTGGCGTACGATCGTTTATGAGACGTATATATATATATATATATATATATATATATATATATATATATATATATATATATATATATATATATATATATATATATATATATATACCATGGAAATAGCTCCAGACAAGGGACGAAGCAACTTGATGTAAGGAGCTAGCAAACAATACTACTTCAAGGTAAAAACTAGCCAACCATAAGTGTTATATGGATAGATTTCGACCAAGAAAACAGCAATTTTCCACCCTTTGTCAGAAATATTGTTCAATGAATGTGAGGTCTAAAGGACAAAATAAGGGAAGCGAGAGTCACAAGGCTGCCGAAAGTAATCCCAAGGTCCACTTACTACTCTCCTCATATATATATATATATATATATATATATATATATATATATATATATATATATATATATATATATATATATATAATAAGTTATCAAAATATATTTATGGCAAGTAAGCTACACAGAGGCTTCCGCGTTTTATCTTCAGGCTAAAATGAAGTAAATACTGAAAATTGATACATAAAAAAATATATTCCCTTATAAAATTATATGTTGATACATGAAATAGTAATATATATATATATATATATATATATATATATATATATATATATATATATATATATATATATATATACGAGTATCAGAAGACACTGCAAGAAATTGAAATATGTCGACGTTGAGAAGTAAGACAAAAACAAGTATTTTTTATATATATTTTTAAATTTACTTGATTAGGCAAGACTTTGACACAGTGATGTAATGTGTGTGACCGTGTTTTATAATATATTTCGAGTAAGACCTCTTTATCAAATGGTAGGTGTTTCAAATCTCTAAAACACATGCAGAATAGTAACATTGTTGTATACCTATAACAGAGTAAATATTAATGTTCGCAGCAAATAGAGTAAAAGTATAACTAAAAGTTAAAAAAAAAATTCATATTTGATTTAAGTAGAGGGTAGTGTGGTTCCTACGAGAGAAAAGTGTATAATTAAAGAAGTGGAGCTAGTATTTACCCGCTCTCACCGCGGAAAGATGTGAGACCAATTTCGAAAGTGGGGATTTAAAAAAACGTTTGCTGTTTAAATTTCTATAACACGTGTTACGAACATGTTTGACTCTCTTCAGATATTTGTTGTTTTGAAATAAATGTGGGTTCAATCTTTTTATTATTAAAAGTTTGGTGTCTGTGTGCACATACGCGTGTGTTACTTTTCTTTTCCCTCGATACATTTCAACCTGACCATGTGCGTGGTTAATGTAGCAGAGAATCTACTTAGTCGCATAAGATCCCATGGTTGAAGCCAACTAAACAATTGTCATACACGAGTTGAATATAGCAATGCACAAGCGGAAACAAGTAGCTTCGTATGTCATGTCTTCAGCAAGACGGGCCTGTTAAGCCATCGGCGTGCCCATAACCGGGCATTGCAATAGTGTAGGCATAAAAGAAGTGGCAAACACTATATATATACATGCGTTTATTATTTATTTTAGGTACTCGGGTTTCACGCTTTATAATGATTCCGGTTAACGAGGACCCTGGGCGTGGATGTAGCTTCTCTTTATTTCCACAAGCTGAGAAGTAAATTTAGAATCTTTGCCTATCGTGGAGTCATTCCATAATTTTATTACTCCCAGGACCACTCTGACATGACGTGATAGTATTTGTCAGATCCACATCTATGAGTTGAATAAAATGTGTCAGACACAAACTATTTATTTACAAAATATATGCCTACAAAGTATCTATAAATATTTTAAGACATTAAAAAGTTTAATTAGTCTCTCCCTCTTAGACCGAGCGCAAAAAGAATAGTTAACTTAATACGTTCAACACTGTCTACAAACCTCAAGCCCCTGTCCCATCGCCACAATGTTGCACCCCTGTGCGTGTTTTACAAGTACTTCCACGGAATGTGCTCCGACAGACATACTGCACTTGTATCCTCTCAACGTAAATACTCCCGACAAACCCGACAAGCAACAATGCACAACCTCTTCAGTGTAGCTTCTGTCTGCAAACCGCTTGCTTTTGGAATTCCCTCTCTGCTCTCTGTTTCCCCGACTGTTCAAACATTCACAGGTTTAAATGTAATATGAAAAAAAAATCTTACTGCACAACTCTTCACTTGTTGTCCCGCATTAAATATGATCCCTTATTCACAGTAGACCCCTACATCTAAGTGGCAACATGCCTTGTTTGGGGGTGAACCAAAGTAATTCAACAATGGTTGAATCATATACACCTTTAAGGAAGTAACTGAATTCGGCGTTATATCACCGCAAAACGTTGATATGCCGTACAAGAAACAACCAACAAAATTAATCTTTATATGTTCCTCTTAGTATTGCGAAAGTAACACGGCCTGATATATAATTCCGATCGACCGTGCTCTGAATTGCCTCCCACGTGAAATTCGCCAATAATCAACAACTTAACGACGAAAATACCCCCCCCCCCAATCCCTCCCTTCCCACGCCTCCTCGTATTCCGACCCAGTCCATCGCACGTGTGAACGTGTTTCTAATGCAGTTGTAACGCCCACCCGTTGTTTATCTCAACGTAAAGGCATCATTTTGCTCATGTCTCTCTGAAGACTGACATCATTGGGATTATTTTGAAGATATCATATTTACACACATATCATCATTACTGGCTTTGATGTCTACAGCATTAAACGATGGCTGGTGTTCATTCAAAAATATCCCCGGAGAGAGACGAGGCGAAGATATATATATATATATATATATATATATATATATATATATATATATATATATACATGTGTGTGTATACACAGTTAACAATACGCGTTGTACAAAAATAACATGGATTTATACATATTCGTACATACTTATCTCTCTTTTTTCATTTATCTTTATATATATATATATATATATATATATATATATATATATATATATATATATATATATATATATGTGTGTGTGTGTGTGTGTGTGTGTGTGTCTGTGTGTATGTGTGTATAGAAATATACAGAGAGAGAGCACGAGAGAGAGAGAGAGAATATAACATTGTTTGCGTTGTGATATATATATATAAATATATATATATATATATATATATATATATATATATATTTATATGTATATATATTTATAGAAATATACAGACAGAGAGAGAGAGAATATAACATTGTTTGAGTTGTGATATATATATATATATATAAATATATATATATATATATATTTATATGCATATATATTTATAGAAATATACAGAGAGAGAGAGAGATAGAGAGAGAGAGAGAGAGAGGTAGATAGAGAGAGAATATAAAATAAAAGCATAGGATCAAACAGCACAGCCAGAGAGTGTTAGAGTAAAAGACATAAACTTAGAGATCGATGACTTAGTGAGTAAATTACAGATTACGGCTAATTAATATATATATATATATATATATATATATATTTGGTTTTAAACATGACTCAATCTCCAAACCGAGGAATATTTTAGCATGTATTTTGCGTGAAATTAAACAATAAAGGAAAAAAAAACGCCCCAGGGAAACAAACGTTAATTAACTAAGATAGATAGATAGAAAGATAGATAGATAGGTATAATCAATGATTACGAGAAGCAGGCGAGAGGAAGTGAGAGAATTATAAAGTATATGAAATACTATTAAAAAAACTACCCGCACTCCGGGTAGGTATTAATCTTGCTGTAGCATTATCTACAGAAAAACAAAGAAACAATTTTCTTTTCACATTTTGAGAATTTGAAGAAAAAACATGTTATTGTCATGGTGTTATTTGATATATTCCACCGTTGATTTTGATTTTGTATAAGCATAAAAATGAATTCCCTATAATGAAAAGAATAAACGAAAAATAGATGCGATTGTCAAGAATAGCCAACAGAAAAAAGGGGTGAAAATAAAGACAAATAACCAACAAATAACTGTTACCAAAAGCAATAAAGTTAATTTTTTTCACCTATTTGCCTATTTTTTTATGTGTTTTAAATGATTTTAAAACATTTTTATTGCATTTTAATAATTTGTCCTAATCCGATCGCATCACAGTTCAGTGTTCAAAATGACGTAAGCGAATATTCCCGAAGTTTGTTTAATGAGTTTTACGTCTTTTGGAGTAGAAAAAAAACAATTTAATAGATAACAGATAACTGTCCCAAACGCTTTAAAATTTACTTTCTACCTAATTGAAAGGAGAAAAGTACAAAAAAATCATCAGACTTCGCAAACGGTCCGCGATCGACTGTCAGCCATCTTTGTTTTTCAGTCTAACGTAATATATTTTACCGTACTATTTAACTGAAATAAAAAACTTTAAAACAAAACTAAAAAATAGGCAGGTAGGTAGGAAAGTAATTTTTATTGCCTTTGGTAACAGTTATATGTTGACTCCTTGTTTTATTTTGCGCCCCTTTTCTTTCTGTTGATTATTATTGACAATCTCCAAAAGCGGAACGTCAATTGATAACATAAAATAATGATGTATCCCTGAGTAATTTAAAATAGTTACTTTATGTTTTTCGCTTTTATTATTAAAGACAAAAAATAAATAACAATAAAAACTTAATGACGATTTAAAAAAATATATTTGTCTTGTAAACTTTTGCATCTATTCATGAAATAGATAAATATAAATATTTTGATAATTCTGAGACAAATTTATTTATCTTTTAAATAAAAAATAAATGAATGGAAAAAAGGATTCAATTCGCTTGGGCGATGATGCGAAGCTCTTTAAAATACAATAAAAAAAGACAATTTGGCTTTGGCGTCGTGAGCGAGAAAGAGAAAGCGGGGAAGAAGAGGAACTGGTCGGAGGAGAGGGCTCACTCCGACGCGTCGATATATATATATATATATATATATATTTTTTCTCTAAAGTAAATAAGTTTCATTTAAATAACCTTGACTTTTGAAAATGAATGAATTTATCCCTTTTTTATTAAATAACTTTAATCAATTAATGTTAATATCGACGAAACAATTGCATATATATGAGAGAAATAGATACAATATAATTTTAAATCAATAACACCAATCATTATTTTATTATAGACTGGTTACAACATAGATATGCAAATTAGTATTCCTAATTTCTGTGTAAGTGTCTTTCATCAGTACTATATATATCGTATTTGATAATACTATTTTGTATTATTGATTTAAATAAAAGAAATCTGTTAAGATGGTAATACAGGAGTAATAAACGAAAAACACTTTCGCATCAATCATTTAGAAGAGTGATTGCTAAAAACATAAAGTGGGGGAGGGTGAAAGTAATAGACAGACCGTTAGAGAGAGATGGGTGGCTTTCTGTGTTAATTGCAAATAACGACCACAGGAGCAAATAAAATGGGAATTTATTTAAACATAATATGACACACAACATTAGGTATGTTTTAGCATGTATTTTGAGTAATTAAAACATATACGTAAAAAAAGACTTAGTGAAAAAATGTTGCCGGACCCACATATTGTATGATTATAGATAGCTCACATTTGACCCGTTGGATCAGTATTTGTTATATAACCCGTTCCCTCTCTTTACCATATCTATCTGCTTTAATGGATGACATCATTTTTTGTGCTCTCATAAAAATGTATTTTCCTGTTTGTTTTTATGGATGACGTCATCATTTTGTGACTACATGAATCCTCTTCTGGTGTTAATGAATGACGCAACTTTTTTTTGTGCCGTCATCTACTGTGGACTCACACAGACCAGCAATCAGCCAAGAAAGCAATTCAGAGAGTTTTAGTTGTATATCAAAACCCCAAGTTCAGACGTTCGTCTAGGAGACGACCCGTGACCCGTCTAGATAAAGGACATATTTCCTTCTCTATCTCTCTTACTTGATGGATGGCATCATTATTGTGTAACGTCATTCACTGTACCTGTTTTAATGGATGCTGTCATCCTTTGGTGCCGTCATCATTTTGATGATGTCATCCAATGTAGACGGGAACAAACAAACAAGCAAACAAGCAAACAAGCAAGCTGTTACACTTTCACTTATCGATGGGTGTATAAACCGTTATACACCCCTGTGTCGTCGTCGTGAACCCAGGGTTTTCTCGTCCGCATATAAACCTACACGGACGCAGATGTTTGTTAAAAAAGGTTTATTGAAGGAAACAGACAGTCACAAAAAACATGAGAGCGACAACTTCTACACGCGTATGTGTGAGCGAGAGAAAAAGGATGAGAGAGTGATATACACGCACACACACACACACACACACACGCGCGCACCCCCCCCCCCCACACACACACACATATCTATATATATATATATATATGAGCGAGAGAGAGAGAGAGAGAGAGAGAGAGAGAGAGAGAGAGAGAGAGAGAGAGAGAGAGAGACGGACAGCAACACTGTGCGTGCTGGCCTCCATTGGGTACCGCACACCAGACACGTCTTTCCGCCTTGCAATCGCACCAGCTAAGAGACGGAAAAATCTAAGCTGAAAATCACGTGGATTCATCTACTTTCGCCGAGGTGACTTTCTGACGTTTAAGGTGTCACTCAAACCGTTGCATTCGAATATGACCCTCATTATGTCACAAAGCCAGCAAACAAGCAAGATCAACAGATCCCTAGTAGTATTAGAGAACTACCAAATGTGTTGAAGAATAACTTTTCAGACCATCGGCTTAATAACAGATACACTTGGTATTTTTGAGCACAACAGGCCGATCGAATTAATTCATACATCTATATCATAGAGATTCAGGCAAATGTTATTAAATAACACGAATTTTTTTGTTTGATGAGCCTGTTAAAAGAAATTAATTAAACACGAAAACCTAGGGAACGTATGTGCACCAAGTTGACCGAAATACTATATGAACGGTTAAAAAAATTGCAAAAGAAAATGTCGCATCAACCAACCAACCAAACAAAAAAGGTCCTTGTTATTTAATAACATTTGCCTGAATGAAAACATGCTGCCTAAATACACACAGATATTATTGATACAGATATATAATAGATTGATTAATTCGAGAAAGATAAAGAGAGAGAGAGAGAGAGAGAGAGAGAGAGAGAGGATGAATAAATGGGAGAAGTGTGATGTAAAGAAGCGAGTGGGAGAGAGAGAGAGGTTATAGATCCCGGAATAGATAGAAATAGTTAGTGCGAAAGGGTCGCAGATATCCATTCAAAGGGCACATGGTATCTGCTAACCCCAGTCGTATCACCTTAGTCCCAGCAGGCATCCTTATCAAATCTCTTGATTACCTCCCTTTTATCTCTTTCCGTTGCTCCATTTTGGATCTTGTCCAAATCAGATAAAGAAAAAAAAAATGAAAATAAAGTCAAATCAAGATTTGCCGTTACCAAGGGAACGTCCCCGCTTTCCACAAAAATCCATGGATATTTTTCTTTCGTATATTCAACAGTGCATAAAGATTCCTTGCGGTACTTCAGACGCTTAATGTGTATCTTCCCCTACACTTTTCGCCTTTTTATCTCTCTATATTTTATATACAGTAGGCCGCAATTTTTTCTTTATTTCCCCATTAAAATTGATACTAAATATCCATTTTTTTCTATTATTAGGTATAACCCACCCGGTGCTGCCCGGGAATCTTTTTACTTTCATTTTTGTTAAAACTATGTCATTTTTTTTTACCAAATTTTCTCTATTTATATAAAGTTAGGTATGTGTATATGTTTATATATTTGTATGTATAGGATTCAGTCTGAAACTAATTAACGGCTACTTATAAATTTTATAATACAGCTGCTAGGCGTAAGTGATCGTAATGTGGGATGTATTAAGTTTCATGCAAAGAGTAGAAAGAGGGGTTGGAGTCCTTCGTGAAAAATCTAATGTCTCCGATTTTTGTGATATTTTACTAATAGATATTGGCCATAAATGAATACATATTTCACAATTTTCACTTTCCTTGTCGTATTTTAAAAGGGTTTTTAAGGGCATAATATAGGCAGAATGTTCTATTTGAAAATTCAAATATTTCAGATTTGCATTAAATTTGATCCATAGTAATTAGAGATCAATTAAGCAAGATTAACTGTATTTGAATTTCTTCTTAAGACCCCCTTAAGCTTAAGGCTTACATTTGAGACATTTTCTAGAATCAAAATAACGTAATAGATTTTGATCAAATTTGGAATAAGGATTCTAGACATAAGGTTTGATATCATTATATCTCGATTTTAATCTTCATTAAGGGACGTAAAAGTGACGCAAAACTGTTCTGTTCATTCAATTGATTTTACCTTTCCTGAAACGGGTTTTTTTTTAGTTATTTTCAAGTATAGGATTTTATGAAGTTTAATTGAATTATTAGGGTATCGTTTGGTCATTAAATTATTTATTTAACCAAATTGTTATAAAACAATAACTAATTTTGTAAATTTTTTAATCTTTGTTATAAAATAGTTCGAAAATATTCACTCTTTTACTACATGAAGATTTGCTAAGAATTTTGAAGCCAGAAACCCAACTTTAGATGCTTCCAAATTCCTTCCAAATTCGTTTCAAATTTCAAGGGTCACGAAGTAATTCATTCTTTTATCAACAACTGTCTGGCATTGCAAGTTCGCTTTCGCTTCGCAAAACCAAAAATGTAAATAATAAACATTTTATTCGTAAGTTTATTGTAAATATACGATAAAAACATTCGCTTTTATTTACATAAATAGATAAATATTAACATTTTGGTTATTTGGATACAAATTTATTTATCTTTTAAATAAAACCGTAAATCAATGGAAAGAAATAAGAAATACAATTCGCCTGAGCGATTGTGTGTGTGAGTGACTGACTGAATGAGATAGAGAGAAAGCAGGCAAGCAAGCGGTCACCTTCACCCTCTTTATAAAATCTTTCTTTCTAACCAGCGACGTTAATTTAATTTAAATTACATCCCTTAAAAATTCACGAACTAATATTCTAAGAAAAGATTCGTAATTTATCTCCTATTTATTAAATCACTTTAATTAATTACTGTTTATATCGACAAAACTATTACACATATATAGGAAAATACTACAATATAATGCCAAATGAATAACAACAAACATTAATATATTATGAACTGTTAAAAACTTGTTATACAAATTAGGCATTCAAATACATGTCTTTGAATCTTTTGTCTGTACTACATATACAGTATTTCACAATATTATGTTGACTTATGATTTAAATTAGAGTAACCTGTTTTGATGGTAATATAGAAGTGATAAATGAAAAAAAATTCGCATTTACTTATTGAAATTAAAAAAATGATTAAAGCTGATTTACATAAGAAGAAATCGAAATGGATCCTGTTGGATTTAATTTCGTAATTAATTTAAAATAAAATTAGGATGTTTTAAATTCCGTTTTATTTTACGCTATTGTATTTTTGATTTCAGTAGATATTTGTTTAATATTAACTAATAAAAAATAAAAATAATAATTCAATGTGAAATTATCAAAGTTACGTTGATGCGAGAAACACACACAAATACATGCTGTTGTTTAATCATTTTCTTAATATCGAAGAGATTGTCGTAACGGGCCATTTCGCCGTATCCAACGTCCAAGAAACGCTAAATCAAGATGGCGTCGTACAAAGTAACAGAAATCGTCGTACAAGGTAGTGGCAATCAGGATGGCGTCGTATAAGAATAATACAATGTATATATCCAATGCAGTCACAAAGAAAAGGTATTGACCCGAAGAGGTTCGGATATCCATGGATCTGACCGAAATATGTCTGCAAATGTGTAGCCAAATAATTTTTGTACGAATAAAGACAATCATACCATATATATATATATATATATATATATATATATATATATATATATATATATATATATATATATATATATATATATATATAAAGGAGTAAGGCTACCAACATTTGTAGAATGTTTTTTTCAACATTTATTTATTATTTTGTTGTTTTACCATTTTATAATTTTATATAACGCGTTTCAAGCGGTGTTCCGCTTTCATCAGATATGAAAATCCATTTGAAGAAATGTCTTTCGATTTGAGCAAATGTTGCTTCATTTGAGGAATTTGTTATTGTTTTTGCGCATGCGTGGGTTTGCGGGTGTGTGGGTATCTTTTATTTTTTATTTTTTATTTTTTATTTGCCATTTTTCCTGCTTCTCTTGGTCAAGTGCGTGTTACCCATCCATGACCCATCGGTCATCCCAGCCTCCTAGGGTGCGCCGGATTTCTTTTGAAATTTAATACTTTTTATTGCTTTTTGTCGTCTCCAAGAACGAAATCGCGTCTGTGTGTGTGTGGTAGCCTTACTCCTTTACATATATACTTTTCTCTCGTTGGAACTGCACTAATACTGCACTACCCTCTTTTCTATATATATATATATATATATATATATATATATATATATATATATATATATATATATATATATATATATATAAATATTATGACAATCAAAAGACCAATTTTTTTTAATAAACATGATGAATTAAAATAATAATATAATCATTAGGCTAGCTAATCGGTTTCGAACCTTACTCAACAAAGCTAAATCGAACTTAAGTAAAGAGAAAAAATAATGCTTTGAGAATTACAACGATGGAAAGGGAAAAAAGAAAAAAATCAAATAGAAATTACATTAAGTCCGAGAAGATTTTCACTCTGCTTACAAAGAGAAGGTCGCGAAGAGTTAATACAAATAGTTTGTAGAATTTTAAGGTGAAAGAAAAGTGTGACTTACTACGAATGGAAAATGAGTGGACACTATTTATTAGTTGTTCAGCGATAGAAGCCACGCATTTACGTTTCAGGACATTCGACGATTAATAATTCGCCTTACAAATTTTTGTGGGCACGTGTTGATTGACCTGGGTATCTAATTTGTAGAAGCGAAATAGAATATAACTGTAGACACGGCATACACCTTAGTTTGTTATAACTAATAAAATGAAAATGTAATAAAATAAATAAATACAAATTTGAAAATAAATCTAAGATGGTGATATTTAACAGGAAAAATTCTAGAGATTAATTGTCTCGTTTTTTTGCGTCAGGGTAAGATCACCTTTCGTTGACTTGACCCACTAAAAGTACGGAGTGACAACATTCGTTTCAAATAAAAGAATAACACACTGATGGAAATAAATAGGTAGAGATGGGCTAATACAATCAAGAACTCTTACAGCTTGAGTAATTATTGCTTAGCTATAAAAATATTTCTTAACTATGAAAATCGTAAAATGTAAATACACGCAATTGAACCTGACGATTTACTTGAGAAAGAAACACAAATGTTTTATGTAGCTTACTTGTTATAAGTATATTTGTAT
>OY744526.1:26349297-26414297 GCA_963556195.1 Sepiola atlantica | reverse complement strand
GAAGAAAGTTCAATTCTCGCACGCGAGAATGCAATAACAATTATGTAGATAAGTGCAAAATAGAAACAGGGCAACAGCTTTTGTGAGAAGGAACACAACAACAATTGTATATAAGTTTAAAACAGTCTTACTTGTGAGAAAACATGAGGGCAAATATATACAATAAATGGTGAGTTCAAAGTTCAGAAAGGAGGAAGTTAATTTAGGTTTGCGAAAACGTGCTTTGCGAACTTATCTTGTGGGAGTTCTGGTAACAGGTTGCACGTGCGCCCGCTTCCAATTCTGGCTCTTGTCGAGATGTAGTCACTTCAATCCAAGATGGTTGGTAACAGGAAGGAGTAGGGGCTCTCTGCGACTGCCGTCGAAGGCTTTGTCGCAGAAGGATCCAGCCGCGGTCCTACCAGGTTCAAAAGGTGGGTCGAAAAGAGGCCGGTACACAGCGTGCAAGCGTTTATATGGGCTGACTCACGTGACCCCTAAGGGAGTAGAGGTTGGGATGTCTGACAGCCAATCCGTGAGACCCTTAAGGGACAAGGCTGCAGCCAGTCATTGAGGGGGACGTTAATAAATTCCAATATTACGAACTAACGTAAATGTTATTTAAAACTTAGTCGTGACAGACCAATGGAAATTGTAATTGAAACTTTAGCCGGGTACACTAACGAAATTGTTATTTCAGACATGAACTTGACAAACGAACGAAATTGCTATTTTAGACTTAAGCGTGACAGACAAACGAAGATTCTGAATGAAACTGAAGTGAGACAGACCAATGAACATTTTAATTGAAATTAAGCGTGAGAGACCAAGGAAAATGCTATTTCAGACATAATCTGGGCAAACCAACAGAAATGTTATTTTTAATTTAAGCGTGGTAGACCAACGAAAATTCTATTTCAGATTTAAGAGTGACAAAGCAACGAAAATGCTATTTTAAACTTTCACAAATGAACATGATAATATAAACTTAACAGTAGTAGACCAAGGAAAATGCTATTTCGGACGTAGGCTTGACAAACCAACGGAAATATATATTTAATTTAAGTGTGACAGACAAACGAAAACTGGCATTGACACTTAAGAGTGACAAACGAACGAAAATGTTAATCATGGCAGACCAACGAAAATTCTAATTGAAACTTAATCATGGCAGACCAACGAAAATTCTAATTAAAGCTTAAGCATGGCCGACCAACAGAAATTCTATTTTAAACTTAAGCGTGACAGACCGACGATAAATACCATTTCAAACTTACGTGTGACGGACCAAGCGCAGAAAAGAGATACTTATATAGATACTTGGGCACGTCTAAAAGACATGCGTCCATTCAATCTGCGCGTTTAGCGATGAAATGTTATCTTAAACTCAAGCGTAACCAACCTGTATAAGCTCACACGCTTAGGCCTCCCGACTCTTTTCCTATTTTCACTACTACGATTGACGTCGCTTAGCGGTTGACTCACTTACAACATAAGCACCAGAAGCAGAGCCAGTCAATCCTCCTACGGCAGAAAGAGCCAGAATTGTAGGAGCCGTAGCGTGCACACCTTCTAAGAGAACACTCTTCACGTAAAATGAGTTCACGCGAAGGCACGTGTTCGGCAAATGCCAAGTCTGTATATTACTATTATATATCATTTATTATTATTTGGAGTGATGGGACGATTCTAATTTTTTTTCTCCAGATTCCGATACAATTACCGATTCCGATTCTTCTACAAATTTCTAAATATTTAGTCATAGTATTGTTGTTTTTATTATTTTCGGATTACCGTAAAACCCCGGGTAACGTGTGCATATATTTTCTGCAAGAGTAACATACACTTGCAGGGGGGGGGGCGTACATTACATCAGTGGATCTTTCTAACTATTATTTTATCAAATGTTTATTCCCGTAATTGATTGAATATAATGCGGCAACTAAAGATTTATTTCTCTTTTTCCGGTACCATTTTTACCAAAATTCATTATGATGATCGATAAATTTTAGTTTTACTGGTTGTTTAAAATCAATAAATATTCATCATTTCATCATTAGTACCAGAAATGGAAAATTAACGTAAACATTTTTTTTGTAAAGAATCGTTTTTGGAATCAGAAATTAGGTTAAATTTTTTCCGATTCCGATACGAATTTCGATACCCCCAAAAGTTTCGATTTTTCCAATTCCCGATTCCGATTAATCATTCCACCACTAATTACGTTGCTAAGTACAATTGTTGAATTAAGATACACGGTTGCTGATCGTTTTCTTCAAAAGCTGTTGCTCCCAATTCAACTTTCAGCGCTTATTTTTTAAGCATAATTCGTATTTTTCTCTTGAGCGAGAACTGGACTTTCCTTCTAGGATAGGTATCCCCACAAGCGTGGCAGATAGACGAACATTTTATTTTAAACTTAAACATGACAGACTGACCGAAAGACATCACTTCGTATAGATGCTTGTTGCATCTAAAATAATATGTATATTTTCTATCTTATACTATTTTTTACCTCCCCTTTTCTCTTAAAATAGTTATCTCCCTTTGCCCATTGTTTCACAAAATTACCCCCTCCCCCACTGTATTTCAAAATATTCCCACCTGATTGGGAAATTCAGTTCTCCTTGACCAATGAAATGGCATATAATTTTGGCAGGCTGAAGGCGCAGACCTTTATTCGCCCTTATTTGAATGTGATCTCAGTCTAGTCAACACCCTTAGGGGTCTTATTATAAATCTGACGCATTCAAAGAGCCGTCTTGTTCTAGACGTTAAAGAGGCTAATTCTATCAATGCTTGGTCTTTTAATCAAGCCGCAAACTCAATTAGTTTTGAAACACACATTTCTTGTATTACAATTTAATACGTAATGTTTATACTTTTGTTTGCTCCAAACAAGGCATATTGCCACTGAAGTGTACGGGACTACTATGATAGAGGCCAGATTTCTAGCGGTTGGGTGGGGACTTGGGCAACAAGATGTTTGTTCGCATTACATTTAAATGTCTGCATATTGGTAGGGTCAGGGAAAATAGAGAGCAACGAGGGAATTCCAAAGCCAAGCGGTACGAGGTAATAAGCCATTGAAGTAAGAAATCTTCCTGCATCTGTAGATCTCTACAGCTAAACGGCGAGATTTTGATGCTAGTCAGGTTGTTCGGAAGTATTTATGGTCAGGAGACTACAATGCAGTAAGTTCCTCAGAGCACATTCCGTGGAAGTACGTGTAAAACAATCAGAGGGATGCAAAACTATGGCGATGCGACAGATGTTGGAGCTTGGCAGACAGTACTGGACCTATTTTGTGAGAATATTTTTTCTACACCCTGTCCAAGAGATAGAGGCTAGTGGTTGGTGACCCTGCCCTGATATGGCAACAATACTCCATGTATGGGCGAATGGTGATTTTCTAGAGATGTAGGTGAGAGAATTTTTCTAGCCTTGTGGAGGGAGCCTACTTTCTTTGCCACAGACTTGGTATTATCATTTATCAATATCTTCTATACACTTGGTATTTGCCTCCCTCCACCGCGGGAAGATGTGACACAAGGCGGGGATACAAAGGCTGGACCTCTTAGGACTACCCAGCACTCTACCTCAGCCCGACAGAAGCAAATCCACCGCATTCATAATGACCTAATATCTGACGGAATGATTGTTGAGGACGTATCCCCGACTGGTAAGTTTGGCGTCTCAAAAGATAACTGCCTTCTACGTGCTTTATTTTAGTATTTCTCCAACGTTCTGTAACGAAGAAACAACCACATCATTTTTTTGTCATAATCATTTCAATCAGCGCTTTTAGCGATGTAAATGTGATTTCGACCGTGACAGACAGACGGACACCCATTCTTGTCCAGATACGAGGACGCAATTTAAGATCGATGCATACAAAACGTCGTGTTGATATTTATATATTTCATTGCGTTTCTCATTTGGTCCTGGCTATCACCTTTCTTGTAACTAATAGATTCCGGAGCCAATCACTCGCTCACCGTTTTTTTCTTTTAAACCTGATTATACTGACGCACATACGGAAGATCGAACTTCTTCGCTGCCTTGTGTTGTAAATTCGATAATATATTCCATTATTCTAATATCTCGTTCCTTTGGTGCAGATTGTTTTTAACTCTTTCATTTATTTACATCTGATAATTTCAATCTCTTTTTTCGTTTCATTATTTTCTTCCTTCTTTCAGTTTTCATTATTTTGGCTTTCATTTCCCAGAAGAATCAAATTATGGATTTCGTTTGTATTATTTCTTATTGCTCTCCTTTAAATAGGGAACATTCACGTCTAACGACGAAGAATATTGAATCGGCAAACCTAGTTCAATTTTAGTCACATAATAAAAATAAAAAAAATGTGACCCGTTGGGTCACCCATTGAGCCCTGGTGAAATTGTTTGCACTAGAAAAAAGTATTTCTACAAATCTAGTAAAATATAAAAAAAATAAAAAGACAAAATCTATAATTAGTCTTTTTCTGTTTGTCCCTCCCCCCTCTCTCCTTCTTTCGGTATGTCTTGTTTCTCCCGCTACGAGTCACATAGTATCAATACTTGTGATATTCATGTTGTTTAGAATGGACTATTCCAGTCATATGTTTTATAGTTAGGTTTATTATCTATAGCTGTTATTAAACAGAGAGGGAGAGAGGGAGAGGTGCGAGTGTGATAGACATTGTATAGGGTGAGGGATAAACAACGTACAGAAAGAGAGGGTGATAGTAAAAGAAAGAAACTTAGTAAGAGAGTGGTGAATTGTATAGGGGGAGGGATACACAACGTACAGAAAGAGAGGGTGATAGTAAAAGAAAGAAACGTAGTAAGAGAGTGGTGAATTGTATAGGGGGAGGGATACACAACGTACAGAAAGAGAGGGTGATAGTAAAAGAAAGAAACGTAGTAAGAGAGTGGTGAATTGTATAGGGGGAGGGATACACAACGTACAGAAAGAGAGGGTGATAGTAAAAGAAAGAAACGTAGTAAGAGAGTGGTGAATTGTATAGGGGGAGGGATACACAACGTACAGAAAGAGAGGGTGATAGTAAAAGAAAGAAACTTAATAAGAGAGTGGTGAATTGGTAAGTTGTAAAGTACTGTTAATTAGAACAATTGACATTTATTTAAAAAAAAACAACAACATAATTCTTGTTTGTCAGCCATTTGTTTCTCTATCTTCTCAACACAATTCCACTTCACCACATTCGAAGAATTCCGCCTCCAAATAACAACGTTTCTGCTCTCTCACTCGGTGCTTGCTTCTGGCCGCAATGCTTGTCATCTTCACACTCTGCTTCTTAGCAAAACAGGGTCTACTAATATGCAAATCATATATCAGCATATAATCAATTAGCCCAGCCATGCGTCTTACAGTGCTGGAAAATGGCCGCCAGACATCGTGCGCACCTTGGATGGAGTAAGTTCGAACATTTATTATAAAAATAACTCAATCCCAATACAAAGGAATATAATAACATGTATTTTGTCTGATTAAAATGCATGGAAAAAAAAAGCCATAAGAAAACCAACGTTGATTTAATTTAACCCAGTCTTAGTAAAAAATAAATATAGCACATTGCAGTTTTTTTATTATTTTGATTACCTTTTTTTTTCATTTTATTTGTTGCTGAATTTCATTTGATCTTAATTTCTTTCTTTTCTTTTCCATTTTTTCTTTTTCTTTGTTCATTTCTTTTCCGTTATTTTTCTTTTTTTGTTTCCTTTTGTTTTTTTTTACTTTTTTGTTTTGTCTATGTTCTTACTTTCTTTTTTCATTCGTTCTCAGTTGTTTTTTCTTACTATTTTCCTTGTTAAATTAATTTCCTTCATTATTTTCTTTCTTTATTTTTTGTTTGTTTATCGTTTCTTACTTTTTATTTCACACCTTCATTATTTTTCTTTCTTTTTCTTATTTTTCTCTTCTTTCTTGTTTGCTTCTTTTTCTTACAATTTTTGATTATTCATTAAGATTTTCTCATTCCTTTATCCATTTCGTTTTCTTTCCTTTCTTTCATTCTTTCTTTCTTGTTTGTTTCTTTTTCTTACAATTTTTGATTATTCATTAAGATTTTCTCATTCCTTTATCCATTTCGTTTTCTTTCCTTTCTTTCATTCTTTCTTTCTTGTTTTTTTCTTTTTCTTACAATTTTTGATTATTCATTAAGATTTTCTCATTCCTTTATCCATTTCGTTTTCTTTCCTTTCTTTTATTCTTTCTTTTTTGTTTGTTTCTTTATCTTACAATTTTTGATTATTCATTAAGATTTTCTCATTCTTTTATCCATTTCGTTTTCTTTCCTTTCTTTCATTCTTTCTTTTTTGTCTGTTTCTTTTTCTAACTATTTTCATTCTTAATTTAGTTAATTTTTTCTTTGTTTCTCGTTTATTTCTCTTTTTTTCATTGTTTAGTTCATACCTATTTTACTTGTTTTTTTTTCTTTCTTCACGTTTTTCCATTCCTTCTTTCTTATTTGTTTCTTTTTTTACTATTTTACATTTTTAATCTAAATAACTTCATTTCTTTCTTTCTCTTTCTTTTCTTTTCTTTTTTCTTTTTCCTTTCTTTCAATATTCGTTTTTGTTTGTTTGTTTCTTTCTTTCTTACTGCTGTTTTACTTTTCTTGTTTTAGTTAATTTCCCCCTTTCTTTCGTTTTTTATTCTTTAATTTTTTATTTCTTTTCCCCCTTATTTATGTGCTTTTTAAAATTTATTGTTAGCCAGCTATTTCCTATTCACATATCCGATTCTGGTATTATTTGCATTATTTGGACTAATGTTATCATCTTGCATGTTATTCTCACAACGTTTCAGCCGATGTAACCTCCGATCGTCTTCAGCTACGTCTTGTTGAACTCTGAAATAGTACTGAATTTCAAACGGAACCCACATGGGTATGTTGTTCTAGTTCTGTCAGCCATGACCGGTTACAAGTCTTAAGTATTCTTAGTATCGTCAGCATTGAGGATTCAGCCTACATTTTCACCAGACTGTCACTTTATATTTAGTATCATTATATCTTGATTTTTATCTTCGTAAGGGTACATCAAATTTGTGCGAAACTGATCTGTTCGAGGGATGGGACGGTGTTCTTCTTGTATATAATAAAAATACATATCTACTTCTCGTTCATGAAGTTATTCCTTTTCGAAGACCGAAATATACTTACCAAAACAGAAAACTGAATTGTAGAAACCATTTTATAATATTTGTGTACCGGATGTTCTTAATCGCTCTTCTTTCTCGTAAGTCAGAAATCGACCTCGTATTCCGTTTCCTCCAATCAACACAAATACTAGCAGCAAATAATTTGTCATTAAGAGAGACAGAATATTAATGGTATCATGAGTGTGTGAGAGAACACTCTCAATGTACTATATGAATCTGACAACATTTGGCGGTTGTGAAATGGATACCTGTACGGACTGACGACTCAACGTGCCGTGTTCGATTCTTGTTACTTTCCCCTGTTCTTTTTTATCATTCTTCTTCTGTATTTACCCTTTCTTCTTTATTTACGTCATTTGTTTATTTACTTAATCCTCTTACTCTCCGTCTCTTACACTGTTTATGCTACTACCCCCTCTAAGCCACTCCTTCCACCACTCCCCTTGTCACAGTTTTATTAGGGCTGAAGTAATTGAATCAGGTAAACAACTAGTGATCCCAAATTCAGTAATCAAGGAAATTCTTGTCGGATCTATAGCACCGCTTTCTTTTGTGATGTTGGCAACCTTTCTATAGTCACTGTCATTTGCGGAGTGATCTTACCAAGCCACATCAGTAAAATAGACTGCTACAAGCTTAGCCAACCGTGAAAGTTTTTTTCTTAATTTTATTTGTTCGTTAAATGATAGATATATTCAATTTATTATAGGTTGGTTTCTTTTTGATATACATTCTTTCTTTCTTTCTATCATTTTCTTTCTTTTTTCTTAATTCATTCTCTTTCTTGTATATTCTTTCTATTTTTTGCTTTTCTCAATGATTTCTTTCTTTCTTTCTTTTTATCTTTCTTTCATTCTTTCATTTTACTTATATTAACCCCAAACAAAGCACATTGCCACTGAGGCGTAAGGGGCTAATGTGAATTAGGGGCCACATTAATATGGGCATCGTAAGTGGGGAGCTGTGCAGCAAGAAGTTTGATTACATTTCATTTATAGTTCTGCATGTTGGTACAGTCGATAGAACCAGAGGCAGGGAGGGAATTTAAAAGGCAGGCAGTTCGAGGAAAGAAGTTATTAGAGTTGAAATCTTTTCGGCATATGTGGACCTCTACAGTTAATAGGTGGGATTTTGCTCATTGTCGGATTGGTCGGCGATATTTACGTTGAGGGAGGCCAAGTACAGCAAGTTCGTTGGAGCAACTTTCGTTGAAGTACTTGTAAAACACGCAGAGTAAAACGCGCAACATTGTGTCAATGTGACAGGGGCTGGAATTCGGTAGACAGCGTGAGACCTATTAGATTAGAGGCTATTTTGGGGGCCTGTCTAAGAGAAAGATACTAGTGGTTGGTGTACCATCCCAGATGTGACAACATTATTCCATGCATTGGCGAATGTTGGTTTTGTAAAATATATATATTCGTTTGCTTTCTTTAATATTTTCTCTTCTTTTTATTCCTACCTTTATCACATTTTCCTGGCGTATTTTGTATATATTTTTAATTATCTTGATTTTTATCGTTCGTCTTCTTTCTTTCTTTTTCTCTGATTATTAATTCTTTATTTCGTTCTTTTTATTTTTTTATTTTATTTGTTTGATTCTTTCTTTTTCTCCCGTTTTATTAGTTTATTTTTCTAATAAAAATGTATCTTCTTACCCATTTATTTGTCTATTTTCCTTTCTATTATATTTGTTGCTTTCATTTTTTTCTTAGTCTTTCGTATACTCAGCCTCCTCCTCATCCTCCTTCTTCTTCTTCTTCTTCTTCTTCATCTTCTCCTTCTTCTTCTTCTCTTTGTTCTTCTCATGTTCTTCTTCTTCCTCACCCTCTTGTTGTTGTTTTTCTCTACTTTCTGTTGTTGTTATTTTCTTCTTCTTCTTCTTCTTCTTCTTCTTCTTCTTCTTCTTCTTCTTCTTCTTCCTCCTCATCCTCTTGTTGTTTTTCTTCTACTTTCTGTTGTTGTTATTTTCTTCTTCTTCTTCTTTTCTCATTATTATTTTATTTCATTTGATAGTTTCTGCTTTCTCTCGTCTACTTTCTACTTACCATTCTTCGTCATTCTTTCGTCTTCTATTTTTCTTTTTTCTATCTTTTCTTTCTTTCGTTTTTAATATTTAGCTTTCCATTCTATATTCCTCTTTATAGTCAATTGTGACCATTCTCTTTCAATATTCTTTCTTTTTCCACGTCTTCTTTTTTCATTCATTTCCTAACAGCTTAAAGTCCTACTCCTCTCGTCATTCAATTAACCTCCATCCTATAATAACATATGCTTCCAACCTCGGACCAAACTTAAACGCTATTTTAATCTTTAGAAAAACTAACATGTCTGCATATTTTATTATTTAAATCCATTTCCTTAATAATCCATTAATTTCCGTTATTTTTAACCTTGTCAACAATTCCATGCGAAATGAAAATACAAGGAAATGTTTTCTGAAAAAGAAATTCCAAAATATGGCTTCAAAATTTAAAATAGCTTTACAGTTGCGTCGAATTTTGTCATGGACATTACCATATAATTGATAATGGCGTTGATTAAATACATAACAATTTGTCTAATGCAATCCGATGCATCTAATATGATCAGTTTGAATGAATTAAAGTTTTTCTCTGAATATTAAGTCTAAATAAAGTGAGATTTCTTTCCAAAATTCATGAGCACATTGCTGATTTCTATTATCAAATTTTCCTCCAATGATTCTTTTCAAGGTAGAAACATTATTATGATTATTAAAGATGTTATTACTCAATTCTTGATGTACATCATCCATGTTGTTAAAATTATGCAAATACTAAAACAATTCAGGCAATTGAATCAGTGATTGCACAACTGAATTTGCAAAACATGCATTTCTTTGATTAATCAAAGGATTCACAAGAACTCTCTTTGGTTAATTTCTTTTCTTTTTGGAAGGTTGGTTTGTATTTTCTTCCAAATTAAGTATATTAGTTCTTTTTTGGCATGTGAGAAGCATTTGCCATACAAGGAGGCGTTTTCCTGCAAGGTGGCAAAAGGAGGAAACTCTTGTCTTCCTATACTAGCTCGTAATTTGTTGTACTCTTCCCATGCAGACTTTTTTAACCATAATCAATGATCTAGGATCAAAGTCACAAAGATACACATTGAAAAGTGTCCTGGCTCTTGAAAGAGCCACATAAGTTTGACCGTCAGAAAATATCTGATTGCCTAAATCAGCAATTATTCCATCCACAGAAATTCCCTGTGATTTGTGAATTGTTATAGAGTAAGCAAGTGACAATGGAAATTGCGTTTAAGTGACAAAAACATCAGGAGAAATTTCATAGACGGCTTGAAATGGGTTTGTCTTTATTGGTGTCAAAAGACTCACAAATTTTGTCAACATTGTTTCCATTTACAATCATTTCAACAACTGTTCCAATACCACCATTGCATAATCTTTGATACACATCAATGTTTCTTTTCAGCATCACACTAGCTCCTATTCCAACTTTTAGCAATGTTTCAAGTTCAGCAGTGTCAGATGTTTTCTTGTTTTATCCAATTTGAACATTTTTTTCTTCTGTTGACTTGTCCGAAAATATCAATGTAGTTGTCTTTCTCTTCTTTTAGCCTCATATTAATGGTAAGTTCATCATATTCAAAGTATTTCCACAATGATTGTCGACTAATACCAATTTCTGTTCTTTTGGCATCATATGATGATATTCTAGAAAAATGTTTTTACATTGACAAGTGGCAATTGCATTAAATCACCAAACTATAGAACAGATGTTCCATTTTGGGGAGATTTCCAACAATTTCATCAAGCTTTTTGTGAATGAATGCCAGCATCACATGACTAACCATGCTAATTTCATCAATTATGAACCGTCTGGCTCCTTCATACATAATGGCGTAACATTTTCAAGTTCACTTTCTGCAATTCCTTGTCAGTTAGGAACTTTCCATACTCAACTCCAATCATTAGAGTTTTATGTAAAGTACATCGCTTATTTGAAAGGCACTCATTCTTGTTGGTCCACATATTATGACAGAAACACCATTAGATGGATCAGTCATAAGGGTTATTTTGTCAGACAATGTGTCAATCAAAACACTTTTGCCTGTTCCACCCACACTAGAAACAAATTTGAGAATCTGTGAGCATGCATTACCTCTGCATCTGGGTAAAAACTTGTCTTTATTCCAACCACACTCTTGTTTTCTGATAATTGAAATCACTTCATTGTAAATTCGTTTTTGATCTTCATTAAGTTGAGCTTCTTTTTCAGCCCCTGATTCATCAGTCACATTTCTTTCCATTTGATTTTCAATAAAACCATCAACATTTCCATTTTCATCATTTGATTCATGAATTACTTTTTCTTAGCTTTCTTTTTCTCCTTCAATTTCCATTTTTTTTGCCAATTCAATAGAATCAGCAATTATTTTTATATATTTTCATATTGAGCCAGTGCTGGCAATTCTGAATAAAAATTTTGAAATGTTTCTTCATAAGAACTAAAACCACTCACTAAATCAATTTCCTCATTTCTCCAAGACTTAAAAAGGATAAGTATATTGTGGTAATAGCGATGTTTGTTTTCTTTGTTCAGAGGCACATTTGGAGTGTTGACAACTTTTTCTTTTAACTTTTTTGAAATAGCATTTATTGTTTGTCATGACCATTCTTTTTGCTTCTTCTTTCTTCTTAGGTGGATATGACAACTTTTTGCTAATTACTAGCAACTTCATAAACTGAAGTTTCTTTTAAGAGCAATGGTCTATTTGAATAATAATTTTTTGCTAATTACTAGCAACTTCATATACTGAAGTTTCTTTTAAAAGCAATGGTCTATTTGAATAATAATTTTCCACCATATTTTCATGAATATGTTTGTGGAATTTTGATCTGATCCTATGGCTTCTTTTGCTAGGAATATCAGCACCACTCCAAATAACTTGATCAGATGAGCCAAATAAATGGTGTCCTAACAACTTATCAGCACACTCATATGCTCCAATATGTCTTTTTCCAATGAGCCGAATACTAGCTGACTTGTATCTTCCATATTTGGATTTAGTTTCATCCAGATTTTCCCAAATACTCCATCAGATCTTGAAAATCCAAATCTGCATTTTTTGGCAACATTTTTTCCTTTGCCAAACACTTTTGAAATCATCGCTTCTTTGATTGGCTGAACGTAACTTCTGATTGGAGATTTTGTTCAATCGAGATTTGATACATAAAACAACATTCACTGCCGCTTCTGCTTCCAATAATACACATGAAACCTCTGAGTCAATCACTGGGAAAGGTGAAAAGACTTATGAGATGCGTAACAGGGTCTGTAAAATCAACGACAGTTTCTTTCAGCCAATCAGAGAAGCAAAAATATTCAGTGTGAAAACTTTACCATACTATAAAAACGGAAACACAGTTTTCCTTCTCTTTTCCGGTATTTTTCTTCAACATACAACACATGTGGGCACGACACGATACTGCTCGAGTCTCGTTTGAGCGAAGGGCCTCGACAGACACAAGAGAAACTTTCAAGGACTACTGAGCACAGCGTCAGCCATATATGTACTGTTAACCGTACAATCTCGCACATTAGTTAGTACATACATCTTCCCACTAACAAAACAAGGTACGCTAATACACACATATCTTCATGCCTATTTATTTACATACACGTAAATGCACACGGCACCAACCAAAACAAACTTAAATTCTCCTCATACGAAAAACATTTTTTTACACTCAGGAACATTATTTGAATTTTTTGAACGCTCAATCTTTACCAACCTTTTCTTTTCATTGTCTTAACAAGTTGTCGAAAAATATATTAAATTTTGTATGAATAGATATTGTCATTCTTTCTTTCAATATTACCTTTTTTTCTACAAGACCACCATTTAGTCTAAAATGTATTGCCTTATTAACGTCAGACTATTTCGAAAGTAAAATCAATTATATTGTAGGCACCCCAGAATCAAAAACGACAAATAGGACACATTTTGGCTCGATACCGTTTATTTTACTTACTGTTGAATTATAAACAACACACAGATTTTTTTTATAAATCTCTAAACTTTACAAAACGCTTTGTAAAAAAAAAAAATATGTGAAGAGTAGTGTGCGTGCGTATTATTTTGTTTATAATTCAACCGGGAGTAAAAAAAAAAACGTTGTGAAGCCAATATGTGTTCTGTTGGTTGTTTTTGGTTCTAGGGTACCTCAAGTATAATTCATCCCGGAAGTCTTCTATTTCAGCACACGTGATATCTTTCGACCAATCAGCACCTTAAATATCTCTTAGCCACATTCATTGTCTAACACTGGTCTTTGAGGAAAGAAATTGAGCAATATTTTTGTTGCATGACCGTATATTCGCCTATAATTGTGTGCGTGTCTATATTTCTGATTTGGCGATAGCAATCAACTTGCCTCTTAATCAAACATCATTTTAGAGACTGTCTGATTGTCTGACCACCCCGAAAACCGTTTGCCTCCACCCGACGTGAACACCGACGAGGTGTCATTGGACACATTTAATTGCACTGTCGACTAAGATGACTGCAAATCGCCTTAGGCTTATCTGATGACTATTTTTATATCCAAAGACAAAATGTTTGGTACTTAATTTGCTAAAGTTATTTTCGTCATAAAATAATTCGATTTTTATATTTGACGACGACATTGATGAACGGCTGATTAAACAAAAACAAACAAAAACACATAAAAAAACAAATAAAAAGAACAAAAACGGATATTTTTAATCTGCGCGTTTAGCGATGAAAATGGCATTTCAAATTTAAGCGTGACAGACCAACGGAATGCTATTGCTAATTTTAGCATAACAGACCAATGAAAATGTTATTCAAACTAAGCGTGACAGACCAACGAAAATACAATTCCAAACTGAAGAGTTACAGACCAACAAAAATGCTATTAAAATTAAAGCTTAACTGAAAAACAAATGTAAGCATGACAGACCAACGAAAATGCTATTTCAAATTTAAGCGTTGCAAACCACCGAAAATGCTATTTTTAATTTTAACGGGATAGACCAACGAAAATGCTATTTCAAATTTAAGCGTTGCAAACCATCGAAAATGCTATTTTTAATTTTAACGGGACAGACCAACGAAAATGCTATTTCAAATTTAAACGTTGCAAACCACCGAAAATGCTATTTTTAATTTTAACGGGACAGACCAACGAAAATGCTATTTCAAATTTAAGCGTTGCAAACCACCGAAAATGCTATTTTTAATTTTAACGGGATAGACCAACGAAAATGCTATTTCAAATTTAAGCGTTGCAAACCACCGAAAATGCTATTTTTAATTTCAACGGGATAGACCAACGAAAATGCTATTTTTGACAGACCAACAAAGATGCTATTTCTAACTGAAGAGTGAAAGAAATAGAAAATTGCGTGACAACGCGATTAAAAAAAAGAAGGTAAAAACAGAATTGACGAAATACAACACATTTACAAAATTACAAGATATGAAATATTGTATGTGTGAATTGTTCATTTTGTGTGCGTTAGTTCAGACAGTTTAATTGTTTTCCTTCGTTTGTAGGGCGGAGAAAATAGAATGAATCGATGTAAAAAAATGTGTGTGTATATATTCACCTCTGTTCTGTCAGTGTGAGAGTATGTGTTAAGTATGCGTTACATTTATGTAAAGAAATCGTATTTTCATTCTTCCTTCATCCAGCTAAGAGCCGGGGCAAGCTTCGGTCGAAGGCATTACGTCCTCTCTTTGGAGCGGATTATCTGTGATTGGCTATGGCTGACTTGGTTTCCTGGTTGTGTTGAATTATTTTTATCTGAAAACAACCACTGCAACGGAACGAATTTTATTTTTAGTCTGCAGACATAATTGTAGACAAGTCATGTGACTTTTATTTTTTTATAAAAATTTCGTCTTTTTATGTTTGGAGCCTCTATTTGTAGAATAATATGATAGCTTTTCTTAGATATAATTTTGAGGCGTGTATTCTATCTGCTACACATTATTTATTTATAAATATAGGATTTAAAGATATATTAGTCCTATAGCTTCTTGTATCAAAGTAACAATTTGTTTTGCTTTGTTATCCAATTAAAAATGAAACCATCATAGTGTTAGCGTTTGTATTGCTTATCTGGCGAAACAAGTGGATAACAGATTTACCAACTATCAGGAATCAGCTCTGTTTTACGCCACTTGAAAAGTTCTGAATCAATGAACACATACCAGTCATGCCACCATTGAAAAGCCAGAACGGGCCGTCACTTTCCAAACGGTTAACCGCTTGATATTGTCGAGCTCATTTGAATTATAACCGTATTGGGTCCGACTACTGAACGTGACCAGTTTAAATAATCTCTGATCAGTAATTTAAGTAGTTGATCCATATTAGTGGAATTTACTTCAAATTAAAATGATCTCTGTCACATGGAAAACCCTTCTGATGTAAACACAGATACCATACCCATGCCGGTCTTGAGGGTCGCGCTTTTAGTTTATGATAGAATAGCCTATAATTTTGTAAGCATCGTTTGAACTTGACGGGCTAATGACAGTTTCGCACAGGAACTGGTTGTCAGAATTCATATCTCTTTTATTCCATTCGAAAGGTTCTGAACTATATCCGTCAAAGAACACAATCCAATCATGTCAGAACTTAGTCCGTTTCAATAATAGATTACAGTTTATCCGTCAGCAGCTTTTAAAGAGGGCATTCAGTATATTGATGGTCCATATATAATTTATTGAGTTTTAACTACAAACACGTCGAAGGGTCCACGTAAAGGTGGGCCTGATCTGTTCCGGACTGGGGAATAGATGGAAGTATACTGTCAACTGTCGTTTTCGACTAATCTTGTTGGTACCCTAAATCAAGCGCAGACATAACAAGAACAAACATAACTAGAGGTCTACATAAAAGTGGACCGGATTTGAAGAGCACAGTGCAGTACCTGTTCTGATACTACATTTCATATTTCTGTCCTGGGTCAGTGAATGAGACATCCTTATAGACTTAGGCAACTTTTTGTTTTCGTCCCAATCCAATGGGGAGTGGGATTTTTTACACATTAAAAACCGACTTTGTGTCTAACTCTGCTCCCGTGGGGAGGCAAGTAAATAGGGATTGGGGAATAGCATACCGTTGGCTGTCCATTTTGACTCGTCCTTGTTATCATGTATTGTATCATTGGAATTCCAGGTGCTGTGCGTATGTAAAAGTCGGTCCTCGTGACCGTGTAAACTGAAGACCGATACGAAACCGCAAACAAAATGAATGGTGCTGAACTGTTCAATATGATCTGCATCGACCAAACACTAGCCGGCGATTATAGATCGAATTCAGAAATACTTATTTTGGATTATTGATGTCCAAATAATTCTGAACTTCTTTTCCTTTATATTTTTCGATTTCTTCGATATTGATCTACGTGTACAAAATCGTAGGATTTTTTTCAGTCCCTATTCGGAACAATTGGCCGGTGCTGTGTAGCGAACAGAAAACAGCTTTTCGTCTCTCTGAAGTAGTTAGTGACATCTAGTTGTAAATGTGGTCGTACGGTTGATGTAGCAATCGCTGTTTCTGTCTATTCTTTTTGTTTCCGCGAAGCTGCAATAATGAAACAAAATAAAAGAAAAACGCCAACAAAATCTTCTCTCAATGACGTCATGCTCTCTTATGTTCTATTCTTTTACATGTTACGTGGCCTTCCATTCGTCACTTTCCGAAAGAGACGAAAACAGAGCTTCAAAAAAGGCGTCCGAACGGAATCAGCTCACAGGCCAAAGAGAAAGACTTTTCTCTCTTTATCGTTACGTGTAACGTCGGACTTCCTGTCAATGACACAACTTCCACTACCCATAGTTCTTGTTGTACTCGCTACTTCTAATACGATTTTCCATCCATCTGCTTCATTTAACCTTATACTGAAGTCTTGTTTTAACATTATTTGTATACATCACTGAAATATCGCTGCATATATGTGTGTAAAATAGAGAGAAAGAAAAAAGAGAAAGAGAAAATAAAGAACTAACAAAGATCAAGAAAAAGAAAGAAAGTAACGATGAGAGAGAAAGAGAGATGTCCAATGATGTCTTAATCTCGTGAGATTTTTTACATGCACACGTGAGAACCGCAAGAAAACCATGTAGAATGTGAGTCTGGCCATTTGTTGTTTTTTTATTCGATAATAAAAAGAGAGAGAATCCCGCTCACTTACGCGACACTGAGCATGCGTAGCCATCACAAATAATACGCTAATTGCTGTTCGGACTTCGGTTTCCGATGTTTCTGTATATTCCTCTCTCCCTGAAGCTGTTATAATGTAACAAAATAAAAGAAAAACGCCAACAAAATCTTCTCTCAATGGCATCACACTATTTTATGTTTTAGTCATTTGCATATTACGTGAGCTTCCCCTCGCCCATTACTCGGAGGGGGCGAACCAAAACAGAACTTTAATAAAACAGTCTACTCACGGGCCGAATATGCAGATTTTTCGCCACGTCTTATCTCGAACTTCCTGTCCGTGACGTAACATCTTAACACGTACTGCTAATCTCTATCTTGATTTCCAATGGAATTTTCCACTCTCTGCTCAGTTTTAACCTAACGTGGACTTTTCCGATTTTAACCTTATTTTTACACACCGTATCTAAATATGTCTACGTAGGATTATCTTGCCATCTCACAAAATAATATTCATTTTCATTCAATAGCTGAGTAATTTGATCGATGCTGTATTTTGATCAAACTAGTGTTGCTGTATATGTTTTGCTGGATTAAATAATTTTTTGCTGTTTCAGTAATAATAATTTTGAACCGATGTTATTTCTCGGTAATTTATTTGAAAAGTGAAATTTGAGTCTTGGGATATTTATATAGTTTTTATAGACTGAGATGTTTGCTATTTATTGTCTTGGATGCAGGTCAGATTATCTTTCACAGTTTTCTTGAGTGGGTGGGTTTTTATACAACAGTATAAACACAGTTTCTTTCTTTCCTCCCTTTCCTTAAATTTGAGTTATGAGATTTTTACGATTTATATTTTTTATTTTTATTTAAACAATTAATTCTTATTCTTTTTTTACGCTGGGGAATTTTTTATTTTAAATTAATTTTTAGAATTTTTTATAAAACAAACTTTTTACGCTGTTCGATATATATTATGTTGAATGCAGATCTGATTGTTCCTTAGAGTTTTCTTTAGTTGGTGTTTTTCATACAAACATCTAAAAACATAGTTTCTTCCCTTCCTTCTGTATGTCTTTCTTTCTTGTTCTATATTATATGTTGCTGTGCTTCACAATCACTGTTATTATTAGCCTAAATTATGTCGGATTTCGTCTTCAAATAAACGTTATAGATGTAATAGTCTACATTTACACATACTGACACGCACGCACCTGCCTTCCCACGCGGACAGGATAGGACACAAAACCGAACATTTTTGAACGCCATAAGGCGTTCACAATTAATAAGTGTTACCTATTAAAATTGCCTCAGTTTAGGAGGATTTCTCCTACTCTGACTAAGTTCATAACAGATATGACACTTTTATCCTAACCCAAAGGGTTGATAAAAATGTACTTGTTATTTAGTATCTATATTGACGTTGTAATGCAATGAGATTAATTCAATTTAATTGCAACCACTTTCGAAACTGGGGCATATATAGGAAAATAACCGCATTCAATTTTGTTGTATACTCGACTAACCCTATTTCACCATCCACAGATGTTTACTTAGTCGTGGCATCGCCATTACTTGAACAAGATATTGTCTCTTTACATTCCTCAGAGGTGTAATATACAACCTATCATAACACACGTAGAGAAATCAACATACATTAAATAAATTAACAACGCCATTCGTCCCAATTAAAATATATACATTTATTTACAAACACTAGAAGTTAATAGTATAGAGGATTTAAATGTTCGTAAGACGAGAAAGTTGAGTCCAGTGTAGAACCCTGTGCTGCCCCACCCGACGACCGTCGACCCCAACGTTGTGTTTCCGTGGTCTTCTTCTTTGTCCTCATCGTCCAGCCGTGTCGTCTATCCACTGACGAATCGTCGAGGGCACAGCACTGGTCCACAAGTTAAAATAAAAGAAACACAACCCTCGAGAAAGAACACGAACACATATACGTTGTGTATAATTAAGTTGGAAGTATGAGTGTGTGTGACAAAGTCGCGGACTGTCGAGACCCCCATTGTCGTTTCTCAAGTCGTCAGCTCATCTCATCGTTTTCCCGGTCCGATCCGCTCTCTCGGGAGGTTAGATCCTAACTGCTCGGCTTCTCTCCGAAAACTAAACTCGTCAACTTTTGCCATAAACTTTACTGTCGTCAACTGTCGTAAAACTAACCTACCTTACTGTAGTCAGGTGTCGTAAAACACTGTCACTCCTAAAAGTGTCCAGTATTCTTTTCTTGGTGACCTGTCCTGAACAATGGAAATTGACCACTCCCAAATTTCTTTTGTCTCTGTCGATTAGTCACTTCCTATCCTGTCTTTTCTTTTGTATGCGTTCATGAGTCATTTCCTATTCCTGGCCGGGCCCCGACCTTTGCGGCATCCATAGTGTCACACCAGAATATTTCGGTCTAAGTGACAGGCTCCTGCTGATGGTGTGAGTATGAACTTTTCAACTCGCGTGTATTCTTCTCCCACGACTTGTTGTAAGTAGTGGTTATTAGACGCGAGGATTGTGTTTGTTGTTCAAACTGCTAAACATCGTCGGATGTTATTGTGGCAACGAGTTACTGATAACAGAACTGAAGAGAAAATATGTGTATTTCTTATATAGTGTAAGAATAGGCTCCTAGTTGCTTGGCACCAAGTATTTAACGGATTCTTTTTTTATGTTTTTAATGGAAATATTGGCTGAAAAATAATTGTTTTTTATTTTATTTTATTTGGAGCCGATTTTTGTACAAAATAGGAAACTCCTTTGTTTTGTTAATTTTTCTTAGTAGCCGCAATGCACATTAGAGTTTTACTCAATTGTTTTTTTATACCAGCCTTGGGTTTCTTTGGAAACTCCTTTCATGGAAGTAGAAATATTCGACAATGGTCAATCGCGTCTCAAATCGTTGTGAACCCAACAGTAAAAAATAAATAAAAATTAAACACACACACACACACACACACCCCACCCCCCCCACACACACACACACAAAACAAACGACATCGTTTTACATTTCGCCCGTGTAGAAAAGTCGATAAATTCCCACAACATAACAATATGCGATAAAGTGGTATTGTTTGTTAGATTGCGACACGCGCTAAAAGTCCATCAGCGTCGGTGCTCTCCGCCGTTTTACGTAAAACGCCGGAAAGGCCTGAAGCGATTAGTCAATGGAACTGCGAGAAAATGAATAACTGATTGAAATGAATAAGCAGACGACATCTAAACTTGATAATTGAATTTTTGACGTCTGTAAACGAGCCTGCCCAAACTCTAATTTCTAATTCTGCCCAAACCCTAACCCTACCCAAACCCTAATTCCACCCTAACCGTAACCCTAACCCTAGCCCTAACCCTAATTTTAAAGACTGCCCAAACCCTAACCCCGCCCTAACCCTAATTCCGAACCCTGCTCAACTTCTAACCCCAAACCCTAACGAAAGAACAATAATAATCAGTAAAAACAAAAAACAAAACAAATAATTTTCGTAAATTTAAAATAAATTTTTTTCTTAAATTTAAAAAAAAACACTTACTTGATTAACTTTTTAATTTATACACTTATTTGAATCACTGTTATTTTTTCGTTAAAACTTTTAAATTCAAACACTTGTTTGAATCACATATTTGTTCGTTAAAAATATAAATTTATTTCATACAAAATTTGTTGCTGCTATTTTTGCTTGTTTTCCCCCGCTTGTAAATCCTGCCTTGTTCATGCTTTTTTGAACATAGGTAAGTCAACAGATTTTTCATTCGGCACTGTCCGGCGTTCTACGTAAACATCCAGAAAGTACCGACGCCGAGGCACTTTTAGCGCGGATCCTACTGTAAAAAACACCGTTCTTTCTTTGTCTAGGATCTTGTTTCAAGCTCGGATACCTTTTATATATAAACGTTAGTGGGTGGAATGGGTGGTTGGAAAACTTTTAATTTAGCCATTCTCAACTCATTGCTATGTAACTAGAAAAATACAGTATCTTCTAAGTATCGTGTGACGTCACAGTCACATGGTTCAAGGCGTTAACTCATTTGTGATGTAATATTTATTTCCACCACCTTAGATATATATTTTCTATGTTCACGATGATTAGCGATTTTATCTGTCATCTTAGATGGGGCGACCCTGTAGCGTTACGGTCGATTCTTCTTATTGTACACGGAACCATTTAATAGCTGTGTTTTGTTGACACGCAGTAGTAGTAAGCTCAATTAGTAGTGACATCTCTCCCCTTATTTTTGTAGTAGTGGCGATAGAGTCGTTCTCTCTCTTTGTCTCATGGTGTTACCAGAAGCTTAATAGTAGTTATTTCTCTTCTCTCTTAACAAACGTCGTCATAACAGTTAAAACAACAACAACAAAGAAACATTAATTTTGCTCTTGGCTTTTCATATTCTTTGTTGATTTCTTTTTCTTTTTACAAATACATTACATAGCTGGACGATTGCATAGTATTAACCTTTTTCTAGCCATCACCCGTATGGGGTGGATGGAAGTGTCCGAAAAAGATGTTTCTGCGATTCGACGTCCAACACCGAAGACTTTTAACGAAGAGAAACGAATGCGTTTTGATTTAATTATTTTAAATCTTAAAAATACCAATAAAAATAATTATTTAAATGTTTAAAACTAAAACTAAAAATTACTGAGATATTTTTAGTTATATTTCATTCTTGTTTTATGAAATGAAGTAAATCTATTTAAAATGAATTTAATTTATTTACATTGTAATATATTTCACCCATCATCTTATTGGCTTATTTGCGCGTCGACTTCCAATCATGTCTGTAATAAGCGCAATCAGCTGTGACATCTATATCCTTCTTTCTATAGTAGTGACAGTAGTGTCGTTCTATCGCTTCGTCTCCTGGTGTTATCAGCAACTGAAATGGTTGTTATTTTTTCTCTCAGTCGTCGTCATAACAATAAAAAACAATACATAAATTTGCTTTGAGCTTTTCATATTCTTTCGTTAATTTTTTTCTCTTTAAAAATACATTATCACATTTCAAATTCAGCAAGACGATTAAATAATATTAATCTCTTCTATTCCCCGTATGGAAGGGTCGAAGAGTCTGAAAAATATGTTCATGTGATTTCCCGTCCTACACCAAAGAGAACAATTTTATCAGCTTCCTCCACCACGTTTCATTCGAGACTTACTGTCATGACGCAACTTCCTGAACACATCAGCGTGAGTCCTTAACTTTAAAATTTTATTCTTTGTTACTTAATAGAATTACCAAATATAATTTTCTCTTTCCTTCGTCATTCTAGCAGACCCACGTCTAAACTAAACATCAGTACCAAAATATTATTGAGAGCAGTGACGGCGTTAGCTCTTTCAACATCTACATCTATGATATAGGGATCACACTAGGATACTATTCTTTAAAATAAACCAATATGTAAATAAAATCAATAAATTCCCACAGAATTATCACATTTTAATAACATTTTCAACATTTATTCAATAAATTATACATTTTATAAGGAACTAGCGGTATTCACCAGGCGTCACCCGTGTAGAGGTGTATTGCTGATCGGAAATAATGTCAAATCGTGTCATGTTTACAATTTTTGAATTAAAAGAAAACTTAAAAATGACATTTACCATATGAGGTCCAGTAATAAATAGACTGTTAGCGCAGTGATGTTTTCTTAAAACTATTTGTAAACCTGGGTTTCGTACAGACAAGTGTAAAACGACAAATAACTTTAACAAATAAAAACGAATTCGTTTTTACTTAATTATTTTAAATCTTAAAAATACCAATAAAAATAATTATTTAAATGTTTAAAACTAAAAAAAAAATTATTTACTGAGATATTTTTTGTTATATTTTATATTTGTTTTATGAAATGAAGTAAATTTATTTCCATTCTTATATATTTTACCCATTATTTTAAATCCTCTTAAGGTGCTGTTCATCGTCAGCTGACAATCTCATTAACCCTTATCCTCGAGTGGCCTTTGGACTTTGATCAGCGGGTACTCATTAGTAAACAGTAAAAAGTTATTTTATGGAACTCTATCGATAATCATCCATAGTTACCCCAGATGGAATCGAAGAAAATTTTAAATGGTGTAATTACAATTCTTGAAAAATTTAACCTTATTGAAATTTAATTGAATTTTCTAACTGTTAAGATATCGATTTCTATAACACGCACTAAATTCGTCTAACATTTCCTGAAGTTTCTTTTACGCACGTTTGGTCACAAATAAGACTCAAATCACACACACACACAAAGGATTTTAGATGGCTTACTTTTATTGTCGATACATGTCGACATTATCTTCATCCCACGCTTATTTCTTTATGTACAGTGGGTTCCCGGTTGGGCCTCACTAGAGGAGCAAAGCACAGTACATCTTTGGTGCCAATCTTTGCTCGCCGTTTTTCAACCGGATCATCCTATTTATAAAGACTGTTACAGTTTTTACGCATTCATTCCTTAAACAACAAAGCGCAAATGCTTATTTTACAATTCAAATCTTGCGTTTCATAACTCACAGCATCTCAGCAAAGACGGCTATCTCGTCATCGTAATTATTAATACGAATTATGATTCATTCATTTTCTTCTTCTTCTTCTTCTTCTTCTTCTTCTTCATAATAGTAGTAGTAGTAGTAGTAGTAGTAGTAGTAGTACTAGTAGTAGTAGCACTTTCTCAGACCGAAAGAGAGACCAATCCTCACTGGTAATCTCGTTACACTTCTTATAGCGATACATGGACGCATCTAAAAATGCTATTTCAAACTTAAGCGTGACAGATCAACCGAGGAGAATACTATTATAGGGATTGTTATACGCATTTAAAAGCAATAAAATAATAAGCATATAAAATGGGTTTGGAGATTGAAATGTTATCTCGTGACAGACCAACAGATAAACAGACTGACTGATAGAACCTCCTATAGATGTTACATAACTGGGACCGTGTTTGAATGGAGGGGTTTGAGTGACACCTTAAATGTCATAGGTGACTCCGGCGGAAGTCGATGAAACCACGTGATTCCCGACCGGAGACGTTCTCTCTCTTTACTTGCGATATTTCAAGTAGAGAAGATGTGTCCAGGGGCTGTTCCCAATGGAGGACAGTCCGCGCGGTGTGGCTGATGAGCTATCCGTCTATCTATCTGTCTGTATTTCTCTCTCGCACGCGGACACAAGTGGCCGTTTCTCTGATGGTTTATGCGATTGTCTCTCTTTTTAAATAAACCTTATTACAAACTGATCATTTGCATCTGAGTGGTTTTGTATACAAAAGCGATCAACAACCTGGATTCGACAACGACGACACACGGGTGTATAAGGGTTTATACACCTATCGGTAGATGAAAATATAACATAGAGATGTGCGGACGCATCTAAGTTTCAATTCGTATGAATCAGCATGGTACGACTGTTTTGACTGATTTTAGTCTTCTGCTGTTGCTGTCAAGCTAGTCGGGGCTCTGCAAAGAGCTCTCAGAAATCGTGTCTCATGATTGTCTGGTCTGCATGAAGTCCTCCTTGTTAGTCTCAGCTATTCGTTAGTCTGAAAGATACGAGATTTTTACCCCCAACACCGAGAACAACGAGGCTTATCAGTTGCATGCGAAGTTGGGGAAGGTTTAGCTCAGAAGACAAATGAATGACGCAGATGCAACATTGTCACTCTCACTCCATTAATTTGCGGTTCCGCACCTGACACGTCTTTGCTGATAGCACACAGATACAGAGACGACCAGAAGACGACGGATCGTGATGCCGATTCTTTTTGGATTTACACCAGAGCCTTGTTAGCCGGGTATTGATGTACTCCTCTCCAGGAGTTAGGCACAAGGCCAGTTTTTATCTTACACAAGTAAGATGTGACCCAAGGTCGGGTCGGGAAAGTGGGGTTTAAAAATTGCTTGGGCAGCCCCGTCGGCATTCCCCGGTAGGGGCGCCTCAGGCAGTAAGCAATAAACTTACTCCTCCCCAAAGATGGGCGGCGAAGCCTGGGAGGGGGGACCTCCTAGAACTGCACAGGACAGACCCATAGACCGGCGTAAATCAAGCCCCGAAGGCCAAGACAATACCAGTCTATGGGGTGCAGTATCCATCGGAACAGATACTACATTTTGATCTTAACCAAAAGGCCAAGAACATTCGCCGGGTAGCTCTAACACTACCAGTCCCCCTACCACAGCGAGGAAGGCTTGAACTTTAGGGGGGGGGGTCTGTTATTGACGTTGGTTTCCCTGATTCTTTCTAGAATTAGCTACTTACACGAGGGACCACGTAAAGGTTGAAAACATTCATGCGTGAAACTGGTGCAACAGAATCGACTGGATTCGAACTTGGCACACCCAGGTCGTCATTCATAGTCGTCATCCACTTAACCACGTTCACCTTCCAACCCATTTAAAATATGTTGTACCTGTTAAAAACGACTCTTCGACATTTTCTATGCCCTTTTGCCTAGGCTGTATCTTTTCTGTCCTCGGTCAGTGTATGAGAAATCATTCTAGTCTGAGTCAAGTTTTATTTTTTCCCCAATCCAGAAAAAGGTTTTGCCCAGAACACACAAATGAATGGCACAGAAGCAACATTGTCATTCGTACTCCATTGATTTGCGGATCCGCACCTTTTGTTGAGAGCTGGATTTTCTCCACATTAAAATAACCGACAATTTGTCTAACGTTTCCCTCGTGGGCAGGCAAGTAAATGGGATTCTTTAACATTTAAAAAAGAGGACGCAAAATAAGACTAAAGCGGTCTCTAGAGCTCTGGTGAAACCATCTTTTCCGGTCCGCCCAGTCGGTTTCGACCATCCCTTTCAGTCGAAAGGTTCGGTGATAGTTTGTGTCGGCTCTGATCAAGAGTTATTATTGAGAGGTTCCATGCTATAGATTACACAACAGAAATAGGCGACTGATAGTCGGGCCATTGCAAATCACATCTACTGGAAAACCCACAATTTGTTAATTTGAATTGATTTGGGCGCTCTTTTGTTGTCGAACTTTTTAATGTTTATCATTGAGAAGACGAAATACTAAAAGGGATCGCTGAACCAAACAGCCGGGTGTGTGTCCCTATTTCTGCGAGAGCGCGTTCCTTAAGATAGGAAATTACCCGCGTTTGTGAAGGTTCGTTAACGCCTTCTTATAACTTCTCGGCGATATTCCGACAGACACAATATGCCACCCCAGCACTACCATTATCCGCTGTGAATTCCGATACATCGCTGTTGGGATTGATTGCTCTTCTGGAAGAATGGGAAGAGGGTAACGGTGGTCAGTGGTGGGAATGGATGGTCGGTGGTCGTTTTATGTGGTACTGATAATGCTTGAAAGAAGAGGGAGAAGGAAATGTGCGAAAGTAAGATAAATAGAGGGAGAGCACCTGGAGAGGGGGTCAAGACGGAAGAATGAGAAGAATAAACAAACAAGAAGAGGTCAGGGTCGGCTAGAAAGAGGCAGAAAAAGCGAAGGAACTTTGAAGGCATTTATTAAATGCATCCATTCAAAACATTAATGGAAGGAGTGTGCGGCATTGAGGTTAACGACATTGAATCGGAAAACTGTGTTAGCTCTCATCAGATCTATTGATTTCACTAACGTACGAATACCAGTGGGATAGATTTTTAGTTATTTTCTAGCAGGGATACCCGGTGTTGCCTTGGATTGAACGAGGATGAACTCATTATCGTTTTGCGCTTAGCCCATAACACCACATCACCTATTTCTCTACTCTATCGTTATTTTTATGGTAAGTGATCGACTAAGCTCCAATTTATTGTTCCCTCTTGTAAAACCATCACAACAAAAACTCCAATCACTGTAAATAATTTCCCCATCTTCCTTTGTGTACCTAAAGCTAAACGGAACTTCCATGAGCAAGGTTTCTTTCCCAAAACTACCCATCTGTGGGAAACTACATACCGCTGGGCTACTTCCCAGCTGACTACAGCATGGTCGTTTTCAAGTCGAATGTTAGAAAATTCTTGTCAAGTCGTCTTATTGAATAATCAAACTCTGCACAGTTTCACCCGTCTTCTTCAATCCTCAAGGTGCTGTTTCTCTGTACACCTGACAAATTCATTCGCCTTTATCCTCGAGTGGCTTTTGGACCTTGGTAAGTGGTGACTCATTAGTACAAAAATAATCTTCTACGTTTTTAAATATTCAATTTTTCGGGTAAGTACGAAGGATGCATTTATCATTAAATGGATTAAAATATGTCTTTTTACTTACACAGTAAAAAGACATTTTTAAATACATTTCGGTAAATCTATTGTCTTTAACCACCCCGAGGCACACCCGGCGATTTCCGTGATTTATTGAGAGACACTGTATGATCCTGCTCCAACCCTTTAACCCCTTATTACGATTTCTTTTCTTATTTTATAACTTCTATAATTTTCAAGTTATAAATAATCTCTAATGAAATATTCAGAAATGTTAAAAGAATCGGAATCGGTAATTGTATCGGAATCGGGAATTTAGAACAGAATCGGTAATTGTATCGGAATCGGAAACAAATTTGGAATCATCCCATCACTAATATATATATATACACAGATAGTCCACTTTTTGTTTTCTTTTTGAAAAAGAGATGGTGTTACTCTCGAAATGATTACAGTCTCTACCATTCCGGACCTTTAAATATTTAACATTAAGCCCGACAATTTTACAATTTACTGTCTTTATATTTAAATTTTGAAATATAAATGAATTGATCTGAGATTTACCGTCTCTTGTCATTTATTTTTGTTTATTCCACCTTCCAGTTTTTCAACATTGCATTGCTTCTGCTTCGGAATTCTCACCTTCATATTTACACACACACACACACACACACACACACACACACACACACACACACACACACACACACACACACATATATATATATATATATATATATATGATAGTTTTTATTTACACAGGCATGTACAAAATCTGCGACACTGGCATGTCGATGTTATCGATCAACAGTTACTATAAACTGAGATCTCATCAGGTAGAGTTAGAATCCGATCTTAACCTCATATGATCTGAGGTTAAGATCGAATTCTAACTCTGCCTGATGAGATCTCAGTTTATAGTAACTGTTGATCGATAACATCGACATGCCAGTGTCGCAGATTTTGTACATGTCTGTGTAAATAAAAACTATCATATATAAAGCTCTATTTTGATATTGAGCACTTTCTAAAAACTCGGTTGAAATTCTCTGGATTACCACCCTGTGGATATTTTACCTGGATTATTGCCATTATATATATATATATATATATATATATATATATATATATATATATATATATGTAAACAGATCTTACATATATGTACTGTTATTGGACCAGAGAAGTTGTCAAAGTTGAACCACATAATCCCACGAAGCTCGCCAAGGAAGACGAGCGCGCATGCGTGTCTTCGGTAAGCTAAGTGCAAAGATCGAAAGCGAGGCTCACGCGGATGAATAACTTTTATCCTTAAGTCTGACCGAGTCTTTCCTCTTTTTTTTTTTACTTTCTTTAGATGAAGGAACCATGACATTCCACAAGTATCATTGCGATTTATCTTATAAAATCTGCAATACCCGCGGGGCAAAAATATATCTGCACGTCTTATCTGTTGTTTATTACATCTTCTCTGCGCATGCGTTGTATAACCCGCAAGGATTATTTTTTGTTAGCGTAGCTACACATAGGAGTGCATTGACATGTATTCATACAATAAAGGTTATCGTGTACATGGCGATGTAGACTAGAGCAAACTGTTTTCATTCTGAATGATTTTATGCGTGCTTGGTTTTCTGGTGTGAAAGTTGACCAATCCTTGATATCCTGTGAGGAACTCATTCGCACATAAGCTCGCCGCTCACACGTTGAAATGAAGTCTTAAGAGATCTTTCCGCGTGACTGATTCTGATTATTACGCGGATGCCGACAGAACCAAGAAAACTATTTCCGTTAATTTTATTTGACTTTTGCACACGCCTTTTTTGTATTATTTTCCTTTCATATATTTGAATGTATGGATTTACAAGAATATATGCATTTGGGTGGTTCAATGAATATATAGAAAAGAAAATATTTTAGTGTGTGTGTATTAGGCTAAAAACCATTATATATATATATATATATATATATATATATATATATATATATATATATATATATATATATATATATATATACCCCCACACACACACATATATATATATATATATATATATATATATGTGTGTGTGTGTGTGTGTGTATGTATGCGCGCATAAATATATGTGTATATATATGTGTGCATATATGTATGTGTGTGTATTTATATATATATATGTATATATATATACATATATGTATATATATGTATATATATGTATATATACATATATATATATATGTATATAAATATGTATATGTATATATATATGGATATGTATATATATATATATATATACATATATATATATGTGTGTATGTATGTATATATGTGTACTGGGCTTTCTTGAAAGTAGTGGTTTATAATTAAACTCAAGAAAACTCATTTATTTGTTTACTTTATTTGCGATACTCAAACGAATCAGACTGTCTGCACGGAAAAGCATTTTACTTCAATGCTAGGTGGGAATAGCTATTCCCTTCACTAACTTGATGGCCTTATATTGGTAGCAACGTATATTTTAGAAATATAACTATCCACAAACACGTGTTTCGTCATATTACGACTCATCAGCCTGGCCGAACCTAGCATGATTTGAAACTGGGACCCCTGAGACCGAATACAGCTGTTTCTTCGTTTTGCGACTCACCAGTGTGGCTAGACATAATAAGCACATCACCCTCGAGATTTGAATCGCAGACACACGTCACTACCTATCGTGACAGTCCAATACTTTATCATCTGATGAAACAAATATATGAATAATAAAAGAAAACATTTATCATTTATCATGTGTTACCCAAGCATACGGCTAACATAGGTTATTATAAAGGCATAGAGAATGTATTGTGAACCGATCTGTACAATTTGAAAATCTAAATAATCTTTATTTTTCTGGTTGTCAAATATGGAAGTCAACTAACAGGAGAATAACGGAAGAACGCGTAGTTACTGACGCATTTGGTTAAGGAAATACCATCTATTTGCTTCTATTTATCTATTTATTTCCATTCTTATTTTTATTCTTTATGAATTTCTATTTTCATTTTTAGTAATGATTCATCAGTTTCCAAGGCCAAACGCCATTCAAGAATAAGGCTTAATGAAGTTGATAGATTTAAAGTTGAATGGCAACGAGTATTATGGGAGAATTTAAAATAATGAATAAATACAATTTGATGACTTATCAGAATGGTTTATGACAACTGTTTGATTACATTAAATTTGAAGATGACCATATTGTTACCCTCAGGGAACAATCTCTTAGCAATGCATTACATAGACGGGAAGGTCTTGGAAATACACTCCCATTGTAGGAATCTCGTTTGATGTTAATGACACGGAGGAAGAAAGAAAAGTTTTTTGCAGCGGCGGTTGTAAGACGAGTTCTTGCTGGGAAATCTTTACAAAAAAGAACCAAAGTGTATTCTTATAGAAATTAACGATAGAGTAGAGAAAGACTAGCAACTTTTCTTCTGTTATAGGGGAGCTGTCTAGAACAGAATAGACCCCCTATTAGACTGCGAAGCCAATTTTGTACTGTCATCGAAATAAAAAGTGCTTTGCTGTGGCAGTAGTACTCCATCTTAAGACGTATCTGACCCTAATATTGGCAGAGGGTTGCACCAGGAGTCAGATACTTTCTATAGCGATTGAATGGTCCAATCATTTTCTCAGCAATCTTAGTAACAGATGAGATATAAGTCTTGCACTTTATTTATACAAATGATTAATTTGTGTTTTTATCATAACAACCCATTTCGATTAATGGTTGTAGTGTTTGCTAATGGGTCAGGAAACTGAAGTTCAGTCCTCAGTCGAGTCCAAAATCAAAAACGCAAACAATTGTACTTGATGCCTCCTTGCTAAACACGCACCATTATAGGGTAAGGATCAAGGGTAAATGGAGTCATCCTTGGGGAAGGAAGGCGCCCCCTACACCTTGGCGTCCACCACATTACTTTTTAAAAATGAGTTTTCATATAAAAAATATATATTTTTCATTAAATAATAGCCTATTCATTTCTTACAGCATGACAGTCGGTAAAATTAATATTTAAAAATAAACAACGCAAACTGTTATTTTACTGTAACATTGGAAGTGGTAGACACATCATTTGTATTTATTGGTGTTTTATTCTTACGCATAATTCAAATAGATAAAAAATATTTAAAAATATTATGATTGTTATTTAACTGTAGCATTAGAAGTGGTAGACACATCATTTGTATTTATTTGTGTTTTATTCTTACGCATAATTCAAATAGATAAAAAATATTTAAAAATATTATGATTGTTATTTAACTGTAGCATTAGAAGTGGTAGACACATCATTTGTATTTATTTGTGTTTTATTCTTACGCATAATTCAAATAGATAAAAAATATTTAAAAATATTATGATTGTTATTTAACTGTAGCATTAGAAGTGGTAGACACATCATTTGTATTTATTGGTGTTTTATTCTTACGCATAATTCAAATAGATAAAAAATATTTAAAAATATTATGATTGTTATTTTACTGTAGAACTGGAAGTGGTAGACACATCATTTGTATTTATTGGTGTTTTATTCTTACGCATAATTCAAATAGATAAAAAATATTTAAAAATATTATGATTGTTATTTTACTGTAGCATTGGAAGTGGTAGACACATCATTTGTATTTATTGGTGTTTTATTCTTACGCATAATTCAAATAGATAAAAAATATTAAAAAATATTATGATTGTTATTTTACTGTAGCATTGGAAGTGGTAGACACATCATTTGTATTTATTGGTGTTTTATTCTTACGCATAATTCAAATAGATAAAACATATTAAAAATATTATGATTGTTATTTTACTGTAGCATTGGAAGTGGTAGACACATCATGTGTATTTATTGGTGTTTTATTTTTACGCATAATTCAAATAGATAAAAAATATTTAAAAATATTATGATTGTTATTTTACTGTAGAACTGGAAGTGGTAGACACATCATTTGTATTTATTGGTGTTTTATTCTTACGCCTAATTCAAATAGATAAAAAATATTTAAAAATATTATGATTGTTATTTTACTGTAGCATTGGAAGTGGTAGACACATCATTTGTATTTATTGGTGTTTTATTCTTACGCATAATTCAAATAGATAAAAAATATTTAAAAATATTATGATTGTTATTTTACTGTAGCATTGGAAGTGGTAGACACATCATTTGTATTTATTGGTGTTTTATTCTTACGCATAATTCAAATAGATAAAAAATATTTAAAAATATTATGATTGTTATTTTACTGTAGCATTAGAAGTGGTAGACACATCATTTGTATTTATTGGTGTTTTATTTTTACGCATAATTCAAATAGATAAAAAATATTTAAAAATATTATGATTGTTATTTTACTGTAGCATTGGAAGTGGTAGACACATCATTTGTATTTATTCATGTTTTATTCTTACGCATAATTCAAATATTTAAAAATATTATGATTGTTATTTTACTGTAGCAATGGAAGTGGTAGACACATCATTTGTATTTATTGGTGTTTTATTCTTACGCATAATTCAAATAGATAAAAAATATTTAAAAATATTATGATTGTTATTTTACTGTAGCATTAGAAGTGGTAGACACATCATTTGTATTTATTGGTGTTTTATTTTTACGCATAATTCAAATAGATAAAAAATATTTAAAAATATTATGATTGTTATTTTACTGTAGCATTGGAAGTGGTAGACACATCATTTGTATTTATTGGTGTTTTATTCTTACGCATAATTCAAATAGATAAAAAATATTTAAAAATATTATGATTGTTATTTTACTGTAGCATTAGAAGTGGTAGACACATCATTTGTATTTATTTGTGTTTTATTCTTACGCCTAATTCAAATAGATAAAAAATATTTAAAAATATTATGATTGTTATTTAACTGTAGCATTAGAAATGGTAGACACATCATTTGTATTTATTGGTGTTTTATTCTTACGCATAATTCAAATAGATAAAAAATATTTAAAAATATTATGATTGTTATTTTACTGTAGCATTGGAAGTGGTAGACACATCATTTGTATTTATTGGTGTTTTATTCTTACGCATAATTCAAATAGATAAAAAATATTTAAAAATATTATGATTGTTATTTTACTGTAGCATTGGAAGTGGTAGACACATCATTTGTATTTATTGGTGTTTTATTCTTACGCATAATTCAAATATTTAAAAATATTATGATTGTTATTTTACTGTAGCAATGGAAGTGGTAGACACATCATTTGTATTTATTGGTGTTTTATTTTTACGCATAATTCAAATAGATAAAAAATATTTAAAAATATTATGATTGTTATTTTACTGTAGCATTGGAAGTGGTAGACACATCATTTGTATTTATTGGTGTTTTATTCTTACGCATAATTCAAATAGATAAAACATATTAAAAATATTATGATTGTTATTTTACTGTAGCATTGGAAGTGGTAGACACATCATGTGTATTTATTGGTGTTTTATTTTTACGCATAATTCAAATAGATAAAAAATATTTAAAAATATTATGATTGTTATTTTACTGTAGAACTGGAAGTGGTAGACACATCATTTGTATTTATTGGTGTTTTATTCTTACGCCTAATTCAAATAGATAAAAAATATTTAAAAATATTATGATTGTTATTTTACTGTAGCATTGGAAGTGGTAGACACATCATTTGTATTTATTGGTGTTTTATTCTTACGCATAATTCAAATAGATAAAAAATATTTAAAAATATTATGATTGTTATTTTACTGTAGCATTGGAAGTGGTAGACACATCATTTGTATTTATTGGTGTTTTATTCTTACGCATAATTCAAATAGATAAAAAATATTTAAAAATATTATGATTGTTATTTTACTGTAGCATTAGAAGTGGTAGACACATCATTTGTATTTATTGGTGTTTTATTTTTACGCATAATTCAAATAGATAAAAAATATTTAAAAATATTATGATTGTTATTTTACTGTAGCATTGGAAGTGGTAGACACATCATTTGTATTTATTGGTGTTTTATTCTTACGCATAATTCAAATATTTAAAAATATTATGATTGTTATTTTACTGTAGCAATGGAAGTGGTAGACACATCATTTGTATTTATTGGTGTTTTATTCTTACGCATTATTCAAATAGATAAAAAATATTTAAAAATATTATGATTGTTATTTTACTGTAGCATTAGAAGTGGTAGACACATCATTTGTATTTATTGGTGTTTTATTTTTACGCATAATTCAAATAGATAAAAAATATTTAAAAATATTATGATTGTTATTTTACTGTAGCATTGGAAGTGGTAGACACATCATTTGTATTTATTGGTGTTTTATTCTTACGCATAATTCAAATAGATAAAAAATATTTAAAAATATTATGATTGTTATTTTACTGTAGCATTAGAAGTGGTAGACACATCATTTGTATTTATTGGTGTTTTATTTTTACGCATAATTCAAATAGATAAAAAATATTTAAAAATATTATGATTGTTATTTTACTGTAGCATTAGAAGTGGTAGACACATCATTTGTATTTATTGGTGTTTTATTTTTACGCATAATTCAAATAGATAAAAAATATTTAAAAATATTATGATTGTTATTTTACTGTAGCATTGGAAGTGGTAGACACATCATTTGTATTTATTGGTGTTTTATTCTTACGCATAATTCAAATAGATAAAAAATATTTAAAAATATTATGATTGTTATTTTACTGTAGCATTAGAAGTGGTAGACACATCATTTGTATTTATTGGTGTTTTATTTTTACGCATAATTCAAATAGATAAAAAATATTTAAAAATATTATGATTGTTATTTTACTGTAGCATTGGAAGTGGTAGACACATCATTTGTATTTATTGGTGTTTTATTTTTACGCATAATTCAAATAGATAAAAAATATTTAAAAATATTATGATTGTTATTTTACTGTAGCATTAGAAGTGGTAGACACATCATTTGTATTTATTGGTGTTTTATTTTTACGCATAATTCAAATAGATAAAAAATATTTAAAAATATTATGATTGTTATTTTACTGTAGCATTAGAAGTGGTAGACACATCATTTGTATTTATTGGTGTTTTATTTTTACGCATAATTCAAATAGATAAAAAATATTTAAAAATATTATGATTGTTATTTTACTGTAGCATTGGAAGTGGTAGACACATCATTTGTATTTATTGGTGTTTTATTCTTACGCATAATTCAAATAGATAAAAAATATTTAAAAATATTATGATTGTTATTTTACTGTAGCATTAGAAGTGGTAGACACATCATTTGTATTTATTGGTGTTTTATTTTTACGCATAATTCAAATAGATAAAAAATATTTAAAAATATTATGATTGTTATTTTACTGTAGCATTGGAAGTGGTAGACACATCATTTGTATTTATTGGTGTTTTATTCTTACGCATAATTCAAATAGATAAAAAATATTAAAAAATATTATGATTGTTATTTTACTGTAGCATTGGAAGTGGTAGACACATCATTTGTATTTATTGGTGTTTTATTCTTACGCATAATTCAAATAGATAAAACATATTAAAAATATTATGATTGTTATTTTACTGTAGCATTGGAAGTGGTAGACACATCATGTGTATTTATTGGTGTTTTATTTTTACGCATAATTCAAATAGATAAAAAATATTTAAAAATATTATGATTGTTATTTTACTGTAGAACTGGAAGTGGTAGACACATCATTTGTATTTATTGGTGTTTTATTCTTACGCCTAATTCAAATAGATAAAAAATATTTAAAAATATTATGATTGTTATTTTACTGTAGCATTGGAAGTGGTAGACACATCATTTGTATTTATTGGTGTTTTATTCTTACGCATAATTCAAATAGATAAAAAATATTTAAAAATATTATGATTGTTATTTTACTGTAGCATTGGAAGTGGTAGACACATCATTTGTATTTATTGGTGTTTTATTCTTACGCATAATTCAAATAGATAAAAAATATTTAAAAATATTATGATTGTTATTTTACTGTAGCATTAGAAGTGGTAGACACATCATTTGTATTTATTGGTGTTTTATTTTTACGCATAATTCAAATAGATAAAAAATATTTAAAAATATTATGATTGTTATTTTACTGTAGCATTGGAAGTGGTAGACACATCATTTGTATTTATTCATGTTTTATTCTTACGCATAATTCAAATATTTAAAAATATTATGATTGTTATTTTACTGTAGCAATGGAAGTGGTAGACACATCATTTGTATTTATTGGTGTTTTATTCTTACGCATAATTCAAATAGATAAAAAATATTTAAAAATATTATGATTGTTATTTTACTGTAGCATTAGAAGTGGTAGACACATCATTTGTATTTATTGGTGTTTTATTTTTACGCATAATTCAAATAGATAAAAAATATTTAAAAATATTATGATTGTTATTTTACTGTAGCATTGGAAGTGGTAGACACATCATTTGTATTTATTGGTGTTTTATTCTTACGCATAATTCAAATAGATAAAAAATATTTAAAAATATTATGATTGTTATTTTACTGTAGCATTAGAAGTGGTAGACACATCATTTGTATTTATTTGTGTTTTATTCTTACGCATAATTCAAATAGATAAAAAATATTTAAAAATATTATGATTGTTATTTAACTGTAGCATTAGAAATGGTAGACACATCATTTGTATTTATTGGTGTTTTATTCTTACGCATAATTCAAATAGATAAAAAATATTTAAAAATATTATGATTGTTATTTTACTGTAGCATTGGAAGTGGTAGACACATCATTTGTATTTATTGGTGTTTTATTCTTACGCATAATTCAAATAGATAAAAAATATTTAAAAATATTATGATTGTTATTTTACTGTAGCATTGGAAGTGGTAGACACATCATTTGTATTTATTGGTGTTTTATTCTTACGCATAATTCAAATATTTAAAAATATTATGATTGTTATTTTACTGTAGCAATGGAAGTGGTAGACACATCATTTGTATTTATTGGTGTTTTATTTTTACGCATAATTCAAATAGATAAAAAATATTTAAAAATATTATGATTGTTATTTTACTGTAGCATTGGAAGTGGTAGACACATCATTTGTATTTATTGGTGTTTTATTCTTACGCATAATTCAAATAGATAAAACATATTAAAAATATTATGATTGTTATTTTACTGTAGCATTGGAAGTGGTAGACACATCATGTGTATTTATTGGTGTTTTATTTTTACGCATAATTCAAATAGATAAAAAATATTTAAAAATATTATGATTGTTATTTTACTGTAGAACTGGAAGTGGTAGACACATCATTTGTATTTATTGGTGTTTTATTCTTACGCCTAATTCAAATAGATAAAAAATATTTAAAAATATTATGATTGTTATTTTACTGTAGCATTGGAAGTGGTAGACACATCATTTGTATTTATTGGTGTTTTATTCTTACGCATAATTCAAATAGATAAAAAATATTTAAAAATATTATGATTGTTATTTTACTGTAGCATTGGAAGTGGTAGACACATCATTTGTATTTATTGGTGTTTTATTCTTACGCATAATTCAAATAGATAAAAAATATTTAAAAATATTATGATTGTTATTTTACTGTAGCATTAGAAGTGGTAGACACATCATTTGTATTTATTGGTGTTTTATTTTTACGCATAATTCAAATAGATAAAAAATATTTAAAAATATTATGATTGTTATTTTACTGTAGCATTGGAAGTGGTAGACACATCATTTGTATTTATTGGTGTTTTATTCTTACGCATAATTCAAATATTTAAAAATATTATGATTGTTATTTTACTGTAGCAATGGAAGTGGTAGACACATCATTTGTATTTATTGGTGTTTTATTCTTACGCATTATTCAAATAGATAAAAAATATTTAAAAATATTATGATTGTTATTTTACTGTAGCATTAGAAGTGGTAGACACATCATTTGTATTTATTGGTGTTTTATTTTTACGCATAATTCAAATAGATAAAAAATATTTAAAAATATTATGATTGTTATTTTACTGTAGCATTGGAAGTGGTAGACACATCATTTGTATTTATTGGTGTTTTATTCTTACGCATAATTCAAATAGATAAAAAATATTTAAAAATATTATGATTGTTATTTTACTGTAGCATTAGAAGTGGTAGACACATCATTTGTATTTATTGGTGTTTTATTTTTACGCATAATTCAAATAGATAAAAAATATTTAAAAATATTATGATTGTTATTTTACTGTAGCATTAGAAGTGGTAGACACATCATTTGTATTTATTGGTGTTTTATTTTTACGCATAATTCAAATAGATAAAAAATATTTAAAAATATTATGATTGTTATTTTACTGTAGCATTGGAAGTGGTAGACACATCATTTGTATTTATTGGTGTTTTATTCTTACGCATAATTCAAATAGATAAAAAATATTTAAAAATATTATGATTGTTATTTTACTGTAGCATTAGAAGTGGTAGACACATCATTTGTATTTATTGGTGTTTTATTTTTACGCATAATTCAAATAGATAAAAAATATTTAAAAATATTATGATTGTTATTTTACTGTAGCATTGGAAGTGGTAGACACATCATTTGTATTTATTGGTGTTTTATTTTTACGCATAATTCAAATAGATAAAAAATATTTAAAAATATTATGATTGTTATTTTACTGTAGCATTAGAAGTGGTAGACACATCATTTGTATTTATTGGTGTTTTATTTTTACGCATAATTCAAATAGATAAAAAATATTTAAAAATATTATGATTGTTATTTTACTGTAGCATTAGAAGTGGTAGACACATCATTTGTATTTATTGGTGTTTTATTTTTACGCATAATTCAAATAGATAAAAAATATTTAAAAATATTATGATTGTTATTTTACTGTAGCATTGGAAGTGGTAGACACATCATTTGTATTTATTGGTGTTTTATTCTTACGCATAATTCAAATAGATAAAAAATATTTAAAAATATTATGATTGTTATTTTACTGTAGCATTAGAAGTGGTAGACACATCATTTGTATTTATTGGTGTTTTATTTTTACGCATAATTCAAATAGATAAAAAATATTTAAAAATATTATGATTGTTATTTTACTGTAGCATTGGAAGTGGTAGACACATCATTTGTATTTATTGGTGTTTTATTCTTACGCATAATTCAAATATTTAAAAATATTATGATTGTTATTTTACTGTAGCAATGGAAGTGGTAGACACATCATTTGTATTTATTGGTGTTTTATTCTTACGCATTATTCAAATAGATAAAAAATATTTAAAAATATTATGATTGTTATTTTACTGTAGCATTAGAAGTGGTAGACACATCATTTGTATTTATTGGTGTTTTATTTTTACGCATAATTCAAATAGATAAAAAATATTTAAAAATATTATGATTGTTATTTTACTGTAGCATTGGAAGTGGTAGACACATCATTTGTATTTATTGGTGTTTTATTCTTACGCATAATTCAAATAGATAAAAAATATTTAAAAATATTATGATTGTTATTTTACTGTAGCATTAGAGGTGGTAGACACATCATTTGTATTTATTGGTGTTTTATTTTTACGCATAATTCAAATAGATAAAAAATATTTAAAAATATTATGATTGTTATTTTACTGTAGCATTAGAAGTGGTAGACACATCATTTGTATTTATTGGTGTTTTATTTTTACGCATAATTCAAATAGATAAAAAATATTTAAAAATATTATGATTGTTATTTTACTGTAGCATTGGAAGTGGTAGACACATCATTTGTATTTATTGGTGTTTTATTCTTACGCATAATTCAAATAGATAAAAAATATTTAAAAATATTATGATTGTTATTTTACTGTAGCATTAGAAGTGGTAGACACATCATTTGTATTTATTGGTGTTTTATTTTTACGCATAATTCAAATAGATAAAAAATATTTAAAAATATTATGATTGTTATTTTACTGTAGCATTGGAAGTGGTAGACACATCATTTGTATTTATTGGTGTTTTATTTTTACGCATAATTCAAATAGATAAAAAATATTTAAAAATATTATGATTGTTATTTTACTGTAGCATTAGAAGTGGTAGACACATCATTTGTATTTATTGGTGTTTTATTTTTACGCATAATTCAAATAGATAAAAAATATTTAAAAATATTATGATTGTTATTTTACTGTAGCATTAGAAGTGGTAGACACATCATTTGTATTTATTGGTGTTTTATTTTTACGCATAATTCAAATAGATAAAAAATATTTAAAAATATTATGATTGTTATTTTACTGTAGCATTGGAAGTGGTAGACACATCATTTGTATTTATTGGTGTTTTATTCTTACGCATAATTCAAATAGATAAAACATATTTAAAAATATTATGATTGTTATTTTACTGTAGCATTGGAAGTGGTAGACACATCATTTGTATTTATTGGTGTTTTATTCTTACGCATAATTCAAATAGATAAAAAATATTTAAAAATATTATGATTGTTATTTTACTGTAGCATTGGAAGTGGTAGACACATCATTTGTATTTATTGGTGTTTTATTCTTACGCATAATTCAAATAGATAAAAAATATTAAAAAATATTATGATTGTTATTTTACTGTAGCATTGGAAGTGGTAGACACATCATTTGTATTTATTGGTGTTTTATTCTTAAGCATAATTCAAATAGATAAAAAATATTTAAAAATATTATGATTGTTATTTTACTGTAGCATTAGAAGTGGTAGACACATCATTTGTATTTATTGGTGTTTTATTCTTACGCCTAATTCAAATAGATAAAAAATATTTAAAAATATTATGATTGTTATTTAACTGTAGCATTGGAAGTGGTAGACACATCATTTGTATTTATTGGTGTTTTATTCTTACGCCTAATTCAAATAGATAAAAAATATTTAAAAATATTATGATTGTTATTTAACTGTAGCATTGGAAGTGGTAGACACATCATTTGTATTTATTGGTGTTTTATTCTTACGCATAATTCAAATAGATAAAAAATATTAAAAAATATTATGATTGTTATTTTACTGTAGCATTGGAAGTGGTAGACACATCATTTGTATTTACTGGTGTTTTATTCTTACGCATAATTCAAATAGATAAAAAAATATTTAAAAATATTATGATTGTTATTTTACTGTAGCTTTGGAAGTGGTAGACACATCATTTGTATTTATTGGTGTTTTATTCTTACGCCTAATTCAAATAGATAAAAAATATTTAAAAATATTATGATTGTTATTTTACTGTAGCATTGGAAGTGGTAGACACATCATTTGTATTTATTGGTGTTTTATTCTTACGCATAATTATAAGTGGTTGGCCATACTTATAGGTAAATATGCACTGAACAGGTACCATAATACTTATTATAGTTAAATTCAAATTTTGATATATCATCTTTTAAATGAAATTGTTAGTTGAAAGTACTTGTAGCGGTGGCCAGGGCGATTTGAGAAAGGAACTGGGTACAACAGGCTTTCTCGCGTACGTAACGAAAACAGAGGGAGTAGGTGTGGTGAAATCTATGAGAGGGAAAGTTCACCGACGCTATTATGGCTGATATTAATAATGATTGTTGTGTTTTTGTTTGTTTGTTTGTGTTTTTTAAAAGGTAGGAGTTTTTTTAAACTGCGACAGACTTTACGAAGTCCTGCCGTTTAATGTTTGTTTTTAGCCGTGGAGAAAACTAAAAAACTATTTGATGAAATTAAATGAAATTGTTTTATATTAAAAGCGATATAAACATTTCCAGAATGAAAAATTTCATGCGTTCGTTAATCATAATAAAGAATAACGGAATTGGAATAACAGATTGCAGACGATGCTATTTACGCATGCGCAACCGGATGTTGAAAACCGGAAAGCTGAAAGCTGATTGCAAACATACAAGACCAATAGACTTTTAGTATTATATAGATTATGATTGTTATTTAACTGTAGCATTGGAAGTGGTAGACACATCATTTGTATTTACTGGTGTTTTATTCTTACGCATAATTCAAATAGATAAAAAATATTTAAAAATATTATGATTGTTATTTAACTGTAGCATTGGAAGTGGTAGACACATAATTTGTATTTACTGGTGTTTTATTCTTACGCATAATTCAAATAGATAAAAATATTAAAAAATATTATGATTGTTATTTTACTGTAGCAATGGAAGTGGTAGACACATCATTTGTATTTATTCATGTTTTATTCTTACGCATAATTCAAATAGATAAAAAATATTTAAAAATATTATGATTGTTATTTTACTGTAGCAATGGAAGTGGTAGACACATCATTTGTATTTATTAGTGTTTTATTCTTACGCATAATTCAAATAGATAAAAAATATTTAAAAATATTATGATTGTTATTTTACTGTAGCAATGGAAGTGGTAGACACATCATTTGTATTTATTCATGTTTTATTCTTACGCATAATTCAAATAGATAAAAAATATTTAAAAATATTATGATTGTTATTTTACTGTAGCATTGGAAGTGGTAGACACATCATTTGTATTTATTCATGTTTTATTTTTACGCATAATTCAAATAGATAAAAAATATTAAAAAATATTATGATTGTTATTTTACTGTAGCATTGGAAGTGGTAGACACATCATTTGTATTTATTGGTGTTTTATTCTTACGCATAAAACAAATAGATAAAAAATATTAAAAAATATTATGATTGTTATTTTACTGTAGCTTTGGAAGTGGTAGACACATCATTTGTATTTATTGGTGTTTTATTCTTACGCCTAATTCAAATAGATAAAAAATATTAAAAAATATTATGATTGTTATTTTACTGTAGCATTGGAAGTGGTAGACACATCATTTGTATTTATTGGTGTTTTATTCTTACGCATAATTCAAATATTTAAAAATATTATGATTGTTATTTTACTGTAGCAATGGAAGTGGTAGACACATCATTTGTATTTATTGGTGTTTTATTCTTACGCATAATTCAAATAGATAAAAAATATTTAAAAATATTATGATTGTTATTTTACTGTAGCATTGGAAGTGGTAGACACCTCATTTGTATTTATTGGTGTTTTATTCTTACGCATAATTCAAATATTTAAAAATATTATGATTGTTATTTTACTGTAGCATTGGAAGTGGTAGACACATCATTTGTATTTATTGGTGTTTTATTCTTACGCATAATTCAAATATTTAAAAATATTATGATTGTTATTTTACTGTAGCATTGGAAGTGGTAGACACATCATTTGTATTTATTGGTGTTTTATTCTTACGCATAATTCAAATAGATAAAAAATATTTAAAAATATTATGATTGTTATTTTACTGTAGCATTGGAAGTGGTAGACACCTCATTTGTATTTATTGGTGTTTTATTCTTACGCATAATTCAAATATTTAAAAATATTATGATTGTTATTTTACTGTAGCAATGGAAGTGGTAGACACATCATTTGTATTTATTGGTGTTTTATTCTTACGCATAATTCAAATAGATAAAAAATATTTAAAAAACATTCATTCCACTTTATAGACTCAGTATTTATTTATAATTTTAACGGACTACGTTTCTTTTTTTTTAAATTAGATCTTTCTTTCCACGTCAACATATTTCAAATTTTAATTTCTATATTTTTCTGTTAATTTGTCATCTTGAGAAAGAGTCCTTGAACAATAATGACGAAACGTCGATGAACATGTAAAAAAAATCGGTTTTCTTTTTTTCATTTTCCATCACGTTGCATTATTAATTCCATAACTATCATCATAACTAAAATAATAGAAAAGAAGATATTTTCACTTGAAGGTAAACATAGGAATTATCACTGTTACATAAGAATTTCTTTTTCCATCATACGGTACTTACACATTATTATTAAAAACTAAAATGACATTACTGACTCCCGGGAAACGCTGGGCAGAGACAAATAGTTAACAATAATGGCTGTTGAATAGAGTTGGTTGTGCGTCAGATTCGTGCCTATTTTTATTTCTCATAGATTACAAATGGTATAAAAACGTTTTCTATTGGGATGATTCTATATTTGTATACACATGCGCACAAATATACCGATACATATAAACCTGAACACACGCCTGCCTTTTTAAGAATGGGGGGGGGGGGCAATATAGACTTTTGACCCCCCTTATATCCCGCGGTTGCCTTTTTATGGCTGATTAGAATAACAGAGTTGGTATTGAAAGATTGGATGGCAGGATAAAAGGGTGTTAGCAAGCACAAAAGTCTCGCACACTCTTTTTTTTTAAATGTTTCTTACCTTTCCGTTTTTGCTGGAGATGGGGCATCCTACCGGATGCCAGACATTCACCGGCTATTTCAGACACTCCAGCCTAGAGATCTTTTTAAGATTCTAACCGTCCCTTTAAGTGTAATTGTTTGTATTTCTCTTGCACTCGGTTCACCGTGTATACTCGCCAGATAGCTTTTGAAATTCTTTTTCATTAGTCCTGTTGCGCCTATAATTACTGGTATGATGGAGATTTTCCTAAGATTCCAGTTTCTTTTCATGTCGTACATAAGACCTTGGTATTTCGTCATCTTTTCCCTTTCTGTTCTGTTTAATCCTACATCATTAGGGACACTGACTTCAACTAGGGTTGCTACTTTCTCCCTTTTGTCCCATGAACAGGCACAGAGACAAAAACGTTCACCTAATAAATTCATGCGACAAAATAGACAAGAAACAAATCTACACTGAGAGACACATGCTCGCACAAAGACAAGCATAAATATTTTTAAAAATCCACTTACTTATACCAATATACTTTTAAGACCTAAGGTAGGCTTAACTTCAAAATAATAACAAAGTATTGCCACTTCTATAAACACATACACGCACGCACGCGCCACACACGTAAACTAAAATGATTTTAAGCTGATCAAAATACGAGTTAGAAAACACAAAGACGATGATTCTTAAAATGTTAGCAAATTTCGATAATTTTGAAATACCCGAAATGTGAGCTTTAAAAAAGATCCATAATTTTTTTTACTAATAAGTCACCACTTAAGAATTAGTTTTAATGAGGTGAAATGATTATGCTATTTAATAATGTTGGCCTAAATGAAAATATGCTGCCTAAATACACACACACAATATATATATATATATATATATATATATACACATATATATATATATATATATATATATATATATATATATATATATATATATATATTATTTTGAAAATAAACACATATGCACATGTGTATTATGTTAAACCTGCAATCGTCAGTATGGGAGGAGACAATCCCTGCCGACCACACGGTTCGAACCCCGATACAAAAGTCATGTTTGACTCAGTAGCCGAGGCGGGCACCACGCATTGTCTAGAAATGAGAAGTAAATTAACATCTAAATAGCAAACACAGCGGCTATCCAGCAAGCAGTCGAGGGAACTCAATAGGCGTGGCCTACAGTTATGCATTATGCAGAATGATGGCTTGTTGTCACTTTAACTTAAAATGCTCTATCTTGTGAGAGCTTTTAATAATTATTCATAAATAAATATTATTTTAAAAATAAACCTATATACACATGTGTTTCTATGCCAAACCTACAATCGTTAGTATGGGCGGAGACAATCCCTGCCGGTCACACATGCACATTTTTATTTACCAGTGCGTATTATGTTTTTGATTGTTGGTGTGTTTATGTAAGTTGGTATGTAAGCGTGTGCGTGTAACAAAGTTGATAGAGTGGTTAAAAATATATCCAATAACCTGAATTTGGCTAGCTAAATGAAAGAAAATTTGGAAGATAATTAAACGGTGATACTGATCATAGCTGGAGCACTAGGAACGACACAGTAGTGCCCGACAAGATAGATGAAGGAGCTGTGCGTGATGGTATGCTGTACAATGTGGTTGACTTAGGTAAACAAGGAAAATAAAAGTGACAGAGGTTTTATTAGAGTTCGAAGTTTTATTGGATATGTGATACAAGTTTAACGAAACATAGAGGTTTTATTAGAGTTCGAAGTTTTATTGGATATTAGATACAAGTTTTACGAAACATAGAGGTTTTATTAGAGTTCGAAGTTTTATTGGATATGTGAAACAAGTTTTACGAAACATAGAGGTTTTATTAGAGTTCGAAGTTTTATTGGATATGTGATACAAGTTTTACGAAACATAGAGGTTTTATTAGAGTTCGAAGTTTTATTGGATATGTGATACAAGTTTTACGAAACATAGAGGTTTTATTAGAGTTCGAAGTTTTATTGGATATGTGATACAAGTTTTACGAAACATAGAGGTTTTATTAGAGTTCGAAGTTTTATTGGATATGTGATACAAGTTTTACGAAACATAGAGGTTTTATTAGAGTTCGAAGTTTTATTGGATATGTGAAACAAGTTTTACGAAACATAGAGGTTTTATTAGAGTTCGAAGTTTTATTGGATATGTGAAACAAGTTTTACGAAACATAGAGGTTTTATTAGAGTTCGAAGTTTTATTGGATATGTGAACAAGTTTTACGAAACATAGAGGTTTTATTAGAGTTCGAAGTTTTATTGGATATGTGAAACAAGTTTTACGAAACATAGAGGTTTTATTAGAGTTCGAAGTTTTATTGGATATGTGAAACAAGTTTTACGAAACATAGAGGTTTTATTAGAGTTCGAAGTTTTATTGGATATGTGAAACAAGTTTTACGAAACATAGAGGTTTTATTAGAGTTCGAAGTTTTATTGGATATGTGAAACAAGTTTTACAAAACATAGAGGTTTTATTAGAGTTCGAAGTTTTATTGGATATGTGATACAAGTTTTACGAAACATAGAGGTTTTATTAGAGTTCGAAGTTTTATTGGATATGTGAAACAAGTTTTACGAAACATAGACAAAATGTTAATGACCACACATGTATTTCTGAAAAGGGGAAATTATAGCTTTTTCAATCAATTTTATTGGCACAAAATAGCAAAGTGCAGCAAGCCTTGTAAAAGATAATTAGAAGATCTTGCATCTATATACTGTCTGAATGTTTGTCCAAACTGATGTAACACTGGATATGGTTTCCATCATCACGACCTCCTCTGACAGGCTGTTCCAGGAAGCAGAAACATGGACAGATAATGTGGTCTTTCTTCTGTTGAGACTAAAGTAAGGATGGGAATCTTCTGCGAAGTGTCTGCGGAGACCGCGGCTAGGCGCTGGGGTAAAAAGCTCCTCTAAATTCCCGTTGATGATGCTGTATCTTAGAATCAGGTCCCCTGGCACTCTCTGTTGACATTTCCGGCTTACTGCATTTAACAGAACCCCACCATTAGTTCAACTATCCTCTGTCTCACTCATGCTGTATCATTTCTTCTTCTTCTTCTTCTTCTTCTTCTTCTTCTTCTTCTTCTTCTTCTTCTTCTTCTTCTTATTATTATTATTATTATTATTATTATTATTATTATTATTATTATTATTATTATTATTATTATTATACAAGATGCATTCTCCAAAAGATCGTTTAAACTTATAACTTTGTGAAAATGCAACCCCTACAATACTAAAGTTAATAGCTATATTGGTTTTACAAACACTACCCTATCCCACAGTCTCACCATGCATCTCGTAAACTCTAGCTCAACTTACCAGCATTTGCAAAAACATAACTGCCCCCCTCTGATGAGTTTTAGTCAATAACACGAAAATAATACATTCTGAAACCAATAAAAAAAAATAGAAATACTAGCTGCAATTAAAAACATTACGTATAAAACAATAACAACATTTTAACATGCTTAACGTAATACAATTCATTCTGTTATGCTAATTCTGGCGTCCCGGAATTGTAATTGTTTTCGGGCGTTAATTTTAATATTATGGCTCTGAGTGTTGTTTCGTCGACCATCTCTCTAGTGCTTTCGATAACTCGATCGTAATCAGGAGGTTGTGTTTTTTTATATTGGTGCTGTCAGCCTTTTTATAGTTTTATTTTAATTATGAGATACGGATAGGGCGTTGGTGCCAGTATTTATTGATATTTTATTAATGTTGCGTTGCAGTTTTTGAATGTATAGGGTTTTGAGGATTTTAATTCTGCGTGTACAATTATTTTTATAGATGATTTTAGTATTAGTTGTTAGTATTTTTCTTAGTGCGACTGATCGTATATTTTTTGTGTGAGATTATATGTCGTTGAATAGCGCTGGTATCGTTGAGGTGGTACGTAAGACGTTGGGAAAAGGGTTGTAGTCGTGTGGCCAATATAAAAAAAACACAACCTCCTAATGACGATCGAGAGATCGGAAGCGCTCGAGAGATAGCCGACGAAACAACACTCGAAACCATAATATTTAAACTAACATCCGAAAACAGTAAACTCGCTCGCCGCATCGAGAAACTAACAAGAAGAATCACAAAAAGAGAAAGTTCGTAGTCTTCAACGAGACCTGCATTAATAATGATTTGCTGCATGCCTCCCCCTCTCTCTCTCTCTCTTTCTCTCTCTCTCTCTCTCTCTCTCTCTCTCTCTCTCTCTCTCTCTATATATATATATATATATATATGTGTGTGTGTGTGTGTATTGGCACACTACAAGAGAAAAGAATCGTAAAATATACATCTCACTGGAATGTTATGTTTTTTGGGGAATGCGAAAAAAATAAGAAAAATAAACAAAAATAAAAACATGGCTATTGGAATATAAATATATATATATATATATATATATATATATATATATATATATATATATATATTATTCTATTTAAATACTATCAATTACTGCGTCCGCTGGAGATACACAATTTCATCAATCCCCGGATGAACAGACGGACGAAACCTGGGTATCTCCAGCGGACGCAGTTCTGTATAGTATTTAAATAGAATCATAAATACATATTGACTTTTGTTTTCTTTTGATAAATTTTTCTGCTAACACAAAATGTATACTTAAATTAGCCATTTGCATTGGTCCCCCCTTGAGAGATAGAACTCTCTTTAGAATCAAATATTTGCGTTTACATTGAAATAATACAATACGTCGCATTGGTCGATTAGTTACGACACCAGCGTTCATGATACTTGGATCCGGGGTTCGAATTGTTCGACCGGCGATACGATTACGTAATTATATACTGACGAGGGTAAAATAAAACACACACATATATATATATATATATATATATATATATATATATATATATATATACCTACAGACGCTAGCGTTTCAAGCTTATATATATTATAAAATAGAGGAACAATAGTTTTTAACTTTGATTCCCAGATGATTGCTGTCATAATAAGAAATAAATGATTATTTAGCCCTTTTTTTCGCGTCGGGATTGGTGGGCGTAAGGGTTTGAATGGTGTTAGGTTGAAAATAGAATTCTACGTGCCATGATTTCACATGGAAACCGAAAACGTATCAGCACTTGACAACCGAAATACACCACTCTTCCCTGCCAATTTATCATTCACCACTCAGATACCTAACCCATCTTCACCTTTCCGCACTCAGTCGGGGAAAATAGTTTTTGCGATAGGGTTAGAATAAGGGGCGGGGAACATTCGTTAAAAGAGGAACAAAAAATTGTTTTTTGTTCTCTTTTAGCATTGGAAGTAGTGTTAACGTTGAAAAAAAAGCTGTTTTCTTCATTCAAAATAAGATTGAAGGGTGTATTCTTATAAAATAGTCATAACTTTTATTTGGCAACTGTTTCTTATATAAAGTAGGTGGATAGACAGCTAGAGAAAAAGATAGCTAGAGAGAAAGATAGCTAGAGAGAAAGATATATATATATATATATATATATATATAGATAGAAAGAGAGAGAGAGAGAGAGAGAGAGAGAGAGAGAGAGAAAACAAGGCCACAATTTCAATAAAGATGCTCATAGTTAGAAAGTTCAATAAAAAATTTAATGAATGGATCATTATGAATTTTGGAATATATATTCTAAACAACACGGTGAATAACATGGTCACATGATTTATTTTATAAATTTTAAGATTTAGTGGGAGGCATTGGGTTATATTTAGTTAAATTAAGTTTCATGAAAAGGGGGAAAATTCAGACACTTCCGATTTCCGTGAAACTTTAATAAATATTAATTAATAAATATTCTCCAAATTTCAGTCTGTTGGAGTATTTTATGTTTTACGATGCATAATAATATGGGCCTAACCTCTCATTTGAAAATTCATTTTGTTCAGATTTCCATTGAGTTTTATCCATATACATAAGACACCAATTAAGCAAGATTCCTTTAATTTCAATTTCCTTTTAAGGCCCTTTACGCTTACGTCTTTAATTTTAGACATTTTCTAGAATCAAAATTTGAATAAGGTTTGATATCATTATATATTGATTTTAATTTTCGCAAGGGACATAAAAGTGGTGAAAAACTGTTCTTTTGGGGGTAATTTTACCCGTCCCGGGCTTCTAGCACACACACACACACAATCACACACACACACACACACACACACACACATATATATATATTGTATAATGTTTGCCTATAAATACTTCTTTTGTAAGATGTTAATGAAATAAATAAATAAGAAGAACAAGCCAATTACAGATTGATGCAACTCATCCTTTTGCTTTTTAAATCTCCCCTCGTTTGATTAGACGTTTTTTCTAAAGTATAGTATATATATTGTTCATTATATAGCTATTTTTCTTTTTTTTTTCTTTTCCCATAATGGGATTGGAAATTTTCGACAGCTCCTGTCACCGTCTTCAACCAAATATGAAATTGTGAAAATCGATAGAGACATGACGTTGCATGTTGGTCTCAATCGTTTTTTGTAATGTTCTTTTTTCTTCTTGCGACGATTGCTTTAGTCCAAGTAGCTTTGAAAATACATTTTATAATATGGTAACCCTAATGTTGGCAGGAAATGTATCGTTGTGTGTCTGTTCCGTGGCGACGTATCTGGATGGGCTCTTATTGTCCTGGCACGGACCATCAGCTCCTGGGGGTACGATAGTTACATTCCTCGGTTCGAACAGCGGAAATACAATGACTTATAATGTTCAGCCCACGTTGTCAAACACCATTAAACACAATAGCCTTGTGCTATCCGAATGGTTGTTTTGTTTGTTCGGCGTGTAAGGCGTTACTAATTCTCCCAGAGAATTAATTAGCTGAGCTTATTTCGGACGTTATCCTTGAAATTGAACGCGTTAGAAAAAGGAGCCAACCCCATTATATATATATATATATATATATATATATATATATATATATATATATATATAGCATTTGTTTTTATATATATATAGCATTTGTTTTTATATATATATAGCATTTATTTTTATATTCCGAAACATAAAAACTCGAGAACTGGCTCGCACGTCCGCCGTGTGCGAGAAAAAACATACCAACTGCTGAATTCTTACTCGTGGTGAAAAAAACGAGAGTAAGAGTAAACGTCCGCCAGAGAAAGAAAATTCTCAGAACACAAAAAAAGAAAGAGACTGAGAGAAAGAAGGGCAACAGTCACTGGTTGTATCATATTCAGATCTTCATCAGTGTAATTGTGTTTTAACCTTCCGAACACACTCAGGCAATACTATAAACCAATGTCAACTCAGTCGGGATAAGATTTGATTGACTATGTTGGCAAGACATCCCAAAATATAAAAATGAGAATATCCCAACATATACCACGTGATATTCGTTTATAGATCATCCGGGAACTTTCAAGCACATGAATCTTCCATCCGTAATCACCTGGTTCGTACAAATAGTTGTTCTGACTAGTATTCCGATGGGTGGTTTTCTGTTTTACACAGTGCTAGGTCAAACTATCATCTCAATATTATTAAGGTGTTAGTAATTAACAATTCTCGAACAAGCCTATGTAAACAAAATATTTTGAAATATCAGGTGGAGAGCTTCAATGATTCAAATCCTCTATAACGTTGACAGATGTACCGTTTTTTTCCTCTCAATTGTTTTCTCCAACTGATCCAATTTTTCCCCTCATATCTCATTCGATTTTCTTAGTTTTTAATTTATCATTCTGACGTTTCTTCTTAGAGGGTCAGACGATAAGGTCTTAAGGAATATATATATATATATATATATATATATATATATATATATATATATATATATAAACGGTGTGTTTTCTAACGATCAGTGTTTAGGCGGGTAGTCGGCGTTCCCCTCCAGCGGTAGTTAAAACCAGCACAGTTAGTTGCTTTCGTAATAAATGATGTAAGCCGTTGTTTCTTTGAAGTCGTGTATTTTCAGGTCGACAAGCCCGTGCTGTCCTAATCCAATATAGTGAAGTGGACGGTTTAAATTACTACTACTACTACTACTACTACTACTACTACTACTACTACTACTACTACTACATCGCCGTCGTCGTCGTCGTCATCATCATCATCATCATCATCATCATCATCAGCAGCAGCAGCAGCAGCAGCAGCATCAGCAACAGCAGCAGCAACAGCAGCAACAGTAGCAGCAGCAGCATCAGACAAGAACCGAGTCAAAGCATGATACCAATTCTATTTAGTCATCCTTCAATTTATTGAACAAGAAATAGAGAACGTGAAGGAAAAGAATAAAACAAAGAGAGAAAACGTAGAAGAATAACCCAAGGGATATTTTCCAAAGTGTTAGAAAAAAAAAAGGAAAAAATAAAAGAAAACGAAAGTAAAAGGAAACAGAAAGAGAGACCGAACAATATAAATTAAGGAAGGAAATAAGAAAGAGGACTTAGGAATCTAAACTAATATAGATTCGGTAAAATGTAGGATAACTAAAAAAAAGAAAGAATCTGGAATAATAAAAAGAAGAAGAAGAAAAAGAAGAAGAAGAAAAGAAAAGAAAGAAAGGAAGAAAAATAAGCTAAAGAACGAATGACCAGGATACTGGGATATATAAACTTGGATTAGCTAAAAGGCTTGTAAAGAAAAGAAAAAAGAAAAGAAAGTTAAGAAAGAAAGAGAAGAGGAGAAAAGAAGACAAATAAAAAGGAAAATACAGAAAGAAAGAATGAAAAAAGAAAATTAAAAAAGAAAGAATGAAAACAAAGAAATCTGGGATACATAAATTTGGGTTCGTTAAAATACTAAAATACTACAAGAGAGAAAAAATAAACTCAAGAAAGAAAGATTTAAGAATAAAAAAAGAATGAAAAAAGCCAATAAAAAAGGAATTAAACAAAAGAAAACTGGATTTGCTAAAATTCTATAAAAGAAGAGAAAGTAAAAATGAATTCAGGGAATAAAGAAGAAGATGAAGAAGAAGAAGAAGAAGAAGAAGTAATAAAAGAAAAAAGGAGACAAGAAAAGAAGAAAGAAGGAAAAGAAAGAAAAGAAAGAAAAGAACGAATACAGAAACATATTTCCGTGTTTCTGACAGTTTCTTGGTGAATTTAATAAAGTATCCAAAATGGTTCAATAGAAGACGCAAAGATTGAATACTGAGTTCTTCGAGAGTCTCACATTCGTATGAGAGTCATCAAGTTCAGCTGGATTGTGCATTCACAATTTTCCCAGTGGCAACGTCTCTGGATTGAAATATCACTTTGAACGAAAAAGAAGAAAAGTTCGTGGATAAAATTTAATATTGTGAAATTTGAAGTCAACACGATGCAGGTAATGAAAGAACCAGAACAAGAGAAATCCTTGCGCCAGACACGAAACGATACGTAGTTTTGGCTTATTTGGCCCAACTCGTAAACTTGAATTTACTTGCTTATCACTGCAGCAAGACTTTACACAAGTTCGTAAGATAAGGAAAACCAGCTTCACTAAAGGGGCACTCTGGTAGAGTGCAAAAATAGCCGAGAACGGACCCGTCGGAATTCAGTCGATCAGCAATAAACCACTTCCTCCGAAAGAGGGATGGAGGAAATGACTGGGAGGTTGTACTTCCCAGAACAGAGCCTAACCATTCATTCTAACAAGGAAGTATCTTGTTACCAGAGAAGCAGTCCCTAGGTTGCAAGAGTGATGCCAAGACGAACCTTGGCTTGTATGAAAACAACCGGCGGACCAATCATTCTGAATGCTGGTATGTTTTCAATTGGTCTCCACTACAGCAAAATATGTTACAAAGCCGTAACGTGGAGAAAACCAGCTACTCTGAAGAGACATTCTAGTCGGGTGCAAACATAGCCGGTAACGGACCCGTCAACATTTTCCCGGTAAGACCGCCTCAGACAATCAGCAATAAACAAGCTTTCTCCAAAAAGAGGAGATAATGACTGAAAGGATGCACCTTCCAGGACCGAGCGGAGCCATACCCCATTCCGATAAAGAAAGATTCCAAAAGATCAAGTAACCACTAGGTTGCTAGACGTACGTTAAGATGAAGCTGTAGGAAAAATGGCGAAGATGTTTTCACTAGGAAATTACTCTCTCTGTTAACATCAAACCAATATGTTAAAACTTTGAATCACAAAATATCAGAAAATAATCCCATATATCGTGAAATATCAAACATTTTTATCATGTATATTAGCTGCCCCTACCCGGCGTTGCCCGGTAATGCTTTTACTTGCAATTTGTTTTGTTTTCTAAATCGGTATTGGCGTATACACAGTTACACCCCCTTTTTAAAGATAGCGTTCGTATGAAAATAATTCTGACTAGGACAAAGTATTTTCTGGAAGGAATTAAATCAAATTATAATTTATTCTTCTTAAAAACATGCTGCCACGCTCCACTAAATGAACTGATGAACCAGTATTAAATATTAATGTTGTAGGAAGAAAGCTATCGCTGACAAAACTCGATAAGGATTTATATATTAAATTATATTTTATAAGAAATACAAATATATTTGAATATCTTAGCAATATTTCAAAAGAATGGAAGCTTGTCGGAATTTAAGTTTTGGGGCCAGAATAACACACATGGACACTGCGCAATGGGCAGTAACGCTTAAATAGCATTTTACTGTTAAAAGCGACACAATATAATTTTTTCCGACAAGACTATAAAAAGTCGGACAGAAAATGAATCTAAGGAAGTCTTCAGAACGCTAAAGAAATCATCCTTTCCAGTACCCGTAGCAAGCTTAGGTCATTTCCGGTCGGGGTGTGTTCGAAAGTAAGTAGTGTCCACCTAGACGGTATAGATCAAACGGAAAGTTAGTCACGTGGGTATACCAGCTACACTCGTACCTGAGAAAGGGTTACCACCATCTCCCTAACAACTGTAAGTTATGGTGGTGGGGACAACCGGTAAAATACTCCTCGTTACTTATGTAAAAAAAAATTTTTATTTAAAAGAAATCTATAATATAAAGAGCAGTTGTCCGTATGTGTGTGTGCATGTGTGTGTATGTCCAGCTAAAAGCAAACAAAACTTCAAAACAAACACCTACAAAGTTGGTATATTTTAGATCGGCATTGCCCGGAATAGATAATATCTAAAATTTAAAAAAAATAATAATTCTTTGGGGTTCAAGTAAGCCAGGATTCATCAGGGGTTCGGTTTTTCCAGCTATTTTCAATTATATCTATTATATAAAGGAGATGTGAATGACTTACATTATTATTTTCAGTAGAGAGGATTGGGCTGGGCGGAAGTGAAAGAGGGTAAGGAAGAGGGATGTGGAAAACGAGGAAGAGGGGTAAAGAGAGATAGAAGTTTTAATATAAAGATGTCACACACTTTTTAACCTTCTAGTTTTATGGCCCCGTGCAACATCGGGTAACTCTGCTAGTCTAAAATAAGTTTTAAATGTTTTGAACATTAAATATGCACAAATCCTCGAAAATTCAATCATAGAAGTCACATTTTGTCAATTGAAAGTATTGTTACATGGGAAGACTGTAGGTGTTACCGGTGTTGGCTTTGAATTAACAGTGATCTCCCTTGGATTATAGCCACTGAATTGTACTGGCCAACGAAGAAAATGCACATTTCTGTCCTGGAAATAAAAAATCTAATTCCATGTGAAGAATATAGAGCTGGATATTATTCTCTTTCTGGCTTCAACGCACTATCCATCGGACGTGCTCCGATCGGCTGGTCATCACGGGTTTGAAGAGAGAGAGAGAGAGAGAGAGAGAGAGAGAGAGAGAGAGAGAGAGAGAGAGAGAGAGAGAGAATAATGCTTTTGACTAACAGCAGTGGCTCGAGTGCGTTTGTGTGCGGCTTCTATCTATAGGGACACCTAGATAAAGAAATGGTACTGGAAAAGTTCAGAAAAAATTTATTATACAACCAGATTGGCCGGTGATGTTGGTTTGAATAAAGTAATATTATGAATATTCAACGTCTGTATTGATTTATTCATCACAGCCTATGCCGTGTATTTCCACGAAGACAATATGGCGACTCAAATACATTCACTACGTAAAGGGTTTAGTTTAAACAACTACTATAATCACCGGGAAAGAATATCCAACACTATTGTAATTTGTTGCCGTGACAAGGATAAACTACAAGTTCAAAAAATAGATTTTGTCCTCTGTTCAATGTAGCTCGCAGTGCACGCACAGGGTTCTCGTTACCCTCTGCTGCCATTCAATTCTTTTGTTCTATTATCTGGAAGCTCACAGGGAGGTATTTGCTAAATGCTCTCTTCTGATCCTTCCTTGTATAGAATCCCCCCAAAGAATACCTCAGACAATTAAATATTCAGTTCTCCAGCAATGCCCGCGAATCTAATTCTACAACCCCTTTGTAATATCTGATACTGCATGAAATCGCTTATTGGCTAGAGGATCTCTTCAAATGACATGTAAGGCCACCCTCATCGAGTGTATGCATCATCAAATCTTCATCTTGTCTTCAGGTAATGTATACAATACGAAAGAGATTACAAGTAGGTTGTTAAAAGAGGTAAATTTTTATTTGTGTAGAAGTTTAAATTACCACACCAGAGATAACTTATCAAAGACAATCTAAGCCTATCAGTGCGTGTGTTTACATCGCATTTGCAGATCGAGACTTTACTACGGAGATACGTGACATTGTCAAGGATTTTACAAAGAAGGTGGCCTCCCTCTACCGTGCTAGAACAATTCTCACACCTGCCAATATCGTATATCTCTAAGAAGCCACCATTCGCCTATGCATGGATTATAGTCGTCACATCTGGACTGGAGCATCAACCATTAGTATCTCCCTATTAGACAGGGTTTAAAAAAGAGTCTCCAATCTAATAGGTCCCGCACTGTCAACCAAGCTCAAACCCCTATACCATCGCCGCAATGTTGCATCCACATGCTTGTTTTGCAAGTACTTTCATAGAATGTGCTCCGATGAACTCGCTATACTGGTACCCACTTCGACGTATATATCTCGACCAACTCGACAAGCAGCAAAATCCCACCCCTTCACTGTAAAGGTTCCAGATACTGGAAAGCTTTCTACTCTAATAGTTTCTTCTTTCGAAGTGATAGCCTTTGGAATTCCATTCCCGTTCCCTGTTTCCCTGACTGTACTTACATGCAGAAATTTAAATGTAATGTGAACAGACATCTCGCTGCTCAACTCCCTACTTAGGATATCCCTATAGGTAAGGTCTCTAATTCATAGTAGCTCCTTACGTTACAGTGGCAATATGCCTTGTTTGGGGTGAATAACATTTAAAAGAAAAAGTATATTCTTCCAGGGGAGAGGTGTACCAGATACTGTTTTTGCTTCTATTTTTATTTATATTTTTTAAATCTAAGTTAACATTGAGACGGATATATTTGGCTGAATGTTCAAGACTATCCGAAGTGTTTCTGCCTATTCGTTCTGAGAACATGATCCGCATCTGTTAACAGTTTGTCTTTCAAAACCGTCTAATTCTGTGTAACATTGCCGATCGTCTACTTCGTGAACAGGAACATATGTTCTTTAAAACGTATGTAGTTGGCTCATTGGAAAATGAGGTATTTCAGCAGTGGTAGCGGTAGCAGTCGTATAAATGCTGTTATTTTTCCTTCCTTTTTTCTCTCCGTGTGGTTGGAATAATAGAAGCAATTGAGAAGAACAACAAATAACTCCATTATTTGCTCTGGGATTAGGTTTACTTTTAAGAGTAATTTACAGCAAGTACACGCAAATAAACTATCGCTCTGAGAAACCTTCCTCGTGTCGTGGAAACCTCGAAAACCGCGTCCGATCACTTTTACGTCGAACTCCCAAGAGGCAAGAATCACTGTAGCTGCTCTGCCACGTACTTCCTCCCATGACGCAACTTTCTGTACACGTAGCTCTAACTTGACTTCTATTGGAAAATTCCTTACACTCCTACGATGAATCTTTCATTTGTAATCTTATTTTACACACCCAGCATCTAATCTTTTAGTACAACTGGACTCAAACTAAAATGAGTTTTGATATATTAAATTCGATTTAATTACAAATATTAAATTACATTTTTAGATACAATTGGATGTTGGGACGAGTATAATTATGTTACGGACATTAATTGCTTTCTTTAATGTTAAGTGATTCTTTCGCCAAATTACTGAATTTTATGCCGTTACTAACTTTCCATATTATTATTGACTCACTGGGAGTTCTCACACGAACCATTCTCAGTGCTCGCTTACTAACGCCAGCAGATGGTGCACTCTGCAACCTGAGTAATAACAAGTCTCCCCAGTTTTCCAGTGGTTCCCGTTTACAGCCGTCTCAAATAATTTTGCGTGATTGCAACAGCCGTTTATCATCGATTCTTATAGAATTTAAGTGACAAAAAGCCTCCACATGCTTTCAGTACTCTCCCTGTGTAATCAGATTGCCCCTGCTGATAAAGAGAGCAAGGGTTACGAAAACTTCGCTGAACAGAATTTAGATTAAGCCTAAACTATTTTTTCTTATTAAATAGTCACCACTTATCAAGGCTCAAAGACCACTCGAGGATAAGGGTTTAGGAGTGTCAGATGGACGGTGCGACAACACCATGATGATTGGTACCGATGGTTGAAATTGGACAGAATTTGATTATTTAAGAGGACGGCTCAACAAGAATTTGTTTACATTGGATTTGAAAACGACTATGTTGTAGTCAGCTGAGATGCATCCCCACGGTATTGTGTTATACAGAAAAACAGGTATCGGATTAATATTAATCCGATACCTGTTTTTCTCCTCTCTTTTTGTTAACCGCTTCGATCGAATTAATCAAAATATTGATTATTTCGTAAGGTAAAATAAGTCGTATATAGAAAAAGTAACTCTTCAACGAAGAAGTTAAAAAAGGCGTAAAGCAATTATGTTTATGCCCGCGATCTGTGCCCGAAGCAGTTTAGACATTTGGATGTCTATTTCGGTCTTTTTACAAATTACATTTATTGGCTATTCTAATTATTTATATCTTAACATGTATTCGTTTTCTTTTCGTTTGAATTCATATCACTCTTAAAGATGGTAAACAAACGAAACATTTTGGGAGTTGAAGTAAACACAGATTGCTTCTTTACAATCACCCCGCCATAAACATTATATTGGTGCTTTTTATGAATAGGTATCTATAGGTTTGCAGTCGTGACGTAGTCGTAACGTAAGCAGTTCCGACTTTTACCGAAATATACAAATAAGACGACTTTTTTTCAATCAATTAGATTGAAAAATAGTCGTCTTATTTGTATATTTCGGTAAAAGTCGAAATTTGATTCGACTTTCTCCGTTCGTAGTCGGAACTGCTAACGTTAGATCAAGTACCGACTTTTACGTAATTTTTTTTAATACTTTTGCAACTTTTTATTCGGAATTTTTGGGATACTTTTTCATTTACCTTTACTAACGCACTTAGGTTACGATTAGTATAAGGTTATGGTTAGGTGAGGCTTAAGGTGAAAACAATTCGGTTCGTATTGTGTAGAAGTAACAAAATAACATTACAGAATACACTTAAATACAAGATAAAATCAACAGTTTCTTTCGTGAAAAAACTTCTTGGCAAAAAAAAAAAGGCTAATAATACATTCAGTTTGTTCGGTGAACTTCATTAACATTCGCCAGTGTCTCGGAAGTCTCCGGTGAAACTCGTAATTGATGATGAAAGTACTAATATTTTCTTGGATACCTATTCCTAAAAAGTACCAACAACCTAAATTAATGTTTATTTTTATTGATTAGTGATGGAATAGCCATGAATCCCGCTAGTAAGTGTATATTGTAAATCTACAATCTATTACTGTCCTATTAGCAGTCCCCCAAGACGCCTCAGATGACAAGCCCCCCCCCCTCCCGAATAAAATATATAAAAAAACGGGTGCTTTTAGGAATACGTATCCATAGATTTGCAGACCCATTATAAGCAGTTCCGACTACGAACGAAGAAAGCCAAATCAAATTCCGACTTTTACCGAAATATACAAATAAAAAAAAGGCGCTGTTACTTGGCAGACGACTATTTTTCAATCAATTAGAAAGGTCAAGTTCCGACTTTTACATAATTTTTTGGATACCCTTATTACTTTTGCAACTTTTTAATTGTCATTTTTAGGATATCTTTTCATTTACCTTCACTAAAACACTTAGGTTAGGATCAGTATAAGGTTAATTTATGGTTAAGTGAGGCTTAAGATGAAAACAGTTCGGTTCGTATTGTGTAGAAGTACCGAAATAACATTACAGAATACACGTAAATAGAAGATAAAATCAACAGTTTCTTTTGTTAAATAACTTATTCGCAAAAAAGCTATTTAAGGAATTTGTTTGATTCCGTTTGTTCGGTAAAGTCCGTTAACGTTCGTGAAATTCGGAATTGATTACGTAAGTACTGAACTTTTCTTGGATACATGTACATAAAAGGTACCATTATATTTTTTACATTGTCAAATCTTTATAGTGGACCCATCAAAAGTCATAAATAAAAAAAAATAAATACTAAATATATACCAATCTGTTAGAATTTCAGTGCATTTCGACAACATACATATACATTTTATTTCATTTAAATCGTAAGTGTTACTGATCACGTGATAACATCACGGCTTTTAGACATGTTGTCTTTTTATAATAAACTGAAACGACACAAATATGGTCAGTATTTTGACGTTTGGTTTCCCCGTGAATATATTTTTGAAAATTGAACTTTATTTCCAAAAGTCCATAATTTATTAAAATACAAATACTTTTAAATAACTTAGTTTAACCTTTCCTGTTTGTTTTTATGATTAATCTTCATTTGTTTTACTTATATTCTGCCCCAAACAAGGCACACTGCCACTGAGATGCAAGAGGCCACTGTGAATAGGGAGCAAATTAATAAGGGAATTCTGAGTTGGGTGTTGTGGAGCGACATGCTTGTTCACGTTACATTTAAATTTCTGCATGTTGGTACAGTCGGTAAAACAGGGAGAAGGGAGGGAAGTTCAAAAGGCTAGCAGTTCGAGAAAATAAGCTATTAGAGTAGAAAACTTTTCGGCATCTGGGGACCTTTACAATGAAGGGGTGGGATTTAGCTGATAGTTGGATTTGTCAGGGGCTATTTACGTCCAGGTGCATAAGTGTAGCATGTTCGTCGAAGCACATTCCATGGAAGTACTTTTAGAAAAAGCACAGGGACGCAACATTGCGGCGATGGAACAACGGGCTAGAGCTTAGTAGATTAGATTAGAGGCTCATTTTGGACCCTGTCTTTGAGAGAGAGAGAGAGAGAGAGAGAGAGAGAGAGAGAGAGAGAGAGAGAGAGAGAGAGAGAGAGAGAGAGAGGCAGGCTATTTGCAATATCACGTAATTAGATTAGCTTTATGCGGTAGAAATGGTGAACCCGAACTGGAGTCTTGAAAGGGTGAAAAGAACTTACGGTGTTCTCGACGGACAAGGGTTCGTCTTTATCTAGCATGCCGGCAAATTGTGGGACTATAACCTTTATACGTCATATATGATAGAAATGGTGAACCCGAACTGGAGTCTTGAAAGGGTGAAAAGAACTTACGGTGTTCTCGACGGATAATGGTTCGTCTTTATCTAGCATGCCGGGCAATTGTGAGACTATAACCTTTATACGTCATATATGATAGAAATGGTGAACCAGAACTGGAGTCCGACAGCGTTCTACAGTTCTCTACGAAAGAAAGTTGTTTTTTTTTGACATGCCGGACATCATTTTGAGGGGAAGCCTAAGCATGCTGGGGCTAAACGTATGCGTCAGAATCACGCGCATCCAGTGTGCTTTGTGTTCTGCAAAAGTCATCAGAACGTGTTTAGACGTCGAACTTACAGTGTCGGTTTTTATTTACTTGCTTCCCGCGAAAGCAACATGTGGCACAAGTCTAGAAGACGAGGGGCCACTCTAAATGAGTGCAAAAATAGCCTATATCATCACCAGGTAGGAGCGCCTCAGGCAACCGGACATTAACCAACGCCTACTAAAAGAGATGAAGTACTGCCTGGGAGGGTGTACATCCTAGGATCAAGCTGGGTCATATCTTACCCCTATAAAGAAGGGTGTGGTACTGCCAAGGTAGTGCCTACCCTGTCGGATTGAGTGTCGCGAACGGACCGTCACGGGTAGGAAAACAGTCATGATGTCAGTTGGCAGAGTATCAGGTGTAGAAGCGTTCCAATGGTGAGTATGTTGCTCTTTTAAACGAGACCTCCTTTTTTTTCTTTAATTCCTTTTTCTTTTTTTCTTCCCCTAGAAAATTCGGTTCACAATTAAACTCAAACGTCAAAATAGTGACCGCTATTTTCTACTTCATTAGTCCATTACAGAAGGACTAAAAGTTAAATAGGAAATTCCCACTTCGCCATGGCTGTCAAATCAGAAATCGGAAATCTCGACCGCTAATCCAAAAATAATCCCGCATTATATTTTCCCTTTTTGTTTTTGCAAATAATAATTAGTTTTCAACAATTTGCTTAATTATTGACAATTAATAAAAGCAAACTATTTTTATAATTGGAATTTAAAAATTTTTATTTAAAAATATTTTTAAAAAATAGTTTAATTATTAATTACTTATCTAGTATAATTATATTACAAGTAAGAAACTATTATTAATAAATAATGAATTAAAACTAATTAACTGAAATAAACACGGCTTAAATTTGCGATACTATCATAGAATATATAACATTTAATGAAAATAAATTAAAAAAAATATACTTGTTTGTCATAGAAATGAGTTGATGACGGTGGTGAAATGATTAACGACACAGACGGACGACTTGGACGTGCCAGGTTCGAATCCTGTCGATTCCGTAGCTCCACTTTTACTATTTATGTTAGCACCATTCACGTGGTCCCTCTTATAAGAACATGATTCAAGAAGAAATTATGAAACAAATACCAACGGTCAAATCGTAGCAGGCAGGTTCAACGAATTTAATATCGATATTCTTGGAATGTATGACTATTTTATTACCCAGGCCAAATATTTGATTATTTGACTTTGGTCAGCAGATTTTGTCGAAGAATACGAAGAAGATGGTGAACGATAACAAGTGGGATGGCACTTCGGAGATAGAAACGGATTTGGCCGAATGTGAACGCTTCTTCCTGATATCAACACATAAGAAGTCTGACATTGTCATCTGGTGTGCCAAAAGACAGATTATCCACCCAATCTTACGAAAACAACATCGATGCTGCAATGATTTGTAAAGATGAGCCCCATGATAACTTATTGACTGCGTATGAAGATGCTTTGTGGAGGCGAAGCATTTCTCAGTTGAAATTGGAGGCTGAGGATTTATTAGAATAAATTTCAGGAATTTCTTATTCTGAAATTGATTAAACCACTATACAATGATGCCATAAAGATAGTTGAATCAACTGTGGAAATCAGCAGTCATTTGATTTGATTGACGTAAGTATTACGAGAGCTGGTTGAAGTGAACCAATCAGTACCACTTAATCTAGGTGGATTGGACCTCACATTAGTGAAGGGGGACCAGTGCGTGTAGATGTCGTCGAGAGGTAGGCCCCAAATCGATCATGAATTCTCTCTTGATGATCCATGAAGTCGGTTGTCCGGTATGTGGAGCAGATTGGTTGCTTATAACTGCTGATTTAAACTGCTTCAATTCCATAAGACGGTTATTTTTCTAGGGTCAGGTTATTGTAAAAAAACATCGCCATTTTTCTTAATAATGAAACTATTTTTATAAATCACAATAATTATGTGCGTTTATATAACAAAGATTGATAATTACAATAAAACCAAAGAATACGACACAATTCCCACTAAATTAATTCAAAATGGTGCCATGTCGATTATAAAAAATCCACTCAATCATCTAACTGAGACCTAACCTCAATACTTATTTATTTGCTGCTAATGAAAGCTGCGATACTATCTCTATCTATATACAGTTAAGGTATGTATAGATGTTTATATATGTATGTACAGGATTCACTCCTAAACTAATGAATTGATCATTATGAATTTTTAAGAAAGCTGCAAGACTATTTTTCATTAGTTTTTCATTGCATTTTCATTTCCTTTAGATTAACTTCGTTTTCATTGCATTTTTCATTTTTTTTCCAGTTCGCTTGTCACTT
>OY744526.1:26334297-26341797 GCA_963556195.1 Sepiola atlantica | reverse complement strand
TGGGTTACTATTTCAGCACGGTTCGTAAACTGCATAAGTGCCATTATTTCTTTGATTTTATAATTTTAAATAAAATAAAGTAAAATGCCGCTTTTCCTTTTGATAGAGATCAGGTGGGAGCGGAACCCCCACGATAGTATTGCACCACTTTTATTAAAACTGAAACATATTTATCAAAGTACTCTGGTTAATATAGTTCCACAGTATATGTGGTTATAGGGGTCTATCTCCAAAGCCCTGGAACGAGTTTGTGACATATTTCCATTTTGATGACGTCTGGCGCGAACGAAGACCCCACGATATCATTGTAATACCTATTATTCAAAGTGAGACATATTTATCTAAGTACTCTGGTTAATGTAGTTTTAGAATGTATGTTGTTCTGGGGGTCTATCTCCAAACCCCTTGTAGGCGCTTACGACATATTTATCCTGGCGAGAATGCAATTTTTAAAAGAAATATTTCCATTCGATATTCTAAAATCGAGATATGTTTTTAATAACTACCCGTATTTCTAACATTACAAGGTTATGATGATTCGTATTCAGCGCTTACGAGAGTCAAAGAGCGTTATCGAGATTCTTGTCAATCCGTGTTGACACGTCCTCGAAGGCAACAAAATTCCAAAACTCAACTGACCTCTCGTTAGCATTTCACCTCATGTTAAATAAACAGATCAATTTACTCAAAGTCCTTGACTCGACAATCCCATTCATATTTAGTAAAATCGGCCATGTTTTCTTTTTTAATTAAAACTGCCTTTTTATTCGTTATTTTTACAAAAGAGATGTTTTATTATCCCACGGATTTCTAAAATACTTTGACTGTCAACTTGTCTGCGATAAAATTAGCATAAACCGAAAACAATTGTCTAACACTGGAGTTTGTTTGAGCGGACCGTGCCGTGGCCGTCGTAATAGTAGGCCTAGTCACCGAGTCGAGATTTTCTGGTGGTGTCATTGGTCGTGGCTCTTAGACCCACGATCAATCAGGACCGGGAGTTAGCTGTGAATTAATGCGCATGTGCCCGTCTATAATCAGATTCATGCACAGCATGGATTATTCATTCACTTGGAAATCATATTTAATTTGTTCCTACTATTGTGACTTTATTCCAATACCAAGAACCCGCGTACACCCTAAGAATTATTCATTTATTTGGAAATCATTGTTAACATGTTCCTTTTTTCAAACATAATTTTCTTTTTTAAGCGAAAGACAATTTAAAAAAATTCATCATCGCGTTAAAAGATTAAGACATTGCATTATATTACGACGACCGTCATTAAAGTTCGAATTTTAAGTTTTAAAAAAATTAAATTAGAATTTTATTAAGCGATAAAAAATACAATTTTAGACTAATTAATAAGTTTCATCCAAATGCCCTATCCCCCAAAACATGACTTTTAATGTATTACAAATTTTTACTATATTGTAGAAAAACTTCGTTTTTCAACCCCCCCCCCCCAAAACATACATTTTAATTAATTTCAATAAATGTTCTATTAATTATTTTGAATTATTTATTTTGTGTCACTTTAATGAATTCGTAATCTTTCACGTTTGACTTATTTTTAAGTAAAATAAAATAAACAAATATCATTTATTATAACATTGTAATAAAATATAGTTTTATTATTAATGTTGTTCATTTTATAACATTTTAAATTACCAAAAATCAGAAACTATTTTATACAATGTTTTGGTCAAAATTTTACTTCATTGAAAATAAACTTTATTGTTTTTCTGTCAGAAAGTATATTATATTAAATAAATAAATTTATCAAAATGATGTTATCTATTGGTCGTTATTAATGCGGAATTCAGGGGCTTTTTTCGTAATATATTTAAAAGATCTTATTATTGTTTACATTTACGATGCTTTATTTTCATAAAATACATTCATACGCTTTTTAGTACAGTGTGATATAACTTTAGTAAAATGTTTTTTTTTGTTAAAAAAAATCAAGAAACATAATTTTTTTCGGAAATGAGAGCAACTCTTATCAAATTATTCGGCTAAAACCAATTATAATGAAATGTTCATATAAAGAATAAAACTCCCTTAGAAAAGGGATTTGTCTTCTTGTGTTTATAGAAACCAAGAGATATTTCCATGCAGTATAACTGATACTAGTATTTTCATTTGATGTAGACCAGATTATCATAACAATCAACTCAAACAGTAAAAATAATCCGAGAAGAATAAACTTATTTAAAGAATGATTATTAAATCAGACAAATTTTTCTTAAAAAAAAATGTTCATGTTTTAACAATTAAAAAGATTATGACAACACCATTTTATTAAGTACTAGCGGAACCCGTTGCATGGCGTTGCACGTACTACCTATTGCATGACGTCATAAAAAGAAACGGCCTATTGTTTTTTCCCCTCCCCCTCTACCGTGTTTGCGAATGCTATAAATTAAAAAATAAGAAAAAAGTGGTATAGTAGAATGGGATCGAACGCTGAAACTGGCGATCATGAAACCTGCCTTCCTAACCACTGCGCCACCGTTTCGAGTTAAAAATACATGTGAAAATAGGTCAATTAAGCTAAGCTTGATTATGGGCATGCGTGTTATGTTAAGATTCAGCAATGACACGGTTTATGTCATTTGTAGATGATGAAAATGACTGGATTTGGGCAAGTTTTCTATAATATGCGTATTAAAGGTGTATGATTTTTAAAATGTAAATGTATCGGGGTCTACCAGTATCTTGGTGCTTATTGAATTAAATAGCAAGTCGATTCGATCAAGAAATTGTAGCCGCCATGTTGAATGAATAAATGTTGCAGGAACTGTGTTCGTTAATTTCATTCGCTTAATTCAGGGATGAATATAAATGTAGAAGTCATAGGTAGAATTTGAAATAACGTAATCTGATATTCGCGGAAAATCATCGGAGTGAACGGGAGCGGTCATTAAAAAGTTTAGTAGCCTGTGATGCATATGGTTATTTTTCTATACTCAGATAAGGTACAGGGGGAAAAACGTCTCTATTTTATATATTAGATTAATTTAATATTTGCTGTATAGCATAAGTAAATTACACGAAATAATACATTTGCACTAAGATGTCTAATAAAGTAATGCATTAATTATATTACGTGATCGTTAATAAATAAATACTGAAAATTTCATAAAAATCAGCTGATTTTCTGAATTTTGATGAATTTTTAAGTGAAGAGAGGGGTCAAAATGCCCATAGTTTGACTTTTCGACAGATATCGTTTGTGACTATATAGCGTGACGTCATTTTCCAGTGAACAGGCCTACTATTACGACGGTCCTAAACATATAAATAACTAATTTCTTTAGGCTAAAAGTGATTCATCTCACTAGTGTCTCTTAATTAAAGTCAGTAGAGAATTGGAGGCACGAAACACATTTTAACATAAAATCGTATTTTGTCGCCAAACGCCATTTTGATTACGAGTTGATTATGAGTCACTTTTATGCCACAATTCATCAATATAGGTAAATTAAGTAATTAAAATTACGTAATACAGTAATTAAAATTACGTAATTAAGCTAAAAAAACGTAATTTTCTTGCCTTTTCATTTCTCAATGTTTCATATATCTAATATATAACGTTATCCTTTCGGATTTTCTATTCTTAGATTAGAGTTTGTAGACATAGGCTAAACGGCGCATAGTAATTAGTAGTTTCTCGTCTCTCAGTTTCATACAAGAGGTGAGAAACTTACTAGTCATGCGCTATTGACAATATGTCTAAAAACTTTATATATATATTATTACTCAGAAGAAAAAAACTGAATATTATGTAACTATTTTCATAACATTTGACGTCAACAAAAAATTATGTGTACATATGTTTAAGAATTTTTAATAAAAATATGTCTTCAGTACAAAGTAACAAAATAAATACTTATAATTTCGTTACAGGTCCGAGTAAACAATGGAATATATATATATATATATATATATATATATATATATATATATATATATATATATATATATATATATATATATATATATATATATATATATATATAAGTGTTTTAAGGTTCATATTTTTTAAAGAAGCATCTATTGTTAAATTTAATAAGAAATAGGTAAAATAAATACCTTTTGAAGCACTAAAGATGCGATATCAATTTTTTTTTTAAAGAAAAATAATAAATCGAAACCGATTTTTTTCTCTTTTTTATTATAAACTAGCATCTTTTTTGTTAGTTTAAAGTGATACAGATATTTCGCCAAAAACTTGGCATCATCGGTGTGTAATATATCCTGATGTCATCGGATTTGTATTTTTTTCCTACCGGCTTTTGTTGTTCCAGCTGGGCCAAAGGGGTTAGCTGTTGTTTCCCCACTTTCAAATATGAGAACGTGAATGCGCACATGATTTGTATAAGTGTTTAAGGTTCATATTTATTTTAAGAAGCATTACGTTCTCATATTTGAAAGTGGGGAAACAACAGCTAACCCCTTTGGCCCGGCTGGAACAACAAAATAACATTAAATATATATATATATATATATATATATATATATATATATATATATATATATATATATATATATATATTTGTTATTGTTTATTTATTTATCTATGAACGTATACGTTTCGTCTCTTTTCAATCAAGACTCATCAGCATAGAAGTACGACTATTCACCACCGGTCACACGATTCGAAACCCTGGATTACAAGTATTTTTCAACCGATAGGCCAGTTCTGAACAGCTTATAAACAATGATAATTTTAACACTTTTAGAGGCGGCGAAACGTACAGGCATTTAACTTCTATAAGTGAAGGAATGATGCATATAAAGCAAGTGACGTCACGCGGTGTTATTACTACCATTTACAGTGCTCTACTTTTTAACGAGGAGCTTCAAATATAAATATTTGTTATTGTTTATTTATTTATCTATGGACGTATACGTTTCGTCTCTTTTCAATCAAGACTCATCAGCATAGAAGTACGACTATTCACCACCGGTCACACGATTCGAAACCCTGGATTACAAGTATTTTTCAACCGATAGGCCAGTTCTGAACAGCTTATAAACAATGATAATTTTAACACTTTTAGAGGCGGCGAAACGTACAGGCATTTAACTTCTATAAGTGAAGGAATGATGCATATAAAGCAAGTGACGTCACGCGGTGTTATTACTACCATTTACAGTGCTCTACTTTTTAACGAGGAGCTTCAAATATAAATATTTGTTATTGTTTATTTATTTATCTATGGACGTATACGTTTCGTCTCTTTTCAATCAAGACTCATCAGCATAGAAGTACGACTATTCACCACCGGTCACACGATTCGAAACCCTGGATTACAAGTATTTTTCAACCCCAATCCAACGTCGCTAACCGATAGGCCAGTTCTGAACAGCTTATAAACAATGATAATTTTTAACTTTTGGATTATAACTTTTGGATTATATCTTTTGCGTTAGATTTGGTGTGAAAAAAATAAAAGTAAAAATAAAAATAAACAAAAGACTCAATTACACTCTCATTTTTTTTGTTTATTCTTCTTTCGCCCAAACGACTGAGAAAATAATTTAGCAAACACAAAAATGACAACACACATATATAAAGCGAGAAAAAGGCAGGTGAAGATATTGAAAGGGAAAGTAGAGAGAGGTAAACTGAAACACGCATGCATATATATATATAAATATATATATATATATATATATATTTGGACAATTAAATAAGGCAATTACTCGCCATCCTGATGCTTTTAAATCTTATCAAATTAATCAAAATAAACTGATAGAACAAATCATAGGATATATAAATAGAAATAATGTAGAATATGTATAAACGTATATATAACACATCTACTAATTATAATAAGAAAAACAATAAAAATACAGTAGAAAGAAAGAAATGTTAAAAAGAAGAAGAAGAAGAAGAAAATCGACACTTATGAACGCCGATTTTAAACAACGGGAGTTGGCAAAGAAGAAGAAGAAAAAGAAAGAAAAAGAGAACAAATTAACGGTTAACTTATAGACGCCGATTTGAAACACTGAGAAAAGAAAAAAATCGACAGTTGTGAACGCAGATTAGAAAAACTGTAAGTGAACAAGGAAGATTAATATTTATTTGAAGTTGACGACAATGGGTAGAGGGACAACAAAGGAGGACGAGAGAGAGAAAGAGGAACTAAAGGTATATATATGTATGTATGTATGTATGTATATATATATGTATACATATTTATTTATTTATTTTTTATTTTTTGATGTGTTGATGTTTTTTATATTTATAATATAAAACTAAAAATAATACATTAATCACTTAAATAATAGTGTCATGGATTCGTCCAAACACTTTAAAATGCAGCAACATTTTTGTAAGTAACGGATAAATTTTATTAGACAGACGAACAGCACAGGTAAAGAAATTTTTTTTTTTTGTGTCTTAAATAACTAATATAAGTTAGCAAAACATTTATATGGAACAAAACGTAGATTTAGTATAAGGAACGTTTATGTTTTTGTCTTTTAAGGGAAGTGGGGTCTGATCAACTCTGCTGGGAAGCCATGAAATTAAATACTGTCTTGTTTTTAAATTCCCGAAACAGTTTTTCATGGTAAACAACTGATGATCCCTTAAAATAGTATTAGAAACAAACTAATATAATAACTGTAAAAAATAAATTGACTTACATGAGTGATTTTCCACTGGAAGACTTGGGACTATAAGTTTTTATTTTTATTTTTTTTAATATAGTTTTAATGGTTGAGAAACTTCCGAGACTATATATATATAATAATAATTATTATTAAATAAATATTTTTTATGTCTATAGACATATATGTCCTTTTTATTTTACGCTCGTCAGTATGGAATTATGAAACTGTATCGCCGGTCAGACAATTCGAACCTCGGATCCAAGTACTATGAACCCATTCTGCCAGCACGACGATTACGTTTTGAAATGCGAAAGAAATACGCCATGTATCCTTTCAATGTAAACACAAGTACCGTGATTCTAAAGAGAGTCCCTATCTCTTAAGGGAGAGAACGGTGCAACGTGGCTAATTTATGAATTATCAATTCATTATCTCTCGAAAAGGTTCAACTTTATAGGAGCTTGATAATTAAATTAATATTTTCATATCCAAAGACACATATATGTTTAACGTTTTTATTTTAAGCTAGTCGGTATGAAATTATGTAACCGTATCACCGGTCGGACAATTAGAACATCAGATTCAAGTATTATGAATCCTGGTCTCGTAATCATTCGTCCAGCGCGACGATCACGCTTTGAAATGCGAGAGAAGTACACCTTTTATCCTTTCAATGTAAACACAAGTACTGGGATTATAAAGAGAGTTCCTATATATATATATATATATATATATATATATATATATATATATATTTTAATAAAATATTTAGGTGATAGAAATCGTACATATTTCTAGGCAGGGCGTTGTAGTACAATAGTAAAAAGCTGGACTATATACATCAATATCGGAGGTTCGATCCTTGT
>OY744526.1:26309297-26329297 GCA_963556195.1 Sepiola atlantica | reverse complement strand
GAGGATATCCTACTCCTACTACTACTACTATTATAGAATTCAGAACTATACATTCGGAACTTCTAGTGAGAATAACACCAAATTCCGTATAGACACCAGCTTCAGGTGCAGAATGTGTGATGTTTCTTCTTCTTCTTCTTCTTCTTCTTCTTCTTCTTCTAAAACGATGAAGCATCCTTAGCATGGCGAATATGTTATAGAGACGGGAATACTACTACTACTACTTCTACGTATAATACTACTCAGAAAAAAGCACTTACAATCTCATGTGATATTGGACAGAATTACACTAAAGTTGGGATGGACGGATCTTATGATGCCGGGGTGGATCACAATCAAACTACTACTACTACTACTACTACTACTACTACTACTACTACTAATAATAATAATAATAACAATAATAACAATAATAATACTAATAATTATACTGATTACAACACGTGTGAACTACGAAACTATTGGATATAATTATATAAAACTTGTCAGTTAATTGCAAATTATGGCTATTTATCATTAACTGTACTACTAGATTTTTAATATAAAGTCCCAACGGACGTTTCATGTTTTAACCTAAAAAATTCTATTCTGGAAAGATCGTCTCCCGTCGGGATAACAATAAATAAACATATCCACATTTTATGCAAAAGGTTTAATTTCAATAAATGTCGTGGGGGTGGGGGTAAAATGCATCCATGCGTGAATGTAAAAAAAACAAAAAAAATAGAACAGTCACGACTTGTTATTTAATTGCTTCCCAGAACAGCACGATCGAATCGTTAATAAAATTCATAATCTTTTCTCCAATTTGGTACAAATAAACTTCAGTTTATGCATGACTTGTCCACCAAGTTTCAGTCATGAATATCCAGCAGTTTATATTTTACCACCGTGTAAAATCAAGCAATAATTCTGACACATTCCTCTCATTGTACTGTCTAGATTTGTGTTGCAATAGTCCTCTTCTTTTCTGATTGGGATTATTCTAATAGACCGTATCTTTGAAATAACTCCATAGATAAACATCTGGTGAGTTCAAAGCCCATTCGGGATCACACCTCCTTCTGAGAAGACGATCAACAAAATGGGCCAATGTCAATGGACTGGGATACAACGAAGACTGTTGGACATTCATGACTGAGACATGGTGGACAAGTTTATTTGTACCAAATATGGTTGGATGATTAACGATTACAGGAGCAGCTTTTTTTCGGAATCATATCACATTTGGTCTGAACATTGAAAAAGAATTTTACAGAATGTCCACAAAATAAATAGCAACATACAGATAATGCTGCATCTTTGTCTGCATTTATTGGTCATTATTGATGCTTCAACTGTTCACTCAACATGTCAGTTCGTCTAAAGAAATAACCGAACCTCCTTACGCACTTCCACAAAAAAGCAGTGAGGGGAGGCAATGCATCTTGAGTTGCCAGAAGCAAATTGTTCTTTGTTGCCTTAAACATAATATTTATTTTAGTCATGAATTAATTTGAATTCAAAATAAATAAACGACATCGAAGTGAATGAAATACATTCTTCATAAAGATAGGAAGACCGTGGGAATGGACAGCTAAATACATCTAATGATTCATTTTCCTCTTTAACACAAAACACACACACACACACACACACACACACACACATATATATATATATATATATATATATATATATAAGCACAAGCACTCGCCGATTTGGCGTTTCTTAAATTTAAATCCCTAATTTTCATGTGAATTCTCGCCGGCACAGGGGGAACGATACCCGACTACAAATCAGTGGCGATTTGTAAAAACCGGGTTCAAGCCCTCCGACCGACGTGAATTAACATCCCTACACTGAAGATTGCGTAAGCATGAAACATCGATGTCTGTAGGTAAAAATAATTAATATTTATTTTAAATATATATATAGGAAGAGTTCGAATGCAAAACGCCATTAATACAATGTGTTTAAATTGAAACATTAAACAATAACTGTACGAATGTATAAGAAATAGGATTAGGACATACATAGGATCAACTGCCGCAGTTTCAAAAATAGGTTCAGAAACCATATATCATATTTCAGAATGCCTGACACCGATTCTAAAAGAACACCACTTTCTCTAGCCAAATGTGTCAGAGAATTACGTAACAATAACACACAATTCGAGTCAAAATGGTTTATATTGAGTAGAGCAGAGTAATATAAACCGCTTAAATCAAAGAGATGCAATCTTTGTACCCTGGAATTCTATCATATAGAGTATCTGATGATAATTTACTAAACAAGGAGCAGGAAGTAATCCAAAATTGCTTGCACTGATCTAAATATATGCTTTCTCGCCTCAGGCCAATTAATTGGTCCGCACTATGAACATGACGTTTGAATGACGGTGTACAATAAGCAGGACCGGCGGCACAGTTATAAAAGTGGAGAGGCTTTCCTAAAAAGTGGGGGGGGGCGTTTAAACACATGCATATATAACTTCATTATTGATGACCGTAAAGTGGGGGGCCTAGTCAAAAAGTGTGGGGGGGGGGGGGGCTTGCGCCTCCTCTGCCCCCCGGTGCCGCCGTCTATGATAAGCGATTGTTAAAATATTACATTATAGAAATTCACGCTTTTAGAGTTAGATAGGGTATCTGGGATTAATAAATTAAATTTTTATGTGTTGAAGATATAATCTAGGGTCTGATAATAAGTAGGGATTGCCCAAATGAATTGCATCTGAAGATCTAGGTTTACGGGTAGATATGTGGGGTTTGAGGGGAAGGTTGCAAGTTAGTTAACCATTTTTACAGAATTAAGATTAACAAATGTTTGGGATAAGTAGGGAGAAAAATGGTTAATTATGGATTATAGGACTAACATTATTTTCTAACGTCATTTCTAACGTCATTTCTAACGTGATTATGAATAAATTGTCTATTTTGTTGCGAGTTAGAAAATTTTAGCGGGATTTATTAGAAAAGTGGGAGGGATACATTTTAGCATCCGGAGTTTTTTTTTCGTTTTTTCGGTTTTCTTAACTTTATCGATAAACTAGATAAGCTAGTTTGTAATATAAAACGAGGAATTTTATCAGGATCCCCTTAATTGGAAACACTCTCACTCTGTTCATATGTAAACTTCACAGCTAATGAATGGCGGCAGGAGATAAATGGGGGAGGGGATGATAATTTCAATTTCTATCGTAACGAATGAAACTTATATGGGACCGATAAAATACAAATCATTTGTCGCATATCTTAATATATAACAGAAAGATTTAGATTATCTTTAATCCGGTGATATTTAAGTTAGTAATTTAATATAAATATTTTTCCAATTTAAAAATTCCGTATGATACCTAACATACGTAATAAAATCTAAACCATATTGGTCTTATGTGGTCACATCATTAAACATATATTATTTGGTTAATTTCTATCTGTTGATGCCCCGTCTTCTCTATATTTAAAAAAACAACATTTTTTAAGAAATAGTTAAAAAATATTATTTGGCAAGTATGTAATCGATGTGTTCTAATTGTAACGTGTTCGATTTACTATGCTTCTCATATAAACTAAAAAAAGAAAAACTTATTTAAGTAACTTAATTCAAACATATATTCTTTGTTTTCTTTCCATGCTATAAGCATTTACATAAGAGCTTCTTTGAAATAACTTCTGAATCTCTCTGGATTTGGGGGCATGGTGTGTGTATTTATGAATATATTTATTTGATAATTGTTTCCGATTTATAGGGGAGATAACCCTATCAACTTCTTCTCATGAATTATCGCCCTGTTATTGATTTTCGTTTTCTTTATGGTTACTAAGAAAATGAACGAAGCAATGCATCTGGAAACTGCCCCGAGGCCCTTAAAATAGATTTAATAGGTAGTTTTAAATAAATAGCGATTTAATTTTATCACCTCCTTGTGAACTAATCCAATCTTATACGCGTGGTTAATTGGTTATTTTAATAACTCAGGATCAACATAACTTTTTGGTACGTCGTACACTTTTATATTTAATAACCCAATTTACTTATTGTATAGTATTTTCTTTAAAGAGACCATAAGGCATTACTCTAGAGATATTAGATTATTGTTTTGGTAATTTATACATCTTTTTCCTTTTAACTTTATGGTTATACGCAACAAAAGATTAAGTAGACCCCTTTAACACTGCATTTTCATACATAATTGACTCTCCTTAATGCATGTGGTTTCGTATCTCTATATTTGAAATGATTCTCTTTTCAATTTTACTCTAAATTCCATATCTTACATTATGATTATTATTTGTATTTTGATAAAGGAATTAAAAAAATTTGTAAACTTTCAACCAATTAACTAGGCAGGGGAGTCCTGGAAATATTGTGCGTATTTTTCATTGCTTTACTTCATAAAACAAGAAGACTGCTCTTTCTGGGAAGCGATTTCTATGTCTCTTCTCGACTGAAAATCTAATCAATGTTTTACTGCCTCGCTATGTATTTTTTCTGAATGGGGAAAATTTTTAGTTTCTGCGGAGTCAATCAATGAAAGATCCGGCATTCACATATTAATGTTGGATGTTCTTCTGTAAACGAAACGGTCCTTAAAAATATATCGGGGTTTTTGTTTTGAAAAATAAAAATGATCAGCAAAATGAATAAAATCTTGGTCACTGGAATGTAACCTAATTTTGTTTATATATATATATATATATATATATATATATATATATATATATATATATATATATATATATATATATATATATATATATGTATATATATATATATATATATATATATATATATATATATATATATATATATATATATATATATATATCAACTGTGTTGGTTGTGTGTGGGTTCGTAAAGTAGATAAATCAAATATCTGTTACTCGTTCCACCCTCACCACTCTGACTCTGAAAGCGATTTAAACAACTTTTTGAATTTTCTATTCGCATTTGTGCATAGATCAAAGAAATATGATGCCTATTTATTTTCTCGAATTGAAGTCTCTAAAGCGTATCGCCAACACGGACATATTAAAGGGAAAATGTAAAAATTGAGTTGAGGATAAATAAATACATAAATAAATAGATAAATAAAAGAATTAAAAAGATGGTTGTAAATACACGTTCTTAAAACTTAAACAAAATGGCAGCGTTATTGATTTATTTTTTATTTATTTTAAAGTGATCATTTTTCAATTCAAAGCAGACAACTGCGTTTGTTGTTATTGAATTCCAGCGACTTATAGATTTTCGGTCGAACATGCCGTTTTTTGTCTCTTACGATTAGAACGGATTTCTATTCACATCATTTTTGCAAATCTCTACAGAGACACTATTCGTCCATGCATGGAGTATTGTTGCCACATCTGAGCGGATGCGCCAACCACTAGTCTTTCTCAATCAAAAAGAGCCTCTAATTTAATAGGTCCCACACTGTTTACCAAGCTTCAGCCCCTGTCTCATCGCCGCAATGTTGTAACCCTGTGCTTGTTTTGCAAGTACTTCCATAGAATGTGCTCCGATGAACTTCGACGTATATATCTCGACCAACTCGACAAGCAGAAAAATCCCACCCCTTCACTGTAAAGTTTCCAGATACTGGAAAGCTTTCTACTCTAATAGTTTCTTTATTCGAAGTGATAGCCTTTGGAATTCTCTTCCTGTTCCCTGCTTCCCTGACTGTACTTACATGCAGAAATTTATATGTAATGTGAACAGACATACAGAAGTAATTCAATGGAATGTGCTACGATGAACTTGCTTCACTTGTAAATACCCACGACAAACCCGACAATCAACTAAATCCCATCCCGTCACTGTAAAGGTCCCAAGAGGTCAGAAGTCTTTCTATTCTAATAGCATGTTCCTTTGGAATTATCTCCCTGTTTCCCGACTATACCAACATGCAGAAATTTAAATGTACTATAAACAAACATCTTGATGCATAACTCATCACTTAGGATAGCCCTAATTCACAGTAGCTCGTCACGTCTCAGTGGCAATATGTCTTGTTTGTGGCGAATACAAGTAAACATAGATTAAAAACTAAATCAATGTTACAATGTTGTTCAAATTTAACATTTTATTTGATTTTCGCATTTACAAAAAAGGAAAATAATTACTCCATTATGAGTTAGCCTTTTGGCTAAGATCAAAGTGTAGTATCTGTTCCGATGGATACTGCACCCCATACTGGTATTGTCTTGGCCTTCGGGTTTTGATTTACGCCGGTCAATGGGTCTGTCCTGTGCAGTTCTGGGAGGTCCACCTTCCCAGGCTTTGTCTCCCCTCTTTGGGGAGGAGTAAGTTTATTGCTTACTGTCTGATGCGCCTCTACCGGGGAATGCCGACGGGGCTGCCCAAGCATTTTTTAAACCCCACTTTCCCGACCCGACCGTGGGTCACATCTTACTTGTGGGAGTAAGATAAAAACTGGCCTTGTGCCTAACTCCTGGAGAGGAGTAAATCAATACTCCATTATGAGTTAGGTTAAAAAAGAACATTTAAAAATATTTAATTATAGTCATACAATTACTGCAGACAGACGTCTTTTTAGTTGTTAGTTAGTCCACTGGTGAGGATCGAACCTTGTCGCGGAGAATATAAAGAAAACATTCGGGCCCTCCGAGTGTTGTGCAGTACAACCTCTTGATGAATGCACGTCGGTTTACTTATTCGTTGCAGTGGTAACTCACAGAAACAGTTTATCACGAAATTGCTTCCCTGCGGACTACACTATGGTCATATTCAAATCCATCGTCAATAAATACCGGGCATAAATCGTCTTTAAAAGGCATAACATTTTATTCATCACATTCATTATTTTCAATCCCCTCATAATATTCATCATCATTCAACCGACAATCTATCTATCTCATTAACCCTTATCTCTGAGTGGCTTTTAGCCTTAATAAGTGGCGAAACATCTATATATAAAACTCAATGTCTGTGTGTATTTGTATGTGTGATATTTATGTGTTCACTATAGAAAGATAAGTTAGAGAATCTACATAAAATCAAAAGTATATTCTTATGTAAAATTAACCGGAGAAGACAATGGAAGTGTTTTCTTTATATCTAAGTGCACTCCTAAGAAAGCTATGAGGGCATCTTCAAGTATATCCTATGTTTTATGAAATTTAAATCGTATGTATAAAATTTTCTGGGAAAGACAATGGAAGTGGTCTCGAATCTCTAAGTGTCCTCCTAACCTAAAGGAGCTAGAACAAGAGGGGGAGCCTCCTTTAGAACTTCGAGTATATACTATTTTTATGAAATTTATATCATATGTATAAATGTATCCGGAAAAGACAATGGAAATGGTAAAAAGATCTCTGTTACCCTCTATGTGCTAAATATCTACGTGCCGCCACATCTAAGTGACCCATGGGTACAGAACCCCCTTAAAACTTCAAAAACGTATATCCAATTTTAATGAAATTTAAACTAATAGCATAGGACATTAATTCAAAGAGTTTGCAAGCATTTCAGGTTCTTCCGGGGGCGAAACGGGAGGAGGGGACAGTAAAAAACAAAGAAAATAATTTGGTGCTATGGGCATAATGAATAGGTTTATAGTAGTGAGCCTCATTCATTCCCGAGCAACGTCGAATCTTCCTGCTAGTTAATAAATAAAAAACAAAAAACTTAAGGTTCTATTTACCGCGGTATCGTTGTTTAATGCTGATAGAATATGGTACATACCCCCAAGCACTCTTTTTTAACAGATCATGGCAATTCGACTGCATGGCACAATGCGTAGACTTATTTATGTGGACCTTCTGCTTGGCGTAGCGATCAGACAATGTCTGTTGCAAGATTCGCATTCTGCTCGCTATCGGGCAGGTATCTACTGTAAAATAATGAACGATTCACAGTGGGATAAACGTAAGCCTCATTAGTGTGAAAAGCTGCTTAGTGCAGAGTTAGACAAAGTGTGTTTCTTAATTTCGCATTCTGCTCGCTATCGAGCATACTCGCGGTAGTATTTTTACCACCCATGAATAAAGAAGAAAAAAATACGAGAACTTGTCTTAGCGTTTTCCTTTTCATCAGATATAGGCAGTTCGTGAAATTATTTCTTTTTTTGATGGGTGAGGAACTAAATTACAGTGTGTGAGACAGGTTTATATTGTAATGTGTTCGGCGAATTAATTAGCTAGTACATACGGTAACGGCAAAAATGAACATCGTAGGGGCAAAGGAAAATGACATAGACAAAGATCAAGACGTCAACACTATAATACGAAAGTATGAAAAACTAAGGAATATTTAGCGTCAAAGCATTTGGGATACAAAAGTTAAGGAAACTTTAGTAAAGTATATATATATATATATATATATATATATATATATATATATATATATATATATATATATATAAACTAGCTGTACCTACCCGCTGCTGCCTAGGCGTTTTGTACTTTTAATTTTGTTTCGTATTTTTTGTAAACTATTCTGTTTATTTTTTAGTTTTTTTTTTAATCAAAATACATATATTTTTAAATCTAATAAAATTTTAAAAGTTAAATTTAATAATCATAGTATTTTTCATCAGTAACTTATCAGTTGAACCAAACTTTTTATAAAACTAGAACTAATTTTAATATGGTAATGTTTTAATCTCTATTCATACATTTCTTGGATTCTTTTAATACGTGAGATTTAAACTGCTTCAAAGGGAAGTTACTCTACTTATTTTCAGATACAAACTGAAGGGAAATAAAATATATCCCTGCCAATAGTAGAAGGGAGAAACAAAAATAGGTGAGCTCAAATGGAATGCGGAATATGAATTTAATGTGAATTTATCAAAGTTACGAATGGAACAACAACACTAGATCTTGATACACTTATTAATACAGAGATAATAATACATTTACGCGTGTCTAAAGCCAAATGTATTAATTGTATTATTGATGTCAAACGTATTGCTATTTGGTTGTGACTTTGAAACATCCACAAGATATATTAAAACTCATATATAGAAGAAACCAAAAGGGTAGGTGATAAACAAAATAGAAATAAAATGTAGTGAGTGGGGTTATACTATATAAATTTTGAGATTATGCGCACCGACCTTCCAAAAAAAGAAAATAAATATAAGTGTAAATATTTATTAAGTCATAAACACACTGAGATTGGTGAGGAGATATATAGAAATATACACTGAAGAATTGGAATTAATTGATTAGCTATCTACACGCACATCTACACCCCCCATATATATATATATATATATATATATATATATATATATATATATATATATATATATATATATATATATATATATATATATATATATATATATAATGCGACACAACGGAGTGTGTAAATATCTTCACTGGACTATTTGTAAAAAGTTGAATATCCAGTGTAGCAGCAAGTCCTGGGAGCATATACCAGAAAGAACAGTTGGAAATAATTTATACACAATCCACTATGACTATGCAATCCCTACAGCTACATATCTAGAAAACGAAACTGTTAAACCTGACATCGTGATATGGGACAAAAGGGAGAAAGTAGCAACTCTAGTTGAAGTCATTGCCCTTAATGATGCAGGATTGAACAGAGCAGAAAAGGGAAAAGATTACGAAATACCAAGGTCTTATGTACGACATGAAAAGAAACTGGAATCTTAGGAAAATCTCCATTATACCAGTAATTATAGGAGCAACAGGACTAATGAAAAATAATTTCAAAAGCTATCTAGTGAGTATACCTGGTGAACCGAGTGCAAGAGAAATAACAACCAATTGCACTTAAAGGGACGGTTAGAATCTTAAAACGATCTCTAGGCTGGAATGTCTGAAATAGCCGGTGAATGTATGGCATCCGGTAGAATGCCACATCTCCAGCAAAAAAAGAGAGATAAGAAAAATAATTAAAAAGAGAGAATATATATATATATATATATATATATGTATATATTTATATATATATATATATATATATATATATATATATATATATATATATATATATATATATATATATATATATGCAAGCATTGTTAAAAATAACAGAATTCGTCTGTTTAATTATAGCTTTTTTATTTTTTCAATTTTTCTGATGGTCTTTTTTTCACGAGCGAAAACGCTCGTGAAAAAAAGACCATCAGAAAATTGTTTGTTCTGTGATGCCATGCAGCGTTGTTGAATTTAAAATCGCCAACGACTTCCTGGAACAATGAGCAAAACGTTCTATGCGCGTTTCTCCACCGTCTTCTTAAAATTCTCTTCTTTCTCCAGCTTTTTTGTTCATTTGCTTTTGACACTTGAGGATTATTCGACGAAGAATCGGAAACGTTCGTGAAGCCTGTGGAACCTATGGAACATTCATTATTATTTTTTATTTTAATACAAAAATGACCATCTAATTAAACAGACGAATTCTGTTATTTTTAACAATGTTTGCATAAATGAGAAAATGTTGCCTAAATATACACAATATATATATATATATATATATAAAATTAGGTATTTAAAATTAGGTAAGTGTGTGTATATATATATATATATATATATATATATATATATATATATATATATATATATATATATATATATATATATTGTTTCATTTTACTTCAGTCGAAGTTCTCAGAAATAAAAGGGTCCGTTCTAGGGGCTTACACTTGATATCTATATGAGATACATAGATATTCGACTATTCCGTTAATGCCGTCATTTACCTGTCAAACGTTGAGTTAGTAAAGAAGTTAAAAATATTAATTTTCCTCTCCAATTGACCCGTGAACTATGTTATAGTATATCTTTCTTCTGGTCTCTTGGTTTTACCGGATCCCAGGACAAGAATTGATCTAATCTGGTGGAGTGTGCAGCTAAGTGCTATTACTTAAGGTAACATTACTTGGAAAAGGTGCACCATTCTTCGTATGAGCCAGTGTATAGCCGTGTCGAGGAGATCTTATTTGGGCTTAAAATACTATGTTATTTTGAATATTTTAATCGCCTATCGGTACTCCCTGGCACTTAAATTCCCCCCTGCGCTCTTTATTTTAGCTAATTTTATTTATTTATTTATACTATCGATAGTCGAAAAGGCTCTAGAGAGTTATTCTCAAAAGTATTGGCATTTTGTAACATAGTAACATTATATTTTTAAATGTTAACATTTATGGTATATATCCATATATATATATATATATATATATATATATATATGTATATATATATGTATATATATATGTATATATATATATATATATATATATATATATATATATATATATATATATATATATATATATATATATGTATATATATATATATATAAATAAATTATATATATATATATATATATTCTGCGGGGGGTGGGGGGTGGCGAATAACGTCCTACCAAGATATATCTCCAGACGTGTTTCAAAAGTTAAAGCGATTAATGCATTAAATGTCGTACTAGTCTTTTTAAAAGATGAAATCTTCAATCTCTCTGCAACACTGGTTTTAGTCAAATGCAAATATCGCCAGCCGTGGAGCCTTTTCTGTTTAGTCTTGTCTTTCATTGGCAAAGTACAATTTTCCACATACACTTCAGCTGGGGATATTTCGCATTAAGTCAAACTTGTAAGTCTCAAAGTTATTTGAGTTTTCTGATCAATAGAAAGTTTGGCTTGGGTCAGAAAGGCGAATAAAATATTTTCAATCTTTTTAAATATTCTTTATCTGATACCGAATGAACTGCCCCCTCACGTGGTCTTTTGGTATACTTCCTTCGCGTATTAATAAGGAAGGTGTTTTCGCTGAATTCAAGCTGCTGTACTTGCAGCTTAAGAGAAATTTATCATCTTCATCAGAAGATGAAGCATGACTGAGGGCACGTCTTGTCGATCTTGCACACAGCTTCGTGGGCAGGTCTATTAAATCGAATTCCTTCGAGTGGCGAGATAACCACTTTAAGGCTATTAACACACTTAACTCCAACAAGGACATTTACATTATAAAACATAACAAGGGTCCAGGGGTAGTTATTCTCGACCACATCGACTATATCGAGAAAATGAACACACTTGGCGATGTTAATACATTTAAATATTTAGGCAATGCCAATATGAATGACAAGACACTTAAGACTGAAACCAAATTACAATACAGTTTCCTTAAGCTACATAAAAGAGGATGGTTACAAAAAGGATTTACGGCAGAATACGTCCTGTGGGGTCCCAACGTCCCAGGATGTATGGTTCACCTAAGGTTTATGAGAACAATGTCCCTATGAGACCTATTTTTATCTATGGTAGGCTCATCTAAGCATGAATTGGCCAAATGGTTAGCTGAGATCCTCGCACCTGTCTTGAAGACATACTCTGGAAACTGCATTCCCGACTTTTTAGGGTTTGCAGAAAGTATTCGTGAACTTAAGTGTTCTTCGGATACTGAACACATCTGTTCTTTCTATATATTCAGTTTATTTACCAAATGTGCCTCTCGATGAATCCATTGAGATAGGCTTTATTGTTGTTCCCTCGCTAAGCCGCCTTTTCCTGGGAATATATTTGTTGAACTCATGGATTTGGCTACTAAATCGGCTAAGTTTAATTTCGACGGAACACTGTATCGCTAAATTGATTGGGTAGCAATGGCCAGTTCTTTGGGTCCAGTATTGGCTAATATTTTATCGGATTTCAAGAAAACCTTTTGTTCCAGCAGTTGCTGAAGCCATTGTGGGCGACTCTTTTGCCATATTTAAATCCCACAAAGAAGCTAATGATTTTCTTCGACAGTTAAATCTACTTCACTCTGCACTAAAGTTTAGAATGAAGGGGTGGGTTAGCATTCCTAGACGTTTTGGTCGAAAGATCCGACGAATATTTTTTTAAACAGCGTAGACAGAAAGCCCACATTTTTCATGATAATATATAAACTTGCATTCATTCTCCCCCCCCCCCAAATCAGAAAACATCAATCGAATTAAAACATTAGTACATCGGGCGTTGTTGATCTGTTTCTTTTCTAAAATAGATGCAGATCTTTAAAAAATAACAGAAATCCTCTCTTCCAACGGTTGTTACCCTTTAGACACCATTGAAAGATGTATTAAAGACAAGGGGAAACTATTTTATGTAAAATTGCCATTGATTGGCACCACAAGTCAAGAATAATCACATAAAACCGCTTCAGCCATGTCTCGTTGCTTTTTTGCGACTAATGTGAGAACGTTGTTTAGGACTCGAAGTGCTTTTCCCTCTTTTCGTAAGGATGTAATCCCCACCATTCAATACAATTTAGTCGCTTATAATTTTCGTGGTCAGTGCGAGGCTGACTACGTAGGGCGTACCATTCAGCAATTAGAGGTCAAAATTTCCCAACACATCCCCTCTCGATACGTAGGCACAGACAATGGCCGACATCCGGGCGTTTACAAGCCCATGAACGGCCATTGGCGACCATTTATTGGAGTGCCAATTGTGCACTAGAAAGTATTCTGATGGGGCGTTTTCTGTTCGAGAAATCATCTAATTTACTAATTATGTTTCTCTGTATATCTTTTCTTCTCCATATCACGTGATGACTGGAAGTTTGACCTAATTGTAGTGTGCTTAAAAAACGAATTTTACACACTAGAGATGAAAAAAAAACTAAGGCTTGTTTTTCTTTGTTAAATGAATATTTATATATTTGCGAGAATAATTAACATAATTTTAAATGCAATTTTTTGCTATCACGCCTTAACGTGAATTAGTTAATTCACGTCTTAACGTGATTTCGTTAATTCACGCCTTAACGTGATTTCGTTAATTCCACTACAAACGTTCAGTTTTACATTTTTTTTACTCACCTTTTCTTTCTTTATAGATACGGACAATAATAACGAAAAAGAAAATACGGAAAGAAAACAATAACACATTTCGAAGATGGCGCTTTATAGGTCACCGCTTTACGCAAAAAAAATAAAAATAAATTTGACATCTAATTCTAACAAAGATCGGCACTTTTGTTTGAAGTTCTACTTATTAGTTTTATGCGAGGTTGATTTTCTGATCGCCATCTTGAATTTTGATTGTGAGATTTTACGATTTTACACTATATTAAGCTTCCAAAATGCATCACACTTTCTTTTACAGACACAAGAGAATGGAGAAAAACGATATTTATATGAAAGTTGTGTCTGCGTGTGTGTGTGTCTGTCTGTCTGTTCTCTTTTTTATTTTTCTTATTTATTTTTTCATTAGAATAGAGACGGAACATTCTTCTTAATGTCAAACAATTGCCTGCTATTAAGAAGCTTCGACTGAGTCCTCTTTTAAAGATTTTCGCTGTTCTCTTAGGAACAACTATTCGATTTCTTTCACCCTTGATTTTCCGGAAATATTTACCAGATTCCTTTTTTATATTCTTCTTCATGAGGCATTTAGTTTTTATTATTACTCGAATAATGTTGATGTTTCTGAGGTTCCAGTTTCTCTTCATATCATACATTAGGCCTTGATACTTTATCACTCCGTTCAGTTCATGTCGCTGTCATTTGGAACACCTACCTAAATCAGAGTTGCCACTCTATCAGCCTTATTTAATACTAACAGGGCTACCCGACATCGCCCGGGGCGAAAGTGTAACATGTTTGTATTGGTACTTCTATCTATCTCTCTTTCCCCTTCCCCGTTTTCTCCCCCTCCGCCGCTCTTTTCTATTCGCTCAGCCCATTACTTTTAGAAAAAAAATCAGAGTTACTCACCTTTAGTTATTGGGAAAAAGATGAAAAACCTACCCCCAACAAAATCGTGACCAGTTTGCCGTCAAAGAATAAATATTTTTCTCTAAATTTGAGATATTCATTCCGGGCAACGTTGATCAAGAATATATGAACTTTGTGGGTGTTTCATTGGTATTTATTTTCACTATTAGCTGGACATATAAACACAGACACTCCCCTTTATATAATAGGTGACAATGTCTGGTTTTACTGCTGCATTCTGTGTTGGCTTCCGTGTGTTTGTATGCGCGCGCACATCTCACTGATTTGAGTCTGCTTATACAATTTTCGTTTTTCTTTTTTAGGGGTGAGTGCTAACCTCTTTTTACGGAGGGGGATGATTTCATCTTTCTTTAAGTTCACTTTCACTATTTAGTTGCTTCCCCACCAGTACACAAGATCGGCTTTTAATGTGAGATAAACTCAAGATAATCCAAAATGGGATCTCTGAATGGAGAAAAAATCCCCCAATCCAGAAGAATTTCTGATCCTTTAAACGACAGCAGAACAAATACTACATTTTGAAAACAGATCGAGGGCCAACAAGTGATTATCTACAATGTTTTATTTAGAAAAAACAAAAACTATTTTGCCCTTTTTCAATTTGTTAAATTCTCAACAAGCAGACCCTTTTAATATGTTTGCTATGTGTCTATGTATATGTGTTAGTGTATATGTGTATATGTGTGTCCACGTAAAACTCACAAACCACATAGGATACACTTACAAACCATACCTGTTCAGCTTAAGTATGATTGCAAGCTAGTTATGGTACAATATTCATTTGTTTCAGGCCGTCAGGAAACCATGCGTCCGGATGACGCTTGGTAGTCATGATAGTAATATATAACAGCGTGGCACGTATAAATCATTGATTGCTATTTTAATTGAAATCAAATTATTTCAAAGGTCTAAACACAATGAAATGTAAGAATCATAGATAATAGTTTCATTTTATAAGTTAAAATACAAGTAAAATATTATTTTTTACTTTGAAAAAAGTTATTGGCATAATAATACACAACGATGGTCGTCGCTTAAAAATAAAAAATGAAAACTGAGTGACACCTAAGGGTCAAGGGTGACTCCAAAACGGAAGTGGACGAAACCACGAGACTTCCGGACGGAGATTTTCTGTCTTTTGGCTGGCGAAACTTCAAGCACAATTTCTACGACGACACAATATATACTACATTTTGATCTTAGCCCGAGGGTCGGGAAGTAACTGTCTACAATATTTGATTAAATAAAAATATATAAACATTATTTTGCCATTTTTCTGTTTACTACAGGTTATCAACAACCAGATCGTTTAAATATATCTATTCATGTGTGTCCCTGGCTAAAAAAAGAAACTACACAAGATACCTTTACAAAACTTCGACATTTGGCTTAAGTATGGTCTCAAACTTATTAGGGTAAAACATATTACTTTCCTTTAAATCGCCAGGGAGTCATGCCTTCAGGGTACATAGAATATTTCAGTTGCTATTTTAAGCTCCATTTTGAACTGGTAAGCGTCGCCAGCTCGCTATAGTTTCGCAATTTATTTCCTATTTATTACTTGAAATAATTGAAACGAAAATAAGTGATGAGAAAAATAAGATAACTCCCCTATCTCTCTTTTTCTTTTTCTATCGATAAGAAAGAAAGACAAAACTAATCGAAAAAAAGACAAAACTAATCGATGAGAAAAAGACAAAACTCTCTTTCGCTCTCCCCTTTCGTTTTGTTTTAATAATAATAATAATAATAATAATAATAATAATAATAATAATAATAATAATAATAATAATAATAATAATAATAATAATAATAATATACAATTCTCTGAACAATCTTTGACTGCTCTCCGAGGAACAAAAAAGATGCCGGAAAAGGAAAACGAGGGACGCATGATCTGCTATAAATAGATGAAAAGATCATGAAGGATGTAAAAAGTAGAAAACAGAACATATCCTCGGCATGGATTGACTACAAGTAAGCCTACGACATAATCACTCAAGCATGGATAATTGAATGCGGAAAAATATACAAAATACCCGACAGGATTATTAATCTCATTAAGAAAGAAATCGGAAAATAGAGACTAGAACTGACACCTGGAGGACAACACCTGAATTAGATAAAAATATAGAGAGACGTATTCTAAGGACACTCCCAATCACCACTACTGTTGATCATAGCCATGATGCCACTCAACTACATTCTCAGGAAATGTGATACCGGATAAAGCTTACAGATACAGAAGAAAGAATAAACCACCTTATGTACATGATGACCTGAAACTATTTTCAAAAAAATACGATAGAATCTTGAGCCAGAACATTCAAATGAAAGTTGGAATGGTAACGTGCGCACTGCTAGAGATGAAACGGGGAAAACTGGAGACAATAGGGCATGGAACTGCCCAACCAAAAGGAGATGAGGGCGATAGGCGAACAAGAGAGCTATAAATATTTGGGAGTTCTGGAAACAGACATCGTCACATATTCATAGACTGGACTAAAGAAGAACTCAGGCCCTTTGACCAGAAGACTATGAAATTAAAGACGATGCACAACGCACTACACCCAAAAGACGATAGGACAGACTGCACGGGAAAAGAAACGGAGGGGGAAGAAGACTGGTAAGTATAGAAGACTGTGTGGAAGACACAAAGGAGAGGTACAGAAATACATAAATCAGAACACGGAAAAGCTAATTACCGTAGCCAGAGACACCGTCCCCACGAACAACTCGGGAAGCAGCGAAAGCAGAAACAAAAAGACAAAGAAAAGAAAAGTGGGAAGAAAACCAGCTACCTGGACGTTTAATGAGAATGGCCAGAGAAGAGACCAACCAACATTCCTGGGCATGGCTAAGAAAAGTACATCTGAACAGAGAAACGAAATATCTACTGACAGCTGCACAGAACAATGCGATTATGATTAATTAGATTAAAGCTAAATAGATAAAACCCAAGAAAACAGTAAATGCAGATTGTGTGTACAAAGAGATGAAACAGTAAATTACATAAGAAGTGAATGCAGCAAACTAGCCCAAAAAGAATACAAGAACAGACACGACTGCGCGGGGAAAGCAGTACAGTGGGAACTATGTAAATGACTGAATTTCGAACAGGCGGACAAATTGTACAAACATTAAACCAGAGATAGTACTGAAAAATGAAAATCACAAAATCCTAATAGATACATTTATACAAACAAGGAGACGGGATGTCATAATAGTCAACAAAATCTTGCCAAATCGTAGACTTCGCCGTTCCATCAGACCACAGAGTGAAGATCAAGGAGACTGAAAAACGAAGCAAATACGCTGAACTTGCCAGATAACTGAAAGGAATGTGTAGTATGAAGATAATCAATAATTGTAGGAGCACTAGGAACAGTCCGAATAAAAACTGGAAAAATAGACTAGGAGAAATTGGAATCAAAGGGATCACTGAGACCATAAAAAGGACGGCAATGATCAAAACAGCTTCAAACTTAAGGAATATACTCAATACGGAAACCAACCGCATATGCTACGAAAGGTTACCAGTCACATGGAAGTTAGAATAGGAAGAAAGCAAAACAACAAGAACCACACTAATCAAGAAATCTCATGAACTGCAAGAAATCTCATGAACTGCAAGAAATCTCATGAACTGCAAGAAATCTCATGAACTGCAAGAAATCTCATGAACTGCAAGAAATCTCATGAACTGCCCCCCGGACAAATAGTGATATCACCGGCCTCGGTTGATACCACACAAAATAGCCGTGAAGGGTCAAGGAGGATGCTAAGACCGAGGAGGGAGAACAGTAACTAGATCTCCACTAGAAGAGTGTAGAGAGTACTGAGACCTGAGAAAAATAGACACAAAAGAAAAGTTCGACAAGTTTTTGACAAAGAGGAGGCGTACCCCGAAATATCAAGTCATTTCCAATAATCCGGACACTATACACAGCCAATACCATACTTGCTGTTTATTATGTAAGATTGAAAAAAAATAAATAAATAATTGTAAGATCTCACCTTCGATTGTTTATTTTTGTTCTTTCTAGCTTCTCATAAATCCGGCTCTCTGCATTGCCTTCAGCTTCCTTAATACATTTATTACAATTCCCAGCAATGCTTCAAGCAACCTACCATTCAGCCTTCTTTATACCTTTATGACAAACTAAATATAGTTTACATTGTGACCCTTATGCATATCATCTGTGTTCCAAAATTCATAATGATCGGTTAATTAGCTTAGGAATGAGTTCTGTAAATACAAATATATAAACTTGTACACATACCTAACTTTATATAGATATAGATTAATACTATAGAGTTAAGTTTTGATGAATGATGTCCCTTTGATTTAGCGCATGCGTATTATGTGGATTCATAATGATAATAACATTGCTTACTCTAATATTGCCCAACTACACTTACATGTTTTAATAATCCTTAGCGGCTGTTCTTGACTGCTTATTAGTTGCTGAGACCACCCCCTCCCCACTTACAACCCCTAGTCGACACCTTTAGCCATCAATCTTTCTATCCTGTCACCAACCGCCTCTATCTATTTTTATTTTACGATAACGTCCAACATTTATTCTTGATAAGAACGCCGAGCCTGAAGTTTAAGATAGTCGTACTGACAGCTGTTGTCTTGGCAGATATGTGTAGACGCGTTAATTCTCGACACGACGGACGTAGAGGCGGGCAATCGGGTGGACGGGCGTGCACAGCGATCCCCGAAAACGACACAGTTGTTGATCTCTGATTAAAACCTGTCCATAAAATATCTAAAGGCCGTGTATCAAACTGAAGCCGTAGGAGGTACAACGCGTGTCAGGTTAGAAAAGAGAAAGCGGCGTTTTACAAATAAACTATAATACGTTTTTATTTTTATTTAATGATTTATATATTTGGTTACTTTTATTCACCCTAAACAAGACGAATTGCGACTGAAGTTTTAACAGCTACTATGGTAGGCGCTATATTAAAAGGGGGGGGGGCAACATGGGTGGGAAGTTGGACAGCAAGATAATTGTTTATATTACGTTTACATGTCTGCATGTTGGTACTGTTGGGGAAACAGGGAACAGGAAAGGAATTCCAAAGGCAAGTAGTCCGAGAAAAGGAGTTATAAGAGTAGAACATTTTTCACCATCTAAGGACGTCTATAGTAAAAAAAAAAAAAATGAGATTTAGCAGTTAGTCTGGTGGTCGGGGTATTTTAATTTAGTGCAGTAAGTTCACCGAAACAAATTCCGCGGAAAACCTTATAAAACAAGCACATGGATGCAACTATGCGG
>OY744526.1:26281797-26306797 GCA_963556195.1 Sepiola atlantica | reverse complement strand
GGGAGACTTGTTGTCACTCAGATTCCAGGGAATACCACCGGTTGTCGGTGAGCAATCACTGATGACCTGTGTGAGAACTCCTAGTGAGTAAATAATAATAATAAACACTTATAGACTATTCGATAAAATTGCACCAAATTTAAAATTAAAATAACAACTTTAAAAACGTGTTTGCCATACATATGTCATTCCACGTTAAAATGCTGCTATTGGTGATGATAATCATAAGCACTCCACAACTATTTGATAGAATTGCAGCAAATTGTGCATAAAGAGCCATTGGGATGGCGAATGTCTAATTAAAAGTTAAAAAGAAAATACTATTAATACTGTTGTAGGGAGATAAAAACTCCGCATTTCTATAATGAACTATATCTTAAAGGGAAAAGTGGATACGCATTGCCCATATAAACAACTACCCTCGCTGAATCTTTTCGAACTTAGGAACCTATATGGAATTTCAAAGTGAACCCTTTCTTTATTTCACGGGGTAGATTGATTGGATCCCGTTAACCATGGTTAGGGAGAAGTGTTCATTTTAATGTTATTATTAATTATCGACTGTAGTGAGGATTGCACCCTAAACTTTCACAAAATTCTCTGTTAGAACTGATTTTTAACAAACGCTTTTCACAGTTAAGCCACACGTCTATTCACAGATAATTCTAGTATTTATTTTTGGAAGCAATAAACGTTTACATATGTAGTATTACTATTTCTTATTATACCGGAAAATGGAGACGATTCAATTTGAAGGCAAAATTGATAAGACATCGCTAAGTGGTACGGAACGAAACCGATACTATCGCCAAATCGAATATTTAAATATCTTATTATATATATATATATATATATATATATAAATATATTTCCACAATCAGACAACGCCGCAGCCTACAATCTATGAAAGAAACACACCGGAAGTCGTACACTCGAGTTTCGCCCTCCTTTGGGCTCATCAGTAGAACACATCCGAACTCAAGATTCGAAACCCGAGTCACTTGCATGTTAGGCGAATACTCTGCCACTGGCAGCACATACAAGAATGTCTATTAACTTACACAGATTAAGCAAACCACGGCGAAGATCGACTGTGGAATATACCTATCCTTCTCAACAAGGGTTGTAGTCATCCAACCACTTAGAACCCAGGCCGAATTTCTCACAAGTAGAATTTTTTTATATACTCGCCAGGACGATGTCACCCAACAAGCTAACTCAGCGAGCAAATAAATATTAGATTTTTTAATGTGAGATGATATGTATAATTATTTCCACAATCAGACAACGCCGCAGCCTACAACCTATGAAAGGAACAAACTGGAAGTGCTAGACTCGAGTTTCGCCCTCCGTTGGGCTCATCAGTAGAACACATCCGATCTCAGGATTCGAAACATATATATATATATATAATATATAATTATTTGTATAATATGTATGTAATATAATTATTTTTATCATATATATATAATATAATTATTTGTATAATATATATATATAAATATATATATATATATATATATATATATATATATATATATATATATATATATATATATATATATATATATATATTTATGTTTATAATATAATCATTTTATAATCTACGAGTTTCTTGTTTTGTAATTTTTTTAATTACTGTCTCGACTCCGAGAGGTCTTTTATCGGCCATCTAAAGCGTTTTCGATCTTTGCGATCGTTTTCAAGAGTTGATTTTTCTTCATTATTTTGCAGTTGTCGTTTTTGTGTTTTTTTCTTTTTTTCTAGGCGGGAGAAGAATTATCAGTAGATACTCGTAAACTTACTCGCCGAGACGAGACAGCAATGAAAATTATCACGGAAAGAGACAATTCCGTAATCTTTAATCAATAACAACTTGCTGCTTAAATATCCCTACCTACCTAGTACGATATTCAACACACACACACACACACACACACACACAAACATATATATATATATATATATATATATATATATATATATATATATATATATATATATATATATATATATATATATATACAGGGTGGGCCAAAATAAGGGTCCTATCTTTAAATTTGAATAACTTGAATTTGAATAACTTCCACAAAATAAAAGTTAAACTCACCAAACTTTATGTGTGTGTAGACTGACCCTTCCGAGATTTTTTGAAATAAACAAAACAAATTTTAGCCGAAAAACACTTCTTAAAACTTACAAAAACTAAAGTATTGTTTTTTACACTGTTTTGAGTTTTTTAAGCAAAAATAATGTTTTCTAAATGAGGGTACGTTCCTTAGGGCTAATACGGCTCATGCTTGCTTCGGAAGGGGTCCTTTACTTATTCTAAAAAAAAAAAAAAAAATCAATAAATAAAAAAGTTATGAATTTTAAAAAATAGGACCCTTATTTTTGCCCACCCTGTATATATATATATATATATATGAAATTGTTACTTCCCTGCACTGATGAGAGCAATAAACTTGAAACGCTAGCGTCTGTAGGTATAAATAATTTAATATTTATTTATAAATATTATACTAAGCCCCTTTAGGAAATTAAAGTTGAGCACTCTCGGGGAAGTTAAAAATAGACTGTCAAAAAGCTCTGATGCAAAGTTCCGAATACGTTCGTCGAACACTCTCGACTAGTCTTCTATCTGTGCCCGCTTCTAGGTACATATAGATCTTAATTTCCCTAAATTACGTGACAGTTTCCGTGGGCCGAATGGATATGGCTGACTCTGTGTACCGGGTTCACGCCTCCCGACCGTCTGAAATTGTTATTTCCCTGCACTGATGAGAGCAATAAGCTTGAAACGCTAGCGTCTGTAGGTATAAATAATTTAATATTTATTTATAAATATTATATATATATATATATATATATATATTGATAGATAGAGAGAGAGAGGTCTCGACAATGAAGAACAAAAAGAAGAAAAAAGAAAAATTGCCTGTAAACTATTGAAAACGGCTTGTTAAGCCGAAATATTTTGATTTAAATAATTGCTTTCATTTATTTCAAAAAGATATCTCCCGCATCGTGATTTGGTTTTTAACTGATTTCTCATCTATCTATCTATCTATCTATCTATCTATCTATCTATCTATCTATCTATCTATCTATCTCTCTATCTATATATATATATACATATATATATATACATATATATATATATATATATACATACATATATATATATATATATATATATATATATATATATATATATATACATGTATATATATATATATATATATATATATATATATATATATATATATATATATATATATATATATATATACATGTATATATATATATAATAGGTGTTGTTATCTACTATGCATAATTATTTCCATCGGCCCAAATAAAAATAGCGGCCAAGATGAGAATAGTATTTTGAAGAATACAAATAAAACTATTTCTTTTTCAATTTGTTTTCCTTTGTATTTTTCTCCAAGATTTGTTCGACAAGCTTTTTGTATTCAGGCCTATACTTTTTTCTTTCTTTCTTTGTTGTTTTCCCATGAATTATAGTTAACCGTTTGTGTTGCTGTTTGTGAAGCTTCCCGTCTATTTCGACTCGGACATCGATTTAATATCGTTTTCTGCTACACCCTCTCCCTCGGTTTTGTATTCCCCTTTTGCGCCTTCGTTATGATTTGTTTTCTGTTCAAGTAAAAGACGTGGTTCCAACACCATAGAAGAAAACATAGTTTTTATAATGATTGTTTTTACGATTTAATCTATAGATCCGGAGTCTCAAACACACGAGACCATTTGCCGTGGAAACAATTTTGGTAAAATTAATGAGTTTAAAAAATTAGTCATGTGATTATAGCTCCATTCCACCCAAGATCTAATGGCCTAGCAGAACACTTCGTAGATATGTTTAAGTGAGGACTAAGAACACCAAGTGGAGGAGATGGCACGGTGGCTAAGGGGTTAACGACCTTGTGTCTGATCTTCTGGAGAGGAAGTAAATAAAATACCTTTACAATATAAATACTGAACTCGTCTTACCTATCAAGTGGAAACGTGCAGTCTATCAATTTTAAGGTCAACAAGGCTTGTTCAAGTTCCTTTCAAGAGAGATAAATAAAAGCCAATCTCTTAACTACTACTGTCAACCATTTCATTTGTGAATGTAATATTATGTAATTTTCATTATATCATAGGTCACTGCGGATTTTGTCCTTACCTTTCGTTGGTAATAACTCCGGTGACTTGATTTTTCTCCGCTGTATCACTCATTCGTTACGTTATAGCCTTTTTTAAAGACATAGTTCACCCCAGACAAGGCAGGCCGCCACTGTAGACGTAAGGGGCTACTGAGAAGAAAGAAAAGGGAGAAGGTTGGGGGGTCAACCTAAATTGGGATCTGCGCAGCGAGACGCCCGCCCACATTAGTTGTGAATTTCTGCATGTCAGTACCGTCGGGGAAACAGGGGGCAGGGAGGGAGTTCCAGAGGCCTGCAGCACGAGGAAAGAAGCTATTTGAGTAGAAAGCTCTCCGGCATCTGGGAACCTCCACAGTGAATGGATGGGATTTAGTCGATTGTCGAGTTGGTCTAGTGAACTTACGTCGAAGGGGCACCAGAGTAGCCAATTCATCGGAGCACAATCCATTGAAGTATTTGTAAAACAAGCACAAGGATGCTACATTGCGTTGTGTTCTCGTGTTTGAAATCCCTGCTATAGACACTTACACATAGGCAATTTGGTTTTCCATTGTCGATATACTAACAACAGTTAATTGTATACAATTAATTGAACACAAGCTGCGGACAGAAAAAAAACATACATCGATAAATACCACATCCTGTTTACTTGGCGGATGTAACAATACGCACAAAACACTACTTTTCATTCTTGTGATATATGCATAGGCACATACACTCTCATATACAGTGCCTGTTAACAGTGTTTGAGCACATACTATTTTTGATGCTTGTCCCTATGGTTTGAGGTGTAAAAACATCCGCATTGTACAAGAAGAACCAAATATTTGGCAATAAGAAAAATAAACAACCCATATCTTTAAGAGCTATGTCCTATTTATCCTACCGATTTTATATCTACCCATTCTATAATGCTGTTTAGTAATCTATCTTTGTTTTCTATCTATCTATATATCTATCTATCTATCTATCTATCTATCTATCTATCTATCTATCTATCTATCTATCTATTCTTATTTCTCTCTCTCTCTGAATCTATTTATCTTATCTTTTCTTAATTCTGTTTTTTCTTTTTCCCTCTTTTATTCACCCCGAACAAGGCATATTGCCTTTAAAGCGTAAGGGGCTACTGTGATAGGAGGCAGATTTTGGGGATACCCTTCGTGGGTAGCTGGGGTCAAGATCATTGTTTACATTACATTTAAATGTTTGCATGTTTGTACGGTCGGGGAAACAGGGAACAGGGAGAGAATTCCAAAGGTAAGCGGTCCGAGGAAAAAAAGCTATAGGAGTAAATAATCTTCCGCCGTCTAGCGACCTTAACAGTGAAGTGGTGGGATTTTGCTACTAGTCCGGTGGTCGAGAGTATTTACGTTGAGGTGGTACAAGTGTAGTGAGTTCGTCGGAGCACATTCCGTGGAAGTACTTGTAAAACAAGCACAAGGATGCAACTCTGCGGCGATGCGACAGGGACTGGAGCTTGGCAGACAGTGCGGACCCTATTAGTAAAGAATTTGTTTGTACCCTGTCCAAGACGGAGAGACTAGTGTGTGGTGCACTAGCTCAGACGTGGAAACAGTACTTCATAGAGCTAGTCTTATTTTGATATATCTATCTATCTATCTATCTATCTATCTATCTATCTATCTATCTATCTATCTATCTATCTATCTATCTTTGTAACTGTAATGACACCTATTCATTCATCTCTTTTGTTACTATCTATATATCGTCGGTGTTTATATATACACCAATCTATCCCTTTATCTATATATTCATCAATACTAGTGAGACCCCGTAGAAATTCCACGCTTGCTGTCTTCATCTATCTGCATAATTTACTGCTAATGATATTTCGAGCGAAATTATACATGTGTGTAAGGTTTAATAATATTAAGCGAAAAGTCTCTCTTCCTTGTTAGTTAAATATTTAAAAAATAAATCAAACGAAAATGTCTATTATTTATGTAGTTAAATTTGTAAAAATGTATATCTTTTAAAACAATAAATATTCCCGTTTCTTTTTATCGTGAATGAAAACTTATCAGCTAAACATTTTTTTTTAAATAAATAAAGCGAAATTTTAATTAAATTTATTTACGATTTAAATCGTTTCAAAATAAATATTCGTTTCCCTCTTATCGTAAAATAATTGTGAACTAAATATTCTTTAAAAGAAATAAACCTTCAGTAATCGAGCAATCCCATATCTAAAGAAAACGTGACAGTTTCCGTTAGCTGAGTGGATATGGCGACTGCTTAATAATTTAATATATATATATATATATATATATATATATATATATATATATATGCTTAGTCTAACTATCTGCCTACCATTTTACAGTACGTTTTATTCTAACTGATTTGAATGTGTACAAATATGCCCATACTGCTATTTCTGTTTTCTTTGCTTAATTTCCTCACTCTCTAACTCAGAAAACTTGTTGTGACTGAAACAGAATCGACAATGATTTACCCGCTAAAGCAGGCCAAGACAGAGAAAGACGGGACAACAATCTCGTGAAATATCTCTGAGGCAATTGTGCCATTGTCAGTTCGAATTTGTTATCGCTCCATTGATAAAGTTATACAATGTTTCCGCCAACACTTGTGCTCTTCGTATGTTTATTACTTCCGTTTCGCGTTCTTCTCTTCCCGTTTCACGTCTAAGTTCTCTCGTTTTTTTTTTACTGTGCCAATACAAACAGTCGATTGATTTTCGAGCCTTATGGCTTTTCAAGTAGCTTATTCCATTGCTTTTCCTTCCTCCTGTTTTTGACATGGTTTTTCTCTTCCACCATTACAAATAGACAGAACAGGAAGAAACAATGTAATAAAGATCGCCGATACGTTGTATGTTACTTTGTTGGTGATAGTGAACATTCGCGCCAGGATGTCTACCAACGAAGAATCGTATAAACAAGCACACACAAAACACAGGCACACACGCATATAGATATAAAGATATACATAGATATCTATCTATCTGTGTACCGTACAGATATGTAAGATATTTATTTGTGTATCATATATATATATATATATATATATATATATATTAAAGTGAAATATTTTGAAAATCAACAATCGTGCAAATTTTAAATGAAAAATTCATTTATTTAATTTTATTTTTCGCGAATTTTCGTTGTAATACAACCTTGTCAGGCGAATCAAGGTTGTATTACAACGAAAATTCGCGAAAAAAAAACAGGGCTATATATATATATATATATATATATATATATATATATATATATATGTATATGTTTGTATAATTTTGCTTATTCGAACTACATTTCTCATCTTGAGTGTTATCATCACAACGTTTCGGCCGCTGTAACCTCCGGCCTACTTCAGGTGTATCTCTTCGAACTTGGGAATATTTTTGTCGAACACGGGAATCTGGACGGAATTTCGGACGGAACCCTTTATTTAATCCACGGGGGTAGCATGCTCTTGTTCCATCAGCCATGACTGGGAGCGGCTCAACTCTCCGAAAGCATCTTGTGAGAGTCAAACTTTCTACGGAAAAATGTATTACTAAGAACTGCGTGTATGCGATCTCATGTAAGTGTGGGAAAATATACAAATGGTGAGACATGTTGCCCACTAAAAATAAGGCTTGAAGAACACCAGAAAGCCGTAATACGTGTAGATATCGAAAAATTGGGTATGGCTGACCACATATAGACGGAAAAGGGAAACCATTTACCCTTACGGGACGAAGTAAAAATTATAGATAGAGAAGAACGGTGGAGAGTAAGACGACTCAAAGAAGCAGCGCATATGTTAGACGACAATGACTTACTAAGCAGACCTAGTATAGAATTTAATACAATATGGGAACCACTAATTATAAATAATAGATAAGGTTATATATATATATATATATATATATATATATATATATATATATATATATATATATATATATATATATATATACACTAGAACTGACCCGTGGCACAGTAGATATAGTACTAATTTAAATTCAGTTCAATCCTCGGTGCGGGCGATACGAATAATTTCGAATTATTGAAGACTTCTCCCAGTTATGGCTGACGGAACAAGAGCATGCTAACCCCGTGGATTATAAAAAGGGTTTCGTTCGAAAGTCTACTTATCACCCCCTGCCCCCACTTTTTGGGTTATATTTATTTCTACGTATTTATATTACTATTTGCGTTATTTTATTTTTATATTAATTTTAGTTTTATTTAAAAATATTTCAAAATTAAAAATATATTTTTGATTTATTATATATATATATATATTCATATATATATATATATATATATTCATATATATATATATATATATATATATATTTATATATATATATATATATTGTCGTTCTGATAAATTAATTTGAGCGAAGAAAAGGTCGAATGATTTGATGTCGACACGCATTTATTGATTGAGTGATGGCATGTTTGAAAGAGACAGTGTATTCTATTTGTGTTTGTCGAAAAAAGATAGATCGATAGTAAGTGAAAGCGAGAAATAAGAGAAAAGGGCAGATTAGTCGAATGGGATGAAAGATCGAATTAAAAAGAAGAAAACAGAAATAAAACAAACACTGAAAACGCGAAAAGCTTCGCAGTTGCCGACGCCATAATCCACTGTTGGCGTTTTGTCGTCGACACGGCAGAGAGGCGCCATGGCGTCTGACGCGGCCATTCTTTTTGAGTTGAGGGCGGGAAGGGCGCAGTGAAAGGAACGCAGTTAATTCCGATTCCTGTGTGCCGCCACCATCACGGCATCGTCTCAAGACGGATCGATGAGCAGCACGTATAGCAGGACATGATAAGGGGGGGTTACGTTTTGTGGTTGGGTTGTGGTGTTTCGACTGCGATTGTGCACGGAGATACAAGAGGAAAGGCACATATACAGAGAATGGGAGACGGAGAGAAAGAGAGGAGAAACATTGGTAAGAAAAGAAAGAGATCATGAGTATGTTAGCTGAAAAGAGAGTGGAATATATACTAATAAAACATTGTCTGTCTGTCCGTTTATATTTATCAACTGCCTCACACAAGTACCATGCAACGCAGATCGTTTAAATGTCGAGTACCCGGCATCTTCGAAAGACTAGGAATATTAAATCCTTTTGTCTTTTCCAACATTTTTTCTCAAATAAAAGGATCCAGAACAGGCGAGGAAGATAATATATATATATATATATATATATATATATATATATATATATATATATATATATATATATATATATATATATATATATATATATATATATAGGGTAAAGTACACGATAATTCATGAAAATGAAATGTCGTGATGGACAAAATGTGTGAAAACATGACAAACGGAAAACAAGTTAAAGTGCAGGAGAAAAACAAAAACAAGAGATTTTTTGACCGGTTTCGTTCGTGGCGAACGTCTTCAGAAAATGAAGATATGGAAATAATTTTATTTTGAAGGCACACACATGGGATGAGGGAAGGATGATCTGATTGGACCATATGAGAAGACATTAAGTGATGTTGGGATATGATAAGTAGGTTACACATTCTTCTATGTTTCTTATTCTTCTGTTTATATTTTTTGTTTATTTACTCTCTTTTACTATCACACCTAATGAGCACGTGTGGAGAAGGCGGTGGGGGAGGGGGAAGCCGGCAGAAAAGCTGGCTAAAGTGAACAAAAGGGGTGGGAATGAAATTGATACACTGGATGTTAGAACCTCAAAGATTAATAAGAAAGAAGCAGGGATAGGTGTGCTAATTTGTCACACCTTTGGTTTTTAAAGAGCAATCATAAAAATGAAATGCCGTGGTAGACAAAATGTGTGAAAAATGAAACAAACGGGAAAAACAGGTTAAAGAGTAGAACAAAAATAGGGAATGATAATCTTAGACGGTCGCAAGGCTCGAACCTCTGCTACATAATTAACCTTTATATGTTAAATCTAATAATGATGGTACCGTTTTCTCGTTTAGTCTGTAATTGAACCTCATTTTATGAGACTTTTACTAATTTTTAAAACATTCTATGTTTTAATACATAAAGACTTGCTAACAATTTAAAGCCATTACTAACATTATATTCGACAATTTAAATGCTTCAAATGTTTTTGCAAATCTAGAATTAATAGAAGAAATTCCTATTCAATGTTACAATCTGTTTTTGTTTTTATCAAACTGAGTTATAAAAATGCGTTATAGATTTTGGCTTTAAGAAAAAGTTACCCCCCTTGTTCTTGGCTCTTCTGTCACTACTGTAAGAAATCCGTTACACTCGTATACTATTAATGTTATTGATTAAAAGAGAAAATTATTAAAAAAATGTGTTAAGATGATGTTGTTCATGAAATATTTTGATATAAATAGCTTTAAATCTTGCAATCTTTTAATTAAATCGATAGTTTAAAGCTGTAGAGACGAGCGGACATCGAAAAATGAAAGTTAAAAAATATTACTTATTTGTTAGCACTTCACATTGCATTGGCATAAAAATATACATTTAGTTTAACAGTTTGTTAAACAGCAATAGAAGAAAAGTGTATCAGTATAAAATGAAATATTCATTCAATAATTTATTTTTTTAAATCCAAATTTTCGGTCTTATAAAACCCTATTCATGGTAATACAGACAATATTTTTCTTTTTTTCTTTTTCTTCTTTATTTTCATGGTCGAAGTCTTACGGCGTAGCCGAAGATCGACGATCTTCAGGTGTTATCAAAGAGACTGCTTTTTTTAATGTCCGATGTGTAGTGAAGCGTGATGTAACGCGTGTGTAGAATAATGAGATAAGTATTATTACAGTTTGTCGACGATCTTCCAGTAATAATAATAATAATAATAATAATAATAATAATAATAGTAATTCAAGGAAGATGGGAAGACCGAGGAGGGACAGCACTAACCAGACCTCCACTGAAAGAGTGCGGAGAGTGCTTGGACCTTGGGAGGCTTATTGTTACCCAAATCTCAGAGGAGACCAATGGTAAGCGGCTGTTACGATACCGCAAGATCATTTGCGGTGGTGATCGAAAAGATGTGGAGAGTACTGGAAATATAGGGAGACTTGCTGTCACTCAGACTCCAGGAAACACTCCATTTTTTGTCAGTGAGCAATCACTAGCGATGAAATAATAATAATAATATCAGTACTAGTAATATTACTACTACTACTACTACTACTATTACTACTACTACTACTAATAATAATAATAAAAAATCCATTTTAAACTTACATTGGTTGTTGAAAGGAAATATTTGTTTCCTCTCGTGAAATATAATCTGAGCAGTTGTATCCCCCCCCCAATAAATCTAATTAAAATTTTATGTTCTCAATAACATGCCTCAAGGTTCAAAGAAGAAGCCTAAGCAGAATCAAATATCGAGTTTTCATATGAAATGCTAAATTAACATTATTATATATTTTTTGAAAGTCAAAGAAGACATCAGTGTGACATATTCAGGTCGTCGCAGCCCGTATAGCAACTCTGAAACTCGTTGACCATGTTTCATGTTATCATGTAGGTGTCTATGCAAATGGTTGAAGTTCGGTAGGTTGTCATTTATTTTCTGACCTACGTACAGCGTCAGTTATTTCTAAATTGTGACCCATCTGGTATTGGCCAGGCTTAACGTCGTTTAACTTCGGTGATCTTACGAGAACCGGAGTGTGAACGTAATTATGTCGTATTTGAAAACGATATCAATGTATATTGAATTAATAAAACTCGCTAACAAAATGTTAAGTTATTATTTTGTGAAATTGCGTTTGTGTTTGCGTTCACTATTCAAGCCGCGATCGTCTTCTCGTTGTCCGAATTCGATGCTAGATTCTGCCATTGACCGTAGTGCCAGTCATGTGGTTTCGGTCACTGATTTTACAAAAGTATTTTTCTTCCAAATAAAATCACAACTCAAATTTAAAACAAGTAAAGAAGTTTTATTTTGAAAGGTTTAAAATGACACTTGGGTTTTCTACCAAACTTTCAACCAGAACGACAGTCACTTTTAACCAAACACAAAACAACATTAAGGTTTCGCTTAAAATCCTGTCTGTACACGGAGATCGACCGAAATAAAAACATCTGCCAAGGAGCAAGCTTTACAGCCGGCTAGTCAGCGGGCCCAAACGCTAAACCCCCTTTTCAGTATTTTGCTCAGAATATATAGATTAAGAAACATCAAATTGTAGCCCTGACTGAACCACACATAAAACATTCGAGAACTATCGGCTGTTTAAAAACTGACTGATCGGTTGACGTAGTTATAACTTCTGTAAAATCTCGAGAGCCTTCTGAGCGTGTTCCATAACTTTTAAAAAGCGATTACTTTTCCAAGTAGAGAAACCAAATTGTAGGTAGTCAAACCCCGAGCCAGATATATTTCTCATCGCAGATTTGTCGTTTGTAACACGCATGAATTGCATCATTATTGAACATAACATGCACCGCAATATATATTAACAATTGGTACATTTTAAACAATATTTCGGGCTAACAGCCCTGTATAAAGTGTCTATTCGGACTGTTGCTACAAAGCATAAAACGAAAAAAAAAAAAAGATCTTTCAAAACACGGAATTGTTGTTATTTGCCAGACCAGATAATTCAAATATGGAGAAATGAAGAAGAAAATCTACATAAACAGCAAAAACGACCCTGTCCGCAATCACTTGAAATACGACGGGTCACCTTGTAAAAGAAAGTAAGGAGAGAAGAAAGAGAAACTATGAAAATAAAGAAATGACACGGAGAAGATGGATAAGAAACAAAAATCGAAAAATAAATAAAAGGTGACAGAGTATAAGAAAAGAAAAAAGAAAAGTAAGTTAAATAAAGACAGAATTGAAAGAAGAAAGAAATGGAGTAAAAAGAAAGGTGATTGAAATGCTATTAACGAAATGAAAGCGGTCGGATGGAAGAAAGACAGAGATGGAGCGAAATTAGAGACAGGGACGGGATGAAGAAAGAAAGAAAATGACGAAAAGAAAAAGAGGAAAAAGAAAGGAAGAAATACAGGAATGGAAGAAGAAAAAAAGAAAGAAAGAAAGTAAGAATGAATACAAAGGAAGGAAACTGACAGAAGTGACAAAGGAAAAAGAGAAACAGGAAGGAAAATACAAATATTAAAAAGAGAAAAGAAAAAAGAAGAGAAGATGAAAAAGACAAAGTCTTTAACAAGGAGGCAAGAAAAAAGGGGTCAAATAAATAAGAAAGCAAAGAGAGAGATAGAAGGAAGAGAGAAAAAAAAGATGGATGAAAGTGGGAAATAAAAGTCTATTCTTAACATATGACATAAAAGAGAAGAAATAAATACAGACGAAAAGGGAGGGGGGAAGGCAGAAGAAATAAAATCAAAAAAAAAAAGAAAGAAGAGAGAAGAGAGAAGAGAGAAGAAAGAAGGTTAACGTTTTAACAAAAGAGTACGAAAAAGAAGGAAGAAAGAAGGAGAGAAAGAAAGAAAGAAGAAAATGGGAGCAAATAAAAAGAAAAGAAAAAGATAGATAGATAAATAGATAGAGAGAAAGAGAGAAAGAATGAGAAAATGAAGAGAAAAAAAACGAGAAAAGTTAGAGAAAGAATAGAACGGAAAAGAAAGAAAACAAAGTTGAAAAAAGTCGGGATTGAAGGAATAAGAACAAATTAAAACGAAGTTTGAGAGAGGGGGGGAGAGATGGGGAGGGAGAATGCAGTAGGAAGAAAGAGGGAAAAAGGGGGAACAAAAAATCCATTTTTAAACTATGGTATGAACAAGATGAAATAGATAAGAAAGAATGAAAAGAAAAAAGAAAATAAAGAAGAAAAATTCATTCTTAACGTGAAAGAAATAGACAAGAAAGAGGAGAGCAAAAAAGAAGGTGAAGGAAAGAGAATAAAAAAGAAAAAAAGAAAATTAAATGAATTCAAGAAAGAAGAAAAAAAGTCAATTCTTAACAGATGGCATGAAAATCGCACGCCTTTCACTGAGATCAGGTTTCGATCCTTGGTGGAGTTAGCGACACGCCACCGACCCTTTTTTTGTATTTTATTTTTCTTGCCATTTATATATTCAACACGACCTTTCTGTCCTGTCGGCATATTATATTTGACACGTCTACACCATTTCTTATCGTTAGTTCACTGTTTTTCTTCTCCCCCTCCAATTCCCAAACGGCTCTTTTCCCCCGCTTTTTTTCTTTCAGTTAGATCCATTCTTTCTAAATACGGTCACTCTTCGCAATTACCTCCTCCTCAAAAACAGAAATACTATCAACACCATATTAGTTTCAGTTTTGCGTCCTTTTTATTTACCAAAAATTGTGTTTTGCTGGCACGTCATCAATATTCCTGTTCTTTCTTCTTTCCCTGCTCCTTTCTTCTTCTTCTTCTTCTTCTTCTTCTTCTTCTTCTTCTTCTTCTTCTTCTTCTTCTGTGGGATTCTTTTAAATATTCTTTTCCCCCTATTGTTTTAGTTTCTCTTTTTCCCACTCTTCTTCAACTTCTTCACACAGTTCTTCTTCTTTTTCTTCTTCTTCGTCTTCTTCTTCTTCTTCTTCTTTTTCTTCTTCTTCGTCTTCTTCTTCTTCTTCTTCTTCTTCTTCTTCTTCTTTTTCTTTTTTCTCTTCTTCTTCTTCTTCTTCTTTCTCTTCGCTACCTTCTTCTTCTTCTTCTTCTTCTTTCTCTTCGCCACCTTCTTCTTCTTCTTCTTCTTCTTCTTCTTCTTCTTCTTCGCCACCTTCTTTTTCTTGTCTTTCTACTACTTCGTATCCTCCTTTTCCTCCTTCATCTCATTTTTTTTACTCCTCCTCTTCCTCGAACTCAAAATTCTTATGCTCACTCTCCTCATTTTCATTCTTCTTCTTATTATTTTCATGATTAATCTTCTTTAGGGTTTCTTTTTATCATTCTCTTTCCCCTATCGTTTTTACGTCTTCTTTTCTCATTCATTTTACCTTTTTCATTCTTCTTCTTCTATTTTTCCTTCAATGTATCTTCTTCATTCGTTTACTTAATTCTACTGTTTTCGTTATTTTTCTTTCCTTCGTTTTTTTCCTTTTCTGTGTTCTTGATTATTTTCTTCTTTTTTCTCCTTAGTAAACTTTCCTCTTTTTCAGTCTTTTACTTCTTTTTAGTCATCGTCTTCATTATAATTCCTTACATTTCTCTTCATTCTACTTTTAGATCGTTTTTATTCTTCCTTCTTTCATTCTCCCTTTTTTAATTCTCTCTTTTCTGATTTTTTAATTTTTCTTTCCTCCGTTTTATATTCTTCCTTCTTTCATTCTTTCCTGTTTTCATTCTTCCTTCTTTTCATTCTTTCTTGTTTTCATTCTTCCTTCTTTTCATTCTTTCTTGTTTTCATTCTTCTTTCTTTTCATTCTTCATTCTTTGATTCTTACTCCTTTCATTCTTCCTTTATTTATTCTCCCTTTTTTCCCTTCTTCCTTCTTTCATTCTTCCTTTATTTATTATTCCTTCTTTCATTCTTCCTTTATTCATTTTTTCTTTTCATTCTTCCTTCTTTCATTCTTCCTTATTTGATTTTTTATTCTTTTTTCTTTCCTCCTTTCATTTTTATCTTTCTTTATTCTTTTTCTTTTTCTTTTTTATTCTACCCTTTTCTTTCTTTTTTTAATTCTTGCTTTTTATTCTTCGTTTTTTATTCTTCGTTTTTTATTCTTCAGTTTTTATTCTTATTCTGTCATTCTTCCTTTACTTATTCTTACATTTTTCTTCACTCTTCCTTCTTTTATTCTTTCGTTTGAATTCTTACTTTTTCTTTCTTCCTTCTTTCATTCTTCTTTCTTTCAGTCTTCCTATCATTCATTTTTTCATTCGTGCTTCTTTCTATTCTTTCTTATTTCATGCTACTTATTTATTATTTCTTCTGTATTCGATTATTCCTTATTTATTCTTTCTTGACAATCTTACAATATTTATTTCTTTAATACTTACTTCTTTCATTATTATTTTTTTTATTCTTCCGTCTTTTATATTTCCTTTTTAAATTTCTTCTTTTTTCTTCTTTTTTCTTCTTCCGTATTTAATTATTCGTTTTTTTTCATTCTTCCTTTTTATCCTTCTTTTTTTATTCTTCCTTTTTTATAATTCTTTCTTTAATTCTTCCTTCTTTCATTCTTTATTTTCTATTTTTCCTTCTTTAATTTTTTATATTTTCCTTCTTTCATTATTTCCTCTTTCCTTCATTCTTTTTCATTTATTTCTTTTAATCCTTTCTTGCATCGTTCCACTTTTAATTTTTCCTCTTCTATTTTCATTCTTCCATAATAATCATTCTTTTTCATTCTTTTTCTCATTCTTTCTGTTTTTCATTCTTACTGCTTTTATTTTTATTTTCTTCCTTCATCTTTCTTTGATTCTTTTTTTTAAATTTTTTCATTTTTTCATTTTTTCTTTTTTCATTCTTCATTCAATGCTTCTTTTATATTTTTCCTCTTTCATTATTCTGTATTGAATGCTTCCTTATTTCCTTTTTCGTTTGCAATTCTTCAATTCTTGTTTCTTTAATTCTTTCATTCTTCTTATTTTCATTCTTCCTTTTTTAATTCCTTCTTTTTTATTTTTTTTCATTCTTCCGTCTTTCATTCTAACTTTTTCCTTCTCTATGTTTTTCCTTTTTATTCTTCATTTTTTCATAGTTCTTTTTTATTCTTCATTCTTTCATTTTTCTGTTGCTATTCTTCTTTCTTTTATTCTGTCTTTCTGTTTCTCCTTTTTTATTCGTTTTTTTTGCTATTCTTCTTTCTTTAATTTTTCCTTTCTCATTCTTCCTTCTTTTTATCTTCATTTATCATTTTTCCTTCTTTAATTTTTTCCCTTATTCCTTTTTCTTTTTTCCTTCTTTCCCTTTTCCATTAATTCTTTTTTATCCTTTTTCTTTTAATCTCTTCTTTCATTTTTTCTTTTTTAAATTTTTTAATTATTAATTTTATCATTCTTTCTTTTTTATTCTTCCCTTCTTCACTTCCCCTTTTTAATTCACATTTTTTTATTCTTACTTTTTTCATTCTCCCTTTTTTATTCCTCATTTTTTATTTTATTTTCCTTCCTTTATTTCTTTTATTTGTATTCATCATATTTTCTTTTTTTCATTCTTCTCTTTTTTCTTCTTCCTTCTTATATTCTTCCTTTTTTCTATTTCATTCTTCCTTCTTTCGGTTTTCGTTTTTCATTCTTCTTTTTCTTCAAACAATCTTAACATTCCCACTGAATTATCATATCAAATGTATCTTCATTAAACACACTCGCATTTTAAACTCTCGGTTCCATTGCCTTAACAACCAAAAAACTCGCCATTTTATGCATACTACACGGCCATTTGTTTTCCTCCGCAATCCCATTTGCAGCCTGTACATTAAATGTCACACCCACAAATTAGAAGCGACTTCCCACGATTCTTTAATAAGAAACGTAAATACTCATTCATGCAGGGTGAGATTTCATAATTATAATTATCAAAAATTACCCCGTTACTTTTTATATATAGTTTCAATTGGTCTACCATTAAGCATTTTGTGATTTTAAATGGCCAATCAAAATTAAATGTTTTATTAAGAAACGTATATCAGCCTGTGTCCACTAACAACTTTAAGGTTATTAGAGCTAGGACGTGGATTTTTATGAACATGGCCCCTACGTATTCTAATAGTTCCAATGAGGTCATATCAATTTTTTCTTACAAAAAGGTCCTTCAGGGAAGAAGGCATAGGATCCCCATTGAAATTTATCTACCTACATTCAGACTATTATAGCAAGGAATGATAAATTTGGCAGGGATGACCTCTTTCTTGCTCTGATAGTCCCAATAAGATCATATTTAGTTTTTCTAACAAAGAGGTCCCCAGAGTGACATGCAACTAGAGGTTCCCAGGGCGGCATGCAACCCCCACTGAAATTTATCTACACTTCTTTTGGACTATTATATGTAGGAATGTTAAATTTAGTAGGGATTACCTCCAATCAATTCTGATAGTCCCAATAAGGTTATATTTATCTTTTTTGACAAATATATCCCAGGGTGGAGCAGAGAATCTCCACTGCAAGTTATCTACCTTTGTATTTTAGTAAAGTTAGTTACGCAGAATTATAAAATCGATACATTCGCTATCTATATTATGGAATTGGATATGCTGAGTTCAAATCCTATCAGATATGGTGTTTAAATCCATATTTCCTCCTCCAGTTTGGTTAAAATAGTAGGGTAGACTTACACTAAATACAGTTGACAGAAGTATGGGCTCTCTGTTATATTTTCACTTATACATACTTTATACACCCATGTCGTCGTCAACCCAGGTTCTTGATCGGAAGCTGGTGTTAATACATAAGAAAAGTTTATTTAAAAATAGAGACAGTCACATAAAACATGCGCGCAAGAATGACAGGCAGATAGATAGATAAACAGACAGGTAAGTCGCACGTCTCGTTACACATAGCTACATTGCACGCAATCGCCCTGACACTCACTGTAGCTCATCGGGGAACGGTCACTTTTCTCCGCTTGCTTATGTTGTTAGCCAAAAAAGCAAGAAAGAACGCCAACCGGAAGTCATGTGGTTTGATCGACTTCCGCTTTGAGGTCACCTATGACCTTTAAGGTGTCACTCGAACTCTCCCATCCAAACAGGGCCTTTCCTATGTAACAACACAATTTCTTTGCAACTATGATAGTGACTTGTGTTCCACTTATTGCATACAATTAATCGTTGTCAATAATTATTGTACGTCAGCATTACATTGTCGACTGCTTGTTGCGTTTTATGTTATGCCAACTATCGTTGGATCATTTTATGCAGAAACCATACATATCAAATCAAATCCAATGTAGTCGGCAACCAAATAGCACAGTGCAACAAAACATGTAAAGAGACTTGAATTATAATAGAAATCAGCCCGACAGTGGCTTTGTTGCTGTCGGTCTATGGTATGTTCTGCTTAGTCTTAGGAGGTTCATCTTCCCAGGCTTTACCTCCTCTCTAAGAAGGGGTTAGTTTATTGATAATCGCCTTAGGTGCCACTACTGGGTAATGCAGACGAGTCTTCTCAGACATTTGTGTAGACCATAGTTCGCTTAACTTAGTGCTCCCGCTGCTCAAAACCACACATGACGTTGTGTCTAACTTCTCGAAAAGAGATAAATAATATGTAAAAAGACAGGTAAAAGCCATTTATATTTACATGCAGTCAGAATGTCTGTCCAAGGTCGTTTTAAACTTGGATATGGTAGTCATCGTCACAGCTTCCCCTGGCATGGTGTGCCACTGAGGAGAAACACGGGCAAAAAAATATGCCTCGCTTCTATTGGGCCAAAAGCGATGGTGGTACATTTTTGCGGATGTCCATAGAGACCACAACTTGGCGCTGAGGTAAAAAAAAAAACTTATCGAAAGGTAGATTAACATTCTCGTTGATGATATTGTACGCAAGAATCAAGTCTCCTCGTATTCTCCGCTCAAGTTAGAATAGATTTAGTCTTTGGAATCGCTCTTTGTAGGTAGGAGAATCCAGGTGTACGATATTTCTTTGTAGACATATGTGTTGCATACGAATGGTTTGTATATCAATTCGTTTTTAGGCATATATATTGTAAACAACGCTCCTCACCTCCACTTACTAACATCTTTTTATGCTAATATGCTTACCTCCTCATTTCTCTCTATCTTACACGCTCGCGCTACTCCCCCCACTATATCATTTCTTGTTTCCCCTACTTTCTGATTGTTCTGTGGTTAATTTCCTACTATGGCCCACCGCATACACGTTTGCCTCTTCCACCCTTCAAACGTTCTTACTCGGGCTATTGAGATATTTCCCCTGCAATCCATTTATCTATGCATAAATACTTCGTTATTCCTGAAAAATGCCTTTTATCTTCAGCAAGCCTGAATAAATTTCTGAGGTGAAATATCTATCCCTCCACGCATGCATTATCTTGAAATAGATGAAATAACTTTTCTCTTTCTACTACTATCTTCTACTTCTTTTTCTGTGTGATCATTTTAATTATTCTCTTTCCCTTTTTTTTAAAAAGTTCTTTACTCAATTTTCCTCGTCTTCTATACTATCTTCGTCTTGTTTTTCAGTCACTTTCATATTTTTCCTATTCGTCACCCTTTTCTTTTTTTTCTTTCTTTTATTTCTTTCCTTCATTTCTTCTTCTTTTTCTTCTTTTCTTTCTTTTCTTCTTCTTCTTCTTGTTCTTATTTTTCTTCTTCTTCTTTAGGATTTCTTTTTATTATTTTTTTTACTGTTCTTCTGTCACATTATACCTTATTCTTCTTACTTCCTTTCATCTTTCTGCCTTACGGTCCTGCAGATAATCTACCAAGCCCCCGTCGCATTCACGCCCACCTCCTTTTTCCACACACATTTTTACTCGCGCACTTTCCCCACAACCCTATGCATATATACTTCGTTTTTCCTGATAAATGCCTTTTATCTTGAGCAAGCCTGAATAAATTTCCGAGGTGAAATATTTATCCCTCTACGCATGCCTTCCTGTTGTTTTTATTTTGTTTTATATAGATATCTTCGTTTAATCCTTGTTCCATTTTAATTTTGCTTATACAAACAAATAGTCTGTAAACGATAGTTTCTATTTAACCTATATATCGATTCAACACAGGCGAGAACGAATCTTGGAGTAATACGGAGTGACTCGAAGATAACGGTTACCGAGTTTGTCAGGTAAACGTCCAGACAAAACCGTGAGGATTGGTAACGATGATTGAAACTATGAACAATTTGATTACTTAAGAGGACGGCTCAACAATAATTTGTTAATATCGGATTTGAAAACGACCATGTTGTAGTCAGTTGGGTAGCAGACCCGTAGTATCGTATTCAAAAGACGGGTAGTTTTGGGAAATAAATTTTGCTCATTTAAGTTCCGTTTAGTTTTAGGTACCCCAAGGAAGAAAAGAAAATTATTTTTAGTGATCATAGTTAGACGTGTTTTTGTTGTGAATGTTTTACAGGGGGATGGGGATAGATTGGAGCTCAGTCGAGCACCTTCTACGAAAATAACAATAGAGTAGAGAAAGAAATAAGGTTGATATGGCGTAAAACAGACCCAATCAAACCGAACCCAACCAAACTACGTATAGTTAAATTTATTAAAAGAATTTGACCAAATTTCAATCATTTTAAAATATCATCACTGTGTCTACAATTAATCGTATACAATGCATCGTTTTCAATAGGCATTGTGCCTCGGCGTTAAATCAACTTGGAAAAGGTTGATATGCCGTAAAACGACAAACCACACCAAATCTGCATTATAGCAACGGTGGAGTTCTAAATCAGATAGTCAATAGTTTGCAAAATGGTTTCGCTATTATTGTGACAAGCCGTTCCTCTAAAAAAATGTATAACTTAAAAAAACTGTCACATTGGTCTATATTATAGAATAAAGACCAATGTGCATTCAGTTGAAAAATCTCAAGTGGTGACGGAAAGCAAGAAAGCAAATCGCAAGTAAGACAACCACCTCAGACGTGCCTCGCCGCTTGAGAATGAATTCGGACAGAAATCCTTCACTCTATAAAACAGTTGACAGTGAGTGTTTTTTCTTTCAGTAGAACATAATTATTATAATAATAATAATTTATTGATGAAAAATTAAATTAATGATGTAATTGTAGAACATAATTATTATAATAATAATAATTTATTGATGAAAAATTAAATTAATGATGTAATTGTATGATATCAATATGGATATTTTTGTAATATATCTACATCAATAGCGCGTGCGAACACTGACGAAACATAATATTTGACGGGAGGTGTGCACGAGTTTAATAATAAACAAATTAAATTAAATATTAATTAATCGATATTTAAGTAAACTATCGTTTAAATAGTATTTTTAAAAGATAATCCAGAAACGAATCTACAACTAATAAATTTTTATGGCTATTATAATTTTACGTTACTGAATATAATTTTACGTTACTGAATATGAGTTTACGTTACTGAATATGATTTTACGTTACTGAATATCATTTTACGTTACTGAATATCATTTTACGTTACTGAATATGAGTTTACGTTACTGAATATGATTTTACGTTACTGAATATAATTTTACGTTACTAAATATGATTTTACGTTACTGAATATGATTTTACGTTACTGAATATGATTTTACGTTACTGAATATGAGTTTACGTTACTGAATATGATTTTACGTTACTGAATATGATTTTATGTTACTGAATATAATTTTACGTTACTGAATATAATTTTACGTTACTGAATATGATTTTACGTTACTGAATATGATTTTACGTTACTGAATATGATTTTAGTTACTGAATATAAGTTTACGTTACTGAATATGATTTTACGTTACTGAATATGATTTTACGTTACCGAATATGATCTTACGTTACTGAATATGATTTTACGTTACTGAATATAATTTTACGTTACTGAATATGATTTTACGTTACTGAATATGATTTTACGTTACTGAATATAATTTTACGTTACTGAATATGATTTTACGTTACTGAATATAATTTTACGTTACTAAATATGATTTTACGTTACTGAATATGATTTTACGGAACTGAATATCATTTTACGTTACGGAATATAATTTTACGTTACTGAATAGGATTTTACGTTACTGAATATGATTTTACGTTACTAAATATGATTTTACGTTACTAAATATGATTTTACGTAACTGAATATCATTTTACGTTACTGAATATCATTTTACGTTACTGAATATGATTTTACGTTACTAAATATGATTTTACGTTATTGAATATGATTTTACGTCACTGAATATAATTTTACGTTACTGAATATGATTTTACGTTACTGAATATGATTTTACGTTATTAAATATGATTTTACGTTACTGAATATAATTTTACGTAAATTCTCAAAATCAATGCCCTTACAAATCACGACCCCAAACTACTTGTATATTTTCTAAAATAAAGAGAGATTGTAAGAGTTTGTAAACGGTCAAGGAAGAATTTAGAAAAACTATACATAAATACTTCTTTTTTCATTGAAACATGCCATTTATCTTGAACAAACTTGAATACATTTCTGAGGTGAAATATCTATTTCTCCACGCATGCCTTCCTGTTCTTTTTATTTTGTTCCATATAGATATTTGCGTTTAATCCAGATATTTAATAGTTCGCTAAATACTTTCGCCATTATTGCGACTGCCAGTGTATAGGACACTTCTTTAAATAAACAAATAAACTTTAACATGAAAGGATCTCTGTTTAAATAAAATATTGTTTAAAAAGTATTGTTTAACGCTTATAGAGAATCGAAGCTACAATTAATAAATTATTATGATTATTATAATTTTACTGAATCAAGGGAGGAGCGATAGCGCTCTATCCCTTAATAGACTTCAAAAACGACCTATGCTAGAAATCTTTGATTTCTTTGATCAATCATAACTCAAAAACCAATAAACCAAATTATTTAAAACTTTGCACAAAATTTTCATTTTATAGGTTCTATAAGTGTGTATAATTTCAGCATCATTAGTCAAGGCAACCCAGAGATCCAGAAAGGTCAGGAGTGATTTTGTGTGATCCGTGTGTACGTACGTACGTACGTATGTATGTGCCACCCTGTATCTCATCAACTATTTGATGGATTCAGCTGATTTTTGGCAGAGTTAAAGGTTCTAGGGTTTAGTTGGTGGCATTTTAATTTCAGTTTACCATATACCTTAGTTTTCCAGAAAATTCAAAAACACCTTATGCGAAGGCATTGTATTGAGGCATAGTCTTTACAAAAGTAGTGACATTCCATGATAAATGGCAGTATACTGAAATCATATGCCCTTAATAGGGTTAAGATGAAAATTCATATACACTAAATGTACAAAAGCAAGGAAATTCCCAAATTTTTATACTTTTATTGTCATTAAGGGTATGACTACATATCAACCAAACCATTTCATTATTACATCACTACAGTATAAATATCTATGCATGAGTAGATGACGTGTGTGAGGTGCGCTGAAGAAAAATTCCTACAAATAAAATACATAGTCCTGTTGTGCTCGCATACCCCTAATGACAATAAAAGTGTAAACATTGGGGAATTTCCTTGCTTTTGTACATTTAGTGTTTAGTGTATATGAATTTTCATCTTAACCCTATTAAGGGCATATGATTTCAGTATACTGGCATTTATCATGGAATATTATTTTACGTAAGGTCTAAAATTCTCTCCTCTAACAACCTCCCCTCCCTCCCCCCAAATTATTTGTTTGTTTTTAAAATAAAGAGAGGTATTAAGAGTTTTCAAAGGGTTAAGGAAGAGTTTAGGAAACCTATTTGATTGGATAACAACCTTGGACAAAAGAGAAAATAATCCAATGATTTGATCACGTGATTTTGAAAAGCAGTACTTAATGCGAGAAAATCGAAGGGTGAGTCATGTCGATCGTTTGGCGAATGGCGAGAGAGAATCTTTTAGATAATATATTCGTATTAACAAAAACACGGAGATCTTACCTCTTTTTTCGTCGCAACGTTGTTATTAGAACCAAATTGGTGTACTTTTGTGGGATTTAAGAAGAGAGAAAAGAAAAATAATATATATATATATATATATATATATATATATATATATAGAGAGAGAGAGAGAGAGAGAGAGAGAGAAAGAGAGAGAGAGAGAGAGAGAGAAAACAAGTAAAAGAAAAACAGAAACACAGGATGACGTCAAAAAAAAGATTTAATACTTTTTGCATTCAGACCATATCTGGTACAAATAGATTTCCGGTGATGCCTGACTTGTCCACCACATTTTAATGATGAGTGTCCAACAGTCTTTCTTTTATCGCTGCTCAAT
>OY744526.1:26194297-26271797 GCA_963556195.1 Sepiola atlantica | reverse complement strand
TCTTCAGAGATGTATTTTTTTTTTGTTTATATAAAATAAACAAACTTTACTTTTGTTTATAAGTAGCGTCGAGATGGTGTGACGCTCTCCACCAAGATGGAATGGGCGGAAGTGAAAAATAATAAGAACGATTATGCCAGGGGCAAGCCGGGAGTTATAATGATATTGTTCGTTCTTTTTTTTTTTTTTAAGCATTGAATAAAATGTAATAAAATGACGTAAGAAGCCCTTTTAACAATGCGTGAAAGAATTTATTTCTTTTTTTTCTTTTTCCAATTAATTTCGAAGTTTACAAACTTCATCTTCAGAGATGTATTTTTTTTTTTTTTATAAAATAAACAAACTTTACTTTTGTTTATAAGTAGCGTCGAGATGGTGTGACGCTCTCCACCAAGATGGAATGGGCGGAAGTGAAAAATAATAAGAACGATTATGCCAGGGGCAAGCCGGGAGTTATAATGATATTGTTCGTTCTTTTTTTTTTTTTTTTTAAGCATTGAATAAAATGTAATAAAATGACGTAAGAAGCCCTTTTAACAATGCGTGAAAGAATTTATTTCTTTTGTTTCTTTTTCCAATTAATTTCGAAGTTTACAAACTTCATCTTCAGAGATGTATTTTTTTTTTTTTATAAAATAAACAAACTTTACTTTTGTTTATAAGTAGCGTCGAGATGGTGTGACGCTCTCCACCAAGATGGAATGGGCGGAAGTGAAAAATAATAAGAACGATTATGCCAGGGGCAAGCCGGGAGTTATAATGATATTGTTCGTTCTTTTTTTTTTTTTTTAAGCATTGAATAAAATGTAATAAAATGACGTAAGAAGCCCTTTTAACAATGCGTGAAAGAATTTATTTCTTTTTTTTCTTTTTCCAATTAATTTCGAAGTTTACAAACTTCATCTTCAGAGATGTATTTTTTTTTTTTTATAAAATAAACAAACTTTACTTTTGTTTATAAGTAGCGTCGAGATGGTGTGACGCTCTCCACCAAGATGGAATGGGCGGAAGTGAAAAATAATAAGAACGATTATGCCAGGGGCAAGCCGGGAGTTATAATGATATTGTTCGTTCTTTTTTTTTTTTTTTTATAAGCATTGAATAAAATGTAATAAAATGACGTAAGAAGCCCTTTTAACAATGCGTGAAAGAATTTATTTCTTTTTTTTCTTTTTCCAATTAATTTCGAAGTTTACAAACTTCATCTTCAGAGATGTATTTTTTTTTTTTTTATAAAATAAACAAACTTTACTTTTGTTTATAAGTAGCGTCGAGATGGTGTGACGCTCTCCACCAAGATGGAATGGGCGGAAGTGAAAAATAATAAGAACGATTATGCCAGGGGCAAGCCGGGAGTTATAATGATATTGTTCGTTCTTTTTTTTTTTTTTTTAAGCATTGAATAAAATGTAATAAAATGACGTAAGAAGCCCTTTTAACAATGCGTGAAAGAATTTATTTCTTTTTTTTCTTTTTCCAATTAATTTCGAAGTTTACAAACTTCATCTTCAGAGATGTATTTTTTTTTTTTTTTATAAAATAAACAAACTTTACTTTTGTTTATAAGTAGCGTCGAGATGGTGTGACGCTCTCCACCAAGATGGAATGGGCGGAAGTGAAAAATAATAAGAACGATTATGCCAGGGGCAAGCCGGGAGTTATAATGATATTGTTCGTTCTTTTTTTTTTTTTTAAGCATTGAATAAAATGTAATAAAATGACGTAAGAAGCCCTTTTAACAATGCGTGAAAGAATTTATTTCTTTTTTTTCTTTTTCCAATTAATTTCGAAGTTTACAAACTTCATCTTCAGAGATGTATTTTTTTTTTTATAAAATAAACAAACTTTACTTTTGTTTATAAGTAGCGTCGAGATGGTGTGACGCTCTCCACCAAGATGGAATGGGCGGAAGTGAAAAATAATAAGAACGATTATGCCAGGGGCAAGCCGGAAGTTATAATGATATTGTTCGTTCTTTTTTTTTTTTTTTTAAGCATTGAATAAAATGTAATAAAATGACGTAAGAAGCCCTTTTAACAATGCGTGAAAGAATTTATTTCTTTTTTTTCTTTTTCCAATTAATTTCGAAGTTTACAAACTTCATCTTCAGAGATGTATTTTTTTTTTTTTTTTATAAAATAAACAAACTTTACTTTTGTTTATAAGTAGCGTCGAGATGGTGTGACGCTCTCCACCAAGATGGAATGGGCGGAAGTGAAAAATAATAAGAACGATTATGCCAGGGGCAAGCCGGGAGTTATAATGATATTGTTCGTTCTTTTTTTTTTTTTTTAAGCATTGAATAAAATGTAATAAAATGACGTAAGAAGCCCTTTTAACAATGCGTGAAAGAATTTATTTCTTTTTTTTCTTTTTCCAATTAATTTCGAAGTTTACAAACTTCATCTTCAGAGATGTATTGTTTTTTTTTTTTTATAAAATAAACAAACTTTACTTTTGTTTATAAGTAGCGTCGAGATGGTGTGACGCTCTCCACCAAGATGGAATGGGCGGAAGTGAAAAATAATAAGAACGATTATGCCAGGGGCAAGCCGGGAGTTATAATGATATTGTTCGTTCTTTTTTTTTTTTTTTTTAAGCATTGAATAAAATGTAATAAAATGACGTAAGAAGCCCTTTTAACAATGCGTGAACGAATTTATTTCTTTTTTTTCTTTTTCCAATTAATTTCGAAGTTTACAAACTTCATCTTCAGAGATGTATTTTTTTTTTTTTTTTATAAAATAAACAAACTTTACTTTTGTTTATAAGTAGCGTCGAGATGGTGTGACGCTCTCCACCAAGATGGAATGGGCGGAAGTGAAAAATATATATATATATATATATATATATATATATATATATATATATTAATGATCTCTATATTAGATACATAGATATCCGAGTGTTCTCTTTCATCTCTGAAACGTTTAGTTAGTACAGAAGTAAAGAACATTAATTTTTACCTTTTCAAATGACCAGTTAATTATGTTATAGTATATCTTTCTTGTGGTTTCTTGGTCATACCTGATTCTAGAAGAAGAATACATCCGGTCTTGTTGAGTATACAGCTTAGTGCTGTTAATTGATATAACATCACTTGGAGAAGGTGTACCATTCCTCCTATAAACCTGTGTGTAGCCATATAGAATTGATCTTATTTGGGCTTCGAATACTATGTTATCTTGAACATTTGGTCAGGGATTACTTGTAGGAGGAAGTATCCTTATGCTAAGTTGTCCTGACAAATCCCTTTACAGAGAGACCTTAGACGATTGTGTCTAGTAGGCATTTAAATTCCCCCAAATAAGCATTAAACTTCTCTCCAGTAGGTCCTGAATTCTCTCTATATATATATGTGTGTGTACAGGGTAGTTTCCCTAACTAATGAACGGATCATTATAAATTTTGGTATATACATTCTAAAAGCACGGTGAGTAATATGTATCAATCGGCTCAATTTAAATAAAATACAATAACATGTAGAATCGGCTCAATTTAAATCAAAAACAATAACATGTAGAATCGGCTCAATTTAAATCAAAAACAATAACATGTAGAATCGGCTCAATTTAAATCAAAAACAATACCATGTAGAATCGGCTCAATTTAAATAACAAATAATAACATGTAGAATCGGCTCAATTTAAATAAAATACAATAACATGTAGAATCGGCTCAATTTAAATAAAAAACAATAACATGTAGAATCGGCTCAATTTAAATAACAAATAATAACATGTAGAATCGGCTCAATTTAAATCAAAAACAATAACATGTTGAATCGGCTCAATTTAAATCAAAAACAATAACATGTAGAATCGGCTCAATTTAAATAACAAATAATAACATGTAGAATCGGCTCAATTTAAATCAAAAACAATAACATGTTGAATCGGCTCAATTTAAATAACAAATAATAACATGTAGAATCGGCTCAATTTAAATCAAAGACAATAACATGTAGAATCGGCTCAATTTAAATAAAAAACAATAACATGTAGAATCGGCTCAATTTAAATAAAAAACAATAACATGTAGAATCGGCTCAATTTAAATAAAACACAATAACATGTGGAATCGGCTCAATTTAAATAAAAAACAATAACATGTAGAATCAGCTCAATTTATATAAAAAAACAATAACATGTAGAATCGGCTCAATTTAAATCAAAAACAATAACATGTAGAATCGGCTCAATTTAAATAACAAATAATAACATGTAGAATCGGCTCAATTTAAATAAAAAACAATAACATGTAGAATCGGCTCAATTTAAATCAAAAACAATAACATGTAGAATCGGCCCAGATTAAATAAAAAAAACAATAACATGTAGAATCGGCTCCATTTAAATAAAAAACAATAACAGTAGAATCGGCTCAATTTAAATCAAAAACAATAACATGTAGAATCGGCTCAATTTAAATAAAAAACAATAACAGTAGAATCGGCTCAATTTAAATCAAAAACAATAACATGTAGAATCGGCTTAATTTAAATAAAACACAATAACATGTAGAATCGGCTTAATTTAAATAAAAAACAATAACATGTAGAATCGGCTCAATTTAAATAAAAAAACAATAACATGTTGATTCGGCTCGATTTAAATAAAAAAAACATAACATGTAGAATCGGCTCAATTTAAATAAAAAAACAATAACATGTAGAATCGGCTCAATTTAAATCAAAAACAATAACATGTAGAATTGGCTCAATTTAAATAAAACACAATAACATGTAGAATCGGCTCAATTTAAATAAAAAAACAATAACATGTAGAATCGGCTTAATTTAAATCAAAAACAATAACATGTAGAATCGGCTCAATTTAAATCAAAAACAATAACATGTAGAATCGGCCCAGATTAAATAAAAAAAACAATAACATGTAGAATCGGCTCCATTTAAATCAAAAACAGGAACAGTAGAATCGGCTCAATTTAAATAAAAAACAATAACAGTAGAATCGGCTCAATTTAAATCAAAAACAATAACATGTAGAATCGGCTTAATTTAAATAAAACACAATAACATGTAGAATCGGCTTAATTTAAATAAAACACAATAACATGTAGAATCGGCTCAATTTAAATAAAAAAACAATAACATGTTGATTCGGCTCGATTTAAATAAAACACAATAACATGTAGAATCGGCTCAATTTAAATAAAAAACAATAACATGTAGAATCGGCTTAATTTAAATAAAAAACAATAACATGTAGAATCGGCTCAATTTAAATAAAAAAACAATAACATGTTGATTCGGCTCGATTTAAATAAAAAAAACATAACATGTAGAATCGGCTCAATTTAAATCAAAAACAATAACATGTAGAATCGGCTCAATTTAAATAAAAAACAATAACATGTAGAATCGGCTCAATTTAAATAAAACACAATAACATGTAGAATCGGCTCAATTTAAATAAAAAACAATAACATGTAGAATCGGCTCAATTTAAATAAAAAACAATAACATGTGGAATCGGCTCAATTTAAATAAAAAACAATAACATGTAGAAACGGCTCAATTTAAATAAAAAAACAATAACATGTAGAATCGGCTCAATTTAAATAAAAAACAATAACATGTAGAATCGACTCAATTTAAATAAAAAACAATAACATGTAGAATCGACTCAATTTAAATAAAAAACAATAACATGTAGAATCGTATCAATTTAAATAAAAAAAAACAATAACATGTAGAATCGACTCAATTTAAATAAAAAACAATAACATGTAGAAATCAGTGACTATCTTAGTCGTTTGTAATTTATTGATTCTAAAATCAATAAATTTTGAACGATAAAAATAGCATGAACAGAAAAGAGCTTACGTTGTTGCTCCTTTCAATCGTGACTGAATACAGTGATAGGATCCCCGAAAATTTTAATCCACAATAAAATAAAATAGAATATGAGTATATTTGTTTCTAAAATGTGTCAAACGAAGGGTTTGGCCGACACTAATCAACAAAGCAGTATGTCACAGATTTATGTGCTTTATTGGTTATGATTTTCTCGTCGGCCGATTCTACGCATTTCTATGTACTCGAAGCATACGTAGATGTCTTAACATAATACTGTAGGCTCGGCGTGTCCGGTCCGAGTTCTTTCTGAGCTATTAATTAACTTCCACTAATACCCAAGTATTCGTTGTGTAACTAATCAAGGAGAAGGAAAACTCCGATATAATAACGATCTTTCTCTGTTTATCCTGGCATTGTTTCTAGCCGTTGTTTACTTTTCCTTCTTATTGTTCATGTAAGGTACATTTCGGGATTGCGTACCCGTTGCTTTATCATACCCCCACCCCTACGCATGCATTCTCACAGAAAGTGCCCATTGTTTCTCGAGACTACACCTACACAGCAGTGTGAGAGTGCTATTTGAGAGCATGTTTAGTATGTTAAATAAACAATAATATTTTAACAAAAAATGTATATATTTAAATCAAATTGGCACAAACATCCTGTCATCAGAAATACGGGACAGTGGAATGGTTCTGTATTGATAGCAGTGGGACTTTTCTGTGGATGGCGTTTCTTATGGATGGGGGATATAAATGTTTTTTTTTTTTGCATTATATTATTTATGTTGAATACATATATATCTATATATATGGTCTTTTCTCCATGTATAAATAATTAAAGATTACATATCTATCTATCTATCTATCTATATATATATATATATATATATATATATATATATATATATATATATATATATATATATATATATATATATTACTTTTATACACGTATAAAATTAATAAAAATATATATCAACGAAAAATATGTTCTGTAAAGTTAACTAAAATGCAACATTCTGCATTACTCATCACCACTTAAAAAGTGAAAAACCTATAAATTGAGAGCAAAAAACGTAACCAACACAAATAAAAAAAATCACATAAAATACAATATATATATATATATATATATACACACACATATATATATATACAGACATATATATATATATATATATACATACATACATATATGTTTTATTAATTTTTATTAATCAAAGGAGGCGCGAGAGCGCTCTATCCCTTAATAGACTTCACAAATGACCTATGCTGGAAATCTCATTTCTTTGATCAATCATAACTCAAAAACCAATAAACCAAATTAGTTAAAACTTTGCACAACATTTTTATTTGATAGGTTCTATAAGTGTGTAGAATTTCAGCATCATTAGTCAAGACAACCCAGAGATCCAGAAAGGTTAATAATCAAATCATGTTATCTGTGTGTACGTACGTAAGGTAAGGGTGACTAATAATGCAATTTTCTGCAACTTAATCACTCAGAGAGTGAAACAATCAAAATAGTAGTAGTAAACAACGAATGCTACAATCACTAATAAAAACAATTGCATAAAAATACATAAAAATACATATCTATCTATCCATACACATGTATATACACTTATATACATGTGTATATATTTACCTATGTAAACACACATATATATATATATATATATATATATATATATATATATATATATATATATATATAAAATACATTTGAAAATACAGACTAAATATTGGCGAGTATGTAGCTTTTTATTCGCCGCAAGTATCGGGTTAAAAGAGAAAGAACTAAAAAAATAATGGATATTGTTTCCGTAAAAGAAAAACGGAAGACTAGCAAGCTGCCTTCTGTGACAAAGAGGCTGTAGGGAAGAGAAGATGACATTGCGCCATTAGATTTTGAAGTCAGTTTTGTACTCTGTCAATGCAAAAAGGGATGCTCTGAGTGGCTTTTTCCCAGATGTTGAAACAGTAGTATATTTTTGGATGTATTTGACTGTTATACAGGTAGAGGATTGCATCAGGAGTGACATACTTTCTGGGGCGGTAGAATAATTCAGCCATTTTCACGGCGACCTTGGAAACAGATTTTATGTAAGTCTTCCATTTCAGGACTGGGGTGAAGGAAAGTCTTAGAAGTTTATCAATGCAGGTGCCTTCCTCAGAAAGTTATTCATTCATTTCAATTGGGGCAAAGTGAGGATTCAAGCGTTGATAGTGAACAGAGAGAAGATTGTTTTTTTTAAATGTAGAAAAAGTAACCAGCCACGTTTTCCCCATTGCACGAATCATCTTAGAATCTGATTTGGGAGATCATTGATGAAGATCAGAAAGAGGGTTGGGCCATGAATGGATCCTTGAAGCACGCCGACATTGATATTATGTGCTTAAGAGTTCTTCCCATGAACGACTACTTTTGTAAACTTTGGTAAGTTATATTCCATCGCTAGCTAGCTCGTGACGCACACCTTTGTGCCAAACGCTATCAAATGCTTTGCTATGTCAAAAGATATTACTCTCGAAACGAAGCCTCTGTCAATAGATCCACTGATCTTTTGTGATATTACAACTGTTGAACTTGCAGGCGAAATGTATATTGCTTGTCACTGAGTAGATTGTTTTTGCTGAAGTGGTTGACAACTTTTTGATTTATCACAGATTTAAACAACTTAGTTATTACACATCATCGGAATGCAGAAGGCGATCGCCAGTATTTTTTAATGCTGGGCAGACTGACGAAGTTTGCCAAAGAAGCACTTCTCCTTTAAGCAACGATTGAACAGCTTTGTAAGAATAAGAGCTAGTTCCAGTTTCAACTTTTTAATTAGTATGATTGGAATGTTGTCAGGACGAGTTGTTTTGCTGACATCAAGGTTCTTGATAAGTTTTGCAACATCCTGGACAGATATATGGATGTTTACGATCATCAGGAGATAGGTGACCTTGATCGCAAAGGGTGGAATTTGATGTAAAGTTCTCTGCAGACATTTTGACTTTATAAAATGCTGAGGAAATCACCATTGATGATGGTTGGAATAGAGGTCTTACATCTGTTTAGAGCCCTGTTTGTTATTCACCAACAATCTTTGGAACCAAGCCTCTACTCAGCCATTCTAGATTCAACGGATTCGGCATAAAACCTTTTCGCGTTTTGTATAACCCTTTTGTAGTGGTTGCGAGGAGTCTTAAAGGAGGATTTTGTTTGTGAACATGTATTTCGTTGAAAGCAATTGAAATAGTGAATTTGGTGAGCTATTGCAGCGGCATATTCAGGATTGTACCAAGGCTGGCTGTTTGGCTTACGTTTGAATTTCTTAGAGGGTATAAAGCTTTCAATACAAACGATTAACCAGTCAGTTATATCGGATGCGATAGAGGACACATTCTTTAAAACATGGAGTGTAGAGAGAATTTCTGATATAAAAGATCTGAGGCTGCCCCAGTCAACCATCGAGTATTGATGCACTCTGCAATAGAAAGGGGCATCAGAGGTTTTATTGTACTTTATTTTGATCTTAATTGAGACAACTGAGTGATCAGAAGATCCCAGCGGAAACAGGACAATGGATGATCACTGTTAGTGACAAGTTGTTAGAAAAATGTTTGTCAGAAGGATAACAGGACAGTGGATGATTACTCTTAGGAACAAGTTGTTAGAAAAATGTTTGTCAGAAGGAAAACAGGACAGTGGATGATAACTCTTAGGAACAAGTTGTTAGAAAAATGTTTGTCAGAAGGAAAACAGGACAGTGGATGATCACTGTTAGAGACAAGTTGTTAGAAAAATGTTTGTCAGAAGGATAACAGGACAGTGGATGATAACTCTTAGGAACAAGTTGTTAGAAAAATGTTTGTCAGAAGGAAAACAGGACAGTGGATGATCACTGTTAGGGACAAGTTGTTAGAAAAATGTTTGTCAGAAGGAAAACAGGACAGTGGATGATAACCTTTAGGAACAAGTTGTTAGAAAAATGTTTGTCAGAAGGAAAACAGGACAGTGGATGATAACTCTTAGGAACAAGTTGTTAGAAAAATGTTTGTCAGAAGGAAAACAGGACAGTGGATGATAACTCTTAGGAACAAGTTGTTAGAAAAATGTTTGTCAGAAGGAAAACAGGACAGTGGATGATAACCTTTAGGAACAAGTTGTTAGAAAAAATTTTGTCAGAAGGAAAACAGGACAGTGGATGATAACTCTTAGGAACAAGTTGTTAGAAAAATGTTTGTCAGAAGGAAAACAGGACAGTGGATGATAACTCTTAGGAACAAGTTGTTAGAAAAATGTTTGCCAGAAGGAAAACAGGACAGTGGATGATCACTGTTAGGGACAAGTTGTTAGAAAAATGTTTGTCAGAAGGAAAACAGGACAGTGGATGATAACTCTTAGGAACAAGTTGTTAGAAAAATGTTTGCCAGAAGGAAAACAGGACAGTGGATGATCACTATTAGGGACAAGTTGTTAGAAAAATGTTTGTCAGAATAAAAACAGGACAGTGGATTATCACTGTTAGGGACAAGTTGTTAGAAAAATGTTTGTCAGAAGGAAAACAGGACAGTGGATTATCACTGTTAGGGACAAGTTGTTAGAAAAATGTTTGTCACAATAAAAACAGGACAGTGGATTATCACTGTTAGGGACAAGTTGTTAGAAAAATGTTTGTCAGAAGGAAAACAGGACAGTGGATGATAACTCTTAGGAACAAGTTGTTAGAAAAATGTTTGCCAGAAGGAAAACAGGACAGTGGATGATCACTGTTAGGGACAAGTTGTTAGAAAAATGTTTGTCAGAATAAAAACAGGACAGTGGATTATCACTGTTAGGGACAAGTTGTTAGAAAAATGTTTGTCAGAAGGAAAACAGGACAGTGGATTATCACTGTTAGGGACGAGTTGTTAGGAAAATGTTTGTCAGTATTGTTTACGCGAGTAGGTGTGTAAACAATGTGTGTTAGATCATAAGCAAATGAAAAATCGTGACAAAACCTTACTTTATCATCAGTCTTGTTTTAGTGGACGAGCCATTCAACATTGTAAACAATAAAATCACCACAGACATGAACGCCAGCAGAAGGGTAAACAGACAAGATATGATTAATTCTCTCAGAGATACTCTCTATCATTGTAGGGATGATAGACGGAATAGATGAACGCGGTGCTGTGAGTAAGTGCTCCACGGAAATAAATATAGAGCAATTGAAGCTCTTCTTTGGAAATGCCATTACTACCTGGAAAGAGAATCCCTAATGTTGGCACAAATACCCCATTCTATGGCGATCATGAGGGTCGTGTTATGATATATGATTCGACTGATTAAAAATAAAATATTTATTCAGAAAATAGAAAGGGACAAAATTTCTCATCTGAGAAAAAAGAAAATTTCGAATTTGTAAAAATATTAGTTAAAAATTTAAAAGTAATCTTATATTTTTTAAATTCATTTTTTCTATCTGTTCTTTTAATAAATGTCGACGACTGAATTCTAAAATAGATGGCGTTTTGACTTTTTTTTTTTTTATTGTTTCATGTTTTCTGTCCCGTTTTTCTCTCTGAAGAACATTTATTTTTCTCGTTTGTGTTTTGGGCGTATCTTTTGTTCTTGCCCATCCATCTTTTCATTTCATGTTAAAATGTTGCTTCATCGGTAATGGCGGACACGAAAGGGAATTTATTCGGGTTATTTAAGAGAAAGATGTTTTGAAGAAAATGTATATTTTATATCTGTGCGTTTTAGAAATATTGGAAGGGGAGAAGGAGATAACGAGAGAGAGAGAGAGAGAGAGAGAGAGAGAGGGGGGAGAGAGCGGGGGAGAGAGGGAGAGAGAGGGATAAAAATAGAGATGTAAACGGAGAGTTAGAGATCAAGATGACGGATAGATACAGGGAGAAATAAAGACGGACAGAATGAGAGAGATAACGAGAGAGACAGATATATACAGAGAGAGAGAGAGAGAGAGAGAGAGAGAGAGAGAGAGAGAGAGAGAGAGAGAGAGAGAGTGAGAGAGTTAGAGAGTGAGAGAGTGAGAGAGAGATAAAGATAGATAGGTAAATGGAGAGTTAGAAATCAAGAGAAAAGAGAGATACAGTGGGAGATAAAAGGAGAGATAATGAGAGTGAGTGTGATAGATAAACAGAGAGAGAAATAAAGAGAGAAATAATAAGATAAAGTATAAAAGGCGAGGAGAGGTAAAGAGAGATAATGAAAGAAAAAGAGGGTGAGAGATAAAGAGTGAGAGAGAGATGGGGGAGGTAAAGAAAAAGGTATAGATCAAGAGGAAAGAAAGACACACACACACACACACACACACATATATATATATATATATATATATATATAAACAGAGAGAATAGGAGATAAAGAGAGAAGTATAGAGAAAGTCAGATATAAGGATAGAGTGAGAGAAAGAGAGGAGAGAGAGACATATATATATATATATATATATATATATATATATATATATAGAGAGAGAGAGAGAGAGAGTGAGAAAGATGGGGAAATATAAACATATGGAAATGGAAAAGGTAAGTTAAAGAATGAAAAAAGAAAAATGAGAAAGATAGGGGGTAAAACAAAGCAATAGCAGAACGAATAGAATATAAAAACAGCGAAACAGACAGGAAAAAACGGAAAAGAAAGAAAAAAGAGAGAAAATGCAAAATAAGGAGAAGAAAAAGAGGAAGAAAGAAAATTAGAAAGAGCAAAATGAAAATGCCAGAAAAGAAAAAAGGAGAAAACCGAAAAGAGAAAGAAGAGAAAATAAGAAAAATAAAAAAAAAGAAAGAAACGAACAAAATAAAAATGAAAAATAGAAAAGACAAGGAATTAAGGAAAAAACGAAAGAAAAAAATATAAAGGAAAGAAAAGAGACGAAAAAGAGGAGAAAATAGTTATTCGTGACGACAAGTATTACACTCCACGCAAATCGTGGCTTTCAAATTTTTATAGAGGGAAAAAAACTAAAAAAATATATTATATAAAAAACTCATTGAAGGAGATTTAACAAAAAAGACATCGAGTGAACGAATGGAGAGTCAAATAATTAACGGACAATTCGGAAAGACACGAATATTAATAAAAAGAAACGTCTGTTTTTAACTTTCACGAAGCCTTTTTGATAGTCCACGTTTCTCTATAAGGGAAAGCCCGGATCTGTCACGCTTTAGGTTATCATAGAATTTGTTTGGAAATGTTAATGTTTTATATAAAATGTCGGAAGTTCGTTCTTTGGTTGTAAAATGTGGTGAAAGATAAGCTGAAATAAAATTGTAATTAAGAAGATATAAAAGACAATGGATAGCCCCTGCAAGGGTGACTATGCGTGTAATTATGCAGCTATGATTGCGCAATCCCCTGCCACACCTCTCCTGAATCAGCACTGCTCAAATCTCGTGGCAAGGAGAAGTCTAGGACGACTGAAAACGATGTCGAGAGTGCGGAGAGCACATACAGCCCCAGTTATTTTCAAATGGTCACTCATTATTGTACTGACCAGGCTCAACGTCATTTAACTTCGGTGATCTAACGGACACCATTGTTAAAAAGTGAATATGCCTATATTAGTGTTGTATGTATTGAAATTATAATACAAAAATGTTTTGAAAATAAAGTTTTTGCGGCTTAATTTAAAGACCAACTTAGCTGATACTATTCTTATTCAACTGTTTAAACAGGTTAAATACTGAGTAACATACGATTTATACCTAAAAATTCGAACGAGAAATTCAAAGTTATGTGTATTCCAAATATTTAATAAGAATGTACATCCTTTGTCAAAATTGACGGAAAAAATGCTTCGTCAGTGTTCGCACTGATATTCATATAAAACCATAGTGTGTAGCATAGCGTGTGTGGGGTCTTATACGAGCCCAAGGTTTTTCAGTCATTTTCTTTATCACGTACTTCCTACCATAACATCATATTCCACCACGAAAATTAATTTTATTTTTCATATGTAGAATTATTACTAACATTGTAAAGTGATCTAAATTAAATGCTACTCATCCCTGGAATCGATAATCAGTCTGGCTGTCTTTATGCTAAGGCTCTAGTGATTACAATTGTGGAGATCGACTGTGTCCGTTTACGGTCTTTCCTGATGGTTTCTTTCCATGTCTTCTTAGAGCGCCCAGCTTTCTTTATGCTAACCAGTCTTAGGTCTCTGCAAGTGCTAATATACCCCTTGCTTCTTTCAACATGCCCGAACAAACGAAGACGGTTTGCCCTTATTAGGACATCAAGTTTTGGAATGCCCAATTTCTCAAGTAACGTATCTCACCTAATGTTCTGGATCTTGTCCGGCATTACATTGCATATCCACCTTATAGTTACCCTATCATTTCTCTGGAGTCGAGCAAGTGAAGCCTGGGTAAGGGCCCAACACCCACTGCCGTACAACATCACGCATTACGCAGCTATCATAGACCTTACCCCTTACCCCTGGTAATATATGTATTGCAATCATAATAAAACTGAGACATTTTTTCGAATTCTAACTGTCACTTTAAGTGTAATTTTGTTTTTATCTCTCCTGCACTTGGTTCACTGGGTATATTCAACCAGTTGGTTTTAAAATTCTATTTCGTGAGCCCGGTTGCTCCCATGATTACTTGAATGAAGATCTTCCTAAGATTCCAGTTTCTTTGCATGTCGTACATAAGACCTGTGTATTTAGTTATCTTCCCCTTTCAGCTCTGTTTAAGTCAGAATCATTAGGGACATTGACTTAAACTAGGGCTGCTACTTTCTCCCTCTTGTCCCATATCACTATGTCAGGTTTAACAGCTCCGTTTTCTATGTATGTAGCTGTATGGAGTGCATCGTCATAGTGGATGGTGTATGACTTATTTCCAACTGTTCTTTCTGGCATATGTTCGCTGCTACATTGGATGTTCAACTTTTTACAGATGGTCCAGTGGAAATATTTACACACTCCATTGTGTCGTATTGTACATCAGCCGTCACTCAACAGAACCTTACAATCGTTTCTGAGTTGTCGGACAATATTGATATTGAAAAGTCACACCGTTACAGAAAGAAGTTTCACGAGATCTGACGCGACGTTCTAAAAAAAGACGGCGATTTTAGGATCGGATTAATTTTGAGCAAATATCGAGACGATCTCGTGATCGACGGTGTGAGTGTAAAAGCGTCCCAGGTAAGTAAATCGATATTTGTGCGATTTGGGTTATCACAAAACTATTTCTGATTCGGCGATGAAGGAAAGAGTGTCTGATGCTGCGGATCTCTTGCAGGATGAAGAACGGCGATGTTCAAAAGTCACGGAGCTTGGGTTCTTAATGGAATTCCAAAAACAGGTATTGGAACCGGATAAACAAAGTCAAAATCATCGAGGAATGAGGAAAAAACGAATAGGTGGATATATAGATAGACAGACACGCACACGTGCACACGCGCACACGCGCACACACATACCTATCTATCTATCTATCTATCTATCTATCTATCTATCTATCTCTCTCTCTCTCTCTCTCTCTCTCTCTCTCTCTCTCTCTATATATATATATATATATATATATATATATATATATATATATATATATGAAAAATTTATAAGATGGGATGTATAGTATAATCTTATGTTACCAGTCCTTCTCCTGAAGCACAGGTTCGAATCCCGTACGAGTCCCATTTTTTGGGGGGGAGGGGGAATTTATCTTCCTCTCACAGCCGTAAGATGTGGCACAAGGTCGGGAAAGTTGGATTTGAAAAGCCAGCGCCCGAGAAGATGAGCACTCTGGCCTACAAAAAATGCCTGGGCAGCCCCGTCGGCATTCCCCGGTAAGGGTGCCTCAGGTAGTAAGCGATAAACTTACTCCACTCCAAAGAGGGGAGGCCAAGCCTGGGAGGGTGAACCTCCTAGAACTGCACAGGACAAACCCACAGACCGGCGGAATGAAGACCCGAAGGCCAAGACGATACCGGTCTATGGAGTGTAGTATCCATCGGATCAGATACTACACTTTGATCTAAGTGGAAATGCCAAGAAAGTCGCTTTTTAAAATTTTTATTTGTTTATTCCCAGTCTTGTGGACTAAATTAATCGTTTATTTAATGATATATAACCCACGCAAATATGAGGTCACTGTAAATTAGTAGTGTATTTCATAAGAATTAAGAAAGACGAATAGGTGACGCACACACATTCATACACATACACTCATGCACATATCTATATATAAAACGAGATGTAAGCGAACCTCCTCACTGGAACAGGTAACGTCATCAACTTGTGTCCAAATTAGTAGGGTTGTCCCAATTAAAGTAGCAACGTCTACCCATCAATATGAATTGAACATTTTCTATTCAGGTGTCTAGAGAAGATTGTCGAACATTACTTGCAACGATTACTAATAAAAACAGAAGGAAAATTGCTAGAAATATTTGAAATAATGATTTAAATGTATAGCAAAAGTACAGTAATATTAGCATTATTGTAAGAAAAACAATTTGTAATTTACAATAGTTTTTGTTTAACGGAAAACCATGACGTTTAAACTAAAGTTGTCACTCTGGAGCTTATTAGTATTGAACTAAATTTTGTTGATGTTTATTTTTATATGAGTTCATTAAACTATCAAGAATGATCTTGGATCTTAGTCTGTTGTTCTCATCTTTTTCAACAGTTAACATTTTATCTTTGAGTGTTTCGACAGCATCTAAAAACTTTTAGGTTTTGTTCTTCGGGAAGAGATTCATTAACAGAAGGCTTAATGTCACCCGTTAAAAGATGAAGATTTGTTACACATTGAATTTGAATCTTTTGTTAACAAAAGATTCAAATTCAATGTATAACAAATCTTCATTTGTGAATTCTTCAGTATCATCATTCATGTATTCGGTGATATCATTCATAGTTAAATCTGTCAACCTTACTTAATTACATAATTTAATATTTTTATGATTGAATGCCACTTGTACAATTTCTGGTGTCATCAACTATCTGTAAAATAAAAACAATAATTGTGTGGTTAGTGTTAAACAACATTATTGAAAATGAAAACAATTTAAAGAAAACTTATTAATCCAACAACTATTACACGTATATATCTACTGTATGAAGTGAACTCTTCCCCCACCCCAGTAACTTCGGCGAGAGTAAGAAAATAACCACATGTATTATACACTACTAAAATAACCACATGCATTATACACTACTAAAATAACCACATGAATTATACACTACTAAAATAACCACATGCATTGTACACTACTAAAATAACCACATGCATTATACACTACTAAAATAACCACATGCATTATACACTACTAAAATAACCACATGCATTATACACTACTAAAATAACCACATGCATTATACACTACTAAAATAACCACATGCATTATACATTACTAAAATAACCACATGCATTATACACTACTAAAATAACCACATGCAGTATACACTACTAAAATAACCACATGCATTGTACACTACTAAAATAACCACATGCATTATACACTACTAAAATAACCACATGTATTATACACTACTAAAATAACCACATGCATTATACACTACTAAAATAACCACATGCATTATACACTACTAAAATAACCACATGCATTGTACACTACTAAAATAACCACATGCATTATACACTACTAAAATAACCACATGCATTATATTTTTCTAAAATAACTAACTGCATTATACAATACTTAAATAACCACATGCATTGTACACTACTAAAATAACCACATGCATTGTACACTACTAAAATAACCACATGCATTATACACTACTAAAATAACCACATGCATTATACACTACTAAAATAACCAACTGCATTATACACTACTAAAATAACCACATGCATTATACACTACTAAAATAACCAACTGCATTATACACTACTAAAATAACCACATGCATTATACTCTACTAAAATAACCACACGCATTATACTCTACTAAAATAACCACATGCATTATACACTACTAAAATAACCACATGCATTATACACTACTAAAATAACCGCATGCATTATACTCTACTAAAATAACCACATGCAGTATACACTATAAAAATAACCACATGCATTATACACTACTAAAATAACCACATGCATTATACACTACTAAAATAACCAACTGCATTATACACTACTAAAAAACCACATGCATTATACACTACTAAAATAACCACATGCATTATATTTTACTAAAATAACCAACTGCATTATACAATACTAAAATAACCACATGCATTATACACTACTAAAATAACGACATGCATTATATTTTACTAAAATAACCAACTGCATTATACAATACTAAAATAACCACATGTATTATACACTACTAAAATAACCACATGCATTGTACACTACTAAAATAACCACATGCATTATACACTACTAAAATAACCACATGCATTATACACTACTAAAATAACCAACTGCATTATACACTACTAAAATAACCACATGCATTATACACTACTAAAATAACCAACTGCATTATACACTACTAAAATAACCACATGCATTATACTCTACTAAAATGACCACACGCATTATACTCTACTAAAATAACCACATGCATTATACACTACTAAAATAACCACATGCATTATACTCTACTAAAATAACCGCATGCATTATACTCTACTAAAATAACCACATGCAGTATACACTACTAAAATAACCACATGCATTATACACTACTAAAATAACTAACTGCATTATAGTTTACTAAAATAACTAACTGCATTATACAATACTAAAATAACCACATGCATTATACACTACTAAAATAACCGCATGCATTATAAACTACTAAAATAACCACATGCATTGTACACTACTAAAATAACCACATGCATTATACAATACTAAAATAACCAACTGCATTATACACTACTAAAATAACCACATGCATTATACTCTACTAAAATAATCACATGCATTATACTCTACTAAAATAACCAACTGCATTATACTCTACTAAAATAACCACATGCATTATACACTACTAAAATAACCGCATGCATTATACTCTACTAAAATAACCACATGCATTATACTCTACTAAAATAACCAACTGCATTATACTCTACTAAAATAACCACATGCATTATACAATACTAAAATAACCACATGCATTATACAATACTAAAATAACCAACTGCATTATACTCTACTAAAATAACCACATGCATTATACACTACTAAAATAACCAACTGCATTATACACTACTAAAATAACCACATGCATTATACACTACTAAAATAACCACATGCATTGTACACTACTAAAATAACCACATGCATTATACACTACTAAAATAACCACATGCATTATACACTACTAAAATAACCAACTGCATTATACACTACTAAAATAACCACATGCATTATACACTACTAAAATAACCAACTGCATTATACACTACTAAAATAACCACATGCATTATACTCTACTAAAATGACCACACGCATTATAGTTTACTAAAATAACTAACTGCATTATACAATACTAAAATAACCACATGCATTATACTCTACTAAAATAACCAACTGCATTATACACTACTAAAATAACCACATGCATTATACACTACTAAAATAACCACATGCATTATAGTTTACTAAAATAACTAACTGCATTATACAATACTAAAATAACCACATGCATTATACACTACTTAAATAACCAGATGCATTGTACACTACTAAAATAACCACATGCATTATACAATACTAAAATAACCAACTGCATTATACACTACTAAAATAACCACATGCATTATACTCTACTAAAATAACCACACGCATTATACTTTACTAAAATAACCAAATGCATTATACACTACTAAAATAACCACATGCATTATACACTACTAAAATAACCACATGCATTATACACTACTAAAATAACCACACGCATTATACACTACTAAAATAACCACATGCATTATACACTACTAAAATAACCAACTGCATTATACACTACTAAAATAACCACATGGATGATACACTACTAAAATAACCACATGCATTATACACTACTAAAATAACCAACTGCATTATACACTACTAAAATAACCACATACATTATACACTACTAAAATAACCAACTGCATTATACACTACTAAAATAACCACAAGCATTATACACTACTAAAATAACCACATGCATTATACTCTACTAAAATAACCACATGCATTATACACTACTAAAATAACCACATGCATTATATTTTACTAAAATAACCACATGCAGTATACACTACAAATATAACCGCATGCATTATACACTACTAAAATAACCACATGCAGTATACACTACTAAAATAACCACATGCATTATACACTACTAAAATAACAACATGCATTATATTTTACTAAAATAACCAACTGCATTATACAATACTAAAATAACCACATGCATTATACAATACTAAAATAACCAACTGCATTATACACTACTAAAATAACCACATGCATTATACACTACTAAAATAACCACATGCATTATATTTTTCTAAAATAACCAACTGCATTATACAATACTAAAATAACCACATGCATTATACACTACTAAAATAACCACATGCATTGTACACTACTAAAATAACCACATGCATTATACACTACTAAAATAACCACATGCATTATACACTACTAAAATAACCAACTGCATTATACACTACTAAAATAACCACATGCATTATACACTACTAAAATAACCAACTGCATTATACACTACTAAAATAACCACATGCATTATACTCTACTAAAATAACCACACGCATTATACTCTACTAAAATAACGACATGCATTATACTCTACTAAAATAACCACATGCATTATACTCTACTAAAATAACCACATGCATTATACACTACTAAAATAACGACATGCATTATACACTACTAAAATAACCAACTGCATTATACACTACTAAAATAACGACATGCATTATACACTACTAAAATAACCACATGCATTATACACTACTAAAATAACCGCATGCATTATACTCTACTAAAATAACCACATGCATTATACTCTACTAAAATAACCACATGCATTATACACTACTAAAATAACCACATGCATTATACACTACTAAAATAACCACATGCATTATACTCTACTAAAATAACCACATGCATTGTACACTACTAAAATAACCACATGCATTATACACTACTAAAATAACCACATGCATTATACTCTACTAAAATAACCACATGCATTATACTCTACTAAAATAACGACATGCATTATACACTACTAAAATAACCGCATGCATTATACTCTACTAAAATAACCACATGCATTATACTCTACTAAAATAACCACATGCATTATACTCTACTAAAATAACGACATGCATTATACACTACTAAAATAACCACATGCATTATACTCTACTAAAATAACCACACGCATTATACACTACTTTAATAACCACATGCATAATACTCTACTAAAATAACCACATGCATTATACACTACTAAAATAACCACATGCATTATACTCTACTAAAATAACCACATGCATTATACTCTACTAAAATAACCACACGCATTATACACTACTTTAATAACCACATGCATTATACTCTACTAAAATAACCACATGCATTATACACTACTAAAATAACCACATGCATTATACTCTACTAAAATAACCACACGCATTATACACTACTTTAATAACCACATGCATTATACTCTACTAAAATAACCACATGCATTATACACTACTTAAATAACCGCATGCATTATACTCTACTAAAATAACCACATGCAGTATACACTATAAAAATAACCACATGCATTATACACTACTAAAATAACCACATGCATTATACACTATTAAAATAACCAACTGCATTATACACTACTAAAATAACCACATGCATTATACACTACTAAAATAACCACATGCATTATATTTTACTAAAATAACCAACTGCATTATACAATACTAAAATAACCACATGCATTATACACTACTAAAATAACCACATGCATTATATTTTACTAAAATAACCAACTGCATTATACAATACTAAAATAACCACATGCATTATACACTACTAAAATAACCACATGCATTGTACACTACTAAAATAACCACATGCATTATACACTACTAAAATAACCACATTCATTATACACTACTAAAATAACCAACTGCATTATACACTACTAAAATAACCACATGCATTATACACGCCTAAAATAACCAACTGCATTATACACTACTAAAATAACCACATGCATTATACTCTACTAAAATGACCACACGCATTATACTCTACTAAAATAACCACACGCATTATACTCTACTAAAATAACCACATGCATTATACACTACTAAAATAACCACATGCATTATACTCTACTAAAATAACCGCATGCATTATACTCTACTAAAATAACCATATGCAGTATACACTACTAAAATAACCACATGCATTATACACTACTAAAATAACCACATGCATTATATTTTACTAAAATAACCAACTGCATTATACAATACTAAAATAACCACATGCATTATACACTACTAAAATAACCACATGCATTGTACACTACTAAAATAACCACATGCATTATACAATACTAAAATAACCAACTGCATTATACACTACTAAAATAACCACATGCATTATACTCTACTAAAATAACCACACGCATTATACTCTACTAAAATAACCACATGCATTATACACTACTAAAATAACCACATGCATTATACACTACTAAAATAACCGCATGCATTATACACTACTAAAATAACGACATGCATTATACACTACTAAAATAACCACATGCATTATACACTACTTAAATAACCACACGCATTATACACTACTAAAATAACCACATGCATTATACACTACTAAAATAACCAACTGCATTATACACTACTAAAATAACCACATGGATGATACACTACTAAAATAACCACATGCATTATACTCTACTAAAATAACCACATGCATTATACACTACTAAAATAACCACATGCATTATATACTACTAAAATAACTACATGCATGATACACTACTAAAATAACCACATGCATTATACTCTACTAAAATAACCACATGCATTATACACTACTAAAATAACCACATGCATTATACTTTACTAAAGCAATACTCTTATTCACTCAAGCGTGTTTGCAGAAACTTTCGCATAATTTCATCAACATATATTAATCATTATATTTATTCTTAAATCCTGCACTCTCTCATCTGCAACCTCCACAGAAACAGTGGTCACTATGTCAATTATCTACTGTACCCGCCACTCATAACACCGCCAGACTTTTATTTCATTCGGAACTGTTAAACAGAAACACCGCCGAGTACAGATTACGGGAATATCATCTCGCTATTCCGAACACATAATATTATTACGTTACGGAATAACGGATTACATTAAAACAAACACATCACGCGCAGCATAACAAATCCACTTCCAACATTAGTAAGTAAAATTCTTAATTATATAACATTAAAAATAAACATAACATGATGAAAATATTTTTATTTAAACAAAGTAATACATGTTTCATTCGGCAACACTAAAGATACATTTCTTTCGGAATTATTTATACGCGTTACGTCTTCGTTTTCATTGCGGTTTCAAGATCGCTAGAATTATAAACGAACACGTTGCCACATTACAAAGACCATCATTCTTTTGGTGTTTTACAATGAGTGATAATTGCATATTCTTTACACATTCACTTAACACACAGTACAATTGTAATTGTGACTTACCGTACGTATTAGAACGATTTAGCGAAAATACTACTTCTCATTGAACACTTTTCATAATAGATATTATACACGTGGCCCATAACCAATAATCATAGTTTCTTCTTCTTCTTACACTCATACTTACTTCAAACATTATTTAGTCACCAACATATCAGATTTGGTTTGCTTTTCTAGCTGCATACGAAATTGAAATTAACGTGACTAAAATAGTAATTACTCACAACCTTCATTTGCTACGGTACCATCTTACTTCGGTAAAATATAATTTACGTGACTAAAATAGTAGTTATTGACCACCTACATTGGAGACATTAAATATATTTTTTTCTTACGTAACTTTCTATTATTGTATATAAGGCTTCTTAAATCTTTCTTTATTCGATTTCTCAATTTAGAACTATCCAATTGACTTGACTTCCTACGAGGGTAGAGTTTGACACAACGTAAGTTCTTGGTGTAGCGAAAACTCACAATCGTTTATTATATTTTCTAAAGTAACAACATAAATAAATATTGCCGCAGTCTAGAAAGATTTGCTTTAAATGGCGGAGGAGAGAATAGATAACAGATCGAACAAATATCCAGGCCCGACTGAAGTATCCTTTTCCATAATCGGTCAGTAAATATATATCCTTTTACACTGTGGCAATTTCTACTTTTGTTCCATTTCGAATTAATTCTTTTCGTGGGTACATAGATTTTCCACAATCTATAACCGACATTTTTTTTTCAAAACATTAAAAATATCCGATGTTAACTATTTACGTTCTGTCGGCTGTTTATCAATTTTAATTCATTCTTTTATATTTTTCCTGGCCAACGCCGGGCAACGGGTCCTGCTAGTTATTTATATAATTTATTTAAAAATCCTACTTGTCGTTTTATACATGCAAGTTTATATAAAAAAAAAACAATTATTAGATACTATTGTAATTTGAAATTGTTCTTATGTATTTAGGAAGGGTTTAAAACCGTTTTCGATACGTGTAACAATGCACAATATATGTCCATATTATGAAGTGTGGTATACAAAAGTGTGTTCCAATTGAAAATTGTCCCAATCAGGGTTGTGCCAATTAGGAGGTACCCGATATTAGTATTTCATATAAAGACACATATAATAATATAAAGTATTATAATATATATATATATATATATATATATATATATATATATATATATATATATATATATAGTATTTAATTAAAAGTGCTATTTACATCAGTAAAGCTTAACATAGTATAAAAATATATTCATGTCAATAAAGCTAAACAGAATAGTTTATGTGTCTTTCCTGAAGTAAATCATCAGGCTAAATTCTAAATATAAATAATAAATTTTAGAAAACTCTATTAATTCCCAACCAATATATTTTTCCAGAGAGACAATTCAGGAATGCACCGGTGTTTTATCGATATAATGCAATTTCTCATTATGTTTTGACTTCATTCAGTACACTGACAAGTCCCTTTAAAATATAAAAAGTCAACCCATTTGGATGAAACCGCGGTACGAATCTGAAATATGTTACATATAGTTTTCAAATAAAGTATTTGTATTAACTCTCATTCTTCTGCGATCGAGCACTTTAGTAATTTCTTTTCAATATAAATTAGCACACTATATATATATTGAAAATGAATGAATTAATCCCTTTTTTATTAAATAACTTTAATCAATTAATGTTAATATCGACGAAACAATTGCATATATATGAGAAAAATAGATACAATATAATTTTAAATAAATAACACCAAGCATTATTTTATTATAGACTGGTTACAACATAGATATGCAAATTAGTATTCCTAATTTCTGTGTAAGTGTCTTTCATCAGTACTATATATATCGTATTTGATAATACTATTTTGTATTATTGATTTAAATAACACTAACCTGATTTGATGGTAATATAGGAGTGATAAATAAAAAAAATACTTTCGCATTCATTTATATATATATATATATATATATATATATATATATATATATATATATTTGTTTTGTTTTACGGCATATCAACCTTTTCAGGTTATTTAATTCCGAATATATATATATATATATACATATACATATATATATATATATATATATATATATATATATATATATGTATATTACGAAAATACGCTTTTAGAATACAAGTTGCACATAAATGTTAGTGTTGTTTCACTCTTTAAGAGCTGATCAGGCTAACTGAGTCCTTAATATTCGAAACATAAACATGTCTTTGTTGCTATAAATATATGTCCCTACTACGACTACTACTAAACTCTACTTATGTATTGAGCACTGTTGAGGTTTATACTAAAACATATATATATATATATATATGCATATATATATATATATATATATATATATATATATATATATATATATATATATATATATATTGTGTGTGTATTTAGGCAGCATATTTTCATTTAGGCAAACATTATTAAATAACACGGAGTGGTTTTGTTTGATGCGACTTTTTTTTATTTTTTCAATTTTGTCCATCTAATGTTTCGGTCAAATTGATATAAATATGATCCATGGCTTTCTTGTTCCATTCTTCTTTCTTTTTTGCAAGTACTTTCGATTTGAATCGTCAAATCATCTTCAGGCGGTATTAGTTTTAGTGTCTTTACTGTTGTGCTCATTTTTGAATTATAACGCAAGTAGTTTATATTTGAAAACGCGTCTCTAAAGTTGAAATGTACATGAGAGCGTGATGGCGTTCTACACATACGAGAGATTTAAAGTTTGACTGTTTAAACCGTTAAGAAATTGATGACGTTAAATAAAGTGCATACAATTCAAACACATAACTACATAATGGCTAAGAATTTGGTAATGTTAATTATTATGCTAGACACTTTAAAATGTTGCGACTAGTTTCATAATTGACATTATTAATTGTGGGATGTTTAGTTTTTATGTAGAGGGCTTCGAGTATTTTTAATTTTTTGATATTGGTATCATGGTGTATTATTTTGGTATTGTTAACAAGGATGTTTCTATATTGGAAGGGGGTGCAATTATGTTTGTTTAGGTGTTGGCATATAGAGCTAGTGTCGGAGAGATGTAGGGTGAGTCTTCGGGATAGTGTTGTGGAAGTGAAACCTATGTAAGAATTAGTTTTTTTTATTGGTGCCGGAGATACATTCTCCCATAGGGCATTGGAACTGATATATTACATTGGTTCTTCCTAATGTATTTTGGGTTTGGGAAGTGTTATTTTTAACAACATAGTTTGATGTTTTCATTTTTTAATAATAAATGATAAATCGTATTTTATCATCAGAATTGGTGGGGGATATATAGCGATGTATTATATTTTTAAGAGCTTTTTCATCCAATTTAAAGTTTGGATGCCTTTGGTTACAATAGAATAGATTTATGTAGTGGGAATTATTTAGCTTATTAGTAGGATTATCTAAATTTCTAATCATTAATTTTATTTGTTCATCAACCATATAATTGGGAAAATGATTATTAGATGACCATTCGAAATTTAAACAAATTAAAAGAAACCCCATCGATAAACTCAAGACACAAGTAAACAAACTTATTACAGCCAATAATGCCGTAATTGATAACGTTAAACTCCCCAAAATAATTGGAGATTATAAACCCGGTTACTTGTACGGCACTGTAAAAATTCATAAACCAAACTCTCCTCTTCGTCCAATAATTTCTCAAGTCACTACCCCCATATATCAATTAACTAAAACTATTAATGATCTTATATCCCCTTATTTACCTAGTAAATATAGTGTAAAATCCACACATGAGCTCTTACACATACTGCATACCCAAAAAACATAATAATTAACATTACCAAATTCTTAGCCATTAGGTAGTTATGCGTTTGAATTGTATGCACTTTATTTAACGTCATCAATTTCTTAACGGTTTAAACAGTCAAACTTTAAATCTCTCGTATGTGTAGAACGCCATCACGCTCTCATGTACATTTCAACTTTACAGACGCGTTTTCAAATATAAACTACTTGCCATTATAATTCAAAAATGAGCACAACAGTAAAGACACTAAAACTAATACCGCCTGAAGATGATTTGACGATTCAAATCGAAAGTACTTGCAAAAAAGAAAGAAGAATGGAACAAGAAAGCCATGGATCATATTTATATCAATTTGACCGAAACATTAGATGGACAATTCGGAAAATTGAAAAAATAAAAAAAAGTCGCATCAAACAAAACCACTCCGTGTTATTTAATAATGTTTGCCTAAATATATATATATATATATATATATATATATATATATATATATATATATATATAATAAAGTATTCAACAGTATGAGTATATAATATAAAACAGTAACATATATATAATAACATGAAAATCAACTTAAAAATCGGAACAGAGCCGATTTAAGACAGAAGACCTTACACACGTAAAGGTCTCGGTATCATTCAGATACATATTTATAATAATAATGATAATAATAATGATCATAATGATCATAATGATAATAATAATAATAATAATAATAATAATAATAATAATAAGAAGAAGAAGAATAAGAATAATAATTATAATAATTATCATTATTAATTAATATATATTATATATATATTATGTATTATTGCTATTACCTTGCATTTAGTGACAGACAGATGGATAGATGCAAATAAAAGACGATAGATGTAAACACAGATATACATAAATAGATAGACATGCCGAGACTGAAATAGATATAGGCGGACAATACTCAGAGACTGAAATACAAGGTGCTTCTAGCTTGCAAGCAGGCTTTGTTTGATATGCAAGTAGACGCGATAATGATTGCAATTATTTAAAGCTGAGATAATTACAATCGATATGGGTGCCAAATATTCAGAAACGCCCCGAATATTGATAGGGTGTTTATGAATCGACTGAACTGAATGCACACACAAAAGTAAATTGATGAATAGATACAGACAGACTGTGATACGATCTGGCTAATACATCTATAACCACACACACATGCGCACACACACACACACATAGACACACTATATATATATATATATATATATATATATATATATATATATATATATATATATATATATATATATATATATATATCTTGGGTTTAGTTAGTTTATCTGGGAATTTAAACTGCATTTTCTTTCTTTGTTTAAAATGACTCAAAGCTTCTTTAGACTATATATTGGGTGTTTAGATCTGCATGGCTAGGTTTCCTTCCTCTTATCTACTTGCCCATCTGGTACCAAAGGTACTTAAGCTTTTTTTTTTAATGCAACCTTTATTCCTATATAATTTTATTGCTAGCTACCATTTCACAGAATGCTTCTTGGGTGTAGTGTTTAGATAGTATTATTATTATTATTATTGTTATAATTAATGTTATTTGATATGCAAATTATCATATCACACTGTAGTCTTAAGGGTAATATATTATTATTATTATTATTATTATTATTATTATTATTTATTTATTTATTTATTTATTTATTTATTTATTTATTTATGTATATATTAGTGAATTTAAAGCTGAATTATTTCTACATTTGATTAATAATGTGATAAATAATGGGCAATCAACAATTCCTCAGCTATTCAACTATAATGATGTTGTTTGCACGACAACCGATAAGGCTGAACTATTTCCCAATCGTTTCGCCTTAAACTCCACTTTGGACTCAGTAAACCACCATCTCCCTAAATTCCCATTCAAACCGAAGCCACACTTGATGACTTGCCCATCAGTCTATCTCATGTTCGAGACATCATAACAAAACCTTGACACCTCCAAAGCATGTCGGTCTGATCTTATACCAGTAATAGTAATAAAGAAATGCTCTGTTGAACTGGCCCTGTGCTCTCCAAACTCTACAACAAATGCCTTGCCGAATCTTGCTTCCCTGATAGCTGGAAAATTGCCTCTGTCTTCAAGAATTCTGGAACTGACTCTCAGAATTATCGCTCCTCAGTATACTCCCGCTCTTCTAAAAAAATCTTTGAATCCTTAATCCATCACCTAAACTTTTTTCTGACCATCAGTATAGATTTAGACAAGCACGGTTAACTTCATATATCCTAACTGTCATCTTAGAAAACAAATACCATACACTGGACAACGCAGTTGAAGATAGGGCGGTAGCGCTTGATATATCCAAATCTTTTGACAAGGTCTGACATAAAGGTATTCTCATAAGAATTCATTTATTTAGTATTATTGGACAAATATTTAATATTATTATATCCTTCCTATCCAAAAGAAAGTTGTCCGAGATAGCCGTTCATCCAAACAACATGACATAAATTCAGGTGTACACTAGGGATCGATCCTTGGACCTTTATTGTTCCTGGTTTTCATAAACGACTTCTCTGATAACAGTGTCTTAGATGGGTATATTTGCTGACGACACCACACTCTACTCTCGGCATGTGGGTAAAACGGACGCGCACATATCCGATGCAATGATAGAAGTTTTAGAAAGTGACCTCCAATCTGTAGTGGATGGTAACATTTCATGCTGCTAAGGCAATAACTACAAGAAATCTCTTCAACCACCGATTGCCATGGAAAATATCACCCTACCTGAAAGTCCAACGTTTAAACTCCTCGGCTTAACATTCACAAGTAACATTAATTAGAAAAAAATACATATAATACACTGTTAAGGCCGCTGCAACGAAGGTGGGTTCCCTCTACCGTACTAAACACAGTATCCTATATCTCTACAAAGCCATCATCCGCCCATGCATGGAGTATTGTTGCCACATCTGGGCTGGTGTACCATCCCCTAGTCTCTCCCTTTTAGACAAGGTCCAAAAAAGAGTCGCTAATCTAATAAGTCAATCACTATCCACTGACTCCAGTCTCTGTCCCATCGCCGCAATGTTGCTTCCTTGTGCTTGTTTTACAAGTACTTCAATGGAATGTGCTCCGATCAACTTGCTGCTCTGGTGCTCCTTCGACGTAAATATACTCGACCCACCCGACAATCAACTAGATCTCATCCATTCACTTTGAAGATCTCCATATGCCGGAGAGCCTTCTACTTCAATAGCTTCTATCCTCGAGTTGTCAGTCTTTGGAACTCCCTCCCTGCTCCATGTTTCACCGACTGTACCAACATGCAGAAATTAAAAACTAATGTGAACAAACATCTCGCTGCATAACTCCTAATTAAAGATGACACCCACTACTTTCAGCCGAATACGCACTAGCTCCTTACGTCTACAGTCGCTGCTTGCCTTGTTTGGAGTGAAATAAGTTAAAAAAATCAAACGAGCTGGAACAAAGGAAGCAGGGAATAGATCAGACAATCCCAAAGAATAGATGCCATAATAGTTTTTATAGAAAAGACTGTGACTAGCAACATGACATATGTGAGAGAGAGGGTACAGAGAAGAAGAAAGTGTGGGGTTACAGATACGTTTCTACACTTTATCAAGAACCCATTAAATGAGACAGAGATTCACTAGTCCAATTATGACAGCAATACTCCATTTGTATCATTAAGTGCATCCATAGAAACACTGACGGACCTACAATGTTAATAAAGAATTAAAACTACGACCGAAATATTTAGTATCAGTCGTGGTAAAGAGAGTTGCGGTGGTATTTCCTTTTTATGGATGTCTCGCGCAAACAGAGGCCTCATGATATTGTGTTATATTTTCACTTACCGATGTGTTTATAAATCATTATGCACTCGTTGGGAACCCGATGTTTATTTATAAAAAGAGAAGAAGAGTCATAGGAAAAAATCAGAGGGACGGCATACTATTGTACCCGCTTTGATCGAAACGATATACAATTACGCAAAAATGCCTGATAGTTTAAATTCTGTATTTAAACTATCAGATATTACTTTGGTAATTGTATATTGTTTTGATCAAAAATAGTACCACAATATCATGAGGTATGCATCCGCGCAGGACAAAGTAAAATGTAAATAAACTAGAAAAGTGCGACCAATATATACAATCGTTAGTGAAAATTCACGCGTGTAATATTGAAGAAGAATTGATGAATAAAGACTATGAATATGTTTTACTTTGTTCCTATTTACTTGCCCTCCAGCCTCCCTCCACTAGAGGAGAGTTAGACACAGGGTCGGTTTTTAATGTGCGAAAAACTAGCTCCCCCAAAAGGGTAACTCTGGATTGGAACAAAATAATAATTACCTCAGTCTAGAGGAGCCTCTCTTTCACTGACCGAGGACAGAAAAGATAAAGCGCGGCATCAAAACAGATACCACAACTTACTCTTTGCCGAAAGACCAAGAAAGTTTTACTTTTCTAAATGTATGACTAGAATATAAATTTATGAGAATAATTGTCTGCAATAACACATTTTTTAGGTCGTCATCAAAATTTGGGGATCTTTATTTGCGAGTCAGGGTTGTGATGCATATTAAGTGCTCGGACGCAGAATTTGCCAGTGAATCTTCTCTCGTTGTTTTAAATTATATTGTTTTTATTTTATCATTTTAACTTAAGTTAACAAAAAATAATCGAATTTATTACACGTATTTTAAACATACATCGTTGGTCTAGTCCATGTAAATTTAACGAACATTTTTTTCTGAGAAACGATGTCACATTAAATTTGTTACTCGGTTGTTTGGGTTGCTTAGTGTGCGAATACTCCCGCGCTTTTCATTATATCAAAAAAAAAAAATTTGTATCAGGATTAAATCTTAAAAATTAAATTAGATTTGTTTGCTTTTTGAAACACCAATCAATAATTGTCTAAATAACCGACGAAAGATTGTTATTTAAGCTATCCTAGTCAAAGGAAAATAGAAAAGGGATATATCTGACTATATACTATTATTTTATAACTTCATAATTTTAAAATTATAAAATTATAAAATTATAAAATTATAAAATAATGAAATTATGAAATAATAAAATAATAAACAATTTTTGAAAAACTTTTTTTTCAAATTTACAAATGTTGGTAGCCATACTTTTTTAAATATACACTTTTCTCTCGTTGGAACCGCACTACTCTTTACTATATATATATATATATATATATATATATATATATATATATATATATATATATATATATATATATTGCATGTTTGGTTAAACAGTAGCGTCAGCTTCTGTTTATTTATTTTTTGATCTCATATTGCAGTATTCGTCTCCCTATAATGGAAGCGTTGGTTATTCAAGTAAATAAACCTAGTATCAACCATGCTCGTTATGAGGGGAGCGAAGGTATGTTGAAGTGTTGTTAAAGTGGTATTGAAATGTTTTTGAAAACGTCTTCTTAATAAATTCACCAATCTTTTATTTTGCATACTCATTCATCCGTCTGAAGATGACCGACGTCGGTCGAAAACGTACGGGAAAATATGGCGATTTTTTATACAACATGGACGACAATACCAAATCGAGCGTGCGACGAATCGAAAAAATGAATAAAAAAATAAACAGAAGCTACTGTTTAACCAAACATGCATAAGCGAATGAATGCTGCCTAATTACACAAATATATATATATATATATATATATATATATATATATATATATAGTTTTCTCAGCAATCGAATACTACACACAGACTAAATCAACTAATATATATATATATATATATATATATATATATATATATATATATATATATATATATATATATATATATATATATATATATATATATATATATATATATGGTGAGAAAACTATTCTATCAATTGACACCAAATTCCGTACGTACTTGGGTCATCATAAAATGTCTAAATGGGGGTCATCGTAAAATCAAGACATTCTCTAAAAGGATTTATGAGGTCAACAGTTGCTACTACTATTTGTGCCGGAGAAGTATTAACTTGTCAGCAGACGTCCGGCTGCTGATGCCTTCACAGTTCCCCGGCTTTCATCGTAGTTACAATCACAATTATTTAAAGACGTAGGTATAACAAAACAATTTATAATTGCATTCATGTAGAATTAAAATGTTCAATTTGACTTGAAAGTTAAAACAATTGCTCTTACATATGTTGTTTTATAACGTCGCTATTATAAAATAAAAGTTGTTTTTGATTTCGTTTGGCTTGTGAAAGCTATTGTTGGTTCCAGAATTATCTGAATTGTAACCTTTGGTCTGATAACTCTTTTGAATTATTCTAGCCAACCTTAGGAAAATGTGCTCTCCTGTCCGGTAGTCAAGAAAACTCGTTCAACGCATGTCAAAAATTCAGAACGAGGCCCACTCTTTACTGACTAGTCCTTCAAAACCATCAGATATTTTCTGACCGCCTGACCAACGCGGCATAGCAATCACAAACCATAACGTCATGTTCGTCAGATGCCTTTCTTTGTTACAGTCATATTGACTCCCTTTTTGTAGCAGTCATATTGACTCTCTTTTTGTAGAAGTCATATTGACTCCCTTTTTGTAGCAGCCATATTGACTCCCTTTTTGTAGTACCCATATTGACTTCCTTTTTGAAGCAGTCATATTGACTCTCTTTTCGTAGAAGTCATATTGACTCCCTTTTGTAGCAGTGATATTGACTCCATTTTTGTAGCAGTCATATTGACTTCCTTTTTGTAGCAGTCATATTGACTCCCTTTTTGTAGTATCCATATTGACTCCCTTTTTGTAGTACCCATATTGACTCCCTTTTTGTAGCAGTTATATTCACTCCCTTTTTGTAGCAGTCATATTGACTCCCTTTTTGTAGTAGTTATATTGACTCCCTTTTTGTAGCAGTCATATTGACTCCTTTTTTGTAGCAGTTATATTCACTCCCTTTTTGTATCAGTCATATTGACTCCCTTTTTGTAGTAGTTATATTGACTCCATTTTTGTAGCAGTCATATTGACTCCTTTTTTGTAGCAGTTATATTCACTCCCTTTTTGTAGCAGTCATATTGACTCCTTTTTTGTAGCAGTCATATTGACTCCCTTTTCGCCTAACTTTTAAGAACAGCCCAACACAAATATTTGTAATATTTACTAACACCTACTCTAGTTAAGTGTAGTATCTGTTCCGATGGATACTGCACCCCATACTGGTGTTGTCTTGACCTTCGGGTCTTGATTTACGCCGGTCAATGGGTCTGTCCTGTGCAGTTCTGGGAGGTCCACCTTCCCAGGCTTTGCCTCCTCTCTTTGGGGAGGAGTAAGTTTATTGCTTACTGTCTGAGGCGCCTCTACCGTGGAATGCCGACGGGGCTGCCCAGGCAATTTTTAAACCCCACTTTCCCGACCTTGGGTCACATTTTACTTGTGGGAGTAAGATAAAAACTGGCCTTGTGCCTAACTCCTGGAGAGGAGTAAATCAATACTCTAGTTATACACGTGTAGTATCTGTTCCGATGGATACTACACCCCATAGACTTCGAGGCTTGATTTACGCCGGTCTATGAGTCTGTCCTGTACAGTTCTAGGAGATCCACCCTCCCAGGCTTCGCCTTTCCTCTTTGGGGAGGAGTAAGTTTATTGCTTACTGCCTGAGGCGCCCCTACCGGGGAATGCCGACGGGGCTGCCTAGGCAATTTTTAAACCTCACTCTCCTGACCCGACCTTGGGTCACATCTTACTTGTGGGAGTAAGATAAAAACTGGCCTTGAAGAGGAGTAAATCAATACTCTAGTAATACACTTGACAAAATTGTTAGGCGAAATTGTATCGCGACAGATACTATCCTAAATCAATGACTTGTTTGTTGTAGGTTTTATAAATAGATCTCTATAAACATACTTATTCTGAAATTATTCATCCAGAGTTCTTTTGATAAATATTACATACATCTGATCGCTTTCTATTATCTACGAGTTCGCTTTGGTAAGTAAATCAAGGTGTATCCATACCTTTTCTGATAATGGTGCTTATTGCTGTATGAATTGGTAAGCAACCGCTGCTAGGACGACATAATGAAGTTGATGCAGACTTCAAAAGTTTAATGAAGTTGATGCAGACTTCAAAAGTTGAATGAAGTTGATGCAGACTTCAAAAGTTTAATGAAGTTGATGTAGACTTCAAAAGTTTAATGAAGTTGATGCAGACTTCAAAAGTTTAATGAAGTTGATGCAGACTTCAAAAGTTGAATGAAGTTGATGCAGACTTCAAAAGTTTAATGAAGTTGATGCAGACTTCAAAAGTTTAATGAAGTTGATGCAGACTTTAAAAGTTTAATGAAGTTGATGCAGACTTCAAAAGTTTAATGAAGTTGATGCAGACTTCAAAAGTTTAATGAAGTTGATGCAGACTTCAAAAGTTTAATGAAGTTGATGCAGACTTCAAAAGTTTAATGAAGTTGATGCAGACTTCAAAAGTTTAATGAAGTTGATGCAGACTTTAAAAGTTTAATGAAGTTGATGCAGACTTCAAAAGTTTAATGAAGTTGATGCAGACTTCAAAAGTTGAATGAAGTTGATGCAGACTTCAAAAGTTTAATGAAGTTGATGCAGACTTCAAAAGTTTAATGAAGTTGATGCAGACTTCAAAAGTTTAATGAAGTTGATGCAGACTTTAAAAGTTTAATGAAGTTGATGCAGACTTCAAAAGTTTAATGAAGTTGATGCAGACTTCAAAAGTTTAATGAAGTTGATGCAGACTTCAAAAGTTTAATGAAGTTGATGCAGACTTCAAAAGTTTAATGAAGTTGATGCAGAATTCAAAAGTTTAATGAAGTTGATGCAGACTTCAAAAGTTTAATGAAGTTGATGCAGACTTCAAAAGTTTAATGAAGTTGATGCAGACTTCAAAAGTTTAATGAAGTTGATGCAGAATTCAAAAGTTTAATGAAGTTGATGCAGACTTCAAAAGTTTAATGAAGTGTATGCAGACTTCAAAAGTTTAATGAAGTTGATGCAGACTTCAAAAGTTTAATGAAGTTGATGCAGACTTCAAAAGTTTAATGAAGTTGATGCAGACTTCAAAAGTTTAATGAAGTTGATGCAGACTTCAAAAGTTTAATGAAGTTGATGCAGACTTCAAAAGTTTAATGAAGTTGATGCAGACTTCAAAAGTTTAATGAAGTTGATGCAGACCAAAGTCGTCAAAAGAATCTCAACGTTTGCTTCTGTGCCGTCTCCACCTCAGGCGCATTCATGATCTGTACATGTTAGCTGATAAGGAGACTGTGTTGAACCATACATTATCCTTCGGCTGTGTACTAGCTAAAAACAGGTGAGAGTGATAGATGAAAACATAGAAAGATATGGGTCACTTGATAAATTAATTGCAAATTACAGCTAATTAGAACAATTAAACTTGAATTTATTTCAAAAACATATTTCTGCTCTGGGACTGAGTATAGCGTCCTAAATAAACGACTTTTTCTATAATATATGGAAAATAGTAACTCCAGCTGGTCGGTTTTTCTACGCGTTCCCTTTAAAAACATTTTTTGTTCGCCTCAAACAAGACATATTGTCAATGAAGCGCAAGGGGTTACTTTGATAGATGGCAGATTTATAGGGGCATAGTGGGGAGTTGGCGATCAAGATGTTTGTTTACATTACATTTAAATTTCTGCATGTTTGTACGGTCGGAGAAACTGGGAGCAGGCGAATTCCAAAGAAAAACGGTCAGAGGAAAGAAGCTATAAGAATTGAAAATTCCAGAATCTAGAGAACTCTACAGTTAAAGGGTGGGATTTTGCTGCTAATCGGGTGGGAAGTAAACCCAGCCACGTTTATTGCTACATGACTTGGTAAGCAACCGACACGGCGAGAACATAATGCAGTGAATGCAGACAAGACCAGTTCCACATCTACACCTGTGACGATTCCAACGTAGACTCATTCATCATCCACAAGGGTACCTGTAGATGATGAGGGCACTGTGTCGAGACACGCGCTATTCTTCAATTGCGAAGCAGCTAAAATGCAAGCAAAGCGATGTCAATCCGTAGAGATTCTCAACTGTATGAAATTAGACTCGCACCTGTTTCGTTTTCTCTCCATTTCTTGATTTGCTTTATTTCAGGAACAGGTACACAACAAACCATCTTTCCATTTCCGCAACAATCTCTAACATTCGTCTTGCGTCTTTCTTCTTTTCGTCTTAACCTTTGGTAAATGTTAATAGAATTCTAAAAAAAGTATTGGAAAAATAAGGAAAGAAAATAAATCTCTGACGATGTAACACTTCTTTTATTTTTTATTTTTTACCTGTCATTTCGACGAAGTTCTTTCTTTCTGTATTGTTCACCTGATGCGGTTAACATTTAATCTTGCAGATGCAGGTGTAAGGTTTCGCATTTCCAAACGGATCAATAGTCGCCAATCATTCGACGACTGTTTTCTTTTCTTTTCGTAACGACGACAACAGCAGCAGCAACAGCAGCAGCAACAAAATTCAACAACGACAAAGAAATCAGTCACCAATAATAGTGATCGTCTTAGTGATATGATACCTAAGACACACTGGAAAAATCATCATCATCATTGTCATCATCGTCGTCATGTTCATCGTCATCATCATTTTTATTATAATTGTCGATGTAAATATTTCTCTGATCTATGAATCTCTGTTTCTCCATTTCCTTGTCAATTTTAAAATGTTCATACCTATCTGTATATATGAATGAATCTATTTCAACTTGTGTTATTTATCTATTTGTGTATGTTCTTATCTCTCTATCTATCTATCTATCTATCTATCTATCTATCTATATATATATATATATATATATATATATATATATATATATATAGCAATTAAATTTTGAAATTGTTATTTGGAATTGAAATTAGATTCCCACGTGAATAACTTTGATCTCTTACGCACACACATACACGCATATATATATATATATATATATATATATATATATATATATATATATATATATATATATATGGGAAAATGAAAAAGGAAAACCAAAAAATGGATGTTTTTTTATGTGTACATCAACGTTTCGTCTTTATTTATAAGATTTCATCAGGATGATAAAATAGAGAAAAAAATGTCATGCAAGTACAGATACATGTAGGGTAGACATATTGGGAGGAAAAATAGAATGAAATAGTGGCCACTGCTGGGTGGACGTCCGTCTATTTAATTTTATTTTTCCTCCCAATATGTCTACCCTACATGTATCTGTACTTGCATGACATTTTTTTTTCTATTTTATCATCCTGATGAAGTCTTATAAATAAAGACGAAACGTTGATGTACACATAAAAAAACATCCATTTTTTGGTTTTCCTTTTTCATTTTCCCATCACGTCGGATTACTTTCATCCTTCTCTTCCCATATATATATATATATATATATATATATATATATATATATATATATATATATATAATTGTGACATTTTTGTCGTTATTTTTGTAGTGACGATCAAAAAATATTTGGCGCAAATGAATCAAATTATTATTTTTCCATTCGCTTTTGTTCGACACTATGACGTATTTAATTGATCAGTGATGAGACGCTCTTATTTGAAGTTGTAAATTACTAGCCGTTATAATAAAAATACTCAACAGTAAAGGCATATTCGTAAAGACACCACGACAACATCGCTTGAAGATGATTTGACAAATCAAATCGAAAGTACTCGCGAAAAGGGAAAGAAAATGGAACCTACGGAACTTATATACACTAATTTGACCGAAACACTAAATGGACTATTCGGAAAATTCAAAAAGATAAAGTCTTATCAAACAAAAACACTCCGTGTTAATTAATAATGTTTGTCTAAATGAAAATATGCTGCCTAAATAAACACTATATATATATAATATATAGTCATCCACATACAGACTATTTCGCTGTTTCACAGCTCATCAGTGCGGCTAGACCAGTTAATGCCTCAAGCCGGGATTGAAACTCAACTGCTAACCCCTGCGCTATCATACGACACTGACTGAATGTAAGAAATAGTTCAATGTAAACAATGCAAGTGCCGGGAGTTCGAATTAGTTTTACCTAATGAGCTATGCCTTAAAGCTAATGGCAGTTGGCGACATCCTTACAAATAAGCTCTACCCAGGGAGGGAGCTTATATATATATATATATATATATATATATATATATATATATATATATATATATATATATATAACTGATGCTGCAGTCTTCTTTACAGAATACAAAGAAGAAATATTTCAATTGACATTTAAGTAATTTGGTATTTAAAAAAATGATAATTGTCGTAGTGTTATTTGATATATTTCAATGTGGAGAAAAATTACTGTGCGTGAACATAATCACATTTTATTTTATGTAGAAAAAAAAGCAATAAAAAGCTGCATTGATATTGTCATTAAGATATTCAAAGTATAGGAATTTTATTTTGTTTCAGCATAAAAATGAAAATGAATTCCCCACTAAGAACTTGTTATATAATGAAATGAATCAAACATAAGGATGGAAGGTCGATTGGTCAAGCAAACCATATTTCATATTACTGAGTAATTCGAAATGGGTACTTTTGTACTTTTCACCTTTATTATAATAGACAGAAAAATGTCTTAATTAATATTAAAGATGAAATCATCATCATCATCATCATCATCATCATCATCATCATCATCATCATCATCATCACTACCAACGTGTTGACTCCTTGGACTTTTGGCTAAAAGCAAAATATAGTATCTGTCCTGAATCTGCACTTAGTTTTTATGTCCTCGCTCAGCGAAGGAGAAATCCTTCTAGGACGAGGTAATTGACATTTTTGTTCTAATCCAGATACGGATCGGAATAAACTTTTATTGTGACTGGAGGTAGGATTTGAACATTACTCGCTGTCATATGAATCCGAAATGCTGAATCTTTAGAGGGTACGAAGTGAGTAACACAATCAACCGTTGAATACAAAAACAATCTCGAAACTCTCAAACTGCCGGATTTTGGCAACCTGGACATCTGGACGTCTGGACGTTCAGCCTCATTTGTGTTCGTAAGACCGCGTTTAAAGTCAGCATACCACGTCTTAACCGTTGTTTCCAACGGAACAGAGTCTGAATAACACTTATCAAGCCATTAGTTTGCTTGAACAGTATTTTTCTCAATCGGAAAGCAATGCTTTATAAACACATGAAATTCAGATTTTCCATTGTTTTCAAAATTAGCAACAGTAACTTCACTTAAATAAATGTAATTTGTAAACTAATAATCTTATTGTTGTGGGGTACAAATCACCCCTATTGAAGAACTAATGGAAGCAACCATCTATAATAAATACCATGGTTGCAAAGACTCAAACAGAGGACATCTCCTATTATGTGAGAGTCCACGTGTGCTATCTGTTCCGATGGATACTACACCCTATAGACCGGTGTTGTCTTGGCCTTCGGGGCATGATTCCGCCGGTCTATGGGTCTGTCCTGTGCAGTTCTAGGAGGTCCACCCTCCCAGGCTTTGCCTCTCCTCTTTGGGGAGGAGTAAGTTGATAGCTTACTGCCTGAGGCGCCCCTACCGGGGAATGCCGACGGGGCTGTCCAGGCAATTTTTAATGGCTAAAGCGCTCACGTTCTCGGTCGCTGGCTTTTCAAATCCCACTTTCCGACCTTGTGTCACATACTCCTATAGTGGGTAGGTGTTAAATATCGAGGACATCTCCTATTATGTGAGAGTCCACGTGTGGTATCTGTTCCGATGGATACTACACCCTATAGACCGGTGTTGTCTTGGCCTTCGGGGCATGATTCCGCCGGTCTATGGGTCTGTCCTGTGCAGTTCTAGGAGGTCCACCCTCCCAGGCTTTGCCTCTCCTCTTTGGGGAGGAGTAAGTTGATAGCTTACTGCCTGAGGCGCCCCTACCGGGGAATGCCGACGGGGCTGTCCAGGCAATTTTTAATGGCTAAAGCGCTCACGTTCTCGGGCGCTGGCTTTTCAAATCCCACTTTCCGACCTTGTGTCACATACTCCTATTGTGGGTAGGTGTTAAATATCGAGGACATCTCCTATCATGTGAGTGTCCACGTGTGGTATCTGATCCGATGGATACTACACCCTATAGACCGGCGTTGTCTTGGCCTTCGGGGCATGATTCCGCCGGTCTATGGGTCTGTCCTGTGCAGTTCTAGGAGGTCCACCCTCCCAGGCTTTGCCTCTCCTCTTTGGGGAGGAGTAAGTTGATGGCTTGCTGCCTGAGGCGCCCCTACCGGGGAATGCCGACGGGGCTGTCCAGGCAATTTTTAATGGCTAAAGCGCTCACGTTCTCGGGCGCTGGCTTTTCAAATCCCACTTTCCGACCTTGTGTCACATACTCCTATAGTGGGTAGGTGTTAAATATCGAGGACATCTCCTATCATGTGAGTGTCCACGTGTGGTATCTGTTCCGATGGATACTACACCCTATAGACCGGTGTTGTCTTGGCCTTCGGGGCATGATTCCGCCGGTCTATGGGTCTGTCCTGTGCAGTTCTAGGAGGTCCACCCTCCCAGGCTTTGCCTCTCCTCTTTGGGGAGGAGTAAGTTGATAGCTTACTGCCTGAGGCGCCCCTACCGGGGAATGCCGACGGGGCTGTCCAGGCAATTTTTAATGGCTAAAGCGCTCACGTTCTCGGGCGCTGGCTTTTCAAATCCCACTTTCCGACCTTGTGTCACATACTCCTATAGTGGGTAGGTGTTAAATATCGAGGACATCTCCTATCATGTGAGTGTCCACGTGTGGTATCTGTTCCGATGGATACTACACCCTATAGACCGGTGTTGTCTTGGCCTTCGGGGCATGATTCCGCCGGTCTATGGGTCTGTCCTGTGCAGTTCTAGGAGGTCCACCCTCCCAGGCTTTGCCTCTCCTCTTTGGGGAGGAGTAAGTTGATAGCTTACTGCCTGAGGCGCCCCTACCGGGGAATGCCGACGGGGCTGTCCAGGCAATTTTTAATGGCTAAAGCGCTCACGTTCTCGGGCGCTGGCTTTTCAAATCCCACTTTCCGACCTTGTGTCACATACTCCTATAGTGGGTAGGTGTTAAATATCGAGGACATCTCCTATCATGTGAGTGTCCACGTGTGGTATCTGTTCCGATGGATACTACACCCTATAGACCGGTGTTGTCTTGGCCTTCGGGGCATGATTCCGCCGGTCTATGGGTCTGTCCTGTGCAGTTCTAGGAGGTCCACCCTCCCAGGCTTTGCCTCTCCTCTTTGGGGAGGAGTAAGTTGATAGCTTACTGCCTGAGGCGCCCCTACCGGGGAATGCCGACGGGGCTGTCCAGGCAATTTTTAATGGCTAAAGCGCTCACGTTCTCGGGCGCTGGCTTTTCAAATCCCACTTTCCGACCTTGTGTCACATACTCCTATAGTGGGTAGGTGTTAAATATCGAGGACACTCCTATCATGTGAGTGTCCACGTGTGGTATCTGTTCCGATGGATACTACACCCTATAGACCGGTGTTGTCTTGGCCTTCGGGGCATGATTCCGCCGGTCTATGGGTCTGTCCTGTGCAGTTCTAGGAGGTCCACCCTCCCAGGCTTTGCCTCTCCTCTTTGGGGAGGAGTAAGTTGATAGCTTACTGCCTGAGGCGCCCCTACCGGGGAATGCCGACGGGGCTGTCCAGGCAATTTTTAATGGCTAAAGCGCTCACGTTCTCGGGCGCTGGCTTTTCAAATCCCACTTTCCGACCTTGTGTCACATACTCCTATAGTGGGTAGGTGTTAAATATCGAGGACACTCCTATCATGTGAGTGTCCACGTGTGGTATCTGTTCCGATGGATACTACACCCTATAGACCGGTGTTGTCTTGGCCTTCGGGGCATGATTCCGCCGGTCTATGGGTCTGTCCTGTGCAGTTCTAGGAGGTCCACCCTCCCAGGCTTTGCCTCTCCTCTTTGGGGAGGAGTAAGTTGATAGCTTACTGCCTGAGGCGCCCCTACCGGGGAATGCCGACGGGGCTGTCCAGGCAATTTTTAATGGCTAAAGCGCTCACGTTCTCGGGCGCTGGCTTTTCAAATCCCACTTTCCGACCTTGTGTCACATACTCCTATAGTGGGTAGGTGTTAAATATCGAGGACACTCCTATCTTGTGAGTGTCCACGTGTGGTATCTGTTCCGATGGATACTACACCCTATAGACCGGTGTTGTCTTGGCCTTCGGGGCATGATTCCGCCGGTCTATGGGTCTGTCCTGTGCAGTTCTAGGAGGTCCACCCTCCCAGGCTTTGCCTCTCCTCTTTGGGGAGGAGTAAGTTGATAGCTTACTGCCTGAGGCGCCCCTACCGGGGAATGCCGACGGGGCTGTCCAGGCAATTTTTAATGGCCAAAGCGCTCACGTTCTTCGGGCGCTGGCTTTTCAAATCCCACTTTCCGACCTTGTGTCACATACTCCTATAGTGGGTAGGTGTTAAATATCGAGGACATCTCCTATCATGTGAGTGTCCACGTGTGGTATCTGTTCCGATGGATACTACACCCTATAGACCGGTGTTGTCTTGGCCTTCGGGGCATGATTCCGCCGGTCTATGGGTCTGTCCTGTGCAGTTCTAGGAGGTCCACCCTCCCAGGCTTTGCCTCTCCTCTTTGGGGAGGAGTAAGTTGATAGCTTACTGCCTGAGGCGCCCCTACCGGGGAATGCCGACGGAGCTGTCCAAACAATTTTTAATGGCTAAAGCGCTCACGTTCTCGGGCGCTGGCTTTTCAAATCCCATTTTCCGACCTTGTGTCACATACTCCTATAGTGGGTAGGTGTTAAATATCGAGGACACTCCTATCATGTGAGTGTCCACGTGTGGTATCTGTTCCGATGGATACTACACCCTATAGACCGGTGTTGTCTTGGCCTTCGGGGCATGATTCCGCCGGTCTATGGGTCTGTCCTGTGCAGTTCTAGGAGGTCCACCCTCCCAGGCTTTGCCTCTCCTCTTTGGGGAGGAGTAAGTTGATAGCTTACTGCCTGAGGCGCCCCTACCGGGGAATGCCGACGGGGCTGTCCAGGCAATTTTTAATGGCTAAAGCGCTCACGTTCTCGGTCGCTGGCTTTTCAAATCCCACTTTCCGACCTTGTGTCACATACTCCTAATGTGGGTAGGTGTTAAATATCGAGGACATCTCCTATCATGTGAGTGTCCACGTGTGGTATCTGTTCCGATGGATACTACACCCTATAGACCGGTGTTGTCTTGGCCTTCGGGGCATGATTCCGCCGGTCTATGGTCTGTCCTGTGCAGTTCTAGGAGGTCCACCCTCCCAGGCTTTGCCTCTCCTCTTTGGGGAGGAGTAAGTTGATAGCTTACTGCCTGAGGCGCCCCTACCGGGGAATGCCGACGGAGCTGTCCAAACAATTTTTAATGGCTAAAGCGCTCACGTTCTCGGGCGCTGGCTTTTCAAATCCCATTTTCCGACCTTGTGTCACATACTCCTATAGTGGGTAGGTGTTAAATATCGAGGACACTCCTATCATGTGAGTGTCCACGTGTGGTATCTGTTCCGATGGATACTACACCCTATAGACCGGTGTTGTCTTGGCCTTCGGGGCATGATTCCGCCGGTCTATGGGTCTGTCCTGTGCAGTTCTAGGAGGTCCACCCTCCCAGGCTTTGCCTCTCCTCTTTGGGGAGGAGTAAGTTGATAGCTTACTGCCTGAGGCGCCCCTACCGGGGAATGCCGACGGGGCTGTCCAGGCAATTTTTAATGGCTAAAGCGCTCACGTTCTCGGTCGCTGGCTTTTCAAATCCCACTTTCCGACCTTGTGTCACATACTCCTAATGTGGGTAGGTGTTAAATATCGAGGACATCTCCTATCATGTGAGTGTCCACGTGTGGTATCTGTTCCGATGGATACTACACCCTATAGACCGGTGTTGTCTTGGCCTTCGGGGCATGATTCCGCCGGTCTATGGGTCTGTCCTGTGCAGTTCTAGGAGGTCCACCCTCCCAGGCTTTGCCTCTCCTCTTTGGGGAGGAGTAAGTTTATAGCTTACTGCCTGAGGCGCCCCTACCGGGGAATGCCGACGGGGCTGTCCAGGCAATTTTTAATTGCTAAAGCGCTCACGTTCTCGGGCGCTGGCTTTTCAAATCGCACTTTCCGACCTTGTGTCACATAATCCTATAGTGGGTAGGTGTTAAATATCGAGGACACTCCTATCTTGTGAGTGTCCACGTGTGGTATCTGTTCCGATGGATACTACACCCTATAGACCGGTGTTGTCTTGGCCTTCGGGGCATGATTCCGCCGGTCTATGGGTCTGTCCTGTGCAGTTCTAGGAGGTCCACCCTCCCAGGCTTTGCCTCTCCTCTTTGGGGAGGAGTAAGTTGATAGCTTACTGCCTGAGGCGCCCCTACCGGGGAATGCTGACGGTGCCTGTCCAGGCAATTTTTAATGGCTAAAGCGCTCACGTTCTCGGGCGCTGGCTTTTCAAATCCCACTTTCCGACCTTGTGTCACATACTCCTATAGTGGGTAGGTGTTAAATATCGAGGACACTCCTATCATGTGAGTGTCCACGTGTGGTATCTGTTCCGATGGATACTACACCCTATAGACCGGTGTTGTCTTGGCCTTCGGGGCATGATTCCGCCGGTCTATGGGTCTGTCCTGTGCAGTTCTAGGAGGTCCACCCTCCCAGGCTTTGCCTCTCCTCTTTGGGGAGGAGTAAGTTGATAGCTTACTGCCTGAGGCGCCCCTACCGGGGAATGCCGATGGGGCTGTCCAGGCAATTTTTAATGGCTAAAGCGCTCACGTTCTCGGGCGCTGGCTTTTCAAATCCCACTTTCCGACCTTGTGTCACATACTCCTATAGTGGGTAGGTGTTAAATATCGAGGACACTCCTATCATGTGAGTGTCCACGTGTGGTATCTGTTCCGATGGATACTACACCCTATAGACCGGTGTTGTCTTGGCCTTCGGGGCATGATTCCGCCGGTTTATGGGTCTGTCCTGTGCAGTTCTAGGAGGTCCACCCTCCCAGGCTTTGCCTCTCCTCTTTGGGGAGGAGTAAGTTGATAGCTTACTGCCTGAGGCGCCCCTACCGGGGAATGCCGACGGGGCTGTCCAGGCAATTTTTAATGGCTAAAGCGCTCACGTTCTCGGGCGCTGGCTTTTCAAATCCCACTTTCCGACCTTGTGTCACATACTCCTATAGTGGGTAGGTGTTAAATATCGAGGACATCTCCTATCATGTGAGTGTCCACGTGTGGTATCTGTTCCGATGGATACTACACCCTATAGACCGGTGTTGTCTTGGCCTTCGGGGCATGATTCCGCCGGTCTATGGGTCTGTCCTGTGCAGTTCTAGGAGGTCCACCCTCCCAGGCTTTGCCTCTCCTCTTTGGGGAGGAGTAAGTTGATAGCTTACTGCCTGAGGCGCCCCTACCGGGGAATGCCGACGGGGCTGCCCAGGCAATTTTTAGTGGCTAAAGCGCTCACCTCTCGGGCGCTGGCTTTTCAAATCCCACTTTCCGACCTTGTGTCACATACTCCTATAGTGGGTAGGTGTTAAATATAGAGGACATTCCTATTCATGTTTTACCGCATGGTAGGAATCCGGTCATCTCCTACCACATTTAGTGGCGTTACTGTATTGCTATGAATAAATACATTGTATATTTTAACCTGTCACAATTTGTGGTTGTTATCTTTGTGACCCCTAGCACGGGTCTACAACACTTATTTGGCTCAAATTTTTACAGTTGACGTTTGAAGGTTAGTACTTTATGAAAACCATAGCGATGTTTGATTTATGGCGCCATCTATATATCAGGCCCGGGACGTGTTGAGTAATGTGCTATATTAAAAAAAAGAAGAAGACTATTCGTAAATTCATATTTATCTACGAGTTTCCGCACCATTTAAACAGAGAAACCTCTAACATATACAGAGTTGTATATTTTAGTCGAAACATCAATATTTATATGTTCATATGCGAAATAAAATTAACTTCTAGATTCCGATTTAATGACCGCAAACAAAGTATCAAGAAAAATGTAGAGGGGGGGGGAAGCCCAGTAACGCTCTCTCTCTCTCTCTTTTGCTCTCTCTCTCTCTCTCTCTCTCTCTCTCTCTCTCTCTCTCTCTCTCTTTCTATCTTTCCTTTAGTGTGTCCTTTAATCCTCACATTCCATGGCCGATGTTTCTGACAAAGAGGGAAGAATTGTTGTTTCCTGGGGCGGCTGTTGTTTAGTGTTAGCGGTATGAAGAGATGGTTTGAGTATTGTTTTCCTTTTCTGTTGTTGCCATGTCACTAATAAGGTTGCTGAAGGTAAACGTTTTATCTAGACTGACGTTAACCGCCTGATATTTGTCCTTTCTTCTTTTTCCTATGTTTTTACCATTATCGAATGAATTAAAAATCTTCACTTTTTCTGAACGAAACCGGTAAACTCTCGTGTTTGTTGATGATTTTCTCCTGTATTTAAATTGTTTGTTTTTTTCGTTTCTCAGTTTCACACATCTTGTCTTTCACGGCATTTCATTTTCATGATATATCGTGCATTTTATCGACATATATATATATATATATATATATATATATATTAGCTTGAAGATCCCCCGGGGATGAAATGCGGGAGCCTCTGTGTAGCTTAATTGCCATGAATATATGTTCATAGCTTACTACCTAGCTCTACTTACGTATCGAGCACTGTTGAAGTAAATACTGAAAATTGATACATAAAAAATGATATCTCCTTATAAAATTTTATGTGGATACATGAAATACTAATATATATATATATATATATATATATATATATATATATATATATATATATATATATATATATATATATATGAACTGATATAAATAAGCATTGGAACAACTTACGCGAGTTAACCAGTGTTTCGATGTTAACCAGCATGGTTAACTTTGACAAGGATCGAACCTTATAAGTGTTCACTTCCTAAGTGATACATATGAAGTGACACATTGTAAGAACGCTACCAATCACCAATAAAAACAATTACATAAAATACATTAAAATATTTAGGTGATAAAAATCGTACATATTTCTAGGCAAGGCGTCATAACCTGGGGGTAAAACGCCAGACTATTAACATCAACATCGAAGTTTCGATGTTTCGATCCTTGTCAAAGTTAGCCATGGATTACTTTTATTTACGTATAAAATTAATTAAAAATATATATTAACGAAAAATAAATAAATTATGCAATCTTCTGCATTAATATTTATCACTTAGGAAGTGAACAATTATAAAGAAAACAAATGCATATATATATATATATATATGTGTGTGTGAAGAGGAAGAGAGATTTATGGCATAGTGGATAAGCAATGCAAAAAATAACGACATTAACACATCATAAAACTGGAGATATTTCGATCGAATTGTTTCACCAAATTCTTTAGGTAAAATGAGCTTTATTAAACATAATTCGACGTTTCATACAGTGAAGCTTAGAAAAAAACAAGGGTTTTAAGATGGAGAGGGGAAAATAGATGCTTATGCAGCGGGTTGGGTACGTGAGGAGAGGAGATGATGAAGATGTAAGACAGAAAAAATATAGGAGATTGGTAGTAGGTAAGCTGCATATATATATATATATATATATATATATATATATATATATATATATATATATATATATGCTGGATAATGGCCCTATGGGAATGGACGTATCTGTTGGAAATCGTTGGTTTGACTTGCGCGAATTAGTAAAGGTGGACCCGTATAGTCAAGTGCGGAATAGAGCCTGTTCTCACAGTCGGAGCTCACAGTCGTGACAGGGTCACTGCGTGACGAGACCTCAGATCAAGGTTCAATGCGCACCAGCGATAGAGGCCCTGTGACGTCACGGACTTTTGCATGGGAAGCAGAGGGATCGGTGACGTCACTCATTCTTCGTGAGAAGCGAGTTTTAGCAGTCTGGATTTTGGAGGCGAACCTATAAGACGTGATTTTTACCATGTAGTCTGCATTTTTACCATGTAGTCTTAATTATTTCCCTAAGAAAATACAGGCGAAAGATCTCTTTCCCCCTTCCACGAATGGTTAAGACTTAATTGAAAAGCAATTACGAAAGCAGTAATTTGCTCCCTCTCTCTCGACGTTGGTGAATATCTCCAAGCTGATAGATAACTAACGCCTGTAATAACAAGAATTGAAAGTTAAAACGATTGTTGTTTAGTGAGTCGTTCATGAAGTTTTTGTTGTAACGGCGATGTTAACGGCAGTACAGAAGAGAAGAAAGAAGACAACCACTGGACGACACGCACCCTCTACGCGGCGAGGGGGTAATTTAAAGGTATGCCAACTATATGATTCTATGGTGTTAAAAATGACGAGTGATAAAACGAGAACTGCCACGGCCCGTTCCGGGACGATTATACAAAACGAGAACTGCCGCAGCCCAAGCAAGGGGCTATGCAACATATATATATATATATATATATATATATATATATATATATATATATATATATATATATGTTTCTCTCTATCTTTTTATCTATGAGCGTAAATATTTAATAGTTTATATTAATTCCTATAAAAAAGATTAGTTATTTTCTTTTATAATGATATTCTCATAAATTTCACACATAAAGCGGTGACATTTAATCTTGCAGATGGTGTAAGGTTTCATTTCATCAAACGAATCAATATTCACCAATCATTAGACGGCGGCCTTCGTCACAATGACACCAGCGTTGAGAACAACAATAAATATCAGCCATCATTTGTGCTACGAATAATGATAGCCTTATCGTCATCATTACTCGAACAGACAAGGAAAACTATTGGGTTATTTTTATCATCATGTTAGATAGCAAAGGGGGAGGTACTCAGTGATACAGAAGTTTCTGATTGGTCGGGGAATATCACATGTTAGGAAAGTGAAGCATTTTTAAATAGTCATCAGTTAAAGTTATAACGTGTAACGGTATCCGTACTTTATTATAATTCAAGTTGGCTGTGATAGAAGGTAACTCTGACTTCATCGATGCATAAAGTAAACGACGATAACAGACAACATTGAAAGTTAATAGAAATATCTTTTATTTTGTGTGTGCTAAAAAGGGAATTAAAAACTGCTAAGAATCAATCTTTACAAAACGGCGAGTTGGAAAAACAGCAAATTCCTGTATTCTTACGCCAAGACCTCTGATTGGCCCGTGAGCAAATAACTCAACGATAAAAGTTTCTATTTACAGCAAAAGAAAATAGTACATCAAACTATGTTCATCACGTAGAGTCCAAATATCAGATACAAACAGAGGATATTAGTTATAAACGATATTCAACCATATTCTACGTTCTTGCCGCGAGCAGCGTATCACGCAACAATTATGATTATTATAGACGAGCGAATGTGAAAACAATACTGGCTTGTATAAGCTACTCTCTTTCTTTCTCCGTTCGTTAGGCTTACATTTTCCTCTTCTTTCCGTTTTACTACTTTCTTCTTCTTCTATACTGAAGAGAATAGGATTTACTAACATAAATTGCTTTCTTCGAGCATTACAGAACGCAGCTGGTGATTCCGAAATTAAACAAAAAAAAACTTATTTCACATAAATGTGTTAACTCAACATTATCAACCAATGAAAATGATTCCCGCACGTTCGAAACGATAAACTTAATGAGCCGGTGCGAAATGCCGAATTTTTATTAAAACAGCGAACTCGATAACCAAAAATCAGAGTTGTGTCAACATACACGCATCGACTCAGCGAAGATGATGGCAATAACAACAACCACAACAACAACAACAAAACAGCAACAACAACAACAGCGCCCAACAAAAGCCACGGGCACATCCCAAGAAACACGACCTGTGCCAAGCTGAAAAGCTCTAAAGTACTTCTGCTCTCTTTACAATTACAGCTTAACCCTAAAAGGTAAACACACGCGAAATAGAACTCTAAACAAACACACATTTCTAACGCTCATTCTACAAATATAAAGAACTTCACCTTTTCAAACGAACTATTTACTCACTCAAAATATCTTTTCACGGTGATGGAGATTTGTACAGATATAAACATGTTTTGTTCGTTAACCTTGGTTTTCTCTTTAATTCACAACACCCGTTTTTTTTGGTGAATTCAACACTTGCTGAATGGTGATCGTTTCATTCATGACATTCACGTTTTTATCCATTCGTTATTCATAACCATATTAATTGTCAGCGTGGGTCTTGGTATATTTCCAAATACGACCGTCATCAATACCCTATCCAAGGCAAGAGCAACGCTAAGAGTTCTCTTATTAATGAATATATACACAAAGCTATTATTTATATGCATCAGATTAAACACGTATATTATAAATCAATGATAACGAACAATTATTGGCATTTCTGCAGTATAGTTAACAAGAAAAAAGGGTTTAAAAATAACTGTTACCAAACGCAAGAACATTTAATCTTCCATCGATCTGCGGATCTTTTCAGTTTTGGAACTTTTTTAAGTGTTTGTCTTTCAGATTTTGAATCGCAACCTAGAAGGCTTGTAAAACAACATGAATGGTGACATAAGGTCAAATGGTTCGGTATAAGGCAAAATATTTTGAAATAAATAAACACTTAAAACAATTTTAGTAAGTTAAAAATATAAAGATCGGTTGAAAATAAAAAATATTTGATCGATTGGTGACAGTTATTAGTGGTATTTATGTTTAATTTTCAATTTTTTAGTTGTTTAAACATACGACAGCGAACTTCACCTCAAGTAAAAAAAAAACGACGCCATCTTGAATGTCTATTTCCACAAGCTTTCTAGACTGCGATACAAAATCTGAAAATAAAAACAAACATAAAAAAATCAATTTTTACTTGATATTTAATTTTTATTTTAAAAAAATATTCCAACAAATCGTAATACATTTTAATTATAGAATTTTCTAATTGAACCTGATGTCAAAGTTCAAATTTGATAATAAATAAAAGGAAACTAAAGGTCTCCATAATATTTGATAACACATTTTTTTCTGGAAAAGATTTTATGTGACTTAATAACCTTTAGCATTGATTACATGTAAAAAGGTTAAATTGAAAAATATATAATTGAAATGTATTACAATTTGCTGGAATAATTTTTAAAATGAAAATTAAATATCAATTAAAAATGGATTTTTTCCTTGATTACTGAAAACAAACAAATAATTCGAATAAACCGTCTAAATTACACTTCAACCGTTGTTTATGACCGTTGGCCCCGAATTCGGAAATGGCCAGAAATCGGGGACTGCACAAGTACACCAGCACCAGTGAATAGCTACACAGACCGAGAGAAGATTAAATTTTCGTGCATTTGGTAAAGGTTATTAGTTGCAAATTTTTTCACACCTTTTTTCTTGTTAACTATACTGCACAATCACCCAATTATTTATTTAAACGAGCTCTTCAAAAACATTATATCACTCATCACGTGACATTTAGGACCAATCATTGCTGAGTTTTTTTTTCCGGCCTCTTCACTCTCTCGTGTTATATCAAATCTGTTGAGGCTGACGAAGAAGACATGTTTATACGACATTGGAATCAACATAATCCATTATTTTCATTTCACAACTGATGCCCTTGGGAAAGCTTTACCCCCCTGTTTATTTTCATCGTATCATATAACATGACACCGTCGGTCCTATTTAGCGGGGCGACAAAGTTCATCTCAGCGGAGAGCGACATGAGAACCTGCAACCCCTTGTTATCTCTCTGGATGACGCGGTTAGTGCCGTGACCTTTTCTAAACTGCGACATTGTTCCGTATTTTTGTTTTTCGTGCGTATTTTAAAAGACAAATAAAATCGCCGACCATGTGGCAACATTGATTTTTGCGTGATGAATTCGTGTGTGGGTTAACTAATTTTTATGAATTCCCACATTCTGGACTGACTTTTAAATTTCATAAATTTGATAATAGCAAGATTATTTGTATGGAAAAATTTGTCTGTCATTTGTGTGGAAAAATTTGTCTGTCATTTGTGTGGAAAAATTTGTCTGTCATTTGTGTGGAAAAATGTAAATAAATAAACAGAGCGCGAACGCATATCAAACACTTTGACAAGTAACTGCTCAAGGACGCGTATTCTTCTAGTAAATTATATAATCTATGTTATATTTGAGCAGTTTTCTTTTGTCTCTCTCCCTATTCGACAAAACTACTACTACTACTACTACTACTACTACTACTACTACTACTACTACTACTACTACTACTACGACGAAACTATAAAAATTAAAGCGGCCCAAACTACTGGAGATCACATTTCAGATAAATCACTCCTGGTGTGTCGGAGTTGTCATAGGAAAGGCAGAATTATACTACTACTACTACTACTACTACTACTACTACTACTACTAATAATAATAATAATGATAAGAAGAAGGCGAAGAAGAAATAGAAGAAGAAGAAGAAGAAGAAGAAGAAGAAGAAACTGAAATCCCTACTCCAACTTCAAATGTAACGCCCTCCTCCACTGATAATAATTTTTGTAGTCAATCAGTCTTTGGAAGGTGACGGTGGCTAAGTGGCTAACGACACGGACTGACAACTTGAGTGTGCCAAGTTCGAATCGTGTTGGTTCAACAGAAACACTTTAACTTAGGATGTTAGCAACCTTCACGTGAACCCGATTTCTTTCTAGAAAGAATTCTAACTATAAAGATATCGGGGAAACCAATGCCAACAATAGAATCATCTAGTTCATATGAAATGAACGAATGATCTATCTTCTGTCTTTCTTTATTTAGAACTGTAGCAATATAATTCTGTTTGAAAACGAATAATTGACAGAAATATATTCTTCAAATCAATAAAACGAATGCAACTTTTTGAAATGCATATTTGTAAAACTTTACCGTTTTAGTCGACGGGACGACAGGATTTGATTTTGGAACAATTCATTTGAAAATGAGTAAAGACGGAATTGTTTACTTTAGCCACATCCGATCAATTACCAATGACATCTTTGCTGATCGGACGATCTCATTCTGTGTGTGAAAAGTGATAACGTACGTAAACCGTGAAGTGGCTTAGCTTATTATTATAGAGACTAGCGGGATCCGTCGTAATTCCACAGTTGTATCTTTCTACAATGTAGATTCAAAATATATTTGGTTATAAGGGTATATCTCCAAAAACCTTGTAAACGTTTATGACATATTTAAATTATAGATGGACGCCCGGTGCGAACGAAGACCCCACGATATTATTCAGGTTCTGGCTCACTAAAACCACCACATGATTGTTCTTCTATTAACAGCTGACGTCTTGTTGACACATCGTAGCAGTAGTAGTAGCGATAGAAATAATGGTGGTGTGTAGATTTCGTCTGCCACATTTTCTGTCCTTTTTTTTTGCAACAGTCTGCATATTTCGCTTTTTCTTGTAGCAGCACTGTAATAGTTGTTTATAGCAACAGCATACCTTCATTTGGTGTTTTAATAGTTTTTTTATATATAATTTTGTTTAAATTATACATTATCTTCAAAGTATACATAAATTTGTTCTTGACATTATAAAACATCATATTTGTCTTCCCATCCCGTCATCCAGGGAGAAGAGGGAAAGACCTCCAAAATACGTTTATCGGCCACATCGACTTCCAGTTTGTGATGTCACTTCCTAGGACCAGGTAAACTAAATTTCTAGTGGAAATTTACTCTCTACGTAATCTAATTTTTACGTGGAAATTTCCTTTTTTCTACATCATCTAACAAACCTACAACATACTTTAGTATTGATGAGAAAGTAAATGTGATATTTTTTTTATTACACCCCATAGCAATAAATACCGTTAAGCTGTATTCAATCTTTGCTTAGTTGTAGCCATACTGCCCTTCCTGTTGTTTGTCAGATCTCAGGGCTCCCAAGTCTACATTTCAGAGGTCCGCTCACAGCTGATTAAGCAGATTAGTATAGTGACGGCCTCCTCGCGTTCGGTATCTTTTACCAAAAATTCGAGGTGTTTTGGAGCAAGTGTTTCCTTGCGTATTTATAGCACATGACCAAATATGGACGACATTAGCTGCGTCATTCTTCCTGTTAGCCGAATTATGTCGGATTCGGGGTTCGCAGATGGTTCTTAAATGTTTGCGGTGGTAGGCATCAATTTTATCCAAAGCTATTGCAATTGTATATAATCAGAGAAATGCTGTACCATATAGGTGTCGTCTTCTTATTAGGGGTATCTTGAATCTGCGGATCCATATATTCCAGAAATCTACTGTTCTCATCTTGGGTGTTATTCTCACAACGTTTCAGTCGATATAACCCCTGACCTTTTGGAACTCGGGAATCTTTATGCCGAACTTGGAAACTTGTACGGAATTTCGTACAAAACCCTGTATTTAATTCGCGGGAGTAGCTTGTTCTCGTTCCAACAGCTATGAAACGGTAGAAGTTTTAAGTAATTCCTGATAGTATTCTTAGCAATCCAAATAAGACAAATTATCAATCCTCATCTAAATAAATCCGAAACATCATAGCAGAGTTGTATAACAGAAGACGTTGTTAAGTTTTCTGCTATAAAGGTAACCTTCTTTTACTGGGCTAGAAAACTTCTCACCTCTACCAGTATGCTATATATCTATAAAGCTACCATTCGCCCATGCTTTTTGTATTATTGCCATATCTGCGCTGGTGCACCAACCACTAGCTCCCCCTGGACACAATAGAAAAAAATATATAATCTAATATATCCTACATTGTATGTCAGGCTCCAGCTTCTGTCTCATCGCCGCCGATTTGCATCCCTGTGCTTCTTTTACAAGTACTTCCACGGAATGTGCTCCGACGAACTGTTTTTAATGGAAATCGCTAAAGACAATGCATAGAGCCACCTGATGAAGGAGCTAGCAAGAACGAAATATGATTGCCGCAAAGACAAGAGTTGTCTATTGGCCTTAGTCTTAAAAAGATCAAGGTTATAGGTAGGAGGAAAACAGTTAGCAGGAAGAGAGTTCCGCAAGCCTGTAGTTCTTGAAAAGAAGCTACTGGGATAGGAAGCTGTATTACAATTGATGGAGACACTAGACCAACTAGTCAAACGAGCTGGAACAAAAGAAGGAAACAGATAACAGTTCTGGAGAACACATACCATAATAGTATTTATAGAAAAGACTGAGACTAACAACATCATATCTGTGAGAGAGAGGGTTTAGAAAAGAAGAAAGAGGTTAGCCAATCAAATTACAGATACGTTTTTGTACCTTATCAAGAACCCTCAAACCAGCCCAAATATGAAAACAGTACTCCATACATGGTCTGATAGTAGATTTGTAGAGATAGAGAATAGCCTCAAGTGTGTGAAAATGTTTAGAGCAATAGAGAGAATCGACTTTACAAGAAGCAGAAAGAGCAATGGATCTAATATATTAGCTCCAAGAAAGATTTGATAGGAGAGAAAGACCAAGAAGTTTCAGAGTCGATTGCTCCTCAAGAGCAGATTCATCAATGAGAAGTTACTGCACTTTTTCCATCTCCAAGGTAAACCATCCCGATCCACCTTGCAAGCAGCAAAATCTCAATCCTTCACTTTAGAGGTTCTTGGATGACGGAAGATCTTCCGCTCTTTTCTTGGATTGCTTGCATTTGGCATTCTCTTCCTGTTCCCTGTTTCCACGACCGTACCAACATGCAGAAATGTAAATTTAATGTGAGCAAACATCTAGCACAGCTCCGTACCTAGGTTGCCCTCTATAAATATGACCCCTATCATAGTAGTCCATTACGCTTCAGTGACAATATGCTTTATTTGAGGTGAAAGCAGAAATAAAAAACATAAGTTTGAAGTACTTCGGATTATTGACGAATTAATTAAAGTACATAATAGTTATAGTGTTTATCTTTCAGCATTTTTGTATTCTTTATGTTTGATAGAAAGTTTCGAAATGAAGATTCTGCACAAGTCTCCTGGAAGAAGTGGCTCTAGTTTAAGAAGCAGCGTTGCATGAAATATTATGGATTTTTGGTTTTCGGATAAATATGAATGAATCTTTTATGGAACAACGATTACTAAAGAGGGCGAAGAATTTTTTTTTTTTAATTTACTTGTCTTCACAGAGATACACGTGGTTTATTGAAGGAAGATGAGGAGGGGAAAAGGAGGAAGATGAAAAAAATGAGGTGGACGACGACGAATACAAAAGATGAAAAGAAAAATAGGGAGAAAAAGAAGAAGAAGAAGAATAACAAGGATAAAAAAATACGAGAAAAAAGATGAAAGAAGGGGAAATGAGGAGGGAAAAGAAAAAGAAAGTATGATGATAGAGGGGAGTGGAGTGAGGGGTGAGAAAACACGGAGATTAATAATAATAACATAAGAAGAAGAAAAAGAAGGAGGAGACGAAAAAGTATGAAAGAGTATGAAGAATAAAAAGAAGATCAAAGCGAAAGGGAAGCATAAAAAAGAAAAAAGAAAAAAGAGTACAATGACAATGATGAAAAGAATACGAAGAAAGAAGACGATGAAGAAGGAGAACACGAGGAGAAAAAGTAAAAAAAAAAAGAAGAAACTATAATTATGAACAAGATAGGAAAAGAGGGGGTAATATGGAGATTAATAATAATAATAATAATAATAATAATAATAATAATAAGAAGAAGAAGAAGAAGTAGGAGAAGAAGAAACAGAGATATAAGAATATGAAGGAGAAAAAAAGAAGTAGAGGAACAATAAAAGGAGGAAGAGGAAGAATGAAAAAAATAAAAAAGAATAGAATACGAAAGAGAAAATGAAGAATATTAAGGATGAAAAATACGGAGTAAAAAAGGACAAGAGATAAATTTGAAGAAGACGAATAGAAAGAATAGCAAGAAAATGAGAAGGATAGATCACAGGAGGGGAAGGAGAAGGAGGAGGGGGAGAAAGTAAAACGGAGATTAAGAACAAAAAGAAGAAGAAGAAGAAGAGGAATGAGAAGAGGCGTTAGAAGAAAAAGATGAAGAAAAACGGAACAATATGAAAATGAGGGAAGAGCGAAAAAAATCAGAAATTAAGTATATAAAAAGAAGGCATAAAAAACGGAACTACATGTGATAAAATGGTAGAAGAAAGAGGAGGGGGAGTAGGAGAATGTAAAGAAGAAGAAGAAGAAGAAGAAGAAGAAGAAAAATAACGAAAACAAGAATAAAAACGAACGAGCATATGTCCAAAAAGATAAATAAAATGAAGTAGATGATATCAAATCTATAAACAAGAAAAAGAAAATAAGATGAACTCACGCGAAAATTAACAGTTCAATACTTAATCACGTTTTCATGCGTAGAAACAATTACAGTTGAAAATAACCATAGACGGAGGTGAAAACAAGCGCACTACTACTACTACTACTACTACTACTACTACTACTACTACTAATAATAATAATCTTATGCACAAAGTGATATTTTCCCCTATTTCTTTGACCGGTATGGCTACGTGAGCAAAAGCATCGTATAGAATTCTACTTCTTCTGACCTTCAGTCCTATTATGGACGCATGTTTTCAGAAAGTATAAGTTTATTTCGTTCGAGTTTAATGATTTCGATATTTTATCAGATCACCCGTTTTCTCTTTGATTACTAATTTAAGCGTCGGGTTAGGAGTGAGTAACCCCTCCCCATTTATATGTCCTCTTCCTGCGACTCAAAATACTAATATAAATCTAATTAGAGTCACTTTTTCATCTTACACCGTGCGCTATATAGGATCATATTAATTACTACGTCGACTAGTAATTGAACGGTTAATTCATCGGAGCACATTCCATTGAAATACTTATAAAACAAGCACAAGTATGCAACATTGCGACGATGGGACTGGGACTGAAGCTTGGTGCATAATGAGGGACCTATGAGATTAGCGACTCTTTTTTTACCCTGTCTAAGAGAAAGAGAGAGAGAGAGAGAGAGAGACTAGTGAATGATGCACCAGCCCAGATGTGGCAACAATACTCCATGTATGGGCGAATGGTGGCTTTTAAAGCTATTATTTTAAACTACATATTTTTACATGGTACGTACTACTTTACAGTGGTTGCATTCTAAGTCAGGGGGCTCAAAAAACACAAAGGAATGGCGCAGAAGAAACATTGCCACTTTCAATCCATTGATCTGCAGTTCCGCGCCTGACACGTCTTTGCTTGCAACATGTAGAGGCAGAGACTACAAGAGATCGACGGTTCCTGATGCCGACCCCTGGATTTTAACAAGAGCCCTGTTAGCCGGGCATCTCTGACGCGATCACGTTGTTACCACCCTTACCACATTGAGGAAGTGTTGGACTTTAGCGACTGATGTTTGCGTATAGAAACACTTTCAAAAAGGAAAAATAAAAAAATACTCGCCCTTACGCACGTACGTTGCTGCGGGCGTGACCGTTTTCAAATATTAATTATTTTTCCAGTTTCAGTACTTATTTAAATTTAATATATTTTATATATATTATTTATTAATCGAATTAACAATTTAACAAACCATAGTGTATATTGTCCCAGTTTTTGTTTCTACACACAATTATATAAAAATTTATAAAAATAAAAATTCCCATATCTCCTAAATTTCAATATCCTTAGCGTGTTCTTTTTTAGTGATGAAATTAGACGTGATGTGAATTATTATTTATAATTAACAAAATAATTACTCTTATAGATAGCTACATTTCGATTAACGTTAATTATATAAGGTTTTCAGGATGGAGTAGGAGTTTCTTGGGTCCTTAACATTTCCCGAGTGACGCCGGTGCACTGCTCACGCTAGTGATACTATATTCTTGAAGTTTATCATATTTTTATATATAAGAAAAATACTTTAATCTGACCCCCTTCTCTACCCCAATATTGCCAAGACACCGATATTGGTCGGTACTACATAAAATTACCGTTGAGTTTGAAATATTAAAACACCTGCGAGGGATAGAACCATCCACACATCGATTAGAAAGACATGGTGCGTACTAGAGCCTTAAAAAGAATATTGTCACTCAAATTCCAGAGAAAGCTATCAGCCGTTAATGACGATATCGAAAAACCTGAAGAGTACTAAAAATGCGGGAAGACTTGTCGTCATTCTAACTTATTACTAGTGGGCGATTACTAGCGAAGACTCGTGTGAGAACTCCTAGTAAATAATAATAATAATAATAATAATAATAATAATAATAATAATAACAAGCCGCGCGTGCGTGCCCCCCCCCTCTGTATGTGACTCGATGTGGCGAGTGTAAAATGCAATAAATTTGGGCAATTTGGGGCATTTTTGACCCCCTGGGAGCGCGAACCAGAATTTTTCTGAGGTCAAGGATGCTCATTTTATATCCAGAACAATTGCCTCTACATTTTGGCCAAGTTTAAGAAAAATTGAATGGATGGATCAAACGTTATGGGAGAAAAGGGTCATTTTTGCCATTTTGGGGGCTTTTAACCCTCTGAGGGCGCGAACTAGACTTTTTCCAATGTCAGCGATACTTATTTTCTATTAGGAACAATTGCCTCCACATTTTGGCCAAGTTTCAGAGAAATTGAATTGATGGATGAAAAGTTATGGTCAAAAAAGTCATTTTTAGCCATTTTGGAACTTTTTGACCCCCTGGGGTGCTAACCAGATTTTTTTTCAAAAATCGGAGAATGCCACTTTCTAACCTGACCAAAGTTACAACTTCATGCAAAATTTCAGAGAAATTCAATGGATGGTTGCGGAGAAAAATCCGGACGGACGGACGGACGGACGGACGGACATGCCTCAAAACATAAGGCAATAATAATAATAATAATAATAATAATAATAATAATAATAATAATAATAATAATAATAATAATAATAATAATATATAATAATAATCATCATAATAATAATAATCATAATAATAAATATAATAATAAATATAATAATAATAATAAATATAATAATAATAATAATAATCATAATAATAATAATCATAATTATAAGTCATAGTGATAATAATAATAAATAATAATAATAATAATAATAATATATAATAATAATCATCATAATCATAATAATAATATAATAATAAATATAATAATAATAAATATAATAATAATAATAATAATAATAATAATCATAATAATAATATTAATAATAATAATAATAATAATAATAATAATAATCATAATCATAATTATAAGTCATAATAATAATAATAATAATAATAATAATAATAATAATAATAATAATAATAATAAAAATAATAATACAAGCCGTGGGACTCAGGTGAAAGACCTGAGTGTCATGATGGGCAGGTGCTCCCTCGTTAGCCAACATGGGGGACCCGGTCTGCATCCTGCGAATGTTGGCCCTTCTCATTTCAGAAACAAGACAACGGACAAGAACCAGGTAAGTAACCTCTCTGATTCCAGGTATGACGGACACAGACCAAAGACAGGAAAACCAGAGCGAAAACAGCAAACTGAAAAGATATAGAAAGAAATGGACCACGAAAGAGAACAGACTAGTGATGGAGTGCTATTATTAAAGCCGCTACCCTACAGAAAAAGGCTACCGAAAACGAATGAAACATCTCTGGGACATTGCTAGTGACTACCATACAACGGAACAAAGGATAGCAGATCAAGCAAGACAGATCCTCAAGTGAGGATGGTTCTCGGAGATGGAACTGACGGAAATCAGACAGAAGGTTAATGTAACCTCCGACCTTCTTCAGGTGTACTCTGTCGAACTCGAAAATCTGTACGGAATCTCGAGAATTTCGAACGGAATCCTTTATTAAATCCACGGGGCATGCATGCTCTCGTTCCATCTACCATGACTGCGAAGATGTCTTCAGTAATTCGTATCACCCGCAGTGAGGATTGAACCTTTAACCTGCATATGACTGTCACTTAGAACTGAATTGTACTTAGTAATATATTCACCGCGCCACGAGTCCTTGCGGACAATTCTAGTATAAATTTGGGGAGGCTTAAACCTATTCTTGTTTTTTGATCTAACTACATATCACCATAGATCACTACTTATCTATTATTTATAATTATAGGTTCCTATATTGTGTTGAATTCTATACTAGGTCTGCTTAGTAAGTCATTGTCGCCTAACATATGTGCTGCTTCTTTGAGTCGTCTTGTTGACTTGCTGGTTTATAACACGTTGTAATGTCGAATCTGGCGTCGTAGAACAGTTCGCCCGTTGATCCCGCTAACGGGACGATGTGTCGTTTCTATTCGAGAATCCCAGCTGGGGGGGGGGGACTATTTGTACTAACCGTGCGTCGTCGTTGTCGCCTGCAGCTTGTGTCGGGCTGCTATCTGTCTTCTTTCGGCCACATTGTCCATGGTCACAAACTCGATCGTCTACTGTCCCTGGCTGTTTCCTCGCAAGCTGAAATCAAATCTTTTACACACAATAATTTATAACAAGCTTTTCTTTTTTACTTTGAGCCATTTATTTTTTTATTAGTTTGTCGATACTGGTGCAGTTACGTCGTAGTAGAGAGAGAAGCTTACGCTAGTTAATTTCCTAATTACTTGTAAAGGAAGGAAGAGGGGGACATCGTCTGGCTCTCATTTTTGGGGATCCGTGTCCCCCTATTATTTAATCGCTACATGACTAATGCGTCTTGACTCGTCGGCTTCCAGTCAAGAACTGAAAATCTCACTGCCGTTTTCCCACCGGGAAAACTGTGACGTCACAAAATCTCGTGATCGACACACAGGTGTGACCTAACCCCCTGACCCCGAGGTCTCGTCAACTGTCCCCGCGAATCGTGAGAACACATCGCACCAACATTGCACAAGATGACTCCGTTACAAATCGCGCAAGTTAAGCGATCTCACTGTACGTCCATCACCCATGCGTTCCATCATATAACAGTAGATGGTTTCCTTTTTCCTTCCATATGTGGTCAGCCCTACCCGATTTTTCGATTTCTCCGCGTATTACAGCTTTCCGGTGTTATTCTAGCCTAGCTATGGACGACATGTCTCACCTTTGTATACTTTTCCACACTTACATAGAATCGCATACACACAGTTCTTAGTCATGACTTTTTCCGTAGGGGGTTTGACTCTCACAAGATGCTTTCGGAGAGTTGAGTCGCTCCTGAATACTGTCCTGATGTTATATGGATTACATATTCTTTGGATTTTTTCCGACAAGTCCCTCATATATGGTATACAAACTGTTGTGAGTTCTCGGGTGTTGTCCTTTGGTGTTGCGTCTAGATTTGTTGGAGCTGATGTCATGCGCTCTGGATAGTAGTTTTGGTGGAGGGTTTCTCTAAAACTAAAAGGAAATTCAATACTTTAATCGAAAGACTAGCATAAAACAAAGGAGATGTAAACGCGAACCTAAGTGGATTAGTCAAGGAATCCAAGTGGACAGCCAATAGGGAACATATTCCAATATACTACAGAAACAAAAAGGAAGGTGGAAAGTCACTAGAGGAACAAATGACCTGCTATACATTGGGCACAAGATACTACGGGAAGTAAAGACCAGAGAAAAATAATATAAACATGGCATGAATCGACTACAGAAAGTATACGACACAATCACCCAAACATGGATATTTGAATGCTTAAAATGCCACCCATAGAATCATTAATAAAATTCAAACTTCTTTCTGCAATCAAACCATATTTGATACAAACAAACTTCACTCAGTGACTGACTTGACCATCAAGTTTCAGTGATGAATGCCCAACAGTCTTTGTTTTATCACGGTTCAATGATAAATAACACTGACACTCCTATCTTGTCACTGTCCTAATTTTGGTTGTGATGGCCCTCTTCACTTTAGGAATAATTTGGGGATTATTTTATAGACATTAACTTTGAGATATCCCCACGGATAAAAATCTAGGGGTTTAAGGTCTAGTGAGGCTGAAGCCCATTCAGGATCACCCTCCTCCACTGATGAGACAATCATCAAAGTTTTCTTCGATATCATTGAACGGTGCTAAAACAAAGCGTGTTGGACGTTCATGACAGAAACTTCGTGGACAAGCCAGACATAGATTGAAGTTTATTTGTACGAAATGTGGTTGAATTGCAAAAATGATTGTGAATTTCATAGACTATTCTATGGGTGGCATTTCTGTCTTGCTATTATTATTTTTGGTTTAGTTCCACTCTTTTTTACTATCAAATAAAACTGTAAAGTTAACTCACAAACGTTAATGTGAAAAGTCATGTTTTAAGAATAAAATATAATGAAATTGTATTTCTCCTGTATAGTTTAGAAGAAAGGATAATTTTTTTATTATTGATTTGTACTAAAGTTGGTGTCCAGTGTTAAGATTGGATACCTATCAAAAGATTGAATTGCATCCGACATCCTTTCCAAAAACTGAGCAGGAGGAACTTTCCGCTTTCTTGGGGTGTTCCAATACAACAACCACTGATGATCACTTGGTCGTGATAACATTCACTCTTAAACTGTTTCTTTCCCTAACATTACTCCAAGTCCTAAACTTAACAGTTAGACCTTCAATAGTTACAAACATAAGTGCTAAATCATCGCCATCTCTTTTGGACATCCCGTAGAAAACCTCCGAGACAACGCTTCTGAGACATACATGAATAGAAACAGTACAGAACTCTGATGTACTCCCGCTTTAACAGTAACGCTGTCTACCCACACTCAATATATTACAAGATGAGGATAAAAGCCCAAAACTGTAAATAACAATTCCTCATCTGAGAAGGCTGGAGAGTACAACGGCTGAAACAAGTATTGCAAAGACCAATTGTCCTTCAGAGCACTGCAGTGTTTTTAGGTCTGCATTGGTTGGGAGAGAACGAAAATCGAACAGACAGAAAGACACTTTATACGTTATATATATATATATATATATATATATATATATATATATATATATATATATATATATATATATATGTGTGTGTGTGTGTGTGTGTGTGTGTGTGTGCTATCCAGCACGCGAGTATACTGTTACACACATCGTATATGATACAATTGACAAGCAAAGAGTTAATGGATATTCCACTCGATACTTTGTTAAAAAAAACAGCGAGACGAAATGAAATGTACACGTCCGTTGAAGAATCAGACAGGAGACATACTGACAAGAAGAGATATGCGGGAGAAAACAGACATATATATATATATATATATATATATATATATATATATATATATATATATATATATATATATTAACAATAGCTATTAGACATCGAGTAATGAATATTTCCCAAATTTCAGTTTCTTTTGGGTATTATAAAAACTTATAACGGAGATAATATTTCAGATTTGCATTAAATTTGATCCATAGTCATTAGACACCAATCAACCAAGATTCCATTAATTTCAATTTCTTTTAAGGCCCCTTAATAGAGCAACTTACGTTTAAATCACCGTCATTATTTCAGTTTTTAACTCATACTATTGCCCACCTACTACCCTAGATTTTAAATATGAATAACGAAGGTTCCTTTAATTTCACTTTCAATATTTCCACTCTTCTGACTGTAGTCGAGGAATAAAGGAATATCTGATTGGATGTCAGATACACGGACCGTCATTTGTAGTCAGCAAGACCTTTTGGCGACTATTCATGTCTTCTATTTTATTTCTTCTATAACATTTTTCTTCTCATACTATTCACGTGAAACGAATGGAAATTCACTATTAATTCGTATTTACACACTAAATTGTGTCGACCGTTCTGTATGATATTCCGTATACATATTCCATCATTCCAGAATAAAGCGGAATATGGCAATTAACGAACGGATTTCAACATGGCTGTTCTGCTCGTCGCTTTCACGTACACCACTTATTATGAATTTATACTTTTTCAAGAACACATACTACACTTGGCTGCTTTAGAACAATGAACACATACATTCCTTTTTCGCTACAAGTAAAATATTAAATATTTTCTTAAATAGATCACACGTTACTAGAATAAGGTAAGTCCTTTGAACGCTGGTTTCTTTTAAAACTTTTTTTCGGCTAGTGCTATTAAGAACAAACATACTTCTTGCGTTTCTTAGCATGGTTTTATCAACTAACATACGTCGCACGTTGGTTGTTTTGTTTACTTTATTGGAGCTGGTCTATTTGATCGGTACCAAATTCATGCCCTGAAAAACGTTCGATGACGCGATATTATTTTAGCCCTTTGTCAGGAAAAATGACCCCTCTTTTGACATTACCGTGCGCATTTAGCGATTAGTTTTTTTTGTGCTTTAACAAAGATTGAAAAAGTGGCCAATTGCAAGTTTGACCAGAAAACAGAAAACAAGTAACTATAAATTATGATTCTTTCGTCAAAGACAATACGAACAAATAAGAAGTGAGTTTTTCATATATAAATAAATTTATTACAAAAAAGACACAGCAAAATAAAATAATCTTTTTTCAACGAACAATTTCAAACATATCTTTAGTACATATAACTTTATTTATTTTGTGTATTAAAATAATCCTTTTAAAACAAACACTTAATATATACACATATTTACTAACATATAACTTTTTCTTTCTACACAATACGAACCAAACTAACACGACTTTTGCCGAACTAAACCTAAAACTTAGTTTATGGTTATTATTTGGGTTGCATTATGTAGAAGTATCTATAACTTTTCTTAATTTATTTTATACAATTGTGAAATTTGTAAGAACATATTACATGTACATCTCTTTGTGCCAAATTACAAAAATATTGTTGTTTTTCTAATCAAATAGCGCACGATCAATTCCATGAGAAGATATGATTTTTTTTCCGTCAGGAAAAACTTTCAAAAATCGACCACGTGTCTAACTCTGCCCTCGTAAAGAGGCAATGACATTTGGAATATTCATAGAAACCATAAATAAAATAAGGGAAGACTGAAACTAAAAATGTAAAAATGAGTATATTTTTAATTTTGTCGGGTGTGTGTTTCTCGCCTCTACGTGATTTACGCATTAGACATTACATTATTATTTTGTGTTTACTATTAATCGAATATTTATAGAATACACATAAAAATAAAGGTAATTCTATAGAATTGTATTAAAACAGTTTTCTTTTTTTACTCTAACCTATCTTTTAGGTTTAGTTCGGCAAAAGTCGGTTTGGTTTGGATTAAATTCTGTGGAAGTACCAAAATAAAATAAGAGAAGACTGTTACAGTTAAATGGGTTCTTTTCTTTTTTTTCAGAATTAATGCTCTAATACTTATATATTTTTTAATTAAACTATTATTTTATATTTCCTCCGGGCAACGCCGAGACATGGGTCCTGCTGGTTATATTTAAAAAATGAATCCAGACGACATCTTTACGACTATGAGAACGAAAAATTCCACCCAGATAAGAATTCCGGTCTTCAATTAAAGCAGACCACGAGTTTGGTTTCATCAGCTACAGACTATTTTTAACAGGCGAAAAATTACTTTTCAGACATGCTGCTCTATATCGGTGAAACGTTACCCGCGGAAATTGCAGAGAATGTGGAAGACTTATTGGAACACCCACTAGACTATATACCCTATCAAATCCTTAAAGAAACGATTGGAAGAACTTTTCAACAATATAGAAATAGGCTATAGAAAACCGATTTAACTACTTCGTTTCATGAAAAGTTTTCTCGGAAACAAGCACATGGGTGAGAGTATTATATGACAACTCTGGTTGGATGAATTGCCAATACATATGGCACAACTCCTCATCACCTTAGATGAAAAATCACTTCCAGAGCAAGCCGAAGTAACAGAGAAAATCGCGGATACTTATCATGCACAAAATATCAGCACGGTTGACGTAAAAGAAAATGGCGAAATTGCCAAGCTAAAAAAAACACTGCAAGCCTAACGGGAAAAGTTAATCAAGTACTGAACGAAAGACAACACAGAAATCTTCAGAGACAATGCTCGGGTAGAGACGGATCACATTCTAACGTTAAGTGGTGCTGCTATCACAGGAGGTTCCGAGAGAAATCGTATAAATATTTACCACGATTCCTTTGAACAAAAGAACCATTTAAACGAGTAAACCGGCAAGTAGGAGCGCAGACTTTTGCCGGCCACAAACCAAACGGACGCCTGTTATTTTTTCTTTCTGTTAAACAGAAACTAAAAAAAAAAAAAGCTTATCAACACCAGCGCTTAAATAAGCTTAATTTTACCCGAGAAAAATCATAAACTGGTCACATAAGATTATACGTTACAGGCTGCAAACGGTAGCAGTATTGAAACGTACGGGTCAGCGTCACTAACGCTAGACATAGGTATGAACCCCCCCCCCACTTTAATTAGATTATCATAGTAGCGGACGTTAAACTGCCCATCATAGGTGCAGATTTTCTAATACACTACAATATCAAGATTAGTTTGTATAAACAGTGTCTAACGGACCAACGAACTCATCTCTCAGTGAAAGGAAAGACTTCCAGGATTTAGACGTCTGGTATTAGAACGGCGATACCACAAAATGCGTAAACCTAATTAAGCAATTTACCAGACTAACTAAACCTTTCTCCCAAACGGATGAAATTATTATTTATTTATACGCAAAAAATTACATATAAAATGTGGCACGAGGCTGAAAAAGGAACGGGGAAAGGTTCAGTCAATTACTAACCTTTATTAACCTATCTAACTTATCTAGTTACATTTATGACCATCATTTACCAAAATACCACATTCATGCACCATACACCAAAAGAACTTATACCATGACTATCCTACTTAAAACCCATATATAAATCATGCAATGGGGGTTTGGGCGATAACATTTTTTATGTACAAAAAAAACAAAAACACGGATGAAATTAAGTATCAAGCGAAACACCATATGACGAGAAACAGCGCATGGGTTTACGCGAAACCAAGACGAATGTCTAACAGCCCATGGTCATCACTGTTACACTTAGTTCCCAAGAATGTGGAAAGGACTGGAGGCCGTACTTAATACCGCATGTCCATGATTTCTCGGCGTCACTATCCGGAGCTACTGTCCTCTTAAGAATAGACATCATTAGAGTTTATCACCAGATACCCGTCGCTGAAGAAGACACCCAAAACGGCAATTTGTACTTCGTTCGGTCTTTTTGCATTTATACGTTTACCCTTTTCAAAGATTTATTGACGAGGTGTTGCGAGGATTGCGCTTAGCTTTCGCGTACATTGACGATATTCTGATTGGCAAGCGAACATTTAGACCATGTCGAAGAAGTGCTAAGACAATTGTATTTTTATGGTTTAAGAATAAAGCCCACGAAATGCGAATTCGGCGAAAAATCACTGATAGACATCAGATTAATAGTTCGGAAATAATTCCTTTGCCCGAAAAAGTAGCAGCTATCAAACATTTTAGAATTCCTAATTCTGTAAAACAGTTACGGAGGTTTATAGGGGTTATACCGTGGCCACCGAGAGTTACTACAGGCCGGTTGGCTAGAAAATGACGTCACTGCATTGCGTGTCAAAACAATGGCCGTCGTAATGACAATAAGAAGGCATTTCGACTTCTCTATTCACTAAATAATCCATCAAAATTCAGGAAATCAACCAATTTTAATGAAATTTTCAGTATTTATTAATTATTGATCACGGAATATAATAAATCCATTACTTTATTATAAAGTTCGGTACAAATGTATTATTTCTTGTAAACAAAAAACACCTTTACTAAAGTTATCCAAAATATCAAAACATGTTGACCATACGATATTGTAAATATTTAAAACAAAGCATTAGAAAACTTAAAAAATTGCATGTAAAAAAAGAAAAGAAAGGAACACGATTCGATTCATCTTGAAACTGATCTTTATTCAATATAAATTTAAAGAAAATAATAATTCACGATCAAATACTGCAAAAAACTGAATTATGAATTACCATTATTTAAACTTCTAACCCAATTACCGTAAGTAATTCAGACTTTGAAATTTGTTTAAAAATTATACAAAAAAAAGGTTCAATGTTAACTGTTTGTTTAATAATGGAATCACCAACTCCTATCTTGCTATTAAGAGATATGTACGTGCAAAATCAAAGGCCGATCCCCAAAATGTAAAAACATTTTGACCCTCCCTTCACTTAAAAATTCACCAAAATTCAGGAAATCAACCAATTTTAATGAAATTTTCAATATTTATTAATAAACAAGCACAGGAGATATAGTGAAACATTTTTTTAAATCTTAGTGAAAATGTATTTTTTTTAAAACAAAATACACCTTTACTAAACGTATATTTTTATATATATAAAAAAAATCCATGATTTTTTTTTTATGAAAATAAGATCTGCATATGTTTAAAATATTTTTTTTTTAAACTATTTCGTATATATTACGGAAAATTCCCTTACACTCTTGTTAATAAAATCAGTATAACTCGAAGAATTAACAATATTATCATTGAATAAAGCATTGTTTAATTAATATTTTTTGTGAAAATTTTGATTAAATATGATGTTATTATTTCATTTATTTAATCTACAAAAGTACAGAGAAAAGATAAACTATATTACACTTAAGACATCGAAAAAAAGTAATAAAAAAAATGGAACACTACTTTTTTATCAAATAATGAATAAGTAATTCAGACTTGATTTTTTTATATAATTAAAAAAAATTCAAACTTACTACACTATATTTAGTCGGTGTAAACATTACGTGTATCCATATTTGCAGTAATTATTTCTCTTTTGGAAATCCAAACATATGCAGTAGGCATTTTAACTTTGTGAATTATGAAATGAAATTTTAAAAAGCACGAAATTATTTTAAAATTGGTTGATTTCCTGAATTTTGATTCCATTATTAAACAGACAGTTAACATTGAACTTTTTTTTGTATATTTTTTAAACAAATTTCAAAGTCTGAATTACTTACGGTTGATTGGGTTAGAAGTTTAAATAATGGTAATTCATAATTCAGTTTTTAGCAGTATTTGATCGTGAATTATTATTTTTTTTTAATTTATATTGAATAAAGATCAGTTTCAAGATGAATCGAATCGTGTTCTTTTCTTTTTTACATGCAATTTTAAAAGTTTTCTAATGCTTTATTTTAAATATTTACAATATCGTATGGTCAACATGTTTTGATATTTTGAATAACTTTAGTAAAGGTGTTTTTTGTTTACAAGAAATAATACATTTAAACCAAGCTTTATAATAAAGTAATGGATTTATTATATTCCGTGATCATTAATTAATAAATACTGAAAATTTCATTAAAATTGGTTGATTTCCTGAATTTTGATGGATTATTTAGTGAATGGAGAAGTCGAAATGCCTTCTTATTGTTATTACTACGGTCCTTGTTTTGACACGCAATGCAGTGACGTCAGAGGGGGGCAGGAAGTTAGTTGCTTGGCCTTGTCAACTCTCGGTGGCCATGGTTATACACTAATGATATTCATCATTGCTCTGAAATCTTATCAAAATTAACAGACCTTAAAAAAAAAATAAAAAAAATAATATTTACTGACGAAACTGTAAAAGCTTTTGAAGTTAATACATTAAAATATAGACCATCCATCAGCGCAACGTTTTTTAGCAACCGACGAATCACACGGCGCGATTGGAGCTGTTTTGCAGCAACATATAAGAGGTGAGACTGCACCATTTCCTTTTTTTTCGGCGAAGCTAAACCCTTCTCAACAGAAGTTTGGGCGTGTATCTGCCAGTTAAACATTTTCGTCATCTTTTTGAAGGCAGAGAATTTACAATCTTCACGAACAATGAATCTCTAACTTTTCTCTTTTCACTTTTTAAAACGACAAGTATTCACCCAGGGAAATACGCCAGATAAACTATACAACCCAGTTTTCACCAGACATTCGCCATATTTGAACAAATGGCATATTGTTGCTGACGCAGCTCTTAATTTTGAAAACATTGCCCTCGAGCAAAACAAAGACACTTCCCCGCAGAACCGGTCTAAGGACAACTCCACAGAATTAAAAGAATTTCCTATTCCTTTCAGCGAAAAAGTCTTTTTGTTTGCGATTACACAAAGGAGTACACTAGACCATATTACCTGTTATTTATCGAATAAATGTTTTCAAAGACTCATGGAATCGCACATCCAAGCAAACGTGCCACTCAAAAAAAAAAAAAAAATAGACATTCGAAAATGGACGCAAATGTGTATCGCTTGTCAACGGACAAATAAACAGACACAACAAATTCACTCGTCTACGAACACTGATGAAAAGACAAAGTTAAGTCAGCACAAACCAAATATGGCAGACGTGTACACTGGTCACAAAAATATAAAAAACTATATACAAAATAAACCCCTTTTTAAAATAAAAGAACACTTCAAAGGCACAAATACATTCATACCTAAAATAAAATTATAAACAAAAAATGAAAAATATTTTTTTCTCCTCTGTTGAGAAAAATACTTCATTTTTCTATAATATCTGTAATCTGTTTGTAGGGGTTTGATTTTCTTTTTCTCTTCGTAAAAATCGATCTGGTAAGAGAGTATTGTGAAGTCCCTACGATCCAAGCAGCAGTAGAGGCGGCAGCAGTAGTGAAGACGACAACAGCAGAAGCAAGTAAAACGGCAACAGCAGGAGCGAGGAAACCGCAACACTCGTGGCGAGAGAGCGACTTCTGCTACTGATGCTGCCACTCCCTCTTCCCTCGTGGACTTCACGATGAGCAGCAGGACCTTTTCTTGTTTCTCCAGACATTAACGTACTTAGTTTATTAAACAGAGTTTCGTAAATATATTTTGAATTTGTATGAAACGCCTTTGTTATTTTCATTTGATAATGCTTTTCCTCTACACATTACATACGTGTCGAAAATATGTCCTCAATAATAAGTCCAACAGAGAGTGGACTGCTGTAGTATAAACTATCCTTTCTCTATCGGGATTAGGTATGGTCCTCTACCGCGTAATTCCGTTCAGACTATTTTCGCGGATCCAGAAAGTTCTCCCGACTGGTGCGTTAGCTCTTCCATCATCCATATTTCGGCCTTGTGCCACATCTTTCTGCATTGGAAAGGAATTAAATACATACGGAAAACGCGGTCGACGTGAGCGGACGCGTTTGAAATGCGTTTTTGATGGTTTTGCTAGTGTTGTTCCGGTGTTGTCTGAAAAAGAGTTCCTCTCGAATTTTAAACCGTTGTTGATTCCTTATTCAACTATAAAAGAATTCTCAGTCTTTTGCAATATTTCGTACCAGTTATTTTTTCCTAAGTTTCTTCATTTTCACTCTATAATATCACTTACACAACCTCTGTATTCACTAGATTGTCTAGAGGACAATATAAGATTATAATATAACCTGTGGTATGAACTATGCTTCTTTATCGGGGTTCCGTTCAGACAATTTTCGCGGAGCCAGAATGTTCTCACAACTGGTGCGTTGGCTCTTCCATCATCCACTTTTCGACCTTTAAGAAGAGTAGAAAGTGGAGCATAGGTTTAATTTCGGCGGCCTCGTAACTCTCGCTTCTCTTATTTTGTCCTTTAGTCCTCACATTTCATGAGCGATGTTTCTGAGAAAGGGGGAAGAATTGCTGTTTTCTGGGTCGGAATCTATCCATCTAACGCTTATTGTTAGCTAGTTTTTTTTACCTTGATGTAGTATGTTTTAACTCCTTACATCAAGTGGCTTCATGCCTTGTCTGAAGCGACTTCCATAAAAAATAATGAATAAAAATAATCGACCCATTTGGTATAATGGTAAGGGTGTTCGCTTATTTGCCGAGAGCCCAGGGTTCAATCCTCAGTCGAGTCATAAAAAAATGGTACTTAATGCCCCTAGCTTAAACACTATGCACTATAACTTCCTAAGTAGAGTAATCTTTGGAAAGGAGTTGCACCCCCTCCTAAACATCAGTGTAGTATCTAATAAAACTGGAGCCTTTAGGTCGCTCTCGACTAGGGTCTAATTCTTTACTAGACCAGCTCATTTGGCATCATGGTTAAATTGTTCGATTATGGGCCCGGAGATCAGAGTTCAATCTTTGGTCGAGTCATATAAAAAACCTCAAAAATGATATTGATGCCCCCATGCTAAACACTCGGCCTTATACGGCGAGGATCAAGGGTAAGTTGATTAATCATGGGGAAAGAATGGCGCTCTTCCAGTACATCTCGGTGAAATAGCTAATAAAATTGAGCCTTCGGTCGCCCTCGAATATAGTCGACCACTTTACTTTTACTTTTTTAGAAAACCCCCGCAGATACAAAAAGGCCAAAATAAAAGCAATCTAAAAAGAATCGCAGAATCAGAGTTCATCTCAAAATTCATCCAATGCAAACTACTACAAAAAATCCCTTTAGAAGGCCGGAGAGTATAACAACCGATAATTTATGATCGTACAACATACGAAACTAAACGTGGAAAAAAGTGAATAACGATGTTGTCGAATGGTAATGAGCTCTCCGAAAATAAACGAAAGGAAATTATTTTTGTTGGTCCGACCAGATATGATCCGTTTGTAAACATGGCGAGGAAAAGCAACATTGAGAAAATCAATCGTCCGCCATTTCCTGCGGATAAAACTATTTTGAAAAATCTCTTGGGCGAAAACTGCGAAATTGCGAGAACTGATTAACTAACTGTGCCAGAAAAATAAAAGAATAAAAAAAAGTTTTGACTGTAATCAATTTCCAACCAAATTTCGTGCAAACCACTTTCTCTCCATGCTTTTCTTTTTCCAATCCAAATCGCTTCCCCTTCCTTCCGAGCTGTCTTCTTCATTTATATCAGCTGATATCCACATATGCAAATCAGAGACCACCATAATTTTAAATCTGCAGACATGACATGCGAAGCATCTCATTCTTTTTCCTGACGGTGAGTGTTCTTCTTTATAGTCACACTCTCCTGGTCGTATGATCACACAAGTGACAGATGGTCGCTTTATCCTAATACTTCTCCGTAGTGGGACAGTTATTTCTTTCTCTCTTACATCAGATGTACCAGGACCTGAATTGGCAGTGGAATAAGGCAGCTAGACCAAGGAACGTCTGTCCTCTCCCTCACTTTCAGATGCAAAACCACTACTACATGTATCGGAATCTGGTTCTCTCCATTCAGTACTCTCTGATGATGTGTCATCATTGTCGTCCACTACCGGTGCTAAACTGAGACGTGGGCGCACGTCTCCTACATGTTGAAGCGTGCCATTGACGACCACCGACCGTGGGCTTATCACTCCAGTGACACGATCTGGTCTGAATTTCGACGTGCAACGTCCTTGTGGATTTTTCGTTCAAACTGTGTCGCCCTCTTTATAAACTGCAAAGATCCCATTGTGATTCGGATAGGGCACAACATTGACTCCTTTCACTCTGATCTGGTATAACAAATTGGCAGATGCTGATTATGCGGACACATCATCTTTGAGGGTAACGTTCTACCAATACACAGCCTCCATAGCAGGTAGGCTCTTTCGTGCAGCAATCCGCTTCACTGTCCTATGACACATTTCTATAAAACCATTCCCTTATGGCCTTTATGCTCAGCGCGGTCGGAAGTTTACATCCCACTCGTTCATGAACTGCCTGAATTGTTGACTGCAGAAGGCAGTGTCATTATCGGCCAGAATCTTGGCTGGGGGCCACGTTAAAAAACACTGATTATAATTGCCGGATCACATATGCAGTTTCTTGCCGTTGTAGTGACCGCCAGATTGAAAACCGCGTGGGTTCACAATCGATCAGTGTAAAAAAATAGCAACCATTGTAGTGTGTGATGTCCATGTCTAGCCGGTTCCATACGTCCTGCACACTGAGCCCTCCCTTTTTCCATTCCTGGGTCTATTGTCTGGCATTCCTCACAATTCCGAATAGCTGCCTTTACTGCCGCTTTAGACACAGACGGGTTGATTCTACGGACAAAATATAATGTTCGCCTGATTCCAGGATGTCCACTTTGTCGATGAATTTCGTTCAGCTGTGTTGGGTTCAGGTTTCCTGTGGCAAAAGCACACTTGCTGTGTTGGTTCAATCTCTCTCTTCACATCATTGAGCCACCGCTGCGGAACTATCGTCAGGGAGTCTGCTCGGTTCTGGCCAGATCTTACTAGTGCAAGATCAACCTAAATATTGTACTCTTTCACAAGTGAGATTATCGTACCCAGTCTCCGCTTTATGAGCATCTCACTTGCGGCCTTTTTGCTCAATCGAGACCTTCCCGTGAGCGCATTGATCACCCAGTGGTACACACACATAGAGTCTGTTTTTATGTGTAACACATTGGTCTTCCATTTGAGTGCAAGGTTTAGTCCTTTTAGTACGGCATCCAGCTCTGCCACGTTTATATGTTGGGTATCCTTTGTTGGTCGTAACCAGCATGCATCCTCGATGATGACTCCACTGGCGTCAAGAGCTACTCCCACAGTAAGCGAGCTTGCGTCCACACACACACATCCAGTTTCTTTGTGGCCACGCACCATTTTCCTCGGACGAGATCTGATTGCTGTACACGGGCAAGTGTATCTACTATCATACACTCCAGCGGAGTATCGCTAACCTTGTCATCCCAAGTCTTTGTAACAGTTGTAACGTAACGTTTAATAAAACATGTTGCCACTCGAAGCCATTCACACACTGGAAAGTGCCCACCAGTTTGCCACACATGAAGAAGATACATCGTCGTGTCATAGTTCTCGGCGCATTCACAGTACTGATTACTCGCCGCCATCGCAGTTGGCCATACCCAAATTTCTAATCCCAGCACTCGTGTACCATTTTTCAGTTTTTCTGGGTCCTTACTAGTAAGTCTGTACAGGTCCATATGCTATGCTTCCTTACGGATTCTTCCGATGCCACATCCTCATTAATATATATGTCATCAATATACGCCGACGTTGCTCTCATTATTTTTCATCCTGGGCTAACACAGCCTCGAGCACAGCCCGCATTACAAGAGGCGCCACATTTAAGCCAAATCCTAACCTAGTTAGACAATATCTTTGTCCTTTAAATATGACTGTCTGGTACGGCCAGAGAGATCTCTCAACATGGATCTGTTGCTATGCCTTCCTGAGGTCCAGAATGGATACATTTGTTCCTTGCGGTCTCCATTCTCGCATTTTCTCTGCGCAAACATCTGCATTGCTAGTGAATGCATCAACATAGGTGTTTAATTCACGATAGGCCATCACAGGACGCACCTTATT
>OY744526.1:26154297-26184297 GCA_963556195.1 Sepiola atlantica | reverse complement strand
AATATAGATATACACATACATACACATACATATAGATACACATACATATACATACACGTTTCCAATACGAATTTCGTGTGTTTTGACTGTGTTGTGGCTGGTTTTTTTTTCAAATAAAAACAGTGCTCCGCACACATCGAACAGGCTAACGAAAATAAATATTTCCTTAATATTGCACATACAATAATACTGTTGAAAGAACGCATTTCCAATACGAATTTCGTGTGTTATGACTGTGTTTTGGCTGTTTTCTTTTGTTTTCTTTTCGAAATAAAAACAGTGTTACGTACACATCGAACAGTTGAACGAAAATAAGCATTACATTAATATTATACATACAATAATACCTATTTAAAGAACGCGTTTCTAATACGAATTTTGTGTGTTATAGCTGTTTTCGTTTTTCGTTTTTTAAATAAAAACAGTGCTCTGCACAAATCGAAAGGTCGAACGAAAATAACAATGTCCCTAATAATGCACACACAGTAATACCGTTGAAAGCACAACTTTGCAATACGAATTCCGTGTGTTATGATTGTTTTTTTTTCTGTTTTTATGTGTGTGTATTTCTCACGTTTACGTAACTGCAACAATCATACACTGAAATATTATTTTTACTCACTAGCAGTTTATACCCACCCCTCGGATTAAAATGAAGAGGGCGAGAAAGACAAAAAACTGTTAGTAAGAGCCTCTCAACCCTTTCTAAATAATAGACTGCCCACTGTTTCCCGGTTTGTTCAGAACCGAAAACAAGCAGAATAATCTCTAAATGGGAGTGGGATCTAAGTGGGATAAACAGACATAGGATCACAGACAAAAGGACAAGAAAGTATTTTAGTTCGAGTTTCACGTTCGACACAACATCAACATCAGATGACATTTTAAAAATTACTTTTTTTGCATTGCATCTTTAGTCATCGGGCGAACCCATCTTTTAAAAAAGGGTGAACAGTGATAACATACATAAGAACATGAATTGCCTTAGCATATTATTATATAGATTTAAAAGAAATTACTATTAGTTTAAACCTGCTCTTTGAACGAAGTTTGTGCAGTACCTGGGTATGTCAATATCCATCTTTACCTAGATTCTGTTGCTTTATAGCTAGTAGTAAGAAAAATATTTGTGAAATTTCGGGAAAAACTACGCTATCTTTGTATTTTCATAAGAGAGTAATTAACTAAGATGAATGTATTTACATATGAGTTTTATTGTCAAAAAATATTAGAAATTATGTTTTGTAACAAAAATATTTCGCTTTGAACTAATGCCGAATACCATTTATATCTATGTTTTTAGGGATTATCAAAAAAGGGTCCTGTAGTTTAAACAGAAATATTTATGTAATGTTTTTTATGTTATGTTCATTTCTTTAAATTTATAAAACACGTATCCAGTTAACAAAAGTCCTTTAGACTACTTTAGTAATGTGCCTATTCTTTTTCGTCATACATACATACATACATACATACATACATACATACATAGTGACTGCAACGTTTTGTCAGACGAGTTCAACTCCTTCATTCAATGTTCGTCTATGGACCCGCAGATGACTGTTCAGTCCCGCCAACAAATTACATATGATTAGGCAGACCTGACACTCATGTCTATCATTGACCTGGGTCAAGCCAGATGGCGCCAAACTTGCATAATTGTGTGGACCCTCTTGCGCCGTTTAAGACGACCAGCTGATCGATACACTTTAGGGACTCGAGAGCATCGAAATTTGTGACTGCACCTGTTTCAGAAAAGAAATACGTGAAATGCTTCCATGTGACTTCATGTTATTGACAAGACCTGCTTTTGACAACAGAATCCGGTCACACAAATCGACACATCTCCACAATTGGTTGGTCAGATTTCATTTTCCTGCATGCTCCTTTTAGTTTTGCACGATCAACTTTGGTGCTTCAAAACGTTCAGCGTCATTATAGATCTGCGCTCTCCACTGCCAACGATCATATGCTAAGGACTCATATACATACATACATACATACATACATACATACATACATACATACATACCTTGTGTTAGTAGTAAAAAAAAAACAAGAGTGTTCAATTGTTATACAGGAGCAAGAGATATGTTTAATTGACATACTATACAATTAAGATTCCATAGTATGGTACCTGGGTTTCACGAATCTAACCCAACTCGTCCAAAGAATTATCAGACTAGTTGAGGATTGATTCATGAGACCCGGCACTATCCATTAGAATAATATAGTAGTAAAGAGACTTATCATCTTTACCTGTGCAAGAACAATAACATAGTTTATGAATTTTCGAAAACAATCAAAGTAGAATAAATAATGGTTGTGCTGGTGACCCAACGGGTCACGGGTACGTATAGTTTATTTATAAATTCAAACTTTTTTTTTAGTTACGGAACCTTAATCTTTATATTAATAAAATTATGAGATAACTTCATACGTGTGTGTGTATTTCTCACGTTAACGTAACTTTAACAATCATACATTGAAATATTATTTTTGCTCACTAGCAGTTTATACCCGCCCTTTAGCGGTGTTGGTACAGTACCTGGGTATGTCAATATCCATCTTTACTTAGATTACACTGCATTAGAGCTAGTAGTAAGACAAATATTTGTGAAATTTCGGAAAAACTACGCTGTCTTAGTATTTGCATGAGAGAGTAAGTAACTAAGATGAATGTATTTATATATTAGTTTTATTGGCAAAAAATATTAGAAATTATGTTTTTTAACAAAAATATTTCGCTTTCAACCAATGCCGAATACCTTTAATATATACATGTTTACGGATTATCAAAAAAGGGGCTCTTTATTTAAAAAGAAATATTTATGTAATGTTTTTTATGTTATGTTCATTTCTTTAAATTTATAAAACACGTATCTAGTTAATATAATTTTTTTTTTTGTAAACTAATCCTAGTTTAATAGTATAAAGATTAATGAAACACTGGTAATCTGTTGGTACGAAGTTCGGAGAATATCGTGGGTGATGCACAATTTTTATGGGGATATTTAGTCTTTTATGCAGTGTGTGGTCTAACGTTATCATTATAAAGGATGACACTGGATCACATAATTCGCAAAAGATTATTCGTATTTGATCATGACCTTTTATCAGACTCAGATAATTTTAAAAAATGACTGTTTAAACAAAAAATAATATCAAAAAGATAACTTACAATAAAAAAACAAAATAAAATAAAAATACAAGGAAAAAATAATGAAACCAAATAAAGCAAATAAAACTACTAAATTTGAATGACAGTTTGTGAAAACGAAAATCAAAAGTTATCAGGAAAAAATATGAGAAAATAAACGAAAGATAGAAACAATAAGAACAAAAACAAAAATGGCGCCGAACGAGGTTGGAACGAATAATTGAGGCGAAACGACTAATAATTGAAAAAGTGAAACAAAGATGTGAAAAAAATGTAATACAATGATGTGAAAAAAAATGTAATACAATGATGAAAAGAAACACAATGAAAAGAGAGAGAAGAAAAAAACGAGAACAAATTAAACTGAAAGAATTAATCCGCCATTGTTCCAAATGAAAAGTCTTGAAAAGATTGCTTTGGAATAAGAAAGAAAAAGAAAGAACAAATGAGAGAAGAAAAGAATATGATGCAGCTAAGAGAAGAAGAAGAAGGAGGAGGAGGAGAAGAAGAAAAAGAAAGAGGAGAAAAAAAAGAAGACATGGAAAATGAAGAAGGTAAACAAATAGAAGAATTAAAAATGAAAGAATAAATAAAACATGAAAGAGAAGGAGAAACAAAAGGTAAACAAGGAATATGCAATCAAGAGAAGAAAAAGAAAAAGAAAAAGACAGAGGAAAACGAGTAGGAAGAAAGAGAAAAAGTGAAATTAAAAGACAAACAAGAAGAAGAAGAAAGAAGAAGAGAAAGAAGATAAAATGCAAACAAGATAAGAAAAGGAAGAGCATAAAAAAGTAGTAGAAGAATAAGAGGAAGGGGGAGTAGAAGAAGAAGACAGCATGAATAAAGAACATACAGCAACATGTACAGAAGAATATACAGCTAAAAAAAGGACGAAGATGAAAAAATAAAGAAGAACCAACATGTTGCCAAGTTAAGAAGGCGATTACGAAGAATAAATAAAAAAGATGCAGCTAAGATAATAATAATAATAATAATAATAATAATAATAATAATAATAATAATAATTAATAAGTTGCAGTAGTAGTAGTGGGAGAAGATAAAGAAACGAATACACAAAAGTAAAGATGAACTCAGAAAGAGAATAAAGAGAATATATGTTACATATTAAGGGGGGATAACACAAGGACAGAAATTGCACAATAATACGCATGACGTTACATTCACAGAGATGTTCCAAGCTCTTTCTAAGCTACCTCACTCGCTGACGGGTTGTGTATGTGTGTGTGTGTGTGTGTGTGTGTGTGTGTGTAAAGATGGTCAGACTGACCATCTCAGTCCACACCCGGAGTTCATGAACCCGGAGGAAATACATATATGAAAACTCTTAATTATGCCATACCATATATTATTACCGAGGAGAAACAGACACGTGCGACCAACTAAGATGGCGGAACGGGTCTCGCCGATTGAAAAGACAAACAGTAATGAATGAAAAAAAAGGAAGACAGGAGAAGGAAAGAAAAGCGAGAAGAAAGAAAAAAGTAGGAAATTAGAGTAAAGTGAATAACATCAAGAAAGAAAAAGAGAGAAATAAAAAAGAAGGAAGGAAAGAGTGGAAAAAAGGGGGAATACCAAAGAACTAGAAAAACAGGGAAAATTTTTAAAAAGAGAGAGTAGAAAAGAAAAGGTAAAGAAGGAAAAAGAAACGTATACGCAGAATGAGAAGAAGAAAAGAAAGAAAGGGGATAAGGAAATAAGAAGATAGAAAAAGTAAATAATTAAAAAAAAACCAGGAAAATGGAGGAAAATAAAAAATGAAAAAGATAAAAGAAGAAATAAGAATAGAAATAGATAAAGAATAGAGAAGGGGGAAAGGAAAGAGAAATGGACAAATGAATGAAGAGAAACGAAATAAAGGATCAAGAAATCAAGAGCAAGACTTTCACAGCAAGAACTCGTTTCCTACCACATGTGAAAATAATATTCTTTTCTTCGTCCGTGTGCTTAGAATCAAGTGGAATTTTCATGAATAGGGTTTACTTTTCAAGAACTTCCCATCCGTGGAACACATTACAACGGGATGCTTCCCTGCAGACTATAACATGGATAATATGGTTCGCATTTCTGTTTACTCGGTCATGGCTGACGGAACGAGATGAAACTACACTCGTGGATTAAGTAAACGGTTCGGTTCGATATTCCGTACAGAGTTCCGAGTTCGACCCAAAGATTCCCGAGTTCGACAAGACGCATCTGAAGAAAATCGGAGATTACATCGGCCGAAACGTTGTGTGAATAACATCGAAGATGAGAATAGTAGTCCGAATAATCCAAATAATACAAGCACAACATGAACGTCTTCAAATCCAATGGCAACAAATGCACGTGCCATAAACCGTTCTCATAAGTAATCAAATTTTGGGCACTTGTGCAGTTTAGCGATTCGAGCGAATTTATCTGTTTTCGTTTCTGAAGAATTACATTCAAGATCAGACGATCCCGGAATTTTTCAAAATAAAAAGCACACATGACTATTTTCATTCATTTCAGAATTTGAATTTCTTAAAAATACTGTTCGTTTTCGAAAATTATAATTTCTTAAAGAAACAGCTTGTCCTGTTGGTTTTCAAAAACAAAATGAAATTAAAAAAATAACATTTTCAAATAAACTTTGTTTTTAAAGATTTAATCTCTTCAAGTAATTGTCCGTTAAAAAAATCCCCCCCCCCCAACTACTTTTATTGAAAAGAAACTTTTGTTTACAAAAAAATACCATACATGTTCACATAATGACTGTTTTAATTCATTAATTAAAAAAAAAGTTTAATCTATTGTAAATAAACTGTTCTATTCCCCCAAAAAACACATTTTCACACAATGATTTCAATAAATTCCAGGATTGTCTGCCCTTGTCGCGAATTTAATTATTCAGAAATGAAACAAATAAATTCATCCGAGCCGCTAAACTGCACTAGTGGCAAATTTTGTTCATTCCATTCATCATGTTCAATCCTCTCATAATATTCTTCATCATAAAACCTACAATCCATCTATCGCATTAACACTTATACTCGAGTGATTTGGGCCTGGATAAGTAATGACCCGTTGGTATAATAAAAAGATAAGAAAGTAAAGAAAGCAACAAAAAAAAAGAGAAAAGGAAAGAAAAAAAGTTTTGAAAAAAAAAAAAAAGAAAAGAATGATTAACAAATTTTTAAAAGACGAAAAAAAAAAGAAATATTAAGAGAGAAGAGAAAGATAGAAAGAAAAATAAAGAAAAAGAAAGAAAGAAAAAGAAAGAATTAAAGGAAGGTAACAGAAAAAATGAAAAAGAAATGAAATATTAAAAGGAAGAGAGAAAAAGCAAAGGAGGAAAACGAAGAATTAAATCAAAATGAAAGAGAAAAGAGAAAAGAAAGAAAGAGCGAAAGACAAAATAAAGTAATGTAAGAAGAAAGAAAAGAGGTTGGGGAAGAAGAAGAAGAAGAAGAAGAAGAAGAAGGAGAAGAAGAAGAAGAAGAAGGAGAGGAGAAAAAGGATGAAAATAGGAAGATAAGAAAGAAAAAGAAGAGGAAAAAGAGGAAGATAACAAAGAAGAAGAGGAGGAGGAAGAATAAGATTAGAAAAAAAATCAAAGCAAAAGGCGAGAAGGAAGAAATAAAAGGCAAGAGAAAAAAGAAAATATTAAATTAAAAAAAGAAACGAAAAAAAAGAGAAGAAAAAAATTAATACAAAAAGAACGAGAAAATAAGGAAATAAGAAAGGGAAATGAAAGAGAAAGAAAAAGAAAGAAAATTAAATAAAAATAAATGAGCAAAGATGAAAACCAAACTGAATTTTGTCAGAAAACAATGGATAGAAAAAATTGCTAAAATTAATAATTGTGGCAATGTGGATGAATACAATCAAAAGTGATGAGAAAAGAAAGGGTAGAGGGTGTACGGGTGGTTGTTGTCGTCGTTTCTGTTTTTGATGGAGAGTGGTGTTGGGTGGGTTCTAGGGTGGATGAATAGGGTGGGCTAGTTTCAGTAATGATAGAAACAGTAATTAAACAAAACAAAAAAATGATTGCGTGAAGCGATCTTGTTTTCGATACAGATGGAGGAAAAATTTTAGTTTTGATAATTGCTATCTGAATATGATTGATTGCACGAAACTGGATTTGAAAAGTGAAAGAGGAAGGGAGTTGGGGGAGAAGGAGAAGAGGGAACGAAGGAGAGGAGAGAGCGGAGAAGGAGGGAGAGGAGAAGGAGAAAGTGAGGAGAGAGGGGAGATGGGGGAGGGCGAGGAGAAGGAAGAAGTGAGGAGAGAGAGGAGCGGGAGGGAGGAGCGGAGAAGAATGGGTGAGAGAGAGGAGAAAGTGGGAGAAAAGAAGGAGGAGAAAAAAGAATGGGGAGAAAAAAGAAGAGGGAGAAAGAACAAGAAGTAGCAGAGAGAGAGAGAGAGAGAGGGAGGGAGGGAGGGAGAGAATATATATTCTCTCCCTCCCTCTCTCTCTCTCTCTCTCGCTCTCTCTGCTACTTCTTGTTCTTTCTCCCCCTTCTTTTTTCTCCTCCTTCTTCCTTCCCCCAATTTCTCCTCTCTCTCCCTCCCTCTCTCTTTCTCTCTCTCTCCCTCCCCCTCTCTCTCTCTCTATATATATATATTAATTATAGGTGCATTCCAATGACCAAAGAAAAAAATCAATCCATAACCATACCTTTCATCTGGTTTATAATTTCTTAATTCTCATTCATCTGTTTTTAAATTTGTTTTTACATCTGTAATCTGAAATTGTAAAAACAGATGAAAGGTGTGGTTATGGATCAATTTTTTTCCTTTAGTCATTTGAATGCACTTATAATTTATATAGGCTCTGTAGCTTGTAATACAACTTCATTGAGCTTGCAATTTGGAACATTTTCGGATACTATAAAAGGTATATACTTAAAATGTGTCTATAGGTTAATTTTAAAATATGATTTATAACAATTATTCAAAGGTCTCGCTAGATTAAGCACTGTAAGTAAGTTAACAACAAGCTGTTATTTATGGTTTAATGAAATACCCTAGGCCTCGCTTAATGAGTTCTCTTGACGACTTGCTGATATGGCCGCTAAATTTGCTATTTAGACGTTGATTTACTCTCCCATTATTACGGCAATGCGTAGTTGACACATTGATATGCCCTCCAACTACTGAGTCAAATATGACTTTCGTATTGAGGTTCAAACCGTGTGACCGGCCGGAATCGTCTCCTCCTATACTGATGACTGCAGGTTTGGCATGGAACACATGTGTATATGGGTTAATTTAGAAAATATTATTTATAAATCAGTATCTAAAGCTCTCGCTAGATTGAACACTGTAAGTAAATTAACAACAATATGGCTTAATGCAATACTCTAATGCCCGCGTATTGAGTTCTCTTGACGACTTGCTTACATGGCCGCTAAATTTGCCATTTAGACGTTAATTTATTTACGAATTCGTATTGTTTAATATATATTTTATTCGTATGATCAAAATTATCTGATGACAACCTTAAATCTGTGGGTTATATTTCCATTTAAATGCTTAGATTAAGTGTAAGGTATAATTATAAATATGAACTGGTATTAAGTCTTCCGTAGCGTTTCTTCATAGTAATATATATATATATATATATATATATATATATATATATATATTTTTTTTTTTTTTGATTTTATTCCATTAATTGCGACAAAACAGGTTTTGTTTCATTGGCGCGAGTAGCTACCAACTCGTCGGGCGAAAGGAATTCAAATGGCTTAAAATTTTAAGTTCACTCTAACGGGAGATTGAAAATTGAAAATACATTGGAGGGGGAGGGGGATAGAGTTGGGGCTTTGTCTATAACGGCGACATGGGACATGAGAGGGGAGGGGGGGGACTCCAACAAGTCGTGTTTCAAATTATTACGTGGGAGGTTTTGCACGTGTCATGTGCTGTGTCAATCTCAATCTCGGCCGGGGTGGGAGGAGGGGGATGGGGCGACGGCCGGAGTGAGTTAAATTTAAAATGAGAATTATGGTTACAACCGTAATTCTCATTTTATTTTAATTCTAATAAGTAATTATCATGTGGATAAAAATGTTTGATAATTTTAATTTAGGGTATTAATTGCTACTTTTGCATTTTATTTATTTTATTTTAATGTTTTGTTTACTATTTGTAGTGAATTTTGTTGTGATTATATTTTTTTATTTATTCCCTCTACTTTTTTTAAATATTTTTTTTTTATTTTTTTATTTTTTTTATTTTTTATATTTTTTTAAATTGTGATTATATTATACCGAGATCAATACTAGTGGAATCATTTTATAAGAGAGGTTTTTTGGTGTTACCAGTCTTATCAATAACAAAACCGATTATGCCAATGGTAGCGCCTGCCAATTATGCCTACGGTAGTCGCAGTGATAACCGCCTTATGTAAAAGCCTTAATAAAAATGAAATAAAATAAAATAAAAAATAAATAAAGATAAATATAAATAAAATTAGAATAAAAATAGAAATAGAAATAACAAGTTTGTAAGAATATTAATGATAATAACAATAATAATAATAATAATAATAAAAATAGTAATAATAATAATAATAATAAAAATAGTAATAATAATAATAATAATAATAATAATAATAATAATAATAATAATAGTAATACTGATAAATACCGCCATCAATTACCATCTTGCTACTTGTGAAGTCATTGGGCGAAATAAGTCGACAAGTGATGGTAGGCTTTTTTTTTAATTCCACTACCAATGACAAGGACTAAGTACCAGTTAATAATTAAGTGTTCAAGGTAGTGATCGAGGGGTTAAGTAATTGAGATTAGTCTAAGTGATATCAGTGTTGATAGCTGTCCTAGTTATGGGTTTATGTTAGAATTAGTAGTATGGCTGAGAGGTTATTGAGGCTGTGCTTTATAGGTAGAGATTTGATATTATTGGTAGTTCGGAGGGGTGGTTATATATTTATAGATTCATCATGACTTGTTGGGGTGGGATTGGGTTGTAAATTTGGGTGGGTGAGTAGGGGGTTATAGTGTGTTTTGGGGTAGTGTATAGTGGGGGTTTAATGTTATCATTCATTTTTGTAAAAAACAAAAGACTGTTAATTTTATGTTGAAGTTAAGTAGGGTTGGTGTGGAGTTAAGGTGGGGTATGTGGGTTGCTAAGAAGGTAGAGTCTACTATGTTTACAGTTGATAGATGTCTCTTGTTTTCTATTTAAGAGTTTGTTTTTGTCCTTAAAGCGGATAATTTCCAGTTTTTCATTTAAGCATAATCTACATGGAGAGTTTATTGATTTGCAGGTGCTGGATTTTTTCAAGATTTTCCACTTTATTATGGGAGTTTCTTTTTTGGTTTTTATTTTGTGGTAGTGTAGTGAAAGTCTGGTTTGGCCAGGATGGTCTGGGTTGTTGAAGGAGAGTTTATGGTTGTAGAATCTTTCCTTGAAGTTGTTGCCTGCCAGACCAATATAATAGTTAGTCTGGGATGGGTTTTCAGTTGAGGAGATAGATGCCTCATAGACCACTTGGGTTGATAGGCACATTTGATTTAGGGGGCAGTTTGATTTGTTATTACAGTTGCATGTTCTTTTAGAATTTGAGGTTACTGGGGTGTTTAGTATTTTCATGTTGTGCTTTTTTATGATTTTTTCTAAGTTGTCACCACAACAATAGCTGAGTTTTAGTGTATTCTTATTGAAAATTTTATGGAGTATGCTGTTATTGGGGAAATGAGTGTTTATTAAGTTCAGGAATTTATTCCCTATTTTGGTTTTAGTTGAGTTGTTAAATGGAGGTGTATACCAGATAATTTTCCTATTTCTATTTTTGTTCCTATTAGGGTTATTTTGTGTAGTTGGAATATACTCTATTTTGGTATTTTTGTATCCACTCTCCTTTAGTGCTTTATTATAAAAGTTCTTATGTTTATTGAAGATATCTATATTGGAGGAGTTGTTGCTAATCCTTCTACTAATTGATTCTGGGATGTGTTTACTTACAGATCTAGGGTGGTTAGATAGTGGGTTGACATAAAGGGGGTAGGAATTATCTTTAGCATAGGGCTCATAAGTATCTCTATTGAGGTTGAAGGTAATATCGAGGAAATTGACCTGTTTAACATTTGATGTTATTTCAGCCTTTAGGCCTATTCGTTTCATTTCTTTGGATATTATTTTTTTGTTTTGTTCACATTTTTGTCCGTTTGTGTTTCTATTTCTATTTTTATTCTAATTTTATTTATATTTATCTTTATTTATTTTTTATTTTATTTTATTTCATTTTTATTAAGGCTTTTACATAAGGCGGTTATCACTGCGACTACCGTAGGCATAATTGGCAGGCGCTACCATTGGCATAATCGGTTTTGTTATTGATAAGACTGGTAACACCAAAAAACCTCTCTTATAAAATGATTCCACTAGTATTGATCTCGGTATAATATAATCACAATTTAAAAAAATATAAAAAATAAAAAAAAATAAAAAAATAAAAAAAAAAATATTTAAAAAAAGTAGAGGGAATAAATAAAAAAATATAATCACAACAAAATTCACTACAAATAGTAAACAAAACATTAAAATAAAATAAATAAAATGCAAAAGTAGCAATTAATACCCTAAATTAAAATTATCAAACATTTTTATCCACATGATAATTACTTATTAGAATTAAAATAAAATGAGAATTACGGTTGTAACCATAATTCTCATTTTAAATTTAACTCACTCCGGCCGTCGCCCCATCCCCCTCCTCCCACCCCGGCCGAGATTGAGATTGACACAGCACATGACACGTGCAAAACCTCCCACGTAATAATTTGAAACACGACTTGTTGGAGTCCCCCCCTCCCCTCTCATGTCCCATGTCGCCGTTATAGACAAAGCCCCAACTCTATCCCCCTCCCCTCCAATGTATTTTCAATTTTCAATCTCCCGTTAGAGTGAACTTAAAATTTTAAGCCATTTGAATTCCTTTCGCCCGACGAGTTGGTAGCTACTCGCGCCAATGAAACAAAACCTGTTTTGTCGCAATTAATGGAATAAAATCAAAAAATATATATTTTGCTCTGAATTTTCATTGAGCACTCTCATAAACCCGGTTTCAACTTCCTTCGGATTCATACCCCCTGGATATTTGTAACAAGTTAATTATACTCTGCTCCTAACCAGTTGAGCACTCTCCAAACCGCTGGATTATACCCTGCCAAATGGATAAAATTAACCTCAACACATCCCTAAAGAACATCCCTTCCATAAACAAACGGGATTACCTTACTATTCTGATCATGAAGACAGAAGAACTATTAAGAAGGATGAAATGGAAAGCCTATTTCTTCCTCAAAGGATCCACAAAAAATTCAACGGATTACTACGGATTCAAGAATAAAGGTAACGGCCCCCGGGTCGAACAACTTGATAATTTTGAAGATGACTTATATAACATGATAAAAAATATAACTTTCTATAAGAAAAAAACCCATTTCCAGAAAAAACTGGATAACATGGTTAATGAAATTAATAACTCCAAACTTGTGCTAGTAAAAGCAGACAAAACTCATAACTTTTACAAACTTACTAAAACAAAATACCAGAATTTAATTACACAAAATATCACAAAAAATTATAAAAAATCTGATCTTAACCTAATCGATAAAATCAACTCAGATAGTAAAACTATAACTGATAAACTCAAGATTAGTGATAGAGTAGGTAAACTAAAAACAAAAGAAGCATATATACTATTAAAAGACCACAAAACTAATTTCCACACTAAACCTCAAACCAGGCTTATTAATCCTACCCGACAAGAGATAGGCAAAATCAGTAAAAACATCTTAGAAAAAATAAATAAGCAAATTAAAAACACCTACAACTTAAACCAGTGGATCAATACCGCAGAAACCATAAGCTGGTTCAATAGAATTAGAAATAAAGATAAATGCTCTTTCATACAATTCGATATAGTTAATTACTACCCCTCAATAACCAAAGCACTCTTCGAAAATGTCATAGAATTCGCCACTCTCCTCTCTAATATCTCGGAAGATGAAATAAACATAATCAAAAAATGTCGAACCACAGTACTAATAAATAACAAAGAACAATGGACAAAGAAAGACCATTTCTCTTCATTCGATGTATCTATGGGCTCTCTTGACTCTGCTGAGGTAACAGACTTGGTTGGCCTGTACTTACTATACAACCTAACAAAAGACCTTGAAGTCGATTCAATCGGCCTCTACAGAGATGATGGCCTAATGTACGTGAAAAACACAAACGGACAAAAATGTGAACAAAACAAAAAAATAATATCCAAAGAAATGAAACGAATAGGCCTAAAGGCTGAAATAACATCAAATGTTAAACAGGTCAATTTCCTCGATATTACCTTCAACCTCAATAGAGATACTTATGAGCCCTATGCTAAAGATAATTCCTACCCCCTTTATGTCAACCCACTATCTAACCACCCTAGATCTGTAAGTAAACACATCCCAGAATCAATTAGTAGAAGGATTAGCAACAACTCCTCCAATATAGATATCTTCAATAAACATAAGAACTTTTATAATAAAGCACTAAAGGAGAGTGGATACAAAAATACCAAAATAGAGTATATTCCAACTACACAAAATAACCCTAATAGGAACAAAAATAGAAATAGGAAAATTATCTGGTATACACCTCCATTTAACAACTCAACTAAAACCAAAATAGGGAATAAATTCCTGAACTTAATAAACACTCATTTCCCCAATAACAGCATACTCCATAAAATTTTCAATAAGAATACACTAAAACTCAGCTATTGTTGTGGTGACAACTTAGAAAAAATCATAAAAAAGCACAACATGAAAATACTAAACACCCCAGTAACCTCAAATTCTAAAAGAACATGCAACTGTAATAACAAATCAAACTGCCCCCTAAATCAAATGTGCCTATCAACCCAAGTGGTCTATGAGGCATCTATCTCCTCAACTGAAAACCCATCCCAGACTAACTATTATATTGGTCTGGCAGGCAACAACTTCAAGGAAAGATTCTACAACCATAAACTCTCCTTCAACAACCCAGACCATCCTGGCCAAACCGGACTTTCACTACACTACCACAAAATAAAAACCAAAAAAGAAACTCCCATAATAAAGTGGAAAATCTTGAAAAAATCCAGCACCTGCAAATCAATAAACTCTCCATGTAGATTATGCTTAAATGAAAAACTGGAAATTATCCGCTTTAAGGACAAAAACAAACTCTTAAATAGAAAACAAGAGACATCTATCAACTGTAAACATAGTAGACTCTACCTTCTTAGCAACCCACATACCCCACCTTAACTCCACACCAACCCTACTTAACTTCAACATAAAATTAACAGTCTTTTGTTTTTTACAAAAATGAATGATAACATTAAACCCCCACTATACACTACCCCAAAACACACTATAACCCCCTACTCACCCACCCAAATTTACAACCCAATCCCACCCCAACAAGTCATGATGAATCTATAAATATATAACCACCCCTCCGAACTACCAATAATATCAAATCTCTACCTATAAAGCACAGCCTCAATAACCTCTCAGCCATACTACTAATTCTAACATAAACCCATAACTAGGACAGCTATCAACACTGATATCACTTAGACTAATCTCAATTACTTAACCCCTCGATCACTACCTTGAACACTTAATTATTAACTGGTACTTAGTCCTTGTCATTGGTAGTGGAATTAAAAAAAAAGCCTACCATCACTTGTCGACTTATTTCGCCCAATGACTTCACAAGTAGCAAGATGGTAATTGATGGCGGTATTTATCAGTATTACTATTATTATTATTATTATTATTATTATTATTATTATTATTATTATTATTATTATTATTACTATTTTTATTATTATTATTATTATTACTATTTTTATTATTATTATTATTATTATTGTTATTATCATTAATATTCTTACAAACTTGTTATTTCTATTTCTATTTTTATTCTAATTTTATTTATATTTATCTTTATTTATTTTTTATTTTATTTTATTTCATTTTTATTAAGGCTTTTACATAAGGCGGTTATCACTGCGACTACCGTAGGCATAATTGGCAGGCGCTACCATTGGCATAATCGGTTTTGTTATTGATAAGACTGGTAACACCAAAAAACCTCTCTTATAAAATGATTCCACTAGTATTGATCTCGGTATAATATAATCACAATTTAAAAAAATATAAAAAAAAAAAAAAAAAAAAAAAAAAAAAAAAATATTTAAAAAAAGTAGAGGGAATAAATAAAAAAATATAATCACAACAAAATTCACTACAAATAGTAAACAAAACATTAAAATAAAATAAATAAAATGCAAAAGTAGCAATTAATACCCTAAATTAAAATTATCAAACATTTTTATCCACATGATAATTACTTATTAGAATTAAAATAAAATGAGAATTACGGTTGTAACCATAATTCTCATTTTAAATTTAACTCACTCCGGCCGTCGCCCCATCCCCCTCCTCCCACCCCGGCCGAGATTGAGATTGACACAGCACATGACACGTGCAAAACCTCCCACGTAATAATTTGAAACACGACTTGTTGGAGTCCCCCCCCTCCCCTCTCATGTCCCATGTCGCCGTTATAGACAAAGCCCCAACTCTATCCCCCTCCCCCTCCAATGTATTTTCAATTTTCAATCTCCCGTTAGAGTGAACTTAAAATTTTAAGCCATTTGAATTCCTTTCGCCCGACGAGTTGGTAGCTACTCGCGCCAATGAAACAAAACCTGTTTTGTCGCAATTAATGGAATAAAATCAAAAAATATATATTTTGCTCTGAATTTTCATTGAGCACTCTCATAAACCCGGTTTCAACTTCCTTCGGATTCATACCCCCTGGATATTTGTAACAAGTTAATTATATATATATATATATATATATATATATATCCTCCATTTTACTGATGTTGTAACATGGAAACGTAGGTTGATTGACGTAAGACTGTAATATTGTTCATGTAATGTTATGCATATATATATATATATATATATATATATATATATATATATATATATATATATGTGTGTGTGTGTGTGTGTAGCATGATATAATCATGGTTATTCAGACAAACATTATTAATAAACCATTGCTTTTCCCCATTTCGAAAATATACATTTTTATGGTATACAAAATTTACCAAACATTCACGAAGAGGCTTTATCAACGTATAAGTCGCCACGGTCATGCTGAAAAATCAAGATGCGTCCAATATTCATTTAATTTATACATATTTAGAGAGAGAGAGAGAGAGAGAGAGAGAGAGAGAGAGAGAGAGAGAGAGAGAGAAAGAAAGAGATAGGTAAAGAAAGGTACAGGTTTTTAAAGAGAGAATATACAGAAACACAGAGATAAGAAAGCGAAAGAGAGAAAGGTAAAATAAGAGAAGAAGGAAAGAAGAGAGAGAGAGAGGGAGGGGGAGGGGGCAAAGAAAAAGAGAAAAAGACAGAGAGAAGGCAAAAGACAAATTTAGAAACCGGGTATTGATTTACTCCTCTCCAGGAGTTAGGCACAAAGCCAGTTTTTATCTTACTCCCACAAGTAAGATGTGACCCAAGGTCTGGTTGGGAAAGGGGGTTTAAAAATTGCCTGAGCAGCCCCGTCGGCATTCCCCGGTAGGGGCGCCTCAGGCAGTAAGCAATAAACTTACTCCTCCCCAGAGGGGAGGCAAAGCCTGGGAGGGTGGACCTCCTAGAACTGCACAGGACAGACCCATTGACCGGCGTAAGTCAAGCCCCGAAGGACAAGACAATACCAGTCTATGGGGTGCAGTATCCATCGGAACAGATACTACACTTTGATCTTAGCCAAAATGCCAACAAGTCGGGTAGCGTAAAAGGCAAAGGGTTGATGAATGCAAATAGAAAACAGCAACCAGAAAAGTGTAAGACAGGAAAATCAAAAAGAAAAAGAAAGAGATAAGGCAAAACTAAAGAGAGGTAAAAAGCACATATTTCAAGACAGCGACAAAAGGTGTATTCTAGTATATATTTAATCGTGATTCCCCCTCGTAGTCGACGATTACCTTGAAAAGTGTCGACTGACAGACGTTTCGGTAATTGTATTTATTTGTTTACCTTCTTTTTTTTCTCAATACACGTTTATAAAAAAAACATCCTCATAGAGAAAGAAAAAAGTTACGAAGTGATTCCTCTTTGTTCCCCTTCTCGTAGTTCTTTATTCCTCTCTAATAATATAAATCATTAAAAAAAAACCTCACTATAGATAATAATGGCAGTGCGTCTAACATTATTTCACTGTTTATTAAAACTTTGTACCTACAATATATATATATATATATATATATATATATATATATATGAAGAGTTCGAATGCAAAATGCGATAAATCGAAATTGTTTAAATTGACACCTTAATCAATAAAAGAACGAATATATTAAGTATAGACTTCAAATTGTAAGTTTATTTTAATTGAAAGCAAAAATTTATTATTTCGATATCATATTATGGAAAATATAATTTGAGTGTCGAGTGGTCGAGTGTTGGAATGTCACACTTTTTATAGTGCTAGCTTCGTAATTTTTTAAATGGCGTTTATCGCGTTTTGCATTCGAACTCTTCATATATACATAAAGTCTAGCAACACAGACAGTACCCCATTCATGTTAACTGACTTGATTTGAAGGCATTTAAAATGTAAATATATGAAAGTTCAACGGTATGTATGTTCAAAAATATTTTGAATTTAGTCACGTGACATTTACATGTAGTAATTTTTTTCATTCCACAAAATGAAAGCACAAAGAACGGAATTGATAGCCCGAGGATGTCAAGCTGATTAAAACTGCGACTGAAACATGTTCTGAATGTGTAACCTAACTCTGTTTGTATAACTAATACGTTTTACTACAAGTAAATATCCCTATTTATTATTGAGCACTATTATGTAAACAGGATTCTTCAGATGTTTACCTTGTGGATACAAACCTTACATGGAGTAGATAGGTGAAGTGTGAACGGTAACAAGAAATAACAAAGGAAAATAAAGATAAAGTGTTAGATGAATGAAAAAGGAAAAGGGGGATAGCAATAGGGAGAGAGGGAAAGAGAGAGAGAGGGGTATATAGAAAGAGAAGTATAGAGAGACAGAGCGAAGAATTCAACGAGAGAGTACATGACGGATGTAGAGAAATGGCGAGAGAAAGACAGATAGAGAGACGAATTAAATGAGAAGCTGGAAAAGTGAAAAAGCAATAGAAAAATATAAAGACGACTTAAATGTCAAATGAGGAAGCCAGAGAGAGAGAGAGAGAGAGAGAGAGAGAGAGAGAGAGAGAGAGAGAGAGGGGGGGGTTAAAGGGGAGAGAGAAGTGGATATGAAAAGGAGGAGAGATGAATAGATAAAGAGAGAAAGAGAGAGCGAGAAAGGAAGAGAGTGAGAGAGAAATATAGAAAGACAGAGCGAATTAAACGAGAAGTGGGAAAAGTGAGAGAGAATTAGAAAGAGATAAACTCGAATTAAAGGTGAAATGATAAGGCGAGAGAGAAAGGCAGATAGAGAAAGGTGGGGTAATAGAGAGAGAAATAGAGAGAAGAAGAGAGAGATAGAAGAGAGAGAGAGGGGAGAGAGAGGAAGAGAGAAAGAGAGAAAGAGAGAAAGATAGTCAGAAGAGAGAGAGAGAGAGAGAGGGAGAGAGAAAGAGAGGGAGAGAGAAAGAGAGAAAAAGAGAAAGATAGTCAGAAGAGAGAGAAAGAAAGAGAGAGAGAGAGAGAGAGAGAGAGAGAAGGGAGACTGGTCGGAAAGTGAAGTCAGATAAAGGATAACAAATTTAAGATAGAAAAAAGCTTTTAAGCTAAAAAAAATGGCCGACTGGCAGTGTGTGTAGATCCACAAAAGAGAGGTTTGACACGAAAGAAGCATGGAGTGAAAATGAGCCCCGTTCAATTACCAAATGAACAGACAATCACAAAAGGCTGATGTCTGCGAGGGGGTAGGGAATAGATGGGAGGGGTTCAAATAGAGACAATCAACCACGTTATTGAGAACAGTGGCATCTATATGAGTCACGCTGCAGCAAAAATAATGCTTTTGTATTTGTTGCATAACGATATAAAGGAAAAGGAAAATAATAATAATAATAATAATAATAACAAACTTAATAATAATAATAACAAACTTAATAATAATAATAATAATAATGATAATAATAATAACAAAATTAATAATAATAACAAAATTAATAATAATAACAAAATAAATAATAATAACAATAACAAAGCTAATAATAATAATTTTAAAAAAATCAATAATAATAATAACAAAATTAATAATAATAATATTAATAATAATAATAATAATAATAATAATAATAATAATAATAATAATAATAATAATGCTGAGATCAGAAAGATCGAGGAGAAAGAGCACTAATCAGACCTCCACTAAAATAGTGCAGAGAGTACTGCGCCCTTAGGGAAGCTTATTGCCGCTTAAATCCCAGAGAAGACCAATGGTCGTTACCAGCGAGAACTCAATGATAAGCGGCTATTGCGATACTGCAGTGTTATTTGCGGTGGCTATCAAAAAGAGGTGGAGAATACTGGAACTCTGGGGAGACTTGTTGTCACTTAACCTCCAGGGAATACCACCGGTTGTTGTCAGTGAGCGAAAACTGATGATGACTTGTGTGAGAACTCCTAGTGTATATTATTATTATTATTATTATTATTATTATTATTATTATTATTATTATTATTATTATTATTAACAACAACAACAATAACAACAACAACAAAAACTACAATAATAATAATAATAATAATAATACACGAAACTTGCTAGAGCACAGAAAAGAAATATGTAACACGAAAACCTCACCGTAATACCAATAATTGTAGGAGCACTTGGTACACTCTCGAAAAGACTGGAAAAACAACTACAAGAACTTGGAATAAAAAGAAAGACTGAGACAATACAACGAACAGTAATGGTAAAACAGCCGAAAATTTTAGGAAAATCCTTGAATGCGGAAACTAACAAACGAGCATGAATCTACTACAGACAATTTAAAATGGAAAAAGAACAAAACATATAGAAAGAACACTACACGAGCATAAGAGATGTGTGAACTGCTAGAAATCCATTAAACTCCACAAATTTCAAAAAATAAAAATAAAAATTCTAGTCATACACACATACATTTTCATTTTTATTAAAAAGGTTGTTAGATCCCATTCAAATCATCAGTGGCTCACAACATAAATTAATAAATAAATAATTTGTATATTAGCTCTCATATTTTTGCGATCGAGCACTTTATTGATTTCATTTCAACATACACCGAAGCAGTATACAGCCACCGTTGTGCCAGATATTTGCATGGATTATACTGATTATACCCCTGCATAGGCCGGCGACACGGGAAATAAATATTGGACTATATCAACGATTAGAAAGACTTATCGAAAGAATGGATGAACAAGAGCTTAAGTATTCTACCAAAGACATCCCGACACCCAGCAACACTTTCTATCTGAAATAAGGTGGAAGACGTTGTGCGACGTATGAGATGTAACACCGCAAACCTCTATGGGCTTAAATCTAGTAAGTACCCCGATAAAGTCGACGAAATGGACGCTTTTGAAAGAGACTTCCTGAATATAATTCCAAGTATCCGTTTCACACGACACAGTAAGAAGTTTCAAAGAAATCTATTCGTCTGACTAAAAAAAACTTAAAACTAATGATCACACATTGATTCTATTTATCTTCCTCCCACAACGTAAGATGTGACACAAGGTCGGGAAAGTGGGGAAAAAAACAGCGCTCAAGAATTTGAGCACTCTGGTTATTTAAAAATTGCCTGGGCAGCTCCGTCGGCATTCCCCGGTAGGGGCACCTTAGGCGATTAGCAATAAACTAATCCCTTCTCAAAAGGTGAGAAGGCAAAGCCTGGGAGGGTGCACCTCCTCGAACTGCACAGGACGGACAACCGATAGACCGGCGTAAATCCAGACCCGAAGGCCCGGACAATATCGGTTTATTGGGCGGGATAAACACCCCTGGTTATTTATGAAGTTCAAAAAGACAAATATAAACAACTAGCAATAAACAATATCACCAACAAATATCAATTAACATCAACTCATACGTATAAGGTTATTAATCAAGAAGCAATGAACTTAGCTGCCACATTTAAAATTGACTACAGAGCCAACCAATTGGCCCCAAAAGGGTCTTTCTTAACTTGAAAGACCACCAACACAATTTGAGAAGTAGATCCACATAAATCCAGTTAAAAGCAAAATGGGTTTAGCTAGTAATCATATCATTAGAAATAACTAAATAAACCCATTAAGTGTCAAACAAATCTTACAACTTTGGATCAATTCTCAAGCGACCATTGACTCGTTGAAAGCCATTCCTAAAAAACAAACAATGCCGATTTACACAATTCAACATCACAGACTTCTATTCCTACATTAACAGATAAATTCTCAACAAAACCTTAACTTTCGCCAAAACTTTCACAGAAATCAGCGATCTAGAAATAGAAACCATTTTCCATGCAAGAAACTTCCTCCTCTTCTTTGACAATAAAACATGAGTTAAAAAATCCAACCCTGAAGACCAATTTGATGTACCGATGGGAGCCTACGACAGTGCTGGTGTGTGAGATCTGGTCGGGATTGTCATCTTATACTCCCTACAAACTAAACATTTTGTCTCTCCCACAATAACGGTCAAGAACTCGAAAGATTTAGAAAAAAACTAACAGCATTCCTCAAAGAACTAGAGTTCAATATCACTATTGATACCAATCTCACTCGCGTAGACTTCTTAGATGCAACCTTGGACCTAACTAACAATTCTGCTAAACCATACCACAAACAAACCGAACAGCTAAGGTATATCAACACCCAATCCTGCCATTCCTCTTGTTTTTAAGAACCTTATACTAAAGATAAGCAAAAGAATCTTCCACTTTTCATTCAGCTCCGAGATTTTTCCAACAAGCTGCCCCATATTACAACAAAACTCTTCGCGAAAGCGGTTATAGAGAATAAATTTCTTACAAACCCACCAAACCTACCAGACAACACATACACAATAGAAAAAGAAATATTATCTGATCCACTCCCCTCTATCCCCTCAGTGTCAAATATAACATAGGTAAACAAGTCCTCCAATTAATAGACACACACTTTCCATGATCTAATAAGCTTCATAAACTCTTTAATAACAATACAGTAAAAACGAGTTATTCATGTTGTCCCTCTGTAGGATTCCTTTCTAGCTTCTAAATCAACAACTCAAATAAATCCCCCAACCCCCGCTGCTCATGAAGAAGAGAGGAAATATACCCCCTATGAGGGGGTACACATCAAGATCCATAGTGTACGAAGTTGAAGTCATATCTGGTGTAAACTCCAAGAAAGGAGAAATTTACATCGGAATAACTCAAGGAACTTTCAAAGTAAAGCTCTACGCCCACACAAAGACTTTCAAATATTCAGGAAAAAGACATAATATCTCCATAGTAACCACCATATGGGCGCTCAATGAGTCCAGACCCCCTATGAAATTAAATGAAGGATCATCGATAAACAAAATCCTTATAGCCCCCACCTCCAGGAATTGTCTACTAAAAAGTTCAGGACCTTACAGGCAAAAAATAACAGGCGACTAACAACCTTTCCATAATCTGCATGAACATCAAAACCGGGGTCTTCAAACAATGCCCCCATAGAAGAAAATGTCTACTAGCCGAATGGACTAACAACAAAATACATAACTTACTGATAGTCCCTTCCATACATAAGTTTAAAGAAGTCCACATCATATGTAAAATATAAGGCCTATTCTCCCTACCCCACCCCAAGACCTTTCCAATTATTATCAAATTAATTCCTTTATACAATATAACACCCCTACCCCGGATATATTATATTATACTTATCACATCCACATCATCCCTACCAAACAAAATACAACCCTACCTATCACATTATCGCGTAATCCCTACCTATCACAAATAACATAAATTATTAGATACTTCATGATATTCAATTGTTTTTTAAACATTTAAATATATTAAGTCTTATTAGTTAAATAGATATTCATCGAATACCATTAAATAAAAAGAAAACTACATATATATGCCCAAGATATAAACCTTACCGATTAACACAGACCTTCCGATTAGCTCATACACGTTATTAGATATTAGCTAACAGAGTTAATTAAACACAAGTATCCTACACGAACCAATACAGACATAACACATGATGATAGCAAGTTTATGTTGACCCATTCACTATTTTGATATCCTTAGGAAACTTTTTTACTGATAAAAATACCCCCATTAACATCAAGTCCCCACATAGCTAATAAACTAGAATTATAACAATAGTTTTACACTCAAATATAAGCATTATCTCAAAATTATAAAAAGTAATGAAAATATAACACTTAAACTATTTAATAACAGGAATGACCCCACCCATAATCTAACCCACACAATAAACTACAACTATCGCCCTTAAATATGAATGCATCATTGAAGCAGAAAAACAAACAACATCTATTATCATCAATTAATTTATTCTAAATAATACTTAGTTACGATTTAGATACATATAAAGATACAGTTCGCCCCCTGTTGACTCGGTACTTTCTCCAAAAGGGACGTTTCAGTGAACTCACCGGAAGACGTTATGGTGATCTTTGAACTATATTTTTCGATTTGTTTTTATTTCGTGAGTCGCTGTGAATTGTAATTGGCTCTAACAACTTTTTTAACAAAAGTAAAAGGTTAGCCTATCTCAATGAAACCATGGTACGTTTCTGAAGTATGTAACATATAGTTTTTAAATGAATAATTTGTATATTAGCTCCTATCATATTATTGCGATCGAGTACTTTATTGATTTCTTTTCAACATACACCGAAGGACTATGTATATGACTTCAGATATAGTGTATAAATGTAACGTGGTAGAATAAAACAGAATTAGAACATACATTGGGTCGCCGGGTGGTAGTCACAAAGACAGAATTAGAAACCATATACACTCTTTCAAAGAACTTAATACAAATTCAAAGAAGGTCCCTATAACTTAAGCTAAACATGTAAGAGACCTAAAAATATTAAATACAGCCTAAAATGGTCTATTGTACGTAGAGCAGGAAAATACAAACCTAACAAATGTAAGAGAGGTAACCTTTGTATTCTGGAATCCTATAATATAGTTATGTCTAAGAAAAAATTATTAAATAAAAGACAGGAAGTGGTGCAGAACTGTCTACATAAGACCGGATATGTCTTATTCCTTGACAGACCTGTGGCGCTAACCCTTTCATCAACGTAAATATGAACATATCTAAGGTATAAGAATATTATAAGATTATGTAGCCAATAGGAACTCTAAACCTAATAGTAGATAATGGAACAGTAATACCCCATTATAAAACATTTAAATCTAGAACACATGACATACAACAAAAAATAACCGAAGTGAACTAGCCTAAACCTTGCTTATAGATAAGTAAATGATAAGAAAGCCAGATCATGAGAACATCGGCAGACAATTATTTAGATTTCAACTGTACTGATTAGTGAAGTAATGGTAACTAGAAAGAAGATAATTTAAGGAAGGAGTAACAACCAATGATACAATTATCATTCAAAATATAATGCCAAACCAATGCTTAATGTAGAGGAAAAAATGCACCCACTCCAATATAAACAAAAGCATGAATTAATGTAGGCAGGCAATAGGGGTATTGTCGTTATTTCCCTCACAACACGAGTTAAGTTTAAAACGTAATCACAATTAACTTTAGGAATACATTTTCATTAAAAGTACTTTTGAATCCTCATAATATTTTATGAAGAGATAATTAGCACCATTTAATAGAAAATAATAAATATATAATAGCTCCTTTCGGAAGTTCGATCATGTCTGGGTAACTATAAACTGTTTTCGTTTGAAAGGGACTAACGCTCTTCTTAGTCTCGCATTAAATAAAAACTAACTACTTAAGCGAAGTAATCTGGGCAATTAATCTTATCTTAGTGGTAATTTAAACGGTTAATAAATAAATACTAAACATCTGCAACCAAAACAATGAAGTATAACAATCTTAGTAATCCTTGAATGGATGGCCGAATATATGTAGCTAGCTCCCAATTGTTGAAGTTAAAAGAATCAGCTCTGTACTTAGTTTCGTATTCAATTGAGCTAAATAGGCATTTGCAAGCAAATTAATGTAACTCTAGGCAAGTAAAAAATTACCCTAAAGTGAATTCGAATTTTTACGAATAAAGGATAGAATTCAATAACTATTTTAAGGAATATTACTGAATTAAAATTGATAATTTTCAAGCTCTGAATTGGAAAATTCAAAATAGCGTACTAGTGAGTTTTCCCCACATGGGAGTTTTCGTTTTTCTTTGTTTTTTAAATTTGTTTTTATCAAAAATGACCCACTGTATATTGTAGTTTTTTTTCCAAACATTTCAATCCAAGAACTTATTATTCTTGGTGGATTTTTCAGGTGATTTTGTAGTGTTGCAGAGACGATATTGGCATAAAAATGTTGTTTGGCTCACGGCAAAGGAAACGGACCGTAAAAATACATTTCACAGAAGTGTTGTTTTTTGGGAATGCGAAAAAAATAAACATGGTTATTGGAATATGAAATGAACCTTCTTTATATATATATATATATATATATATATATATATATATATATATATATATATATATATATATATATAGTTTGGTAGAAAACACCATTGGATACGAGACAAAACAGAACAAATGATAATATTGAAAAATTCAATTATTTTCAATTAAATATTTATTTACCTATCGAACAAAGATGGTATTGGTGGTGTCACGTTCTTTAAATTTTCGAGGTAAACTTCCTTTTCAGAAAGAATAAATATATAACCACCCAATCAGTCAGTCAGGGAATTATGCAATGACCGTTGTGCTATCACTCGCAGAAAAAGTTTAGTTATTGTTGAAGTCTGAGCTGATATTTTGTGTTTGATACTATTAAATTATTGTTATAAGATTTTACCAGTAACAATTATATTATTATTACGTGTTTCTATTTTAATATAATATTAGGAAATAACTTTTATCACCTTTATTACTTTAGTTCCAAGGAATTACCTCTCCTACATCACAGTTACACGCATAATATAAGACGCACACAATAAAGGAAAAATAAAATTAGGACATAGATAAGAACATCAGATCGTATTAATTAAAATCCGCGATTATTTGGGTTCTTTAGATCAACCGTTTAACTTCGTGCCACGATACACATACACACATACAGACGCCATCTTCGAGTGTCTTCGGTCTCCCTGAACAAGGATTTATCATGATTACCTGACATAAGGATACTTCACTCTACAAATAAACCCTGGCCAAATATTCACAATGACATACTATTCGAAGCCCAAGTAAGATCCACTCGACACAGCTATGAACTGGCCCATACGAGGAATGGTGCACCTTTTCCTTGTGATCCTATTTCAGCTAACAGCATTTAGCTGGATACCCCACCAGACCAGACGGATTGTTGTGCTTGAATCCGGCAAGACCAAGGAAATATCACAATAAAGATAAACTATAACATTGTTAAGTGGTCGATTGGGGAGAATAAATAGTGTTATTTACTGCATTACTAACTCAACGTCGGAGAGGAAGAAGATAATCTTGATTAAACACTCGGATATCTATGTATCGCATATTGAAATCAAGTCTTAGCACCGGGAATAGGCCTTCTAGTATTGGAAAATATATTTTGATAGCATGTTATATAATGTGAAAAGTTTTATTCTACTTAATATTATATATATATATATATATAGTCTAAAGAAGCTTTGAGTTATTTTAAACAAAAAGACAAAAAAAAGAAAAATGCAGTTTAAATTCCCAAAGAAACTAACTAAATCCAAAATAGTGTAGACTTAACATTTGTTGGAAAATTCATAAATAAATAATATATAATAGTAAGTAAATAAAATAAAAAGGGGATTAAGTATCTAACAGTGAAACAAAAGCAGGAGACCTTAACGTAAGCATCTAATATTAACACGGGGATCTTCAGCTGTTTACCATGAAACTGTTTCGGAGATTTAAAAACAGGACAGTTATATGCATGGCTCTCCAATGGTACAGATAAAACTACCATTTCCCCAATAATCAAGTGTCGAAATCATTCAGCTTAAAATGTTACTTATATATACATAAATAAATAAAATAATAATAATAATAATAATAATAATAATAATAACAATATACTACCCTTAAGACTACCGTATGATATGGTAATTTGCATATCAAATAAAATTCTTTATAACAATAGTAATACTAGTAATAATAATAATAATAATAATAATAATAAAATACTATCTAAACACTAAACCTACGAACCATTCTGCGATATGGTAGCTAGAAATAAAATTATATAGGAATTAAGGTTGCATTAAAAAAAAAAAAAAAAAGCTTTAGTACCTTTGGTACCAGAAAGGCAAATAGATAAGAGGAAGGAAACCTAGCCATACAGATCTAAATACCCAATATATAGTCTAAAGAAGCTTTGAGTTATTTTAAACAAAAAGACAAAAAAAAGAAAAATGCAGTTTAAATTCCCAAAGAAACTAACTAAATCCAAAATAGTGTAGACTTAACATTTGTTGGAAAATTCATAAATAAATAATATATAATAGTAAGTAAATAAAATAAAAAGGGGATTAAGTATCTAACAGTGAAACAAAAGCAGGAGACCTTAACGTAAGCATCTAATATTAACACGGAGATCTTCAGCTGTTTACCATGAAACTGTTTCGGAGATTTAAAAACAGGACAGTTATATGCATGGCTCTCCAATGGTACAGATAAAACTACCATTTCCCCAATAATCAAGTGTCGAAATCATTCAGCTTAAAATGTTACTTATATATACATAAATAAATAAATAATAATAATAATAATAATAATAATAATAATAATAATAATAATAATAATAATAATAATAACAATATACTACCCTTAAGACTACCGTATGATATGGTAATTTGCATATCAAATAAAATTCTTTATAACAATAGTAATACTAGTAATAATAATAATAATAATAATAATAAAATACTATCTAAACACTAAACCTACGAACCATTCTGCGATATGGTAGCTAGAAATAAAATTATATAGGAATTAAGGTTGCATTAAAAAAAAAAAAAAAAAAAAAAAAGCTTTAGTACCTTTGGTACCAGAAAGGCAAATAGATAAGAGGAAGGAAACCTAGCCATACAGATCTAAATACCCAATATATAGTCTAAAGAAGCTTTGAGTTATTTTAAACAAAAAGACAAAAAAAAGAAAAATGCAGTTTAAATTCCCAAAGAAACTAACTAAATCCAAAATAGTGTAGACTTAACATTTGTTGGAAAATTCATAAATAAATAATATATAATAGTAAGTAAATAAAATAAAAAGGGGATTAAGTATCTAACAGTGAAACAAAAGCAGGAGACCTTAACGTAAGCATCTAATATTAACACGGGGATCTTCAGCTGTTTACCATGAATATATATATATATATATATATATATATATATATATATATATATATATATATATATTGTTTTTCCACTAAGAACCAACCACATTTATTTTATTCCACACTACAACCTCACCAAGCCCGGACCTCGGTCCCACTGCTTCCAGTAGTGGCTACTACTTTCTTCCCATCAACCCACCATGTCAACCCAATATGTGCACGTACTTGCATGACATTTTTCTTTATATTATCATCCTGAAGAAGTCTTACAAATAAAGACGAAACGTTGATGTATACATAAAAAAAACATCCTTTTTGGTTTTTCCTTTTTCATCTCCCATATATATATATATATATATATATATATATATATATATATATATATATATATATATATATATAATATTAAGTAGAATAAAACCTTTGACATTATATAACATGCTCTCAAAATAACTTTTACAATGCTAGTTAGGCAATATAAAATGCGTGACAGACCGACCGATTGATCTTTTTATAAGGGTGGTTGGATGTATCTAAAAATAATAGGAATAGTCTGCACTTTGCTTTTTATTCAAATTGGCGTGTTTAAGTAGTAATTTATTAGGCAAGAATTTATTTAAAAAACAACAGCTCTTCCTTAAAATTTAAACTGTCATTGTCCACCATATTCTTTCAATGGTCTGTGGGCATCGGATTTGATCAAAGTACGAATCCTTCGGCTTTGAATCGAAAAAGTATTCACAGGTTTTATACAACTTCATCAATGACTTAAATCGACGACACTTCATAAAGTTCTACATTGATCAGATAGACTGTAGTCAGATGGAGCAACGTCTAGACTGTTTAAGGTAGAACTTATACATTGTCCAATTCTTTTACCTTGTTTCTGGTCTTTTTGGTGGTATCTGGTATTGCGTAAATATGTCACACCCTTGCAGATTACATCATTTTTTCTTAGCACGGTACACGAACTTTTTCCTCAGCCTAGTATTTTGTTTGCTCGTAGTAATACGGTCAGACGTATATGAATCATTTAACATTCTAAATTACTTGTGCAAAAGAATTGAAATAAAAATGTAGTCTTTCATTTTACCAAGCTGCCCCCTTTCAAAAGTAGGGTATTATTCTCAGAAGCACTGATAAGTGAAACGGGTTACATTAAAGATTCTATTGATAAGAGCGAAAGAAAGGTTCACTCAAGTCGAAAAATAAAGACTTTGTTTTTCTATATTCAAATACTGTCTACTGTTT
>OY744526.1:26144297-26151797 GCA_963556195.1 Sepiola atlantica | reverse complement strand
AGATTCATAGCATATATATTATATTGATTCGTTCAAATGACTTTGCCAAAATCAATCCAAAATCATAATTTTCACAAGTTCCTTAATTTAAAAAAAAAATTATTTCCACACTTCGGTGGAGATTTTCATCTTACATATGAGAAACAATTTTTCCATCTTTAATTTTTTGCATTCCTACACGTGTTTCTTGGCAGATTGGGGCAAAAATTACAGTTCAGTAGTCCATCCGTCAATCTTCAGAGAATAGTAGAAAGTGTATTGAAATTGTAGCAACGACTTATAACGTCAAAAACGAGAAGAATAAAATAACAGAAGAAATAAACAGAAGAAAAAATGTGATGGGCTACGGAACTGCAATTTTTGTCCAAATCTACTAAGAAACACTAAAGAAAGATTAAAGATGGAAAAATTGTTTTTATATGTATAATGAAAATCGAATGATAAATATCCACCGAGGTGTGGAAATAAATTTTTTAAAAATAACAGATTGAAGAAAATTATGATCATTATTATTTGGGATTGTTTTTTACATGGTCATTAGAATGAATCAATATAATGACTCAATATAATGAATCAATATTATATATATATATATATATATATATATATAGTAAGCTATGAAAATATATTTATGGCAATTAAGCTACACAGATGCTCCCGCGTTTCATCCCCGGGGGAATATTCAGGCTAAAATGCATGGAGTTATTTTTGCCGGGTTTTTTCATATACACGGCTAGCTAGTTAACCAATCAGATTCATTTTTGTTCTATCAGCCAATCGTTGGGCTTTCCGCGAACAAAGGTCTGGTTAGTGTTACTTCCTATATCCTGTTCTATTGTTCTGTTTTCTATAGATTGCCTATGTCCTGTTTCTTTGTTGTGTCAATATAATGAGTGGATTTTTTTGTATTTCTTTTTTAGGTTGTATTTTTTTTAAATTGTTAGGTTTTTGTTTAATTTAGTTTATTTTACTTATTTATTTATTTATTTATTGTTAGCCTAAGGTAAATTTATTTCTGTGTAAGCAGCTGTTTGCTATCTCACTTCTACAGTTTAATAGATTTCGGGGGTCTTTAAGGTTTCGGATTTCAAATTTTTCATTCAGACATAATCTACACGGTCGTCTAAATTTCTACATCTACTGGCCTGTCGTATTATTTTCCATTGAATTATTGGTGAGCGTCCATTTTCTTTGAGCTCCCAATAGTGGTTTGCTAGTGCTGTTTTAATTCGACGTTCTCTGTTTTTTAAATGTGTTTTGTTGTCATAATATCTAGTTTTAAGTCTAGGAAGGTCATACCCATGTATATATATATGTGTGTAGGTGTAGGAAAAGAGAGAGAGAGTGTGTGTGAGAGAGAGAGAAAGGGGGGTGAGAATAGAAAAGCAGATTCCAGCGACTATATCTTTATTTTCCAGTAAATAGATTCATTTTTATGACCATATCCTCATTCATCAAAACAATCAAGTTGTTCAAGCATATCTGGGATTTTTCCACAATCGCTCATTCCACAAACTACCCTTCCATCCATCATCCACCATAACATTCCTCCTTAATACGTTTTCTTCCAAAGCGATTCTCTACTCACCACCAAAGCATTATCATTAACTAATCATCTGTAATCACACTCAACGATTGGTCTACAGCTATTGGAGTAGAAACTTTTCCGGTATCTAGGAACCTCTACAGTGAAGGGGTGAGATTTTGCTGTAAGTCTGGTTGGTCGGGAGTATTTACGTTTTACGTTTAGAGAGTACCATTTAAATTACTTCCTCGGATCACACTCCACTGAAGTACTTGTAAAACAAGCACACGGGTGTAACATTGCAATGATAGCTTCCTTCTTTCGGACCTCTTGCTTTTGGAATTTCCTCCTTGCTCACTGTTTTCTCAACTGTACCAACATGCAGAAATGTAAATGGAATGCGAATAAACATCTTGCTACACTTAGGATGCCCCCTATAAATATGACCTCTAATCACTATCACTCCTTACGTCTTAGTGAAAACATTCCTTGCTTGAGGTAAATAAAAGTTTTAAAGAATAAAAAAAAGTACACAAAATTCCTCATCCATTCCAGATAAACGCTGTGTGCCTCTCGAGGGAGTAAAAGACTATATATTTGTAGCAGTTACATGATTGAGATCTACTTTCTTTTGTATTTAGACGCCATCTCTTGCGTAGTAATTAGTATGTGATTAGGTCAGCTAAAACAATCATGTTAAAAATCGTGTAGAAATACATCGAGTGATTTGAACACTTCTGCGCAGGTCCCACTGTTCTCATTTCCGCCCAGATCTATTTGCCGTGCCAATATAAACAAGACATGACATTTCATGGCTCGTGTCTCGTCGTGGCTTATACGGGAGGCGAGCTCAGAAGCGAGACCCGAGACCCGAGACCCGAGACCCGAGACCCGAGACCAACAGAACTAGACTCAATTACATTTCTACTCTAATACATGCCGGACGAACTAACTTCTCTTACATTATCGTGTTCATGTGTTGTCGAAACTGTTAAATAAAGTTTATGTAATTGTAGAGAAGATGTTGGTACTTTTTTCTTCTTCATTTAAAACAAGCCCAATCAGATGAATGCAGACGTTACTACAAAACAGCTATCTCAACCTCACCAACTCCTCAACATATTTTTCCAAAATTATTTCTGTACTCACACTTCCCATCATCCAAACAATACTGAGTACATCATTGGGCACCACCCTTAAAATTGAATGTTATAAAATGTAAAAAAAATATAAGAATAAAAAAGTAATATGCTGTTATGAGTTGAAGACAATCCCGAGCAACGCCGGATCTTCCTGCTAGTATATATATATATATATATATATATATATATATATATATATATATATATATATATATATATAATTTTGCAGAAGAAAATGTAAGTAAAAATAGTCAGAGATAGACGAAAAGATAAACTTACATTCTTATTAACGCACATGGGACGCAGATAAAAACGAAAGAAGAAAAAAAGGAAGAAATAAAAAAAAACTCTACGCAGATGAGACACTTAAGAGTAACCCGATTCCCTGCATTAAAAGAAACACCTTTATTCATAAATAGAACCCTATTTTATATTTAGTTATTACGCAGTGACCCCCTCCCCCTTTTAGGTCATGATTAACCTGATATCGACTTCTATAATTCTTCTTCTTCTTCTTCTTCTTCTTCTTCTTCTTCTTCTTCTTATTATTATTATTATTATTATTATTATTATTATTATTATTATTATTATTAGCCTTCTTCTTCTTCGTTTTCTGTTTCATCTTCGTTTTCTTCTTCTTCTTCTTTTCATTCTTCTTTTTAGTCTTCTTTTTACTTTTTGTCATATTCTTCTTCTTGTTCAACTTCTTTACTTCTTTCTCCTCCTCCTCCTCCTTTTCTTTCTTTACTTTCTTCTTCTTTTCGTTCTGCTTTTGCTTTTTTCTTCCTTCTCATTCTTCCCATTCTTCTACTACCTCTTTTCTCCTCCTCCCCCTCCTCCTCCTTTCTGCTTCTTATTGTTCTTTTCTTCCTTCTTCTCCCTTCTCTTTTCGTTTTTCTTTTTGTACTTCTACTTTTTTTTCTCCTCCGCATCTTACGTTTTCCTGTTTTTTTGTTGTTCTTCTTCTTTTTCTCTTTCTTCTACTACTACTACTACTACTACTACTACTACTACTACTACTACTACTACTACTACTTTTCTTCTTCTTCTCCTCATCCTTCTTCTTTTTGCCATTCTTTTTTTTACTTCTTTACCATTTTTTCACGGGATTGTTTTTCAACATAGACTTACCGACATTATTTGATTCATTTCTGACAACATTTAGTTTTCTTTTTTTGTTCTACGAAAAATCAAACTTATTTGATTCATTTAATGCCGAAAACAAAACTAGTCTAAACGATAGATGACATCCAATTCATTGAAAACAAGTTGTAATTTTTATCCATAGCTGGAGGGGATATTATTAATTTATACTTTCCCATGGTAGAACCCATTAAGCCAATCGGTCACGCTCTATTTTTTACAAGGGTGTGCGTAATTATTTTAAGGGATTCCGTTACAGACTATGGATCGACTACATCGAGTTAAATTTCATCGGATGTTATAATCCAAGCAGATTAGAGGAGAGGAAATGAAAAGAAAGAAAAGAAATGAAAGAAAAGAAATGAAAGTGACCAGCGACAAAAACTACTGAATTGTAATAATGTCAACTGTCTAATATTACTTGGAATCGATTGAACACATAAACAATATTGTATACTGATAGGATTCGCCCGATTGCTATCGCTTCGCATTTTAATTCCTATTCGTTACTTGAAATTATTGAAACGAAACTAATTGATAAAAAGTAGACAGAACTCACCTCTTTTCTCTCTCTTTCTATTCGATAAGAAAATAAGAAAAAACCAATCGATAAGAATAGAAAACTACTTGATAAAGAAAAGGAAACAGATCTCTCGTTCTCACTCTGTTCTGTTTAATAATAATAATAATAATAATAATAATAATAAAAATAATAATAATAATGATGATAATAATAATAATAATAATAATAATAATAATAATAATAATAATAATAATAATAATAATAGAATATCTTTGTATCCATATTAAAAGTGAACGAAATTTTTCCTTTTTTATTATTATCAGTTTTATAAGCCTCTTGTTGTGTGCACATAAAATTTAAATTTGCATAGATGATTATTCTTCCCTTTCGTTTTATTATTATTGTCAGTTATTAAGATTCAGCCTCTCCTTCTTTGCTCATAAACAATAAATTTGCATACGTGATTATTAGAAACAAGCCGCACACACGTACGTTCACTTTTATTGCATAGATTATGATACCTATTTTCATAAATTGACAAATAACAACAGAGACGTAAGGGATTCCTGCGCAGGTTTACAAACCTGTTGATCATACATTTTCATTCATATTCAAAATATTTGTAAAAGAAAACTTTAAAAGTCAACAATAATTTAGGCAGAAAGTAAAGTTGTTTTTCCCCATGAAATGATCTACAAAATGTGGAAGCGACAAATAGTGGAACCCATTTTAAGAAGAGGCGTGCAGATAACACAGAAGTTTAACACACCGAAAGATTTTAGACTAGCAGGAAGACTCGGGGTTCAATGAAGTACACCATGTTCACTTCAACTATGTTTATAACACCAGATTACACTCTTTTTTACTGCCAGACCAATTTCGCCTTCTAATATAGTCGGACAAACTGAAACTTTGGATAATCTGAGTTAAGTTCTGATACATTTTAAATTACTGGTTTAAATTTCTTTAAACTTGGATATACGTATTTGAAGTTTTAAGGGGTGCTGCCCTCATATTTGCCATAGCGGGACAGTTAAAGATTCGACACACAGACGGGAGCATAGACATTCGGGACCACTTCCATTGACTTCACCGGAAATTTTTATACATATTTAAATTTCATCAAAGTAAGATATATTTGTAAATTTCAAGGGAGGTTTGGCCCCTATCTCTCTTAGTGGTGCGTGCCCCTTACAGATTCGGGGCCACTTCCATTGAAAGAAAGAGAAAAGAGATACGGACTTCCACCTTCCTTCTACTCTATTTGATATCAACCCAGCTTACTTGTCCTTTATCATTAAAAAATACACATACACACCCAGGCACAAAACCCTGTTCATTTTCCTGATATTATTTCTTTCATCTGTTATTTAAATAAATCGCATTTATTCTAAAGCCTTGTGTCTGCCATCTTTTGCTACACACGTAAATATTCAAACCTAAGCTAAAACAACTTTTTAACGAGATTAAATTCTGATTTCGTGATGCAATAAACGTGGTTGCTCCTCAATTATCCGTAACAACACCAGGGATTGCTACAGCAATTCAACTTCTTCTTGGATTTAAATAGGCCGTTTAACACTATGACAACCGCTTTAATTTACCTGTGAAACCATAGATTAGGGTTAAATTCAATTAAATTACCTTTACTTACTTTATCGAAAGCAAGACCCTCGTTCGGTGCTTTGCTAATCTTTCCACCATTAGCAAAGGGAGCTTTACATCGCTGCTGATCTGATGAGTTCAGCGCTCTGGAGACCTACCACAGGGTGTTTTACCGGGAAATTTTTCCTTGGATGCTCTTATTTTTAACATAGTTCACCCCAAACAAGGCAAACCGCCACTGTAGACGTAAGAGGCTACTGAGAAAAAGGGAGAAGGTTTGGGGGGGGGGGGTCAACCTAAATTGGGAGCTGCGCAGCAATATGTCTGTTTGCATTAGTTTTAAATTTCTGCATGTCAGTACCGTCGGGAAAACAGGGGGCAGGGAGTGAGTTCCAAAGGCCAGCATCACGAGGAAAGAAGCTATTGGCGTAGAAGGCTCTCCGGATCTGGGGACCTCCACAGTGAATGGATGGGTTTTAGCTGATTGTCGAGTTGGTCTAGTGAATTTACGTCGAGGGGGCACCATTGTAGCCAGTTCATCGGAGCATAATCCATTGAAGTATTTGTAAAACAAGCACAAGGAAGCAACATTGCGGCGATGGGACAGGGGCTGGAGCTTGCTTGACAGTGAGGGACCTATTAGGTTGGCGACTCTTTTTTGGACCTTGTCAAGGAGGGAGAGACTAGTAGATTATGCACCAGTCCAGATGTAGCAACAATACTCCATGCATGGGCGAATGGTGGTTTTGTAGAGATACAGGATAATGCCAGGTGTGAGGAGTTTACTTGCACGGTAGAGGGAGCCCACCTTCTTTGCTGCAGCCTTGGCAATGTCTTCAATGTATTTGTTCGAATTCATGTTACCTGTGAAGGTTAGGCCGAGGTGTTTGAATGTTGATCTCACAGGTAGGGTGTTATTTGCCATGACAATCGGTGGTTGGAGAGGTTACTTGTAGTTATTGAAGGAAATGAGCTTTGTCTTTGGGGCATTATAAGTTACCAACCATTTATGACCCCAGTCCACTACAGCCTGGAGGTCATTTTCTAAGGATTCAGCGATTGCCTCGGATATGATCGCGTCTGTTTTGCCAACATCACGAGAGTAAAGCGTGGTGTCGTCAGCAAATAAACCAATCTCAGACTCAATGTCATCAGGGAGATCGTTTATGAAGATCAGGAACAATAAAGGTCCAAGGATAGATCCCCGGGGTACACCAGCATTTATGTCATGTTGTTTAGATGAACTACGATCGAGGACAACCTGGATCTTTCTTTTGGTTAGGAAGGATCTAATTATATCAAGTAGTTTCCCAGTAATACCGTATGAGCGTATTATTAGGAGAAGCCCTTTATGCCATACCTTGTCAAAGGCCTTGGATATATCAAGCGCTACTGCCCTTGCTTCACCTGCCCTGTAAAGTGTATGATACATGCGTTCAGAAATGACTGTTAGGATTATGCAATAGATCGTGCTTAGCTAAATCCATACTGGCGGTCAGAAAGAAGTTTAGCATTAACTAAGTGCCGGACTATAGCTAGATTGATTAAGATTTAAGCAAAGA
>OY744526.1:26131797-26139297 GCA_963556195.1 Sepiola atlantica | reverse complement strand
CATGTAAAGGAGTTTGATCAAAATTAGAATGAAGGTTACAGACATAAGGTTTAGTAGCATTATATTTTAATCTTCGTACGGGGGCATAAAAGTGGTGCAAAACTGTATTGTTTGGGGAATTAACTTTACCCACTTGGGATAGATATTATTCTTGTTTATATATATATATATATATATATATATATATATATATATATATATATATATATATATATATATAGCTAAATGAATAAATGACAAAGTTCTTTAAATTTCCGAGCTATAGTCACCTTATCTCTACCTAATTCAATTATATACAGGGTGGGCAAAAATAAGGGTCCTATTTTTTAAAATTCATAACCTTTTTATTTATTGATTTTTTTTTTGATTTTTTTTAGAATAAGTAAAGGACCCCTTCCGAAGCAAGCATGAGCCGTATTAGCCCTAAGGAACGTACCCTCATTTAGAAAACATTATTTTTGCTTAAAAAACTCAAAACAGTGTAAAAAACAATACTTTAGTTTTTGTTAGTTTTAAGAAGTGTTTTTCGGCTAAAATTTGTTTTGTTTATTTAAAAAAATCTCGGAAGGGTCAGTCTACACACACATAAAGTTTGGTGAGTTTAACTTTTATTTTGTGGAAGTTATTCAAATTCAAGTTATTCAAATTTAAAGATAGGACCCTTATTTTGGCCCACCCTGTATATATATAGATATAGCTAAATGAATAAATGACAAAGTTCTTTAAATTTCCGAGCTATAGCCACCTTATCTCTACCTAATTCAATTATATACTTAAATAGTTTCATATACCGTATATATAGTCACAGAAAACCTGACTAAACACTCTCAACGCTATAAATTATTTGCATATTTATTTTTTAAACGTTGTCTAATAAATCCATATTCAGTATTATTCAGTTATAATTTGATTCTGCTATTTTAATATATACGAAATACTTTTCTTGATATTAATTCCTTAATTATTATCAGTAGTAATATTATTTTAAGCGATTTAATGAATTAAGTTTAAAATTCAAAATCGTAACTTCCGTTTCATTATTTGTTGTATTTTTTGGTTACGTTTTCTCACTCGATAACTTTCGAATAATTACTTTTAAAAAATTACATTAGACGCAATAATTACCAAAGGGTTTATGTTAATAATTGAATACATGTATTTATTATTTTAAAAAATAAATGTGTTATTTTTGTCGTTGTTGCTGTTCCTATTTGCTTCCTCCCACGAGAGCAGAGTTAGGATCAATGTCAATATTTAACGTGGGAATAATCCAGATCCCCTAAAAGGGGCACTCTGGATTGGAACAAAAATTTCAATTACCTCGGTGTAGAAAGATTTCTTATTTACTGACGAAGTACATAACAACTAAGTGTAGATTCAGAACAGATACTCCATTTTGCTCCTAGCCAAAAGGCCAAGGTGTCAACTTGTTGGTAGTGATGATGATGATGATGATGATGATGATGATGATGATGATGATGATGATGATGATAACTTTAACATTTGTCGTAGAAAAGAAAAAAACTCCTCCAATCTTTCTAAATTAGAAAAGAATAGAATCCTTTTCTTTAATATTCATTAAGTCTGTTTTCTGTCTTTTATAATTAAGACGAAAATACAAAGTACCCATTACTCAGTAATGTAAAATTGGTTTATTTTACCAATCGACCTTCCACCACTATGTTTATTCATTTCATTATATAACCAGTTTTAATGGGGAATTCATTTTCATTTTTATGCTGGAACAAAATAAAATTCATCGACGTTGAATATCTTAAAGACCATATCAATTTTTTTTTTTTGTTCTTTCCTAAAAAAAAAATAACATTTGACTATGTTCCTGCACAGTAAATCTTCTCCACATTAGGATACATCAAATAACACTATGACAATCATAATTTTGTTGTTTGTTCTCCAAATTAATAAAATGTCAATTGAAAATTATTTCTTCGGTGGCAGTAAAGAAGATTACAGCCTTAGTAATTGCTGCCGGAGAGCGGGTAGTTTTCGCTAGTGTATATATATATATATATATATATATATATATATATATATATATATATATATATATATATATATATCCTAGCAAGATTCGTGTCTCGGAGAAATTGAAAAGAATTAGTTAACTTGAAATAAGTAAATGTTAAGATATCAAGCAAACTCGTTATTTTCATTTATATTTTGACGTCTTGATGTCATCCATTACAAAAAGCGCAAATTAGTTTTGCACACGAACCTATCTGAGTCTGTTTATGCTTAGATGAACTACCGACACCCATTTACTCCACATTTATTTATGGTCTTGTGCTTAATTTATTTTAAATGTAATTTTTAAATATTTTGTGCAAATACATAATTCAAAGTGTAGTATCTGTTCTATTTTTCTGTCACTTTCGTCTTATTCTGAAAAATCCGTGTCTAAGTCACTCTTTTCCCGCACTTGTCTTATGGCGACAGACTGGCCGTGACCGATATTACCGTAAAAGATTTCGTGTTTCTGATTGTTGCGATTGATTCGCCCAGTGCCGCTTGAGAGAGGGTCTCCCTTCTTCGGGATCTGGACGCGTTTATTGCGTGTTCAAAACGCGTAGTTTTAATGGGAGATTGTAAGACCATTCTTGATCCCAAAATACACAACGTCGAAGTGGGGACTAGAGGGCCGGGGAGGTGTAAGACAAGCCTGACTGACCTGGTGACTAAAGGCGATCTTGTAGACAGGTGTCGTGTCGATCATCCGTGACAGGATACGTGGACATGGACAAATAGCGCACCTTCCCACCCGAATACTTATTTGGATTAGATGTTAGTTAGAAGGGGCGACATAGACTTTATATCGTGTCCTACTTTCCACTGGCTAGGCCAATCTGGCCATGAACTAGTTATGGCCTGGTCGAACTTTAGAAAGTGGCCTAAACTAGTCGGGTTCTGGAAGTTTAATACCCCCTTGCTGGAGATACGAGACTTCCGGGAAAAGCTTTAACTACTTATTCAGCAGGCTTAAGTGGGGGCAGTTACCGTAAGTGGTGGGTTGACTTGAAAACTAAGATCAGAAGCTTCTACGCAAAATACGCCTAGCGTCTTGCACTTGATAAGGCCAAAGCGAAGAAGCATTTAGAAAAGAAACTAACCCGGGCGTTGGCTGGGGTGGGGATACTGTAAGCATAGAACTAGCTAAGCATGACTTACAACGCAAGACGGAGAGTGTTGCCTTGGCTACGTTGAAGTAGGTCAACTGCAACAAATCGCCGGGACTTGATGGTTTGCCCTACGAATTGTATTTGAGGTACATGTTTGTACCGATTCTGGTGGATGTGTTCAACCATTAGTTTGACTAGGGTTCTATCTCGGGTCAAGTCAGCAAGAGATTGATAACATTTCTGAAGAAGCGGCACAGGTATGGCGAAGAGGAACTAGATGATTACAGACCCATAACTGCTAAACACAGAGTTAAAGATTTTAGCCAAGATCTTATCGAATCGTTTGCAGAGTGTTATCGGAGAATTAATCGAACTCGAGCAGAACTACGCTACGAAGGAGAATCGATTCAGAATAACCTGCATCTGATTCGTACGATCCTAGAGGGGATGGAAGACACAGAGGTCACGCTGATCAACTTGGATTAGTCCTAAGCTTTTGACAGGGTCGACCATCGCATCTGTTTAAGAGACCGCAGGTTTTAAACCGGATTCGTTCTGCATCGCTCGCCGACGGCAGTGGTGCAGATAAACGAAAAGCGTTCGAAATATTTTGATATCTCCCGGTCAGTGCATCAAGGCTATCCACCGCCATCTCTGCTCTGCATCCTTGCGTTGATGCCGCTACTTTGAAAGCTGCAGAGCGGGAAGGCAACTTCGGTCTTACATGGAATCGCATTCGCCGATGACATCACCGTCTTGTGTGCTGCTTCCGAGACATCGAGATGGCTACAGAGGTTCTGACACATTACGAATCGATCACAGGGGCTAAAATCAACGGTAGCAAGTCAATCGGCCTGCGGTTGGGGTCGTGAAGTGTTGACGAAACTCTATTATTAAAGTTAATAACACCATTGTTTGGAATGAAACTAAAACTTAATTGCTTACTGATGTAATGTATGTTTTTTTTAATATATACGAATATTCTTGCTAAACAAAAGATTAAAAGTTACTAAATTATTTCAGCATTGTTCAAACTGTACTAAATTGTTTACATGTATTTGATAGTCGTGTCGTCTGTGTGTATCGATAAATTCACATGGACATATAGGGTTTCTTTTCAATGTATGATTTATTAGCTTTAGGGGAGTGACAATAGAAGAGATCAGAGAAAGACAGACATTAAGAGTGTGTTCACTGTGTCAGAGAGAGAGAGAGATAGAGAGAGAGAGAGAGAGAGAGAGAGAGAAAGAGAAAAAGAGAGAGAGACGTCTTTTATATTAGCTCACATTTGGAATTTGGGGGACTAGAAGTTTTTTCATTCGAGGACCTGACAGGAAATGAGCAGAATGCCCACTTTTCGGAAATTACATCAAACTACGAGCTTCCACTTACTAGCTAGGGTCATCTCTTGATCCTTTATCGGTCAATCATGCGAACCGCTCCATCGTTCATTCTCACCACCTGAATAAGGTGGCTAATTATTTAACAAATAGAATAGGATATCACTCTATATGACTTAGGAATCGTTGAAACCTGTCAAAACAAAGTGTAAGAATGTAAGTAAGTATTAAATACTTATATTTAAATATATAATAATAATTATTAAATTATATATATGTGTGTGTGAGTGTGTGTGGGGGGGATATACCTTCCCTCCAAAAGGAGGCCTAGTGTCTCGTAACTCACAATGAAAAAAAATACATGTTTGTTATCGAATGCAAATCCCACCTCGTGCCAACCACTGCTCCAGTGTTTAAATGATTTTTATCAACTATCGTCCTAATGGGTGGATTCTCGCTTAAAAATTAAAGTATCACAACCACCAAAGAAAAGAAGGATATTCTCCCATTTAAAGAAAGACCATTCGCCTTCTCTTCTGCTAGTGGTGGAGAAGAGGCGATTCCAGGCTACGGATATCTGAGGCCCTTAGGTCCCTTCAATTTATAATCGATTCTTAAGTCATTTCTTTACACACCCTGTCCGCTCCAAAGCTTCCAAATAAACTCTCTTCCTTTCTAGGGCACTCTGTCTTACAGCCATATGATCTCACATCCGTCTCTAGCATACAGTAGGTCGAGATGACATCTAAGTGCATTCGCTGACCCCATACTAGCAAACATACCCTTTTACCATTTAACACACACACATATACACACACATATATATGTATATACATATATAGTTTAATCCAGCCGCTAATAAAAAAGTAGTACCCAAGTATCTATTTCATCAGAAACAGTTTAAATTTAAATAAATACACTCCAAAAAGTGATATTCGCTTTATTTATCTAAGAAAATATTTAGCTGACAATTATTTTTACGGTATGAAGACAGAACAGCTTTTCCATTTAAAGATTCGACGGAGAATCGAGAACGTTCGTGATACATATGGAACATACATTATATTTTTTATATTTTAACACAAAAAAGATCATTAAAAATAAGGTTTAATTAAGCAGTAGAATTCGGTTGTTTTAAACAATGTTTGCTTAAATGAAAACATGCTGCCTTAATGAACACTATATATATATATATATATATATATATATATATATATATATATATATATATATATATATAAATAATCAAAAGCAACAAACGACAACAGAGGCTGAGAAGAGTGAATAAAGGGTGGGCACGTGCTGTTTCACCTTTTTTCTGATATATTCTAATACATATAAAAATAAATTAAAAATATGTTTATATATATATATATATATATATATATATATATATATATATATATATATATATATATATATATATATATAATAATGGTAATAATCCAGGTAAAAAATATCCATAGGGTGGCAATCTAGAGAATTTTAACCGGGTTTATAAAAAGTGCTCAATATCAAAATAGAGCTTTATATATGATAATTTTAGTTACACAGACATGTACAAAAGATCAGATTCTAACTTTGCCTGATGAGATCTCAGTTTATAGTAACTGTTGATCGATAACATCGACATGCCAGTGTCGTAGATTTTGTACATGTCTGTGTAAATAAAATTATCATATATATATATATACAGGGTGTCTCAAAAAATGTACTCACTCGTAGAATGACGAGAAAACTTTTATTTATGAACATAGAGTGAAATGAAATAGCATCGAATACATGAGACAGATGTAATTGAAGAATCATGTTCGCAAATGTTCAAACTGATGACCATTATTGTTCAAACAAAGCTGATAACGCGCACCAAGGGATTCGAAAACGTCGCGAAACATGTCATTAGGAATATCACGACAGTGTCTTTCAATTTCCAATTTCAATGCATCAATTGTCCTTGGTTTGTTGCCATAAACTTTGTCTTTTAAGTATCCCCACAAAAAAAAGTCCATGGGTGTTAGGTCTGGGGAACGCGCAGGGTATTCATTGGGGCCCCTTCGTCCAATCCATGTGCCAGGAAACACTGCATCGAGGTAAGCTCGTACATCGCGATGGTAGTGGGAAGGAGCTCCATCTTGCTGAAAGTAAATATCGCCGTCATCACCAAACCTCTCTGTAATTTGTGGATCAACAAATTCCTGAAGCAAGTTGAGGTAGCTCTCACCATTGACAGTTTCGTTGAAAAAGAAAGGTCCTATGATGCCCAATGCGGATATCCCACACCACACTGTTACTCCTGGTAAGTTTACATGGTGTTCAATTGTTACGTGAGGATTTGCAGGACACCAGTACGTGCAATTATGACGGTTAATGGTACCATTTAATTTGAAAATTGCTTCATTGCTCCACACAATTTTGTGTGCAAACTCGACATCTTCTGCCCATTTTGCCAGGTACCATTCACAAAATTCGACTCTCCGGTCAGGATCGTCTTCGTTGAGAGCATGACACAGCCTTGGAATGTAGCATTTCCAATGCAGACGCTTCATAATGCGGTTGACGCTATCTTTTGAGATGTGGGTTTCCCGAGCAGTTTGGCGAAGTGATTTCTGTGGTGATCGAAGGAGTGTTTCCTGCACCTGTAGTTCTTTTTCAGGGGACGTAGATGTCCGTGGTCGTCCTGAACGTTGTTTGTTGGTATTCTGTACGGTTCCATCTGCTTCAAATTTGTCTCTGATGCGCGCAATGGTCCGGCGCGTGGGTGGCGGTTTTGCGAATTCCCTTGTGAACCGGCGTTGCACTTCAGTGGCGTTTTCGGTCTTCCAATAGCATTTCAGGACAAACTTTCTCTCTTCGAAACTAAGTTGATTTCCTGCCATGGCTTCATTAATTCAGAATAGCTGAAAAAAAAAAAAAAGAATGAGTAAATTTATAATGAACATCAATTTGAACATTTGCGAACATGATTTTTCACTTACATTTGTTCCGTGTATTTGAAGCTATTTCATTTCTCTCTATGTTCATAA
>OY744526.1:26109297-26129297 GCA_963556195.1 Sepiola atlantica | reverse complement strand
ATCTCAGTTTATAGTAACTGTTGATCGATAACATCGACATGCCAGTGTCGCAGATTTTGTACATGTCTGTGTAAATAAAATTATCATATATAAAGCTCTATTTTGATATTGAGCACTTTTTATAAACCCGGTTAAAATTCTCTGGATTACCACCCTGTGGATATTTTTCACCTGGATTATTACCATTATTATATATATATATATATATATATATATATATATATATATATATATATATATATATATATATATATTATAATATTTATAAATAAATATTAATTATTTATTACCTACAGACATCGATGTTTCATGTTTACGCGATCTTCAGTGCAGGAAGCTAATTCCCGACGGGCGCGAACCCCGACTACAAATCGTCACTGATTTGCAAGTCAGGAGAGTTACAGCTCAGAATTTAGGAGGAATTTAACTTTGTAAATACCAAGTCGGCGAGTATTCACAGCAAGCGGCGAAGAGTGATCTAACGACAACAAATCGTGTTGGATCAGGCAATGAAGCTAGTAGTACTGCTTGTTATTAAATTCACTCAGAGTGCCCAGCCTCAGTAAAGGGGGCTATGCAATACTATCATAATTATCTTATCTAATAATAACAGACAGTTATAAACAACTCCACCCGAAGTAGATCCTATATAATAAACAAAGCCTTCCAGGTGTTGTTGCAGATTAAGGTGCAAAGCTGCGTAGGTTGATTCAGAATAGAAAAACAACTTTCCTTTTATTTTATTCATTGATGGCCTCAGAGTGTCCTGGTGTGTCGGAGTCGCTGTTTATTGTTCGTCGGCATAAATCACCTGCCGCCCGAGAGAGCTTAGAGTGGCTATCGTTTACGATTTCAAGAGGAATCTGAAGAGCGGTCTTAGACAGAAACCAGACTCTTTTGTATCCGTTCCCCGATTCTTGTGTGGAGAATGACATATATTTACAACAGGTATGCCCAACGCCAACGCTATCTTGTTCCTTTCCATTTTGTTTTAAATCTATTTTCTTTATTTAATAACATATAAACTACTGTGTACTGTTGAAGTAAATACTGAAAATTGATGCATAAAAGATTATATCTCCTTCAAACGTTTTTATGTAGATACATAAAATAATATATATATATATATATATATATATATATATATATATATATTTAGGTACAGAAAAATTAGTACAACATTCGTACCGTCGGTTTCAAGCACAGAAGAACTTACTTAGCCATCCGGCTCTCTTCAGCTTCTGTTGTCATCTCTAGCTGAAGAGAGTCGGATAAATGTATAAATATTACGCTCCTAATTTTTTATTTTCAATTTTAATTCTCAATTAATCGAGCACTCTGCTGGGATTTTTCCTGCTATATTACAAAGAAGTTATATATATATATATATATATATATATATATATATATAAGAGGAGATTGTAGTTTGCTTGAAGCATTGCTGGTAAATGTAAGTGTAAATTAGTCGTCCAAGGCTATAGCAATGCGATGTGGTTGCCGTGAGATGGAAAAGTGAAAAGAAATAAACGCAGGGAGAGAGTCAAACTCAAAACGATTTATTAATAATTTCACGAAAACTGATTAAATACCAAATAGTATTTTTTTTTTTTTTTGGTAAGTAACAGATCGGCAAAGGGTAATCTTAAATTTTCGAAAGAACAACTTTCATTATCAGAAGACAACAATAGAAGACCGAGAGGGTCGGAAAAACGTGAAAAAACCGGTGTCAGATCATCGTATTACAGGGGAAAACAATTGGCAGTAGGAACGCAGAAAACGTCAAAATTAATTAAGCAATCATATAACTAAGGTTAAAACATTATAAACATTAGTTTAGTAATATACCAATTTTTTAAATTTTATTATGTTTCATTTTAAATGACTCATCAATCTTTATTTATTTATTTGTTTATTTTTTTTTTTTTTTTCATTTATTCACTTCAAATCTAAATTTAAACTCACTGTCAAAGGGAGATAACTTATTCTAAATAATATATTCAGACTTTAGAAATGAGATTGGAAACTTGAGAAGGATTTGAGTTGTGAAGTGGATTAGGAACGCAGAAAACGTCAAAATTCCATTAAGCAATCACATAACTAAGGTTAAAACATTATAAACATTAGTTTAGTAATATACCAATTTTTTAAGTTTTATTATGTTTCATTTTACATGACTCATCAATCTTTATTTATTTATTTATTTATTTATTTTATTTTATTTATTTATTTATTTATTTTTTTTTTTCCATTTATTCTCTTCAAATCTAAATTTAAATTTACTGTCAAAGGGAGATAACTTATTCTAAATAATATATTCAGACTTTAGAAATGAGATTGGAAACTTGAGAAGGAATTTGAGTTGTGAAGTGGATAAAAGCCAAGGATGGGACCTTTTTTTTTTTTTTTTTTATTAGCAGGGGAAGGGGGGGGGAATAAGAAGAGAGAGGATTATAAAAAAAAAAAAAAATTAAAAAAAGAAAAGGTAAGTAAGTTGTGGGTGGGAGTGTGAGGAGGTGGGAGTGTGAGGAGGTGGGAGTGTGAGGATGTAAGAATCAGAGGATGAAGGGAGATGACAACTCGAATCTGTTATTCAAGGCAGGGCGAAATTTAGAGATTAGGATAGCTTCCGAAATTCGAAGCTGGCCTATATTGCGGACAGAGTTGAGGATGCGGACACTAATGGAGCGATGTGTGTTGCCACATGAAATTAAGTGTTTATGGAAGGAGGAAATGTGGGTGTTTAGATGGTCTTTAATACGTTGGTGTAGAGGCCTAACGGTACTACCGATGTAGAACTTTTGGCACTTAGAGCATTGCAGGTTGTATACTGTATATGTGCGGAGGCAGAGGCCAGAGTTGGGGATGGGGCAACTAGCTAGAGAGCAGGGGTCTGGGGTGTAGTGGCTTTTTTTGGATAAATGTTGTCGGAGAGAGGTGCCTGTGTGAGAAAGTTGTATGTTAAGGTTCTCACTACGTATGGCATTGCGGATAGCAGAAGTGATACGGTCGCTAAAGAAGGGGAGTTTAAGGAAGCATGTGTTGGTGAGAGTGTGGTGTCTACGTCTTCTGGTGTTGTTAAGGCTAGATATGGTAGTTAGCGGGAAGCCGTTGGTCAATAGAGTTTGGTGGAAGGCTTCGGTGTGTGTTGTTTTATCGGAAGAAGAAGAGCATTTGTCTTGTATGCGGGTGATTTCGGTTTGTGCGTAACTAATTTTGGATTTGAGGGGTAGTGCGGATTTGTAGTGGATAAAGAGATTCCTGCAGGCGGGTTTTCTATAGAAAGTGGTGTGGAGAGATCCGTCGTCATTAATTTGAAGTCTAGAAGTGAGAGAGAGCCTGAGGTGTTGGGATGTTCGATGGTGAATTTAATGTGGGGGTCAGAATTATTAAATGTATTAAAGATAGAGATAGCTTCCTCTCGGGATGAAGTGAGGATCAAAATGTCGTCGACGTATCTCGAGAAGAAAATATGGGAATGGCAGGTGCTAAGTGCTTGCTGCTCCAGTCTGTTCATGTAAGAAATGGCGAGGAGGCCGGAGAGACTGGAACCCATGGGTAGGCCAGAGACTTGTTTGTATGTGTCTTGTTGGAACTTAAAGTAGGTGTTATCCACAATGATACGTAGGAGCTGATGAATGTCTGTAGGGGTAAGCCCAAAACAGTCAAGATTGTTAGAGGAGATGTGGTCAGTTATGAGGTCAATGGCGGGGTGTGCGGGAATGGAAGTATAAAGGGAGACTACGTCAAGGCTCACCACTAGAAACAGTAGACTCCCCACCTTTTACCATCTTATTAAAACCCACAAAACCAGCAACCACCTACAGATCAGACCTATAGTCTCCAGTACTGAGGGACCTCTTTACAAGATCTTCTGGCTCCTCTCCCACTTACTTATACCGCTACTCCCCACCTTCCCGGCACACGTCAGCAGCTCTGACCAGGTATTAGATAGACTCAACTTGCTCCAACCCCAACAGCTCCGCGTCAACAACTACATCTTCAGCCTTGACGTAGTCTCCCTTTATACTTCCATTCCCGCACACCCCGCCATTGACCTCATAACTGACCACATATCCTCTAACAATCTTGACTGTTTTGGGCTTACCCCTACAGACATTCATCAGCTCCTACGTATCATTGTGGATAACACCTACTTTAAGTTCCAACAAGACACATACAAACAAGTCTCTGGCCTACCCATGGGTTCCAGTCTCTCCGGCCTCCTCGCCATTTCTTACATGAACAGACTGGAGCAGCAAGCACTTAGCACCTGCCATTCCCATATTTTCTTCTCGAGATACGTCGACGACATTTTGATCCTCACTTCATCCCGAGAGGAAGCTATCTCTATCTTTAATACATTTAATAATTCTGACCCCCACATTAAATTCACCATCGAACATCCCAACACCTCAGGCTCTCTCTCACTTCTAGACTTCAAACTCAGCATTAATGACGACGGATCTCTCCACACCACTTTCTATAGAAAACCCGCCTGCAGGAATCTCTTTATCCACTACAAATCCGCACTACCCCTCAAATCCAAAATTAGTTACGCACAAACCGAAATCACCCGCATACAAGACAAATGCTCTTCTTCTTCCGATAAAACAACACACACCGAAGCCTTCCACCAAACTCTATTGACCAACGGCTTCCCGCTAACTACCATATCTAGCCTTAACAACACCAGAAGACGTAGACACCACACTCTCACCAACACATGCTTCCTTAAACTCCCCTTCTTTAGCGACCGTATCACTTCTGCTATCCGCAATGCCATACGTAGTGAGAACCTTAACATACAACTTTCTCACACAGGCACCTCTCTCCGACAACATTTATCCAAAAAAAGCCACTACACCCCAGACCCCTGCTCTCTAGCTAGTTGCCCCATCCCCAACTCTGGCCTCTGCCTCCGCACATATACAGTATACAACCTGCAATGCTCTAAGTGCCAAAAGTTCTACATCGGTAGTACCGTTAGGCCTCTACACCAACGTATTAAAGACCATCTAAACACCCACATTTCCTCCTTCCATAAACACTTAATTTCATGTGGCAACACACATCGCTCCATTAGTGTCCGCATCCTCAACTCTGTCCGCAATATAGGCCAGCTTCGAATTTCGGAAGCTATCCTAATCTCTAAATTTCGCCCTGCCTTGAATAACAGATTCGAGTTGTCATCTCCCTTCATCCTCTGATTCTTACATCCTCATACTCCCACCTCCTCACACTCCCACCTCCTCACACTCCCACCCACAACTTACTTACCTTTTTTTTTTTTTTTTTTTAATTTTTTTTTTTTTTTATAATCCTCTCTCTTCTTATTCCCCCCCTTCCCCTGCTAATAAAAAAAAAAAAAAAAAAAGGTCCCATCCTTGGCTTTTATCCACTTCACAACTCAAATTCCTTCTCAAGTTTCCAATCTCATTTCTAAAGTCTGAATATATTATTTAGAATAAGTTATCTCCCTTTGACAGTAAATTTAAATTTAGATTTGAAGAGAATAAATGGAAAAAAAAAATAAATAAATAAATAAAATAAAATAAATAAATAAATAAATAAATAAATAAAGATTGATGAGTCATGTAAAATGAAACATAATAAAACTTAAAAAATTGGTATATTACTAAACTAATGTTTATAATGTTTTAACCTTAGTTATGTGATTGCTTAATGGAATTTTGACGTTTTCTGCGTTCCTAATCCACTTCACAACTCAAATCCTTCTCAAGTTTCCAATCTCATTTCTAAAGTCTGAATATATTATTTAGAATAAGTTATCTCCCTTTGACAGTGAGTTTAAATTTAGATTTGAAGTGAATAAATGAAAAAAAAAAAAAAATAAATAAACAAATAAATAAATAAAGATTGATGAGTCATTTAAAATGAAACATAATAAAATTTAAAAAATTGGTATATTACTAAACTAATGTTTATAATGTTTTAACCTTAGTTATATGATTGCTTAATTAATTTTGACGTTTTCTGCGTTCCTACTGCCAATTGTTTTCCCCTGTAATACGATGATCTGACACCGGTTTTTTCACGTTTTTCCGACCCTCTCGGTCTTCTATTGTTGTCTTCTGATAATGAAAGTTGTTCTTTCGAAAATTTAAGATTACCCTTTGCCGATCTGTTACTTACCAAAAAAAAAAAAAAAATACTATTTGGTATTTAATCAGTTTTCGTGAAATTATTAATAAATCGTTTTGAGTTTGACTCTCTCCCTGCGTTTATTTCTTTTCACTTTTCCATCTCACGGCAACCACATCGCATTGCTATAGCCTTGGACGACTAATTTACACTTATATATATATATATATATATATATATATATATATATATATATATATATATATATATATATATATATATATATATATATAACAAAATAAATATATAAATATATCATATGTAAGATTAATGGCTAGGAACAGACAGATAGATAGAGCAGAAATCGCCAGGAGGGAAATAATAAAGTGTGCGTTTTATTGCAGGAGAAGACAAAGATGGGAGGAAGCAAGGTAACTGCGGTGTCGATGATCAATTGAAAAGCGTGCTAATGGCGTCGAGACACGTTTTGAACAATGGCGCGGCATCGTGATTGCGGTGGGCTAGGAAATAGCGACTCCATTTCCAGCTAAGCTCTAAACACTTCCTGTACCCCCTATCCGCACCTAATAAAAAGAGTAAAATGACGCATGGGTAGACAGAAACAATGTTTTCGCAGTCAGACAGACCGGCGAGTAAAACCAACGATTTATAAGCTAGATGACAAAGTGTCAAAGATACAGACGACAACTTTAATATCAGCGCCATTACGAAAAAGTAACAAATCATTTTTAAAACGCATCTTTTTTTGAAATTCTTTCTTTATTTATAACATTTTTACTTGATTAGAGCATGTGTAAAAAAAGTGGTACGATGGTATCAAACATATTATATATACCTTGATCGGGAACCCTCTAGATGTTGAAGCTCTGGACTTTAGACTGCCAATCCTCTAAGCAAATTGCATACCGATATTAGTGAAAAACACATGAAAGTAAATATATTTTTAAATAAAATAGTTCAGGCCTTCTTCTTCTTCATCTTCTTCCTCTTCTTCTTCTTCTTCTTCTTCTTCTTCTTCTTCTTCTTCTTCTTCTTCTTCTTCTTCTGTTTGTGCGTTAATTCCGAGTCACAGCAGGATCCGCAATGATGAAATCTTTGTCTCCACTCGACACAGTCACAGGTTAGGTCCGGGTGAAGTCCGGTTTTACATGAATCTTTGTGCAGGGTGTATGCCTACCTCATCATCGGCTTTCCTCTCGGTCGCTTCCCGGCGACTTCTAATACTAGTTTCGCGACGGTATCGTTGCTTGCCCTCAGCACATGGCCAAACAATTTGAGCCGCTGTTTATTCATCTTGCCCTATATCAGTGCGATGCCATAGCGCCTTCGGATATCATTATTGCCGACGTTAGGCTTTAATAATAGGAATTATGAAATAATATTATTTCTAAAAAAAATATCCTCTACAGCAACGAAGGAATATTACTAGATCCTCCGTATGAAGACGGTTCATCTAGTATATATATATATATATATATATATATATATATATATATATATATATATATATATATATATATATATATTATGTGTGTATTAAGGCAGCATTTTTTAATTTATGCAAAAATAGTTAACATTAACAGAATTCGTCTGTTTAATTAGGCGTTTTTTAGACTAATTATTTACTATAAGAAATTTTAAACTCAAAATCTTGTAGTAAAAAACAAGTCTTCTCCAACCCCCAAAACACTAGAAAGAACTAATTTTATTTATAAGTTTAAGTGCCTTTTGGGAGAATATAACTCCCATAATAATAATAATAAAGCTAATAGCTACATTGGTCTTACCACCACTACCCTATCTCAATTTACCAACATCTACAAAAACACAACGGTCCTCCCTCTGATTTAAGTTAACAACACTAAAATAATACATTCCTAAACCAATGTTAAAAATGTTAAAAACTGGAAGCTATATACATAAAAACACAACAACGTAAAATTAATAACATCACATATGAAACCGGTGGAAACATTTTAAAATGCTGTATGTAATGCGATTTTATTCTGGGAAGCCACTCCAGCGTTGCTGAATTTCAATCGTCAACGTCTTTCCTGGAATAATGCGAAACACATTCTCTGCGTGTTTACTCACCGTCTTTTAAAAAATCTCTTCTTCCTCGAGCTTATTTACTTTTGACACCTGAGGATGATTCGACGAACAATCGAAAACGTACGTGAAACCTATGGAACATTTATTAATTTTATTGATTTTAATACAAAAAAAGACCATTAGACTAAATTGAAAAAATAAAAAAGGTATAATTAAATAGAGAATTCTGCTATTTTAACAATGTTTGCAATATATATATGTATATATATATATATGTATATATATATATATATATATATATATATATATATATATATATATATATATATATATATATATATATATATATAATTATTAATGACAATATATGTATTAGCATATACTATCAGTGCCCTTTTACTTTGCAGTCTCCTTAAAAGATTTAGCTCGATGATTGTCAATTAGTGAAAACAGAGCAAATATAAATCAGGTTCATATTATATTCCAATAATCATGTTTTTATTTTATTATTTTAATTTTTTCACATTTCCATAAAACATAACATTTCTGTGAGATATATTTTTTGCGGTCCGTTTCATTTGTCAAACAACATTTTTATGTCAATATCGTCTCTGCAATATTACAAAATCATCAAAAAAAATCACAAAGAGTAAAAAGTTCTTGAAAAAACCTACACTATACAGTGGTTCATTTTTGGGTGAATCCAAACAAAAACAAAAAACAAAGAAAAGAGCAAACTCACTCGTGCCGGAACCCACTAATACGCCATTTTGAATATTTCTGTTCAGAGCTGGTACATCCTAAAAGTTGTGTGGACATTTATAAATTTTAATTCAGTAATATTTCTTAAAATAGTTAATAAGTTCTATAACTTATTTATAGAAATTCTAATTCACTTGAGGGTAATTTTTTTACTTTCTAAAGTTACATCAATTAGCCTTCATATGTCTATTTAAGTCATTTGGATACGAAGCTAACCACGGAGCTGGTCTCTTTTAAGTTCAACAGTTTAGAGCCAGTTTCATAGACTCAGCCATCTATTCAAGCAACTATTAAGATTGTTATACTTCGCTATTTTTGTGGAAGATGTTTAGTATTTATTTATAAGTCGTTTAAATCAATACTAAGATAAGATTAATTACCCAGAATTCTTCACTTAAATAGTAAGTTTCTATTAAATGCAAAACTAAGGGAGGGAGGTATTTGTCCCTTACAACGAAAATAGTTTATAGTTACCTAGACATGAATCAAAATACCGAAAGGAGGTATTAAATTTTAAATTTTTATTAAATGATGTTAATTACCTCATTATAAAGTATTATGAGGATTCAAAAAAACGTTTAAGGACATTTATACTTAAAGTTAATTGTGATTACGTTTTATATTTAACTCGTATTATCAGGTGAATACTGTTATCAATGTCAATATAAGGTCCCAGTTTAATTGTATGCCTATATTTAATATTAGGTTGTGTGCATTCTTTTATTTATTAATATGTTTACCAATATACATATACGATGAGCATTTGAAAATGTTTTGTTCTATCATTCAATTCCATAATATACTATGCATTGCAGAAATAAATCATTTGTATTTTAGCTCTCACATTATAACGATCGAACACTTTATTGACTTCTTTTCAACTTACCCAGACATATACACTATATATATATATATATACACAGATATATATATATATATATATATATACATATATATATAAATATATATATATATATATATATATATATATATATATATATATATATATATATATATATATATATTTATATATATATATATATATATATGAACTTTCCCAAATGTATATATACAGGGTGGGCAAAAATAAGGGTCCTATTTTTAAAAATTCATAACTTTTTTATTTATTGATTTAAAAAAAATTTTTTTTTTAGAATAAGTAAAGGACCCCTTCCGAAGCAAGCATCAGCCGTATTAGCCCTAAGGAACGTACCCTCATTTAGAAAACATTATTTTTGCTTAAAAAACTCAAAACAGTGTAAAAAACAATACTTTAGTTTTTGTAAGTTTTAAGAAGTGTTTTTCGGCTAAAATTTGTTTTGTTTATTTCAAAAAATCTCGGAAGGGTCAGTCTACATAAAGTTTGGTGAGTTTAACTTTTATTTTGTGGAAGTTATTCAAATTCAAGTTATTCAAATTTAAAGATAGGACCCTTATTTTGGCCCACCCTGTATATATATATATATATATATATATATATATATATATATATATATATATATATATATATATATATATATATATATATATATGTATGTATTGTAGCTAAATATATTCAGTGTAAACTTAATATATTTCATAATATTGTTGGAACAAAAAACCCTGAAAACAAATAATTTATCTTTCAAATAATCTATATTCTTTTATTAGCGATGATGTTGAACTAAATGATTATGGCCGACATTTTATAAATCACAAATTCGAACAATCAATCATATCGGATTGGTGATTTCCGTATTAGCGGGGTTCAACTGGTATCACGTGGTTATCCTTTCAGATTATGTAAACGTCCGGGGTTAAATCCAGTCATCAGAAAAGAGCTTGTTTCTCGTTCGGGAACCTCGGGGTGGGATAGGTGGAGGCCTTTAAAAGAGAAACATCAGCGGTGGTTGCATGTTTGTTCTGTTGAGTCATTCTGCGTGAGGCATATAGTTTCCATGACTTAAGGAGATTAATCAAATTATTATCCGTCTACTCTGCAAATGTGACAGCGTCTGATAGCTGCTTCGGTGAATGGCTTGACACGCAGACGGGGAGGAGACCGGGGCAGAAAATGCCGACGATTTTCAGCTCGACGTTATTAGGGTGCTGATTCTTAATGTTAGAGCTAATTGTCAGCGCTGTCTGCCGGTGTCAACTCGGGTGTCTCTGCTGGTCGTGCAGGCACACAGACACAGGTTTTTTGCAGAGTGACGCATTTCCACACGGAGTAGACACAATGAGGCAGCATTGAGATATTTGACAACCTTGACGTATGTACACACACGTAGGCTTCGGTGTCTATATGCATATCTGTCGAGACGAAACTCGACGCTGGACGATTTCTCTCAAGATGTGTCATCCCTTAAACATGCCCAAGACCACCCGAGTAAACAAACCTGATACTCCATTTAAACATACTCGAATACACGATATTAAGCAAAGAATTAATGATGAAAATAACTATAAACGTTATAAAAGCCATTATAGATCAATACACATTATTTTTACACATGCGTTATTCTAATGAAACGTTTTGAAAGTAGAAACTGTTTAATTAACAGTCTGATTATATTTATATAAAGAAAATTAAAGTTGAGCACTGTTACGAGATATTTAAAATAGACATTCACTTAGCTACAAGCAAAACTCCGAATAATTCGTTGAGTTCTCTAGTCTGTCTTGGTGTTTATTCTGTAATAGGCATAAATATAACTTCTCCGTATCATGTAGTAATCTCCAATGGCCGTGAGGCTAGAGTGAAATCACCTTTTACTCTACCCTCACGAACGGGGTTCGCGCCTTATGATCGTCTGAAATAATCACTTCCCTACACTGATGAGAGTAAAAACGCTGGAAACGACGTCGCCTGTAGGTAAATATAATTTAATATTTATTTATAAATATCATGCATATATATGTATATGTATATATATATATATATATATATATATATATATATATATATATATATATATATATCGATAGATAGAGAGAGACACACATGAAGACGGAGAGATTGATATATATATATATATATATATATATATATATATATATATATATATATATATATGGTACGTCAATGAAAATTAATATGACCTGCAAATGGAAGCAAATCGGTATTTTCAGTTGTTCAAAACAAGGAGCAGTTTAGTTAATAAAAACATTTATTTTTCATCTCTTTCTTTCCTTAAACCAGGCTTTTCAAAGATTAAAATCTTATCATCAGAAGAAAAATTATGATTGATAAGTTGACAGGATAGGACTGTCAAATTTCCAAATTTGAAAAAGTTTTCCTTTAAAATTAAATTAAAAAATTAAAAAAATTAAAGAATTTTTTAAAAAGTTCTACATATATATATATATATATATATATATATATATATATATATATATATATATATATATATATATAGAGAGAGAGAGAGAGAGAGAGAGAGAGAGAGAGAGAGAGAGCGAGAGCGAGAGACAGACAGACAGAGAGGTGGTGAGACAAAGACAGAGAGACAGAGAGATTGATATATATATATATATATATATATATATATATATATATATATATATATATATATATAATATTTGGTTTTCTTTAATAGAAGGAAAACCAACATAGTGCTCAATTATTTAATAATAAGAGCATAATGTAATTTATTAATAATGTTACAGAAGATCGGGTCAAATCAACATGGTACCAAGGATAAGGTCGGCCCAGATCAGAAAACTAATGTCTTATTAGGTTTGTTTATATTTATAAAAGAAATCGTCCAGGCTATCTTCAGCCATATTTTATTTTTGAGGAAGTTTCGAATACTTGTTGGACTACTATAAATGAAAAATAAACATAAATGAACGGACAAAAAATAAAAATTAAAACAAACAAACAAATAAAAATAAATAAATAAAAGCTGAATAAATCGACAAAAATGGCTGAAGATAAACAAAACCAACGAAACATAGTTTTCGATCTCGGCTTGAAACCTATCGTAACATGTTGATTATACCTGATTATATGTAACACCTATCTCCACACTGAAGATTCTGCAAAAAAGAAACATATACGTATGTGGATAATAATTAAAAGTATTTATTATTAAATAATAATTCATAGCTACCTTTAAGATAAATAATATAAGTCGTGTAATCTAAGCTAATTGCGAGTTCCTGTCTACGTGATTTGTTAAATACTGTGAAATACGGTTTACTATGTTGTCCACTTGAAATGACATAAATAATGTTTATTTCACTTCTTACGCATTGTTGGAACTGGCCTCATCGATTTGGGAGTTTGGATTTGAGTAAAAAGTGACTCGTGTTCGGGGGTTCGAATCGTACGACCGGCTTGAACAGTTATCTCCACACTAAAGAATCTGCAAGGATGAAACGTATACACATGTTGATAATAATTTAATATTTTTTTTTATTATAAAATAATTATATATATATATATATATATATATATAATCTTCAGGACAGGAAGTTAATTTCCGACGGTCGGCGGGCGCGAACTCCGATAATATATATATATATATATATATATATATATATATATATATATATATATATATATATATATATATATATATATATATTGTTACGAGCGGTATGTCCTCCGATCGCTTTATCACATCACAGGGGAAGCATGCGATGCGAATGGAATACACTATGATTCTGTTTATAAAAAATATATAAAATGTTTTTTCTTAGGTTCGAATATTTACGGAAATGATAACAACATGTGGGAATAACAAACACAACGAATTCCTAAATACATATAACATTTATTGAAATAACCAATGTATTGTTGTCATGGATTAAGTAGGAACAAGAAAATAAAAATAAAATAAAAATAAAATAAATGGTTTGCTGAATTATATTGTTGGCAATAAAAGAAATGTTACTTATATGAATGGGAAAGCGTTTTTTTTTTTACTTTACATTTAACTTCTCCCCTTTTTTGTTTTTGTTTTATGATTGTTTGTTTCGCTTCATCTCAGAAATGTCATTTGTGCTTTCATGTTGATTTAATAATTTCAAATTCTCTCATAGTAGAATCTTTTGGTTTTGGGGGTTTATTCTGTATGTTTGCTCTTGTTTTTTTGTTTTGTTTTTTAAATATTGGCGTTTCTTTTTTAACGATGCATTTTTTTTCTAAGGTGCGATCATACTCACAATATATATATATATATATATATATATATATATATATATAAATATATATATATATATATATCATTCATATATATATATCATTCATATATATATATATATATATACACACACACATATATATATATATATATATATAAAGTATGAAAATATAGTTATGGAAAGTAAGCTACACAGAGGCGTCTACGTTACATTGCCACAAGTAATAGTCCGACTGATTTCCTTAGCCTGACTATTCCCTGCTAGGATAAAAAGTGGATGTATCTGTGTAGCTTAATTGCCATAAATATATTCTTATATTTTACTACTAAGCTCTAAATACGTATTGAGTACTGTTAAAGTAAATACTGAAAATCCAGACACAATATATTATATCGCCTTATAATATTATATGTATATACACATAATAATAAATTATATATATATATATATATATATATATAATACACTAAGGTGTGTTCGTATGTACGTTATCATATTTAACACACATTAAAAATACATGCATTTAAATAAAGTTGGCACGCGTATGTGTTTATATATTTTTATGTATAAGATTCACTTCTAAACTAATTAACCGATTATTATGAAGTTTGGAACACAGTGTTAGGCGTAAGGGTGGATAATGTGTGCTATATTTTGTTTCAGGAGCATAATATGGACACAACCTCTCATTTGAAACCTCAAATATTTCAGATTTGCATTAAATTTTATTCATAGTCATTAGACACCGTCTAGAGCGTTCTACTTCTTTTTAATGGAAGGAACGATGCATTTAAAGCTAGTGACGTCATGCTGTGTTAATATTACACTTACAGTGCTCTACTTTTTTGAGGAGCGACAAATAAAAATAAATATTTGTTATTGTTTATTATCTATGTACGTATAGGTTTCGTCCTTTTTTTAATAATCGGGACTCACCAGCATAGAGATATGACTATTCACTACCGGTCATATATATATATATATATATATATATATATATATATATATATATATATATATATATATATATATATATTATGGACAACTCGTGACCCAAAGGTTTCTCTGAATAAAGGATCTCCCCGTTCCCACACCTCATTTGACGGATGACGTTATTATTCTGTGTTGTTATTTAGTATGGCCGGTAATCTTATCTCCGTTTTAATGACGTCATCAAGTGCACACGGTGACAAAAACAAGATAATAAGCACGAGCCAGGGTCTAAATCATAGAATCTTCCATCGGATAAAAGTGCAGCTATCGCTTTCTTTATTTCGCTTTCCCGTTTCACCCCTTATATAGTCGGAAGAAACTGAAATTTTGAAAAACTCTCAGAGTAAGAGTTTTATACATATTGTTTAAATTTAATTAACATCGGATATATATCTTTAACGTTTTAAGAATGCTCTGCCCTTATAGATCTCTAAGAGTAGTCACAAAGAGATTCGGCACATTAGGGTTGAGTCTGGAAAAAAAACCAGACGTGTTTTTGCAACGAACCATTTCCCCACTATCCACAAGTAAATGGCGAGGGGAAGACTGATAGTATGCAATTACCTATTTATTCTGTAATATTGTGTATTAGAATGACAAGAGCAATTTAAGAACGTTTTTACAAAGAAAAATATGACAACACATATTGTGTACTGTTTTTTTTGTTTATTAACATCTATTACAACCGCTGCTAAAAAAGAAAGAGGCAGGCGTATAACCGCGGTTACGAAGAAGAACAAAAACAACTTTGCACACACCATGACGACAACAGATGCGAAGAAATGTAAAGAGGCAGATCAACTCCACTGCGACTATACTATTCAAACAACTGCTTTTTCTACTACGTGTAATCAACACGACACAAATGTTTACGAGACGTCACTCATAAGATATTTGTGAAGGTCAGAAAATAAAGATTTCGTCGTTCGGTCAGTCAGTCACGTTTTTGTTTCAAAATAGTATTTTCATCGGTAAATGTGTAGATCGAATTGACACAATCGAATTAACGTGCCTTAAAAAGTATCCATTCTTGCTTTTATCTTGAGAGCCACATTTTTCTAGAAGACAGTACTTTCTTATTTTCCTGCCCCCTCCACGAGGGCAGACTTAGACACTAAGGCGGTATTTTAATATTGAGAAAATCTAGCTCCCCACTCTAGATTCGGACTAAAATTAACATCGTATCCATCTAGAAGGATTTCTGCTTCACTGACCGAGGACAGAACAGATATATTGATCCTAGCCAAAAGGCTAAGGAGTTTACCGGGTCTTAATCTAACCAACCTTTTGATGTCTTATCGATCATTTATTTTCAGTAGAATTTGATTTTATCTAATGATCAACATTTCCGCGTTTCGTGTTCCTTAAAATTACCTTCTGCTTATTAACTTACAAGTTCGTATTTCTTGAGATAAACTGATCTTCTGATTCATTGAACGTGATACAAGTGTTTGAATTGAGTTTTCTAACATGTTGTCCTTGTACCAAACTGCGCTCAAATAAGTAAATATCTATATCCATGTGCACTCGAATAGTTAGTTAATCAGTAATGCTCTGCAATTCAACACACACTGACAGGTGAACTTTGGATTCTTATGTTATCGCAAGTACATAGGGTGTGTCTGCTCTTAATAGTTATCAATGAACAGTGAGGTTTCTGTTTTAAGAATGAAAATTATTACTGCAATAATCAACATTCGCTATGGCGTCAGATTACTTTGAAATTACTATTTTTGAAATTACTATTTTTGATATTGACGGATTTTTGAAATTACTATTTTTGAAATTACTATTTTTGAAATTACTATTTTTGATATTGACGGATTTTTGAAATTACTATTTTTGATATTGACGGATTTTTGAAATTACTATTTTTGATATTGACGGATTTTTGAAATTACTATTTTTGATATTGACGGATTTTTGAAATTACTATTTTTGATATTGACGGATTTTTGAAATTACTATTTTTGATATTGACGGATTTTTGAAATTACTATTTTTGATATTGACGGATTTTTGAAATTACTATTTTTGATATTGACGGATTTTTGAAATTACTATTTTTGATATTGACGGATTTTTAGAAACTTATCATATTTGGAATTTACTATAATTTGACAAAAAATTGGAGCGAGCGAGATTTGTAGATTGCAAATTTTACGTTTTTCTGGATTTTTTAGGTTGCTAGATGTTGAAAATTACCGGATTTTTAAAAAGTAACTGGATTTTGGAAGCTGCTGGCTTTGAGAGTTTGAATAATATCCAAGAATCTACGCCGACTCTGCTGAAGCATTCACTGATTTACGTCTGCACAGTTAATTTTATATCTGAAACGAGAGTTTGAATTACACACCGAAGAGTTTGAATTACCTACTGAAGAGTTTAAATTACCTACATGGAGAGTTTTAAGTACCTACTAGACGTCATCCTGGAGAGTTTGAATTACCTACTAGATACTATTCTCGAGTGTCTGCGGCCTCTCTGGCATGAGGATACTTCAGCCTATAAATAAATCCTGACCAAATATTCAAAATAACATAGTATTCGAAGCCTAAATAAGATCCCTTCAACACAGCTATACACTGGCTTGTACGAGGAATGGTACACATTATCCAAGTGATGTTACCTCATTAAGCTGGATTCTCAATCAGACAAGATGAATTCTTGTCCTTTGATTCAGGTAAGACGAAGCTACCACAAAAACGATATACTATAACATAGTTAACTGGTCAATAAGAGAAAAGTTAATGTTCTTCACTTCTTTACTAACTCAAAATTTTGAGAAGTAAAGAGGAACTTAAGTTGAACACTCGGATATTTATATATCTCATATAGATATTAAGCGTCAGCATCAGGGAGGAGACTTTACACTAAAGTAAAATGAAATAAAAACGTAAGCATTACGGAACATACATGTCTGAGATTTTTTTTTATTCATTTATATGTTTAATTATACGTTTAAGAGTTGAGAGGAAATCACCAAAAATACTAGTTTTCATGTATATAATTATTAAAACTTTACCGATTCTTTATTGATTCAATTCAAAATATGATAAAGATATTTGTGATAAGACTTGTTTGCCGATGAAAGTCGTATTTACCCCACATCCTTATTTTCGTCTACTTTGTGCCGTTTCTCCTCATAACGTAGCGAGGTTTTGATAATGTCAACATTTTATTTTAAATTACTGGATGTTAGAGGTTGAGGTATTTTCAGATCTCGATAATGTCAACATTTTATTTTAAATTACTGGATGTTAGAGGTTGAGGTATTTTCAGATCTCGATAATGTCAACATTTTATTTTAAATTACTGGATGTTAGAGGTTGAGGTATTTTCAGATCTCGATAATGTCAACATTTTATTTTAAATTACTGGATGTTAGAGGTTGAGGTATTTTCAGATCTCGATAATGTCAACATTTTATTTTAAATTACTGGATGTTAGAGGTTGAGGTATTTTCAGATCTCGATAATGTCAACATTTTATTTTAAATTACTGGATGTTAGAGGTTGAGGTATTTTCAGATCTCGATAATGTCAACATTTTATTTTAAATTACTGGATGTTAGAGGTTGAGGTATTTTCAGATCTCGATAATGTCAACATTTTATTTTAAATTACTGGATGTTAGAGGTTGAGGTATTTTCAGATCTCGATAATGTCAACATTTTATTTTAAATTACTGGATGTTAGAGGTTGAGGTATTTTCAGATCTCGATAATGTCAACATTTTATTTTAAATTACTGGATGTTAGAGGTTGAGGTATTTTCAGATCTCGATAATGTCAACATTTTATTTTAAATTACTGGATGTTAGAGGTTGAGGTATTTTCAGATCTCGATAATGTCAACATTTTATTTTAAATTACTGGATGTTAGAGGTTGAGGTATTTTCAGATCTCGATAATGTCAACATTTTATTTTAAATTACTGGATGTTAGAGGTTGAGGTATTTTCAGATCTCGATAATGTCAACATTTTATTTTAAATTACTGGATGTTAGAGGTTGAGGTATTTTCAGATCTCGATAATGTCAACATTTTATTTTAAATTACTGGATGTTAGAGGTTGAGGTATTTTCAGATCTCGATAATGTCAACATTTTATTTTAAATTACTGGATGTTAGAGGTTGAGGTATTTTCAGATCTCGATAATGTCAACATTTTATTTTAAATTACTGGATGTTAGAGGTTGAGGTATTTTCAGATCTCGATAATGTCGACATTTTATTTTAAATTACTGGATGTTAGAGGTTGAGGTATTTTCAGATCTCGATAATGTCAACATTTTATTTTAAATTACTGGATGTTAGAGGTTGAGGTATTTTCAGATCTAGATAATGTCAGATTACAACCTTTTGGAAATTGCCAGATTGTAGAGATTTTGTAGATTATCATATTTTTAGGTTGTCTGATGTCTTAAGTTGCTGCCATTTGTATGTTGCCAGATTTTGAAGGATAACAGATTCTTTTAAGTTGGTGGGTTTTAGAAATACTATAATTTGGAAGTAAATAGCATATGTTTTAGTAATTACCTTAGTGTCATAGGGTGAAACCATTTCACTATCTTTTCATTTTTTTGTTTTTTCTTTATCTCTCGATTTCTTCTTGTGTCCGTATTCTTTTCTTTCTATTTTTCCTTTTTTTCTTTCTTTCTTTCTTTCTTTCTTGTTAGGGTCAATCCTAAGATCACGTGGCACCAAATGTAAAACCAACTGAGCACCCTAACGTTTGTGCCGTGGGTTTTCTTATTCATCCTCTTCTTACTCTGACCGTATCGATCCTAGTGCAGTGTGTAGTGGAATAGCAAAGCATGGCTTACACAATTTGCGTAAATAGTAAAAACAACAAACAATAACACAGATAGACATATTTATAAAATATGTCTATCTGTGTTGACGTGTTGAACACAGGTGTGTGTGTATGTCGTTAGGG
>OY744526.1:26084297-26104297 GCA_963556195.1 Sepiola atlantica | reverse complement strand
TATATATATATATATATATATATATATATATATATATATATATATATATATATATATATATATATATATATATATATATATATAAAAGAGGGATAGATAGATAGATAGAGAGGGAGAAATGATAAAAAGTGCTGAAAAGAAAGATAAAGAGAGATAGTGACAGACAAAGAAAGATGTGGAGAATATAGAGAGAAAGACAGAAAAGTAAAAAAAAGAAGCAGAAAGATATGTGTTAGAGAGATAGAAAGAAATAGATAGAAATGGAGATATCGAAAGACAAAAAGAGATAGGTTGACAGAAGGAAAGTTGTAGACAAAAGAAATAGAGAGAAAGGGACAAAAAGAGAGAGAGAGAGAAATAGAGAATGGAAAACAATGTGAGAGAAAATGAAAGAGACAAAAAGAGAGGATTAAGAGGAGAGCTAGAGACAACAAGAGAAATAGACGGGGGTATAATAAGAAGGAAAGAAAGAAAGAACGAAAGAAAGAGTGATATAAATAAATAAATAAATAAATAAATAAATGATAGTCACAGACAACATGAAAGAGGGCGTAGAAAGAGAGGGGAAAGAAAACAAGCAAAATAAAGACAGACAAGGAAAAATGAGAGAGAGAGAGAGAAAGAGAGAGAGAGAGAAAGAGAGAGAGAGAGAGAAAACAAGCAAAATAGAGAAAGACAAAGAAAACAACAGAGAGCGAAAGAGAGAGAGAGAGAGAGAGAGAGAGAGAGAGAGAGAAATAAATAAATAAAAAGGGTAAACCGGAAGCGTACTTGGCTCAAAGTCAGCAGCAAACGGTGTTCGGTCAGATTTAGTTCCTGATATTAAACACTTCCTGTTTTGGGTCGCTTACTCTTCTGGATTGCCCTGTTTTGTACACTAATTTTTATTTATTAATTCATGTAGTAAATTATTAGGTGAAAGTACAGAATAGTTAACAAAGCCCCTCCTCCCCATATTAAGAATGGCTGTCTTAATAATCTCCTGCTGTTTACGGACCGTACTGAAATAATAACGCCATTATTTAGAAAGCCATTTTTAACACGGAGATGGGGGGACTTTGTTAACTATTCTGTATATTCACCTAACAATTTGATAAATAAATAAATAAATAAATTTGTGAAACTGGAACTCTCGTCGGAAGTTATATTAAGATAAAGTTTAATATCAGGAACTTAATTTGACCGAACACCGTTCGCTGCTGACTTTGAGTCGGTACAATTCTGGTTTGCCATAACGAAAAAGACAACGTGTGTGTGTGTGTGTGTGTGTGTGTGAGAGAGGAGAGAGAGAGAGAGAGAGAGAGAGAGAGAGAGAGAGAGAGCGGGAGAGAGCGGGGCATCTATAGGAATAGACAGAGAAAAACACAGAGAGAACATGGAAATGGGTAGAGAAATACATTGTGAGAGAGAAAAAGAAGAAAAACAAAGTGAAAAGGGTAAAGATATATATATATATATATATATATATATATATATATATATATATATATATATATATATATAGAGAGAGAGAGAGAGAGAGAGAGAGAGAGAGGGAGAGAGAGAAAATAGAATTTGACAACCGAGAGAACGGGTTAGGGTTAAGACTAGGGTTAAAAAAAAGAAGCTTAAACTAAAGTAAGATATAAAAATTAAAAACAAGAACATATATAGGAAAATAATGAACACATAAAAAAACACCATAAAACACTAGGATGTAAAACTGAATTATATATATGTATATTTTTTAGATCCACAAATTAATGTCATCCGTTTCGTTTACATGAAAAGCAATCTACACTATGACACGGTGTCAATCATTTAATTGCCTAGCAACCATACCATGTGAACTTTCGAGAGGAGGGAGTTGAGACAGAAAACCAAAACGAGGCTCTTTCATCCCTAATGGATCATCAGTGCATCACCTTCTCCAGATCGTACGAGTTTCGGGCAAAGTTAATTTTATTTGCATTTGTACGTTTATCGAAATGGAAAAAAAAAAACCCAACAACATCGAGGTCGGTTTAAGGAGGTGGAAGACCCCCCGATTGAGAACACTTAAGAAGGGAAAATGTGTTAGATTCGCATCCTTCTCTCGAGAGAGGGAATGGGTTTCCCTCTGAAACGGTACCTGAGCAATGACGAGTTTATGGTGAAGAAATTATTGCGCAATCATCAATAGCACTTTTCCTGGCACAGAATTGTTTAAATTTAGTGACAAGATGCATCCAAGCATGGCTGGGATAAGCGAAGAATTGGCGTTATTTCAGAGTATTTTTCCTTTTTTTCTATATTCGTTGCCCTACCAAGACTTGAGAGTCTAGTCTAACCTACTATTTCACCTATATCTGTCAAATGGTATCAGAAAAAAAGGGACTTTATAACGATTCCCACTTCATTATTACGGTATCTTATATTCCTAAACGGCTGTTGCGTGCAGTGCATGGTGATGCCCTGGTGATTTCCTGGACGAAATGCCCCGAAGACTCATATATAAGTTCTAGTAATGAGAAATATTATGAGAAGGGAGAGTTTAAATATGATTGAATGCTTCCAATTTTGATGCCCGAGGCCACCCCCCGCCCCCTTACCCGCCACTGCTAAACGGGCACCCATCTTATAGCACTACGATGGGCCAATCCTTTGATTGTAGCAGATTATTCGGATGGCGGATCATCACGTAATCTGTTAGAGTTTGTTGTTTTAATGACACGTAGCAATCGTTTGTTTCCTATCTTTTTTTTATTGTTGTCTTCTTTTTCTCTATAATAACAGCGGTTGTAAAAATTATTAAATAATGACAGAACTCTATTTATTTTGTGTGTAACTATGTTTCCGTTTTTAGAGTTTTATTCTTCGTATACTGTATTTCTGGATCTCTTTGTCTTTGTCTCCCCCCTCTCTCTATTTTTCTCTCTCTCTTTCTCTCTCTCTCTCTCTCTTTCTCTCTCTCTCTCTCTCTGTCTCTCGGTTCAGAAAAAGGAGAAAAGTTTCATCAGCTTATCCGCCACGTGTTACTTCAGAGTTTCTGTCTATTACACAATATCCTTACATCTTACCCTAACTCCAATATTTTCTGGATGTCCGGCACGAATGCAGACCCCTCGATATTATTGTACTACCTTTGTTCAAACTGAAACATACTCATCAAAGTACTCTGGTTAATGTAGTTTCAGGTTCAACACACCAACGACATCAGATGAAATTTTAAAAATTACTTTCTTGCAGGTGATGACATCTTTAAAAAAAGGGTAGAGGTTTACTGATTTATTGATTTATATAAAAAAATACTATTTGATGGGGGCGAGGTGTAAAATGATGGAAACCTTCTCCAATTGTGTGAATCAGCATGATTTTGTACAGTTTTAAAATTGCTGAATTCGCATTCAAATCAGAAGTCAAATAATTTCAACAAGAGTCTCAAATCGAATTTAAATTTCAATCGATGTTACTCTCTTTATCGTAACCTGAGGGGGTCGATATCGAGCGGGTTTAGAAATATTGGTTTTGATCTAGGTATGACATTCCAAATGAAGACGCGCACCTGGGAGAGGTCAGCAAGTACAGCAGCGGAAATGTTCGGATTAATAAACAATACAAGACACGGAAATTAGCCTGAATAATCTCGATTCTCACGGCATGACTGACTCTTTTCAAGTGCAAAACGTTGATTCGCGCCATTCAACACATCACAGTTCAATCAATGAAGTAAAAGATTTATTTTTCTTTCACGTTTTTTCTTCTTCTTTACAGTCAGTAAATTTCATGCAATAAATATTTAGAAGTGTTGACATTGATGGTCGACGACTTTGAATTCAGAATTCAAATCATAGCATCATTTTAGCACGACAAATATATATATATATATATATATATATATATATATATATATATATATATATAGTAATCCAGGTAGGGTAAAAATCCACAGGGTAGAAATCCAAAGGGAATCAAACCGGGCTTATAAAAGAGTGCTCAATAAAAATATAGAGCTGTATTGTGAATGCTTCTTATTTAAACATGTACAAAGTCTGCTACACTGGCATGTCGATGTTATCGATCTACAGCTATCAAATAAAACCTTCTGCCTGATGAGACCTCAGCTCTTGATAGCTGTAGATCGATAACATCGACATGCCAGTGTAGCAGACTTTGTACATGTTTAAATAAAAAGCATTCACTATATATATATATATATATATATATATATATATATATATATATATATATATATATATATAACTCAATGTGTGTATGCGTGTGTGATATCTGTGTGTTCCATATAGAAAGAAAGCTTAGAGAACCTAGATAAAATCTAAAAGTGTATTTTTATAGAAAATTAACCGGGAAGACAATGGAAGTGTTCCCGAATTTTTTAGTGCACCCCTAAAGGGGGCTATGAGGGTATAACCCTAGTAAAACTCTATATATATCCTATTCTTGTAGAAATTTCTAGGGAAGACAATAGAAGTAGTAAGTAGAAAGATATCTATTCAATACAAATCTAGAACAAACATTCTTAACATGCGCCCATTCAATCTGGACATTTATCAACATACGTTTACTCAATCTGCGCGTTTAGTGGTGAGAATTAATGACAGACAAGCAGAACTGCTGTTTACAACTTCCGTGTGACTTACCAACAAAAATACTTTGTCAGCCATGACCGGGTAGAAGTCTTAAGTAATTCGTAATTGGATTCTGAGTATCGCCCACACAGAGGATCGAACCTTCAACAACCAGAATTGATTATTACTTAGTACTTATATTCGTTACACCACTTGCCCTGGTGTTCATGGCAGACGGAACGTGGGGAAGCTACTCCGTTTGATTAAATTTTCCGTTTTGAAATTCCGTACAAATTCCCGAGTTGGACAAAATAATTTCCGAGTTCGACAAGATACACTTGAAGATTGTCAGAGGTAACATCGACCGAAACGTTGTGAGAATATTATCCAAAGTGAGAACAGTAGTCCGAATGATCCAAATAATAATTATCAATCCTCATCTGAAAAATTTCGAAACAAAAATACTATTTAAAACATAAGCATGACACACCAACGAAATAGCTTTTCCAACTTAAGCGTGACACACCAACGAAATAGTTTTTACAACTAAAGCGTGACACACCAACGAAATAGCTTTTACAACTTAAGCGTGGCATGCAAACGACATAGCTTTTACAACTTAAGCGTAACAAACAAACGAAATAGCTTTTACAATTCATACGTGACACATCAACGAAATAGCTTTTATAACTTAAGCGTGACACAACAACGAAATAGCTTTTACAACTTAAGCGTGACACACCAACGAAATAATTTAAGCGTGGCATGCCAACAAAAATGTTATTTTGTTTGGGAATTTTTTTAGATTAGGATCGATAATTGCTATTATTTTGATTATTTAAACTACTCATTTTGGATGTTATTTCCACAGCGTTTCGGTAGATGCAACCTCTGATCTTTCTCAGAGTCGTCTTATCGAACTCGGGAATCCTTTTGTCGAACTCGTAATTTGTCCGCAAGAACTCGTGGCGCAACAGATAAGAGTTCAAAGTAATAATCAGTTCTAAGTTTAAGACTTATGAAGGGTGAAAGTTCAATCTTTTGTACGCGCAATATTAAGAACACAATTTTGAATTACTTAAGACTCCTATCCGGTCATGGCTGACGAGAGCAATCTACTCCAGATTATATAATAAAATGTTACGTTCGAAATTCATTACAGATTCCCGAGTTTGACAAGATTCACATGAACAAGTTCGGAGGTTACATTGATCGAAATGTTGTGCGAATAATATCCAAGATCAGAACAGTAGTTCGAATAATCAAAACTACACAAAATATACGTCGTCAACTAAAAAAATTCGTAACATAAGCTAAAATTAACCAGCCAACACACACTTACAGACAGATGCCTCACTTATATAGTTGTATAGATCTATTGACTTACAAGCACACAGACCGGTGTTGCCCGGGAATAAATGAGGACCCATGGGTACTCCTGCTCCCACCCCATAACCCAGTAATCCCATGACTGTTCTTATTTTTATTATTATTCTATAATTTTCAATTTTGTAGTAATGATATAAAGTAAAACGTCGTTGTCTTTGATCTTTATGGATGGCTGACGTGAACAGCGACCGCCGATATTATTTTGAAAGGCTCTCATACAAAAGAGGTTTCTCCTAAAAAGATTTAATCGACAAAAGTAGTGTTTGATCTTTGTATAAGGCTTCTTGTCTCACGTGCAACCCCAGAAAACATCAAAACAAACAAACGAACATTGACATAGGAAGAGAGACAGACGGACAGAAAAAACAGACAGACAGAGCGGGGGATGCGGAAGTAAGAGGGAGAGAGATACAGAGTGGAGAATGATAAATACTGCGCAAAATAAGAGTTGGGCAGGGTACAAAATATACAGCGAAAGAGGGTGCGATTAATGGACAGAAACTTAGTTATACGTGACGTGGTGAGTAAATTGCAAATTACGGATAATTAAAACAATAAAAATAGATGTTTTAAACCAAGGAATATTTTGATATGTATTTTGTGTGATTAAAATATATAGGAACAAGCCATAGGTAAACAAGCGCTTATTAAATTAGCTTTAATATAATAATCGATATTCTACCGCTATACACCTATTGTCACTGATGGTTTAGTATTAGCTTGTATTCAGGAGAAATTAATAAAATGATAGGTCATTTGCTGCATCCGTCAATCTAAAAGTTTGATTTAATAAAATAAAAATCATACACGGCTGATGGCTTGATAACAGTTGATACACGACTGTAGAGATATCATTAGACTGGGGTAGTGTGCAAGAGAGACGGAGAAAATTATATATTATTTGCCTTATATAAAAGTCTTATTTTCATAAATACACGGCTACAGATATATTATTAGACTGGGGTTGTGTGCAGGAGAGATGGAGAAAATCATATGCTATTTGCTTCATCTGTCAATATAAAAGTTTTATTTTCATAAATACACGGCTACAGAGATATTATTAGACTGGGGTAGTGTGCATGAGAGATGGAGAAAATCATATGCTATTTGCTTCATCCGCTAATATAAAAGTTTTATAAATACAAGACTACAGATATATTATTAAATAGGGTTGTGAACAGGAGAGATGTATAAAAATGTAAGCTATTTGCTTCATCTGTCAATATAAAAATCTTATTTTCATAAATACACGGTTACAGAGATATAAGTAGACTAGAGTAGTGTGCAGGAGAGATGGAGAAAATGATATGCTATTTGCTTTTTGTCCGCTAATATAAAAGTCTTATTTTTGTAAATACAAGACAACAGATATATTATTAGATAAGGTAGTTAGCAGGAGAGATTGATAAAAATGTAAGCTATTTGCTTCATTCGTCAATATAAAAGTCTTATTTTCATAGAGATATTATTATACTGTTGTAGTGTGCAGGATAGATGGGAAAACTATATATTATCTGCTTCATCTACCAATATAATTCGTATTTTCATAAATACATGGCCATAGAGATATTATTAGACTGGGTATAGTGTTCATAAGAGATGGAGAAAATTGAGTCTGATTCTCCTGCATAAATAGTTGCAGGGAAACATGGGGTTGCGACAGATAATAATAGGAGAATAAATATTGATCTTTCAAAGGAAACTGATTGAGGTTCGGGTTGGTTTTGTCAATGGAGATGAAATCAATAACACAACTTTGGCTTTTGTACATAATGGCGCAAAACCGACATTGATCCATATCTGATCAAACACGTTATCGATTTTGAAATTTGTTTATGGTAGAAAAATTAGTCATATATGACTAATATTTTGGTAGTTCTAGAAGTGGGACGTGATTGGAAGTGTGGGAAGACAATGTCCAGAATTGTGATTGAATAATTATATATATGTGACTTTATTCTTAGTTTACATGATTGCTTACATGTCCTGATCTTAGCCGTTTGTTTTTTCCCACGTCTTCATGGTGCGACATTGTCAGAAAACTGTACGGAAAGACAGGAAAATGTTGGATTGGTTTGTCTCTTAAACAGAACCGTTTTTCCTCCAATGTTCGTTTTCTGATTGCACCAAGTACTAACGATTCCTTTCTGCTAAAATCATATGATGGCGCCCTCTATGTGAACACTGCACATGTAAAAGGATGAAATGAACATAACCCGTTTCAGAGAACATTAATTTATAAGTTCTTAAGCATTAAACATTAAAACGCCGAATACTAAAAAGGGTAAAATATGACATAGCTGATACTGTTTATATAAACAGGTAGATTCCCACTTACTTGCTTGTGACGAGGACGTAGTGGATAGCGGTTCGGACTGTCGACAAAGACTGTCGAGCTTCAAGATCAGTTTTAAGAGATTGCTTGTCTAGCTATACTGAAGAGCTGTGATACAGCAAAATTCAGAGAAATATTAGAATAAAGTACTAACAAACAAAAACTCCATATATTAGAAGCCCTATACATAAAAACAAAAAAAAACTTAATTAATAGAATTAACTTTAATATCACTAATAATATTCTAAAATGTCTATAGTTCTAAATATAGTTTCGTGATTAGTACATAATTCCCGCCAAAACTTTCTATAATACTAACACGTGGTTTGTACCTGATTAATCTCATTCCCCTGAAGATGGACCCGGATGGGTCTGAAAGTACTTGGGTGACAAATCCAAACTATGGCAAATTCATCAGCCAAGTCTCCTCCGAAACTAAGATCCTGATTCGGACTATTGAAAGGATCTACCAAACGATATCTAGACATGAGTTGTCTCTTATATTCAACAATAGTTGCCTGCAAGAGAAGATGCTGCCTAGATAAACACACACACACACACACACACCCACACACACACACACATACATATATATATATATATATATATCTATATATATATATATATATATATATATATATATATATATATATATATATATATATATATATATAGCTCCCTTAACATAAGATGGACACTTTAAGAGCATTAAAATTAGGCTGCTAATTAAATGCTTAGTGTGAAGTTCCATGCGACTAGATTGTTGAACACTGTTATGATCGGAGCCTTTTTTTAAAATGTAAATCCGAATGTTTTTCTGTACATTCGAATCTATAATTTTCTGATAATCAAGTTTGGCCTGTATCAACTTCATTTCGCCATTAACTTTCCTGGTACTTTCTTAAATTGCTTCTTTGCATGAATTATCGCCTAGATATTGTACGTTTTCATTTAGTAATATACTCTGAACATGGGATATTCGTTTAGCAACTTGAATTTATTCAAGTATGCTCTGAAATTACCTACTAACGCGTGTAAGTTTTACTTGCTCCAAAATGCCATTAAATTAGAGTATGATATTACTCTGATCTGTAATTTTATCAATATATATATATATATATATATATATATATATATATATATATATATATATATATATATATATATATATATTTCTTCATTCTTCTTCATTTCTACCTGCTCTATCCTGAATATTGAGCTGTATACTCTTCACAATAGGGTTTTACCTTTCCTAAAAGTTCGCTTTTAGTACACCTCTTTATATATATATATATATATATATATATATATATATATATATATATATATATATATATATATACATATTATATATATATAGAGAGAGAGGGAGAGAGAGAGAAATATATTTTATTACGAAAACAAGGTTTTGTATCAAGCAAAGTTGGTCTGTATTTGAAAGAATTACAGCTGTTTTCTCATAGCCAATAAAATCGGTGCATTAGTACTTACAAAATCCGAATGTTATAGACAAATGAATCTTCAAAATTACAGAATAAAGAAAAACTTACGTCGGATATTTTTTAATGGAACAACGTCCATTTTTTCTACGATACACCTAGCTAACAAAACTTTACAGTCTTTAGAGAGTTCGTATTGAAATAGTTCCCAGAGTTATTTTCCACTGAAATTAAATATCAACATCTAATGTCCATTGTAGCTTAACATTGGAGTTAACTATATATATATATATATATATATATATATATATATATATATATATATATATATATATATATATATTGCTTATATTGCTTATATTGCTTATCTCGTATATATATATATATATATATATATATATATATATATATATATATATATATATATATATATAAAAAAAATAGGAAACTAAAAGTATACTTTTAGAGGATATAACCTATAGTGAAATAGTGTAAGCTCAATATACGAGATAGAGCAATTATAAAGATAAATGAAAGAAGAGAGATAAACATGTATGAATGACAAATCTATTTCAACTTCGATTGTTGAATGCAAGGTGTACTCGGTAAGAACATGTTTATTTTTCTTTCCTTAAGCAAAGGCTTTTCAAAGATTACTTTATATTTTTTAAAATTTTGAATTTTGGCTTTTCCACTGCCAACTTATCTATCTATGTAATTCCTCTGATGATAAGATTTTAATCTTTGAAAAGCTTTGGCTTACGGAAAGAAAAATGTTCTTACCGAATACACCTTGCATTGAACAATCGAAGTTGAAATAGATTTGTCATTTGTACATACTTATCTCTCTTCTTTCATTTGTCTGTATATATATATATATATATATATATATATATATATATATATATATATATATGTATATGTATATATTAGTATATAATATATGTATATACATATAAAAAAGATAAAATAACTTGAGAGAATATATAGAAACATAAATGGGAAAATAAACACATCGTTAGATATATGTGACAAATTCAAATCACACACATCAGTAGGCTATTATTTTATTTCTTTATTAACAGAAACTTTCTCAAAGTTAAATAGAATTTCTGATTAATTTGATAATGTTTCCATTAATAAAGAAACACAGTATTAGTCTGCTGATATGTTTTTTTTATTTAAATATGTCATATAATTTGCGACATTTTCATTTTTCCATTTATTTTTCTAGAGAGAGGGGTGGGTGACCTGTTTAATTAATTATAAATTACGGCAAATTCGAACAATGAAACAGATTTTGTTTTCAAATATAACTCAACTCAGATCTAAAGTATATTTTAGCATATATTTTGAGTTTTTAAAGTATATAAAAAAAGTTCATCACATCGCATTTTGTGTATCAATAGATGCTTTTATCTAAAATAATCTTGTGTATCAATAGATGCTTTTATCTAAAATAATCTTATGTGACAGTGTCGGGCAGTATGAGTTGACCGTGAGCCTCCGAGGATCGATGGTACAATTACCGCGCTAGAACGAATAGAGAGAAAGAAAACCGTTAAAATCTCTGGACGGATTTGAACAGCTGGGGATGAGAAAAAGAAAACCGAATTATTTTTTTATGGCTTACAAAAGATAGGATAAAAACGAATTAACTTCTCAAAGTTTATATGAGAATGGTCACGGATGGGGGTGTTGTTGACAGCTGAACTCCGTGAGGGATTTATCGTGACGGTCGAGTGTTAAATCTCGAATCGGGGCAATTGGTTTTAAGTGATCGTCCGAGAAAAATGGCCGCTGGTTAATTACCCTGCGGAACAGTCCTAATTTACATTATTATTTTTAAACAGTTTATGATAAATTAATTTTTGGTGTTATTAGTTTGTAATTTTATTGTTGTATTTCCCTATATACTGCAATAGTATCGTCGATATTAACAGTAATTATTTTTTATGGAAATAGCTCCAGAAGCCACTTGATGTAAGGAGCTAAAAAAATACTACTTCAAGGTAAAAACTAGCAAACGATAAGTGTTAGATGGATAGATTACGACCTAAAACAGCAATTCTTCCCCCTTTGTCAGATTATAAGAGAAAATGAGAGAAGCGAGAGTTACGAGGCTGCCGAAAGTAAACATAAGGTTCACTTTCTACTCTCCAGTAGATAAAACGCGAGATAAGCGAAGAGCACATGCAGCACCTGGTATTCCGAAATGGTCACCAATTTAGTAATGATCAGGCTCAACGTCGCTTAACTTCGCTGATCTAACGGGAACTGCTGTGTCAACGTGATTATGTCGCGTGACAAAAGATCCAATGGAAAATGCTAACAGCGATTGAAGGTGATAACAAAATCGTAAACATTGTTAAAAATCATACAAAGACACAGAATGTGTGCAGTTGTTATTAATGGAATATCACAAATTGGTTTGAAGTAACTAAGTTAACCAAGAATTAAAGTGATTTAATAAGAAAAAGAATAAATTAGAAAACCATTATTTTTCTCGGCCTTTTGGCCGGGATCAAAGTGTAGTATCTGTTCCGATGGATACTACACCCCATAAACTGGTATTATCTTGGCCTTCGGGGCTTGATTTACGCCGGTCTATGGGTCTGTCTTGTGCAGTTCTAGGAGGTCCACCCGCCCAGGCTTTGCCTTCTCACCCTTTGAAAAGGGGTTAGTTTATTGCTAATCGCCTGAGGCGCCCCTACCGGGGAATGCCGACGGGGCTGCCCAGGCAATTTTTAATTGACAGAATGCTCACTTTCTCGGGCGCTGGCTTTTCAAATCCCACTTTCCCGACCTTGTGTCACATCTTACCGCTGTGGGAGGTAGATAAATAACTTGAATGAAATTAATATATCTTAGCTAGATAGAAAGATATACCAATGAGGCTTAAGAGTTCGTAGTCAGGCGGAGTGGCTGCTCTCTCTCTAGTCTCTCTCTCTCTCTCTCTCTTTGTTTGGGAAGATGCTCTCCTTCACCCTCTCTCACTCTACCCTTCTCTGCGGTCTGTTTCTCTAACGACGCAAAGTTGTCTCTTCTGTTGGTTTTAAAAGAGACCACACTCATCATAACTCAGGCATTTCTTCTGTCTTCTTATATCTTTTGGTCTTATTTGAAAGATTTGCATAAAAAATACGAAAATGTTAATATTTATCTATTTATATGAATAAATGCGAAAGTTTTTGTCTTGTGTTTACAAGAAACTTATAAATGAAATGTTTATTATTAAAAAGTTTGGTTTAACGTAGCTAAATTTGCGAAGCGAGAGCGAGCTGACACCGTCATCTGGTAATAAAATATATCGAATAGCTGAACGGATGCAACTTCTATCACATCAGGCCATTAACTTGATTACTTTGATAATAATGTATTTTCGACTTCCATACCAATAACAAAAACATGATGAAAGTAATCAAGTTAATGACTCGATGAAATTTATGATCAAAACTTGATTTTGAAATGAAAATAAATGCAATTGTTTTCAGTAACAAAACATGGTGTACGCAACGTTTCGGCTGATGTAACCTCCGACCTTCTTCAGGTGTATCTTTTCGAACTTAGGAATCGTGACGTAATATTATAACGTATGTCATTGACGTAATATAATGACACGTAGCCTAACTCTAATTTTAAATTTTAAATGGAAATTTTCACTCCTCTGCTTATTCTAATTTATGTGGAAAATCCGTTTTTTACACACTCACAGAAATCTTGATACAATGTCGGCAGCAAGTTCGGTGAACATTTGTAAAGTTTAGATTTTACTTAAAATGTTCTCCTTATCAAATTAAACCGTAAATTAAAAAGAATGTTCACATGAAAAATCAAGTATTTTCTTAGTAACAAAAGAAAATAAAGCATTTATTTTAAAGAGTTTATGAGTGAGAATTATATCGCTTACTCTTGTTTAGTCCCAAAATATGTTATAACTTTTCAAGCTTAAACAAATGAAATACGAAAGTATTTTTTATAAAATAAATAAGTTCGTAAACTAAAAACTTTGTAGGTGTGTGTTTAGTCGTTTTTTAGTTTTAGCCGGATATACACACATACACACATACACATACACACATACACACACATACTACTTCCCTTTATATAATAGATTTACATGCTTAATAAGTGATGTGTATTCTTCATTTCATTTCCAATAATTTCTTTCGGAAAACAATTTTGAAGCATATAAGCCCTTAATAACGTGAATAGAACGAAAAAAGAAATGCGTATACTTTTCTTGCGTGAGTTCAACCTCCGTCATAATGCTTTCAAAACAGCCGCCAATTTGAACAAAGTATGGGAAGCAAGGTATATAATAGCACGAAGCTGGTTTCAAAAATACCGTAGTTATAATAAAACCCTTTCAAAATGAATACGGTAGAGGACGATCACACACTCTTGAAACAAAAACGTTTGAACGCAGCTGTTAAACAAAACCTATGTAAAAAAATCAGACAAATGTCTAAGGCATATAGTGTCAGTGTTTCAACAGTGTTTGACCATCTGAAACGAATCGTTTGACCATCTAAAACGAATCGTTTGACTATCTAAAACGAATCGTTTGACCATCTAAAACGAATCGGTTGACTATCTGAAACGAATCATTAATGTGAAAAATAAGTTCCACATAAGAAACCACTCGGAACACTAAATGAATAAAATAAACCTAGATTAAAATCATAAATGACTAATAAAAATTAAACATGTAATGTTTAGGGAGTAATTTAAACTTGATTTTACCCAGTACACATAAAAACGACCGTTTACAATGTTTTTGATCGGTACTTGATACTGGAATGGCAGGTTTTCAGCGGTCTACTATTGGATGGCTACACGTAGGCGAGTGGAAGTGAAACAACTCGATGATTCTCGCATGAGCTCGATGAATAAATGGTTTTGAAATCATTATTTTTTAAACAGCTAAAATAAGAATAATCATAAGAGAGAGAGAAAGAGAGAGAGAGAGAGAGAAAGAGAGAGAGAGAAAGAGAGAAAGAGAGAGAATATAGAGAATATGGGTTAATCCACACTTAAATAGTGTTGCAGAAAAGTCCATTTCACAGGAAATAGAAGGGATATATAAATGGGACTATTCTCTACACCAAGCTCTGATTCCGTTGTTAGATGTAAAATCCATCATTGGCACAACAAGGAGTATGTTAGATCCAATCATTTTGTGTCATAAACAATTCTTTAGCTACGGAGGTTTGGAGCCTTAATTGAATGGGAAAATGGAGAAAAGTGGATAGACAGACATACACATTTTTTCTCTTATATATATATATATATATATATATATATATATTTATGTATATATGTGTGTGTGTGTGTGTGTGTGTGTGCGTGCGTGCGTGTGTGTGTGTGTTTGTGTTATCGGCGTATAGATGGCGTTAGTATGGCAAATTTATATTCAAGTTCAATAGAGTAGGGCGGAATTTTCCAATTACAATTCGAGTAAGAGCTACATGTCCAAACAGTGACGTCACAGAGGCAGAGTTAAAATCCGATCTTAACCGTAGATCATATTTGGAAAGAACTGCCTGGTGAGATCTCAGTTTATAATAACTGTTGATCGATAACATCGCCATGCCAGTGTCGCAGATTTTGTACATGTCTGTGTAAATAAAAATAATCATATATAAAACCTCTATTTTATATTGAGCACACTTTATAAACCCGGTTGAAATTCTTTTAATTATTCTCCTGTGGATGTTTTAACTGGATTATATATATATATATATATATATATATATATATATATATATATATATATATATATATATATATATATATATATTGGCTACATATGTGCGGACATATTTAAGCTACTTCGTAAGCTAGGTTAGGCTTCGCCAGGCCAGGTCGTCAGTATAGAAAACGAAAACGTTATTCCTAATTTCGTTTCCATACTGACAACTTGGCCTTAAGAAGCTAAAAAGGTCTGCCAATATGTAACCAAAATTTTTGTATAAATTTGTGTGTCTAACTGTAACTATGTTCAAAACCAGAAAGTAAGCCAGCTTAACATATATACAACACTTGGTTTGATGGAATAAAATGTGCGCCAAAGACTTCATGTTGATGTTGCTGATTGATAAACATTGCCGTCAGTGAAGCAACGTGACAATGACTGGCATAAAGGATGCAAGGTAAATTAGTGGGCAGCCATCTTTGTTAGATGAGATCATGTGACCTCCTCAATTCTATTTTTGTTATTGATCAAAAGTGATAGCTGGCCAATTGTTAATTGACAAGCTATTATCTGCTGAGAATAATGGATACCTTAATGAACTGATAGATTGCCACAATAGCTGCCGGCATTTTATCTGCTGGAATTTCACACATTAGAAATAAAGCTAAAAGTGTAAGCGGTGTCAAATACTAAAAGCTTATATAATGTTTGGCTGGTAGATATCTGATATTGAACGGTTCGATAACCATTTAATGTGGACAGTGGCGGTGCGCTTGTGGCTGATGTGAAACGGTACACCTCCTGTTTATTTTCACCAATATATATATATATATATATATATATATATATATATATATATATATATATATATATATATATATATATATAATTTAAATAAATTTCTAGTGGTACAAAATGTTGTTAAAGCAAGGAATATAGACGTTTGTGACATTTTTGAAAAGTGAAAAGTGTAAAAACAAGAGGAAAACAAAAAACCAAAAAATCTATGCGGTCAAATCAGTCCTTTATCATTACCGAACCAGATAAGGGGTCGGGAGTAGTGATTCTAGATTATTCTGGTTATGTGACAAAAATAATGGTGATCTTGGAAGACGTCGATAAATTTAAAAGGGTTGGACCTGTTAGTACGCATGACAAGACCCTTTTCATTGAAAGTAATTTTCAAAAATGATTACTCAAATTGGTTAAGAAAGGTGTTCTTCCTGGGAAAATATACGACATACTCCGACTAATAGCGTCTATAAGACCACGTCTTTACGGCCTACCAAAAACACATAAGAAAAATATACCCGTAAGACCGATTCTCTCTATGGTCGGGTCGGTTCAGCACAAGTTAGCTAAATGGTTGGCTGAATTTCTTCAACCTGTGCTTGAAGTATATTCGGCCAACTGTATTACATATTCATTCACTTTTGCTGAATATATATGCAATTGCCCTTTTTCTGCTGAGGATAAGTTTATGTGTTCTTTCGACATCAGCAGTTTATTTACATGCGTTCTCTTACAAGAAACCATCGATATTTGTGCTGATCTACTATATCGTGGTTTATCAGTTAGTCCTATTATTTCTGAGGAGGTCTTCGTAAAACTTACGCGGTTTACTACCATGTCTGTCGAATTCAGTTTTGATAATGTCATGTATCAGCAAATTTATGTCAATATCGTCTCTGCAACATTACAAAATCATCATAAAAATTCACAATGAGTAAAAAGTTCTTAGATTAAAGTGTCTAAAAAAAACCTACAATATGCAATAGTTTCATTTTTGGGTGAAAGCAAACAAAAATACAAAGAAAAGAGAGCAAAAACTCACACGTGGGGAACCCACTAATACGCCATTTTGAATTTTTCGTTCAAAGCTAGTACATCCTAAAAATTTGTGCGAACAATTATAAATTTTTAATTCAGTAATATTTCTTAAAATACTTAAAAAGTTCTATAATTTATTTATAAAAATTCTAATTCACTTAAGGGTAATTTTTTCTTACTAAAGTTACATCAATTTATTTAGGTCATTTGGATACGAAACTCTTTTAAGTTCAACAGTTTAGAGCTAGTTTCATAATCTCACCGTCCATTTAAACAACTATGTTATACTTCGGTATTTTGTGGAAGATATTTAGTATTTATTAATAAATTGTTTCCATCAATACAAAGATTACGTTTTTAATCTAATTCGCATCATCATGTGAATACCGATAAGCACCAATGTCAATATCAGGTCCCACTCTAATTTCATGCTCATATTTAATATTATGTCGTGTGCATTCTATTATTTATTTATTAATATGTCTATTAATATACATATACGAAGATGTTTAGTACCTAGTAATAAATCGTTTCCATCAATACTAAGATAAGCTTAAATTACCCAGAATTCTTCACTCAAGTAGTAAGTTTCTATTAAATGCGAAAAACTAGGGGGCGGGGAATTTGGCACTCACAACGAACATATTTTATATAGTTACCTAGACATGGTTCCAAATATCGAAGGGAGCTATTAAATATTTATTGATTTATTTTATTTTATTTTTATGAAATGATTTTTAAATACTTCATTTTTAAGTATTATGAGGATTCAAAAGTAGTTTAAGGACATTTATACTTAAAGTTAATCGTGATTACGTTTTAAATGTAATTCGCATGATCATGTGAATACCGACAAGCACCAATGTCAACATCTTCGTATATGTATATTAATAGACATAATAATAAATAAATATTAAATATAAGCATGAAATTAGAGTGGGACCTGATATTGACATTGGTGCTTATCGGTATTCACATGATGATGCGAATTAGATTTAAAACGTAAGTATAAATGTCCGTAGAAACTACTTTTGAATACTCATGATACTTTAAAATGAGGTATGTAAACATCATTTTATAAAAAATAAAATAAAATAAATAAATAAATATTTAATAACTCCCTTCGGTATTTTGAATCATGTCTAGGTAACTATAACATATTTTTGTTGTGAGTGACAAATCCCTCCTTTAGTTTCGCGTTTAATAGAAACTTTCTACTTAAGTGAAGAATTCTGAGTAATTAAGCTTATCTTAGTATTGATGGAAACGATTTATTAATAAATACTAAATATCTTCCACAAAAATACCGAAGTATAACAATTTTAATAGTTGCTTAAATGGACGGCTGAGATTATGAAACTAGCTCTAAACTGTTGCACTTAAAAGAGTTTCTTATCCAAATGACCTAAATAGACATTGATGTACCTTTAGTAAGTAAAAAATTACCCTCATGTGAATTAGAATTTTTATAAATAAATTATAGAACTTATTAACTATTTTAATAAATATTACTGAATTAAAAATTTAAAATTGTTCGCACACATTTTTAGGATGTAATTTTTGGACGAAAAATTCAAAATGGCGTATTAGTGGGTTCCCCACGTGTGAGTTTTTGCTCTCTTTTCTTTGTTTTTCTGTTTGCTTTCACCCCAAAATTAAACTATTGTATAGTGAAAGTTTTTTCAAGACACTTTAATCCAATAACTTTTTACTCATTGTGAATTTTTCTTATGATTTTGTAGTGTTGCAGAGACGATGTTGACATAAAAATAGTTTGAACCAAGACAAATGAAACGGACCGTAAAAAATATATCTCACAGAAATGTTATGTTTTTTGGAAATGTGAAAAAATAAAAATAATAAAATAAAACCATGGTTATTGGAATATAATATGAACTGACTTATATTTGCTCTGTTATCAATAATTGACAATCATCGAGCTTAATCATTTAAGGAGACTACAAAGTAAAAGGAACTGATAGTATATGCTAATACATATATTGTCATTAATAATTATATATATATATATATATATATATATATATATATATATATATATATATATTAGTAGAGAGTAGTGTGAGTCCAACGAGATAAAAGCATATTTAAAAAAGTGAAGCTACGAACATTTTTTAATAATTATTTAATATTTGAAGAACGTAAACATGCTTTAAATGCGTGTTGCACAGAAATGTAAAAATTTAAACACGAGAAATAATGTTAACAGAAAACTTTTTTAAATTAATAAATAAATAAATGAATAACTTAATAAATGTAGGTAGTCTCACTTTTTCAGTATTTACTTCAACAATGCTCAATACGGGAGTAGAGCTAGGGTAGTAAGTTATGAAAAAAATGTTTATAGGTAGGTCTGTAGGTAGAAAGTAATATTTATTCATTAAAATATTATTATAAGCCCCCCCCTTCAAAAAACAAGATTTTAGCCTCTTTAAGATAATTATAATAAGCCGTTAATGCAATGGTCCTATGTCGTGAGTTGAACAGTATTTGACATGCTTTCTATATTCGTCCGCTGTCTTGACAATATGGCCATGGGGAAAGTGCCAGACGGCAGTCAGTGGTGACTTTGTGACCGGGATCCAATCCTTCGACCAGCAGTAATTATCATCTCCTACACTGGTGACTGCGAAAACAAGACACACTAGTATCTGTAGGTAAAAAATAATTAATATTTATTTTTTAATATTATATATATATATATATATATGTATTTATATAATTATTATTTCAGCTATACACAT
>OY744526.1:26076797-26081797 GCA_963556195.1 Sepiola atlantica | reverse complement strand
TCTGACAAGAATATGTGTTGCTGGGATCCACCGAGGATGAAAGGGAATAGGGCAGAGTGTTGGCTGGGGTAGTGGTGGGGTGATAGGGGCGTTCCAAGTGTGGATAAGGGTGCGGGTCGGTTGAGGAGAAAAGTAGTTGGTGTTTAGGTAAGGTGAGTGAGAGAAAGAGGAGAAGGGTGAAAGCGCTGGAAGAAGAAGAAGAAGAGAAAATGTAGATGTGGGTGGGTGGGGGTGGTTGAGGAAAAAGTAGTTGATGCTAAGGTAAGAGGAGTGAGAGAGAGAGAAGGGATGAATGTGCCGGAAGATGATGGAAGAGATGGGATATAGAAAAATAGAAAGAGGGAGAGTAAAAAAGAGAGTGGAGAGAGAGGAGACGAAACGGGACAATAAGAGTTATAACAAATTAAAGGAGAAAAGAGGGAGAGAAGGGGTGAAGAAGTAGGGGAAAAGACAGTATAGAGAGATTAAAGGGAAAGAGAACACCAACAAGAAATAGAAGGAGAAGAAGAAAGGGAAGTAGAAGGGAAGGAAGAGTACAATAAAAAGAATGTAGAGAGCAGAAAAGGAAAAGGACAACATAGAAAAAATAAAAAGAAGAAGGAAAAAAAGATGAAGACATATTTATCTTCTTTTTCTTCTTTTTATGATAGCCAAAGAAGAAAAAGAAGAAAGATGGGTAATAAAAACAATAATATTCATGAACAGAAGAAGAGGAAGAAGAAGACGAAGAAGAAGAAGAAAAAGTGAATTCGACAAAGAAATTAAATAAGATAGTAAGATTACGTAATAATTGAGGAAGAAGATAAAAAGAATAAGAAGGACGATAAAGAAGGTCAGAGAAAAGAGAGAAAAGAAGAAAGAAAGAAAAAATAAAAGAAAAGAAAGTTGAGAAAAAAAGAAGAAAAAACCTAACTAAAACAACATTGCATAAGATCTCAACAAGGAAATAAATAGTTCCATTATTGCCATGGACTTTTTTTCTATAAGACTTATTGCAAATTACTACGCCCCTCTGGCTATGAGATGCTCTCTCAATGCTTTTCAAAATCTATCTTGATATTTATTTTTATATTTCATCTTCACAATTCAGATTGGAAGTCATTTTATGCGTCTTCGCATTTCGATGAGATACTTTGTCGGTCGGTCCGCCTGTCACATTTCAACTTGAAATATCTTTAGTTGTGAGAGTATTGGTCTGGAAGAACATCACGATCAAGAAAGTAACTTGGTAGAATTAGCCGTGTCTGGACGCATCTGACTGGAATTGAATATTGAAGAGGAAATGGGTCACCATCTTCCGAAGAAAACACCAACATCTTCACTAAAATATGAATCAACTTAATTCAAAGGAAACACTGGAACATAAAAAGAGTTGCTAGGTTGACAGGCATCATTGTACAGATGTAATATAGTTTCAGGTCTTTCAATTCGCCTCCCGCTGAATCGCATCTGTTTCCGTTACTGTCTCGACTCGAACTGATTTGTATTTGCTCGCAGAATAGCTGGGCGGAAATCAGCAGGTTACGAGTGCGCATGTCAGTGATATCAGCATCGTTTATGTATGAATGCTACTACTATTCAACAGAACGCAATACATTGCGCATATATAGATCTGTCATGCAACATAGATCTGCCATGCAACTGCTACATAACATTTTCATCGCTAAACACTCACAGTGAATGGACGCATCTGATTTTAAATGTGTCCAATCATCTCCCTAAGAGGATCTGTTTGTCGATCTATCAGTTTGAATACAGATTTTCGCTTCTCTCCGAAGTTTAAGTTTGAAATAACATTTTCGTTGGTCTGTTATACGTGCATTTGAAATTAAATTTGCATTACTCTGTAACTAAAATGGTGTGAAATACCATTTTATCTGTTCGATCGTTTTCAACATTTAAATTTGAAATAATTCTTCTAGACTTAGGCAATTTAGTTTTTGTTCAAATCCAGAGTGGCCCTTTTTGTATGTACAAAAAGGTCCACTCTGGATTTGAACAAAAACTAAATTGCCTCAGTCTAGAATGACTACTGACGGGGACAGAATAGATTAAGTGTAGAGTGAGAACAGATACTACACGCTTCTTGTACGCTCGCTTTTCAATCCTCATCTTCCGACGTTGCGTCATATTTTTCCGCCGTTGAAAGGTAGTAAATATAAAGACTGGAGTTTTTCTTGGACTTTTGGCTAGGCACAAAGTGTAGTATCTGTTCTGATACGATACTGCATATTTACTGTCTTTGGCCAGGGAAGGAGAACTCTTTGTAGGCTGAGGCAAATTTATTTTTTGTCACATGCGTCTAAATACACTAGTGTGTTATATACGAGGCGTGAATAAAAAATACTGAGTCACGACCGTCGTTCCGCAGGCCTTGTCATTTAAAAATGACGTATTGCTAATAGGTAGTAATTCATTAATGCATGAGAGTCTTTGAAAAAAACGCATTAGAAAACTTTGAAAATTGCATTCAAAAGAGAAAAGAAAAGAAACACGATTCGATTTATACTGAAAGTGAACTTTATTCAATATAAATTAAAAAGAATGTAAAAATAATAGTTAATTGTTTAATGTTACAATAATATAAATATCAACCTATTATTTGTCGTGTAGAAAATATTGTTTGTTACAATGTATGGATAATGAAGAGTGGCAAAAATGAATCGTGGACGAGTCAATTGTGGGTTGGACGTCGAGAAAGAAAGAAAGAAAGCGACTTGATAACTGTTAAAAGAGAGAAGGTTCCGCAGTGCAAGCAGGACTTGAAATACGGCGGTTTCAGAAGAGCCGGAACGCTTGGTGATCGGAGTATCGAAGTACCGGAAGAATGGGAGTTTACCGATGTTTATGGCACCGAGGAAGCTTTATTGGCTATGGTACCCAAGCCCATCTTGCTGTTAGGTTTTCGTGTCCGCTGACTAAAAATGCGACTGATAAGCAAGTTGGTACCGTGAAAGAATCCCCATACTTGTATTTCATCAAACAGACAATTGGAAGCGCTTGTGAAACAATTGCTTCAGTTCACACTCGGATAAACTATGCAGAGCAAATTGCTTTCCAATCGGATGTATATATGAACGAGTTTCTAGCGTAAACCAAGTCTGTGACTTCAGCAAGAAAAAGACTTTCATCAGACAAAAGTATGTCAAAAGATTTTTATTATATGTGCGTGCGTAGCCGGCGTAAACCATCCGGTGATAGGAAATAAAGAAAATAAAAGTTTTTCCATGTACGTTCTGTTCTTTATCATTATTGTTGGGTCTTACCGGGTACCCTGAAAGAACGGGTAATGCAACATATATAAAATTACGTATGTTTTTAAGCAGAATACTAAAAATACTGCAAAACTGAATTATGAATTAAGGGAACAAATAAACAATAATTAAATAAACAACCAAATAAAAAATGATAAATAATTTTTAAAATGTAGACAAACAATAAATAAGTTTAAATAAAAACAAACGATAAGTTGAGTTAAAAATGAAAACAAACGATACACTACACGAAAAGAAAACAAATTAAATTCAAACAAATAATTTAAATACAAACAAACAATAAAGTTACTAGTGCATAAATATTTTTAAATCTGTCGGATATTTTAATTGAATATTTGAAGTTTTCTTTTTCTGTTTAATATGTTCTTATTAATATGATCATTTTCCTTACCACAGAAATTGTTTAGCCAATAATTTTAAGAGCTCTAGATAAGCATTCTTTCTATTTTTTCAATACTGTGACCCTCATCACAAGCGTCAACATGAGAAAAAAAAGATAAGCATCTGCCAAAACATTCAATGTTATGTAAATGGCTAATTCTCTTTGATGTACGGAATGAAGAAATGAAGATTTTTTTAACAGTTTACCAGTAACTACATGATTGTAGAGAAGAACATTTGTCGTCACATCATTAGTATATAATAGAGAACCTCTATTAATCCCCTGTTTATTTCAGGTATTTCTTCCCCATCATTTCTTCCAGATACTAAATTCTTGCAACTATTGCATTTCATCTTCTTAAAACTGCATAACAGAAATAACCTGCTAAGTATAATGTATCAGGAAGTACTTATCTTCATTGATAAACATCATCATCTGATACATCTATGTTAAATTTATCCAGGTACGTAGAAGAGTAACTTATCTTGCCTTTGGAAACATTTATTTGTTACACATTTGTTTTTCATCCCTTTTTTGTTCTGTTGACTTCATTCAAAAATATCCGGATTTCCCCTCCAGGCAATTTTGATTTTTCTTCCAATCCAGAGTGCCTCTGTTCGGTCAGCTGGATTTCCTCCAAATTAAAAACCGACCTGTGTGTAACGCTAACCTCGTGGGAGGCAAGTATTTAGTTGCCTCCCCACGAGGTCAGCATTAGACAACATTCGAATGTTATATTTTTTGTTACACCAAACATTACTTTTTAAAAATATTATTATACACAAAAAACGTTTCTTGCAGAAATAAACTTGGAACATTCTGCTTACACACAAAAAAAGTTTTAACAGAACTTAATAAACTTTAAAGGAAAAAAAATTGTAATTAACACAATTATAGTCGTCAAAGACAAAATGTCGGTGCTTATACAGCTGAACGTACCAGAATTTCTAACCCGCTCCCTCCCCTATCGAAAATTGAAATCAACCCAAAATATATAAAAGATTGTAACTGAAAGGTTTTGGCGATTTGTGACTTTCATACTTTCGTTTTCACTCAGCAGCAAATGACGCTGTTTGCCATATACGGATGGCCAGAAATGATAAAAAAAACCTTTCTCCTCAATTTAATACCAATTTCAGACTTGTCCAACGAATGTATTACTACAAATTGTATGGAAATTTGTTGGATTCTGTGTAAGTCTAAATTTAGGGCCATGCATGCGACTAGCAAGGGAAATTTCCACAGTAACCTGCAGGAATTTTTCCGGCGGCGGCGTGTAAAACGTAATTTTTTCGGCAATATTTGGTATTGGATACGGAAATTTTATGAGGTTTAAAACTTAA
>OY744526.1:26059297-26066797 GCA_963556195.1 Sepiola atlantica | reverse complement strand
ACAATGTCTCTCGTCGCGGTTGTTGCTATTAGAGTAGAGAAACATTACATGTACCCCACATTTTTACTTTTAGGCTGTAAAGACTTCTGGTGTTCTTGGCACTCGTTCAATTGTGTTAATTTGTAACATGGCCACAAGTGTATCTGGTTTAAACAATGAGCCTCGTAAAATGAAGTGGCTGTGGCATCTATAGTGTGTCGCACTGGTAACCATGCGCGGAAATACATAGCGATCAAAAGGAAACAACCACAAGTCTACTATTTTAGGGATTGACAAGAAAACATGGATTTAAGAAATAAAAACATTTTAAAAATATCTCCGATATGTTAATAATAGATATGTTAATAATAGATATGTTTATAATAGATATGTTAATAATAGATATGTTTATAATAGATATTTTAATGATAGATATGTTAATAATAGATATGTTTATAATATATATGTTAATAATGGATATGTAAATAATAGATATGTTTATAATATATATGTTAATAATAGATGTGTTATAATAGATATGTTAATAATAGATATGTTAATAATAGATATGTTAATAATAGATATGTTTATAATAGATATGTTAATAATAGATATGTTTATAATAGATATGTTAATAATAGATATGTTAATAATAGATATGTTAATAATAGATATGTTTATAATAGATATGTTAATAATAGATATGTTAATGATAGATTTGTTAATAATAGATTTGTTTATAATAGATATGTTAATGATAGATTTGTTAATAATAGATTTGTTTATAATAGATATGTTAATGATATATATGTTTATAATAGATATGTTAATAATAGATATGTTTATAATAGAAATGTTTATAAAAGATATGTTAATAATAGATATGTTTATAATAGATATGTTTATAATAGATATGTTAATGATAGATATGTTTATGATAGATATGTTAATAATATATATGTTTGTATTAGATATGTGAATAATAGATATGCTTATGATAGATATGTTAATAATAGATATGTTTATGATAGATATGTTAATAATAGATATATCAATAACAGATATGTTTATAATAGATATATTAATAATATATATGTTAATAAATAGATATGTTTATAATATATATTCATAATAGATATATTAATAATATATATGTTAATAATAGATATGTTTATAATAGATATGTTAATAATATATATGTTAATAATTGATATGTTAATAATAGATATGTTTATAATAGATATGTTAATAATAAATATGTTTATAATAGATATGTTAACGATAGATATGTTTATGATAGATATGTTAATAATAGATATATTTATAATAGATATGTTTATAATAGATATGTTAATAATAGATATGTTAATAATAGATATGTTGACCAAAAAAAAACGGGCCCCAACTCTAATTAGGCCCCGTTTCTTAGTGTTTCGTCCGAATGAAATGCATTATTGGTCATAACTAGTTTATTATATTCAAAACATCACATCAAAACACTATGGTCTTTGGTCTGTTTTTCTCCGTTCTACAGCATGTGTTCTAGATGGCCTCCATTTAGCTCCGTGCATTTCTTGAGGCGCAGAACGAAGTTGTCCATGACGTTTTTACAGACTGAATTGGGAATGGCTCTCATCTCCTGACTGATGTCTTCCTTGAGTTCCGTGATGGTTCTGGGTTTCCCTGCGTACACTCTGTCCTTAAGATAGCCCCAAAGGAAAAAGTCTGGGGGGCTTAGGTCCGGGCTATGAGGTTGCCGCTCAAAATTAGTCTTGACATTGATCACTGGGCCTCCGAAGTTCTCTTTCAGCCAATCTCGGGACAAGTTTGAGGTATGAGAATTTGCTCCGTCTTGCTGGAACCAGAACTTGCTCATGAGCGACGGGTAGAGGGTCTGGAGCTCACTCTTGAAGGTTTTGAGGACTTCCACATACCGCTCCTTGGTGACTATCACTGCTGCGCCAGATTCTTCGATGAAGATTGGTCCGATGATGCAGCTGACCGAGATTGCAGCCAACATCGTGCACTTAGGAGAGTGCAGGGGCTTGGTGTATACTTCAATGGGTCTGGAGGACCCCCAGAAGACATTTGTCTTGGAGTTCGCCTTTCCGTCAAGATGGAAGTGGGCTTCATCTGAGGTCCAAAAGAGGGTAAAAGAAAACCTGGTGTCTCCTCGATCTTATCGAGGATCTTGACTGCAATAGCGCTCCTCTGCTTCTTGTCTGAGGCTGTAAGGGTCTGCAGCGTCTGTATTCTGTATGGGTAAGCCCTGATATAGTTCACCAGCACTCTCCTGCAAGTCTCACGGGAGATACCGAGGGACTGACTTCGCTTACGCACAGAGCGTTTCGGACTCTCCTGGAGAGACTCTCTCACACTTTCGACCAGCTCGGCTGTCCGCTTCTTGGGACGTGCCGAGTGGCTTGGATGGTTCTCACTGGCAGCGTTGAGGTTCTCCACGGTCCCATACTTCTAGAAGTGGTCCACCTAGTTCTGAATTCTGCTTTTGGATGGAGCCTTTTCACATTCGAACTGATGCATGAAACTGTCCTGGGTTTTCTTAAACGAGCCTGTCTTGTAGTAAAATTTAACACAGTGTATTCTTTGTCCCAGCTCCCACTGAGGTCTTGGTGTACTCACGGTCGTTGATTCTACCATGTCCTGTAAAATAAGGGCAATCGGTGAATAAATAAAGGAGATATCACATAAAGTGTACATGGGGGCCCGTTGTTTTTTTTTTTTGAGGGTGAGTCACCCTGTATATGTTAATAATAGATATGTAGATAATATATATGTTAATAATATATATGTTAATAATAGATATGTTCATAATAGATATGTTTATAATATATATGTTTATAATAGATATGTTTATGATAGATATGTTTATAATATATATGTTTATGATAGATATTTTAATATTATATATGTTTATGATAGATATGTTTATAATAGATGTGTTAATAATAGATATCTTTATGATAGATATGTTTATAATAGATATGTTTATGATAGATATGTTGATAATAGATATGTTAATAATAGATATGTTTATGATAGATATGTTGATAATAGATATGTTAATAATAGATATTTTAATAGATATGTTAATAATAGATATTTTAATAGATATGTTTATAATAGATATGTGTATTATATATATGTTAATAATAGATATGTTAACAATAGATATGTTAATAATAGATATGTTTATTATAGATATTTTAATAATAGATATGTTTATAATAGATATGTTAACAATAGATATGTTTATAATAGATATGTTAATAATAGATATGTTAATAATAGATATGTTTATAATAAATATGTTAATAATAAATATGTAAATAATAGATATGTATATAATAGATATGTTTATAATAGATATGTTAATAATAGATATGTTAATAATAGACATGTTAATAATAGATATATTTATAATAGATACGGTAATAATAGATATGTTCATAATAGATATGTTTATAATATGTTAATAAAAGAAGTACTTCGCTGCCATATTTATTCTTAGTGAAACTACATGCTTTTAAAGAACTTCTCAGCTGTGGAACACGTTGCCATAAGCTTACTTCCCTGAGAGCTATAACATGGTCATCTTCGAATATATTATCAATAAACACTTGTCATAAATCGTTTGCATATGTCATCAAATTCTATTCATTCTATTCTCTAGATTAATTCCTCTCATAATATTCCTCATTCAGCTGTTTAGTTATCTGTCTCGTTCCCTTCTGTCCTCAAGTTGCTTTTAGCCGTTATAGTTATGACCCATTTAGTAATGTAGCTTACAACATGACCCTGTTTGGAATAAAAGAAAGCGTTATGAATAAATATGGATTATTTCGTTATTACTTAGCGAAAGATGTTTCTTTAAGTCAATTTAAATCCACATGAGTTGTTCCTGAAGCAGCAGCTCACTGACATTTGCTATCAAATAGAGAAGGTCATATTTTGGGCTGGTACGTCAGGATAAAAACATATAATCTGACCTTTCAAGGTTAACATGTTTTTCTCTTTCATATATTATCCACTCTATAATAAAGATGTATTTTATATGTAATAACTATATATATATATATATATATATATTTATTTATTTATTCTGGTACAGAAAAATTAGTACAACATTCGTACTGTCGGTTTCAAGCACGGAAGGTCTTACCCATCCGGCTCTCTTCAGCTTCTGTTGTCATCTGTTTTGGAAATGTGAAGTCACATGACACTCTCGTTGGGACGCGTTATTTGCTCAGTGTGTTGTGTGTGTTTGTTTAAATTTAAATTTAGTGTAATAAGACCGTTGAGATTTAAAACACGAGGGAATTCAAGATTAAAGGGAATAAAAAATAAAAAATATATGCAAATATATATAAAAAATATATATATAAAAAATATATATAAATACATTTCAATACTAAGAATAAAAAAAGAGAGAGAGAATAAAAAAGAAGAATAAAAAATATAGAGAATAAAAAAGGAGAGAAAGAAAGAATGAAAACATAATGAATAAAAATAAATTAAAAAATTTAAAAAAATAAAAAATAATAATAATAATAAAAAAATAATAATAATAATAAAAAATGAAATTAAAAATAAAAATTAAAAATTAAAAACAAAAATAATGAAAGGGTTTCTCTGAAATTCCCGTGAGCCAAATTATGAGTTTGTATCATTAGCCGTTATATTTTTGAAGGTATGCGTTCTAAAAGGAAAAACCGGGTACGTGTTAAGAATCTTTTACCCAGGTTGGAGTGATTTTAATGAAGAAATTCGGATCTAAGGGAGGTAACTTAGTTGGAAATATGAAATGTTTGAGTTTGTTAAAATGGATTTGTAGATTAATCTAGTGGCTGATAAATAAATTAAATATTTTTGCATTTTTGTATTTTTGTGAAAGTCGAAGTTTTTGCTCTTGGAATTTATGTGGATATAGTTTGTTTAAATGGATATGTAGAGTAATCTAGTGACTGATAAATAAATTAAATATTTTTGTATTTTTGTGAAGGTCGAAGTTTTTGCTCTTGAAATTTATGTGGATATAGGTTGATGAGGTGTTTGTTCGTTTTTATTGTGTTTATATTAGTAAAGGGGGGTAGTTAGACATTATGTGAATCGGTCAGACCAGTTTATAAGTAATGCTTGTCTCTTGTGAATACACCCCCTAAATATTTCATCGCGGATATTTAAACAGGCTGTATTCGGATCGATGATGGCTTTTGAAATGTGGTATTTTTCAGCGTCACATAGAGGACATCTGTTTATGGCTGGAGAGAAGGATGGTTTTCTCTCAATTATTTTCCATTTGATAGTGAAGGGTGTATTTTCTTCTTTAAGCTGCCATATTCGGGTCGTGAGTGCCGTATTAGCCTTGTTTTTGTATCTGAAGAAGTTTCTGTGTGCGTATAGCCTTTGTTTGAAGTTTCCCTTCGTCATCCCAATATATTTTTCTGCACTACTGGTATTCTGGTCTGTGACGGTTGCTTCATATATGATTGAATCGATTTTGCAATTTCCCTCAAGGGGGCAGTTGTTTTTGTCTTGGCATGAGCAGCCTGCGTTTGTAATTGTTTTGGGTTCTGCAGAGATAATTTTTCTTATTGAAGGGGCAGTGGAATAGCTGACCTTAACAGAATTTCTGTTAAAAAGTTTGTGTAATTCATTTGTGGGTGGGAAGTGTTTGTCGAGTAATTTGAGGAAAAGTTGGCCTACCTTTGTCTTGGTATTGGTCGAATAGGGTGGGGAAAACCAGATCACCGATCTCCTTCTATTGCGGGTCCCCCGTGGTTGGTCTCGGTTGGGGGTGTATGAGATCTCTTCTCTGAACCCGCTGTCGCGGAGCGCTTTGTTGTAATATGGTGCTGCTTGGTTGAAAATTTCGGGACTGGATGAGAGGTTTGAAATTCTTTGGCCAAAGAATTTCAAACCTCTCATCAAACTTTATATATACATATATATATATATATATATATATAACTATATGTATATATATATATATATATATATATATATAACTATATGTATATATACATATATATATAACTATAGGTATATATACATATATATATATATATATATATATATATATATATATATATATATATATATATATATATATATATATGCACGATATATCAAAAAAATGAAATGCCGTGAAAGACAAGATTGTGAAAAAAGACAAACGGAAAAACAAATTTTAAATACAAAAAAAAATCATCAAAGAAAACGAGAGATTTTACCGGTTTCGTTCAGATCAATGAAGTCTTCAGGAAAAGTGAAGATTTCAAATTTATTTGATAACGGTAAAAACATAGGAAAAAAAAGAACGCACAGAGAAGACGTCATTGGTGCACGTTTAACTATATGGAGAAAAAGGAAAGAAGAATAAAATGCGCGCGTGGAGATACGTTAAAAAAGAAATTGAAAAAATACTTAATAAATATAAGAAAAATTACTGTAATAAATTTAAAAAATAAAAATAAATAAATAAATAGATGGGGGAAGAACAAATATGGATGAAGTTTAGTAAAAAACAAACAGTTTCTTTAACCAGGATCGCAATGGCGCAATAGATTTCAGTTTTTCAGTGCGTTTTTTTGTCAGATGTTTGCTTAAGGAATAGGATCCGAGTCTAGTAGTTTATCTTAGATGGAGATGAGAGAAGTATTATAGCGCTTTTGATGCATTTGCGACGTGGGAGAGATTATTCAGTCTTGATGATGGGTGGATCATTCTACCGCTCCAAAACTCTTCATACAATTCTATACAACTGTAAGAGTCAGATACGTCCTTAGATAGAGGACAGCTGCCACTTCTGAAGAGTACAAAATCGACTGCAACATCTAGAGGAAGGGTGATCTCTTCTTCTTCTTCAAGTCTAATGTGCTTCTCTATCGTTACTTCCATGAAAGGTACTCGACTGAGCTCCAATCTCTGGTTCCTCCCTGTAAACCATTCAAATCACAAACATTCTACCACCACTACAAAGTACTTTTCTTTCTTCCTATGTGTACTAAAAATCAAACGGAATTTCTATGAACAGAATGTTTTTCCAATGATTTCTTATGTGTGGAAAATATTGCCACTGGACTACTTCCCTAGAGACTACAACATGTTCGTCTTCAAGTCTAATTTAAACAAATACTTATCGAGCTGTCCTCTAAATTCATCACATGTTGTTCATTCCATTCTTTTTTTATCGTCCCATAGTATTGTTCATCATCCAGCCTGTAATCGAGTAACTTTTTGTCGTGGAATAAAATAACAAAAAGAAACAAATATGCAAGAACTACAACTTTATATATATATATATATATATATATATATATATATATATATATATATATATATATATATATATATATATTAGATTTTTCACTTATAAAATAGATCATTCAGTGAAGACCGGGGTTGTTCCAATAAAAAACAAGCTCGATGATACTCGATTACAGAGTACAGAGCATTTATATGTGATTTCATGAAGGCTTACCAAAGCATTCCTTTCAGGAC
>OY744526.1:26041797-26054297 GCA_963556195.1 Sepiola atlantica | reverse complement strand
GACTTTCGGCAGCCAAACTAACTTTCTTACTTAATTTACTTTCTTCAGTTTGAAACTGTCTAAAATTCAGCCAACCTACACCCGACGGTGTAAGCAACTTAAATAAATACATTTCGTTGTTCTTTATAAAAAGGGAAACACAATTATGTTTATACAACAACGATAGATATTTATTTCCTTGTTCTTTTATATTGTTTGCTTTTTTTGTTTACCGTTTGCTATACAAACTTAACTGTACTGTATTTCTTACGACTTTTCGTTTAAGCGTTTCACGGGTACGATGAAATGTCCAATAACTTGGTTGCTTTGGTTGTTTGGGTTATTATATGTCGAATCTGGTCATTTTCGTGAAAATGTTTATGCTTAAAGTTTCTTATATGTTCAAGTATTTTGTCATGGTGTTTGGTTGAGTGGGGGGGGAAGGAGGGGGGGGGAAACGGGGGAGGGAAAGGAGAGAAATTGTTTTTTGTTTGGGGTTTTGCAGAACATGATTGAGTTTTGCAAAGAGAAAAAAACAATAAAACATCAATGTTTGGTGTATTTTAGGTCAAAAAGCCTGATCTGGTAGCACCAGTTCCAATAACTTCTTCCGTGAAAATAAAATAAACAGTAATTAATCCGAGAAATAAAGTGTAATTTAAAACGAAAACATTAAAAGTTCCAATAACTTAGTTTGTTTAATGTTTTATTTTTTAAATACATTTTTTTTCTTGAATTAAATACGGCTTATTTTATTTTCACGGAAGATGGTCTACGTAAAATAAATTGTTTGGCAGTAATGCTGAAACTCATTGGCTCTAAGTAATCTGCGAGACTGAAATTGAATTAAACAGATTAAAACAACGATTTGACACGGAGTGGGGATTTTTTTTTTCTTAGCAGATTGTCTAGTTTTACTTTTATTTTTTCTGTAATCAGGATAATTTACGGAAATTACGACGCCGGGCGATGCCGGGTATCCCCGCTAGTCTCATATATAATGTAGCGTCATATTTTTTTTTCTTACAACATCAATATTTTATTTTGGTTCGAACTAAATCCATAGTTCTGTTTTGACTGTTTTTTATTGTATTTAAAATAATTTTTGATATTTTGATATTTAGTTTCCATTGACATTTATGTTTTGATTAGTGACATTATAGAGGAAGTTGTAGGGATTCTTCTTTTTCAGAAAATGTACTTCAATCGGCACTCATAAAGAAACGAGAACATATTTAATAATAAGCAATTTTTGGCGATTCACCGGTATTCAGGTTCAAGCTTTTTGATTAGCTAATCGACAAATTCAACCAATCGCTGTGTTTCTTTCAGATTACAAAGTTTTAACGTTATTTGGCATATTTACACATTTAAATATTATTTTTTTAATTATTTACGATTAATTGAATATTCAAAATAAAAAATGCAATTAAATAATAAAATGACTGATTTTAATGTTATATTATGCAAGAGATTTTTTCAGCCCGTTTGATGTAGTTATAAATAGCACGTATTGGCATATTCCGAAATAATGACCATTCTCTGGGAGAGTTCCGTTTTGCATATTTACAGAGAGTAAAAAAAAAATGGCCGACTAATAGTTGCTGCATGTGACTGTTTTTAACAACGATGTGTCTCGTGTTGCTCAGCTTTTACGAACACACCATATCAATCATAAGGACACGTACGGTGGGAGGAAAGAAAGGAACACTTCTCTCGGGCAGCTTTTCTTTCATTTTAGTTCAATTTATTTTTGAAACCCGGTAAAAAGATTAATAATGAAAACGTTTCCTTCTTTAAAAAAAACAACTAATCGAGGTAAAACTTACAAAAGCAAACAAGTCTGCAAGTGAAATCTTACTTAATAGAACAAGTCTGCAAGTAAAATCTTACTTAAAAGAACAAGTATGTAAGTGAAATCTTACTTAAAAGAACAAGTATGCAAATAAAATCTTACTTAAAAGAACAAGTATGCAAGTGAAATCTTACTTAAAAGAACAACTATGCAAGTGAAATCTTACTTAAAAGAACAAGTATGCAAGTGAAATCTTACTTAAAAGAACAAGTATGCAAGTGAAATCTTACTTAAAAGAACAAGTATGCAAGTGAAATCTTACTTAATAGAACAAGTCTGCAAGTAAAATCTTACTTAAAAGAACAAGTATGTAAGTGAAATCTTACTTAAAAGAACAAGTATGGAAATAAAATCTTACTTAAAAGAACAAGTATGCAAGTGAAATCTTACTTAAAAGAACAAGTATGCAAGTGAAATCTTACTTAAAAGAACAACTATGCAAGTGAAATCTTACTTAAAAGAACAAGTATGCAAGTGAAATCTTACTTAAAAGAACAAGTATGCAAGTGAAATCTTACTTAAAAGAACAAGTATGCAAGTGAAATCTTACTTAAAAGAACAAGTATGCAAGTGAAATCTTACTTAAAAGAACAAGTATGCAAGTGAAATCTTACTTAAAAGAACAACTATGCAAGTGAAATCTTACTTAAAAGAACAAGTATGCAAGTGAAATCTTACTTAAAAGAACAAGTATGCAAGTGAAATCTTACTTAAAAGAACAAGTATGCAAGTGAAATCTTACTTAAAAGAACAACTATGCAAGTGAAATCTTACTTAAAAGAACAAGTATGCAAGTGAAATCTTACTTAAAAGAACAACTATGCAAGTGAAATCTTACTTAAAAGAACAAGTATGTAAGTGAAATCTTACTTAAAAGAACAAGTATGGAAATAAAATCTTACTAAAAAGAACAAGTATGCAAGTGAAATCTTACTTAAAAGAACAAGTATGCAAGTGAAATCTTACTTAAAAGAACAACTATGCAAGTGAAATCTTACTTAAAAGAACAAGTATGCAAGTGAAATCTTACTTAAAAGAACAACTATGCAAGTGAAATCTTACTTAAAAGAACAAGTATGCAAGTGAAATCTTACTTAAAAGAACAAGTATGCAAGTGAAATCTTACTTAAAAGAACAAGTATGCAAGTGAAATCTTACTTAAAAGAACAAGTATGCAAGTGAAATCTTACTTAAAAGAACAAGTATGCAAGTGAAATCTTACTTAAAAGAACAAGTATGCAAGTGAAATCTTACTTAAAAGAACAAGTATGCAAGTGAAATCTTACTTAAAAGAACAAGTATGCAAGTGAAATCTTACTTAAAAGAACAAGTATGCAAGTAAAATCTTACTTAAAAGAACAAGTATGCAAGTGAAAGCTTACTTAAAAGAACAAGTATGCAAGTAAAATCTTACTTAAAAGAACAAGTATGCAAGTGAAATCTTACTTAAAAGAACAAGTATGCAAGTAAAATCTTACTTAAAAGAACAAGTATGCAAGTAAAATCTTACTTAAAAGAACAAGTATGCAAGTGAAAGCTTACTTAAAAGAACAAGTATGCAAGTAAAATCTTACTTAAAAGAACAAGTATGCAAGTGAAATCTTACTTAAAAGAACAAGTATGCAAGTGAAATCTTACTTAAAAAACAAGTATGCGCGAATCAAGATTTATAAAAGGAAAGGAAAGAAATAGGCGAAAAGGTTTTACTTAGAAATCTAAACTAATCTCTCTATCTCTGCTGAATCTGTAAATAAAACATCTTTGTGCCAGTAGATTAATTCACAAAAATATTAAGAACAAGGCAATATTTTTGTGTCTATTAAAAGTAAAAGAAATTATTTTCGTTTAGTTTTTATGATCAGTTTATAATGTTAAGCCTCCTCTTCTTTGCTCAAAAAATTAAATTTGCATACGTGATTCTTTGTTATTATCAGTTATTATTTAGATTAAGATGAAACCTATCCTTCTTAGCTTATAAAAATAAATTTGCATGATTATTGAAGCGAGCCGTCCACACGTATGTTCACTTTTATTATATCAATGTCTATCGAAAAAAGCCAACCGATAACTCAATATCGATTGAAAGAAAGAAAAATAACTCTATTCAATTTAATCTTCGTATCGAACGCCAATATCTGTTCTTTAAATTATTCTTATTCTGCTATTTTTCAATAAACCTGTCTGCCCACTTTTCCTGCGTATTTTTGTGTTTCTCGTCTCTATGCGACTTACGCATTATTATTTATTATCAATCAAATATTCATTGAAAAAAAAAACAATACCTTAAAATAAAGCGATTTTTAAAAATCCTATTAAACAAAATATTTATTCACAAAATCAAATCCACCAGAATGCATTTCGGTTTCTTCATAATCAAGTCAACCATTTTGATCCTTTGTTAATAGCTGAACAAAAAGAATAAATTACGAGGTAACCCCTTCGGAGTTTGAAAGGAATAGAAAGTGATTTCTGGCGTAAGAATTCTGAGAAAATCCGCACGCATTAAAAGGTTGAAAGGTTTTGAAGTTTCCTTGAACGGAGTTTCTTTCCAAGAACTTCCCATCTATCGAACACGCTGCCACAAGATTGCTTCCCTGATGAATGCGACATGGTTTCCCTGAAATCTAATGTCAATAAGCACTTGTTATAAACCGCATATGACATTAACCCATATTGTTACGTGGCTCTTAGTCTTGTTTAGTGGAGACTTATCAGTAAAAAAAATCTAATTTCAAATGTTAGTGTGAGGAACGCCATTTAGATATATATTTAACAAGTGGGGAGGTGCCGTTTGGAGCACTCTTTCTTGTTTTGACAGAGTGAAAAAATCGACTTGGCAATCTAGTGGGGGATGACATTCTCTCTTCCCTACAACCTTTTTCAAACAGAAGAGATGTTGCTAGCCTCTCTCTACTCTATCATTATGTTCATGTTAAATGCTTGACTGAGCTCCAATCCCCTGTAATACATTCACAGCAAGAATTCGTTTGGCTACAACCACAGAAAAAACTTCCTCCCCCTCTCTCTTTCTCTATCTATCTCTCTATGTACCTATCTTTCTCCAGACCCCCTCTCTCTCTCTTTCTCTCTCTCTCACTCTCGTTACCAAAAACCAAACAGAACTTCCATGAACAAAGTTTCTTTTCTAGAACATGCAACCTGTAGAACAATTTATCACGAGTCTACTTCCCAACCAACTACAGCATGGTCGTCTTCAAGTCTCATGTAAACGAATACTTGTCGAGCCATCCTTTTGGAAAATCCAGTCCTCTAAAAAAATCCAGTAATCTTTTGTCCATTCCACCTAATGTTTCCAATCATCTCATCACAGCGATCATCGTCCAACCAACAACCCCTTTTTCCTCTTATCCTCGAGCATTTGTATATTTTTAAACTCATGAATGAGATACTAATACAGTGTCAAACCCATGAAATATGTTTGTTAGGTTAAAGATTATGAGTATCAAGAGTTGGGTTTTATGTTTATTTAGCGTTGAGTTAGGTTTTATGCTTATTTAGTGTTGAGTTAGGTTTTATGCTTATTTAGCGTTGAGTTAGGTTTTATGCTTATTTAGCGTTGAGTTAGGTTTTATGCTTATTTAGCGTTGAGTTAGGTTTTATGCTTATTTAGCGTTGAGTTAGGTTCTATGCTTATTTAGCGTTGAGTTAGGTTTTATGCTTATTTAGCGTTGAGTTAGGTTTTATGCTTATTTAGCGTTGAGTTAGGTTTTATGTTTATTTAGCGTTGAGTTAAGTTTTATGCTTATTTAGTGTTGAGTTAGGTTTTATGCTTATTTAGCGTTGAGTTAGGTTGTATGTTTATTTAGTGTTGAGTTAGGTTTAATGCTTATTTAGCGTTGAGTTAGGTTTTATGCTTATTTAGTGTTGAGTTAGGTTTTATGTTTATTTAGCGTTGAGTTAGGTTCTATGCTTATTTAGCGTTGAGTTAGGTTTTATGTTTATTTAGCGTTGAGTTAGGTTTTATGTTTATTTAGCGTTGAGTTAGGTTTTATGTTTATTTAGCGTTGAGTTAGGTTTTATGTTTATTTCGCGTTGAGTTAGGTTTTATGCTTATTTAGCGTTGAGTTAGGTTTTATGCTTATTTAGCGTTGATTTAGGTTTTATGTTTATTTAGCGTTTTATGTTTATTTAGCGTTGAGTTAGGTTTATGCTTATTTAGCGTTGAGTTAGGTTTTATGCTTATTTAGCGTTGAGTTAGGTTTTATGTTTATTTAGCATTGAGTAAGGTTTTATGCTTATTTAGCGTTGAGTTAGGTTTTATATTTATTTAGCATTGAGTTACGTTTTATGCTTATTTAGCGTTGAGTTAGGTTTTATGCTTATTTAGCGTTGAGTTAGGTTTTATGTTTATTTAGCATTGAGTTAGGTTTTATGCTTATTTAGCGTTGAGTTAGGTTTTATGTTTATTTAGCGTTGAGTTAAGTTTTATGCTTATTTAGTGTTGAGTTAGGTTTTATGCTTATTTAGCGTTGAGTTAGGTTTTATGTTTATTTAGCGTTGAGTTAGGTTTTATGTTTATTTAGCGTTGAGTTAGGTTTATGCTTATTTAGCGTTGAGTTAGGTTCTATGCTTATTTAGCGGTGCGTTAGGTTTGATGTTTATTTATCGTTGAGTTAGGTTTTATGCTTATTTAGCGTTGAGTTAGGTTTTATGCTTATTTAGCGTTGAGTTAGGTTTTATGCTTATTTAGCGTTGAGTTAGGTTTTATGTTTATTTAGCGTTGAGTTAGGTTGTATGCTTATTTAGCGTTGAGTTAGGTTTTATGTTTATTTAGCGTTGAGTTAGGTTTTATGCTTATTTAGCGTTGAGTTAGATGTTATGCTTATTTAGCGTTGAGTTAGGTTTTATGTTTATTTAGCGTTGAGTTAGGTTTTATGTTTATTTAGCGTTGAGTTAGGTTTATGCTTATTTAGCGTTGAGTTAGGTTTTATGTTTATTTACCGTTGAGTTAGGTTTTATGCTTATTTAGCGTTGAGTTAGATGTTATGCTTATTTAGCGTTGAGTTAGGTTTTATGTTTATTTAGCGTTGAGTTAGGTTTTATGTTTATTTAGCGTTGAGTTAGGTTTTATGTTTATTTAGCGTTGAGTTAGGTTTTATGTTTATTTAGCGTTGAGTTAGGTTGTATGTTTATTTAGCGTTGAGTTAGGTTGTATGCTTATTTAGCGTTGAGTTAGGTTGTATGCTTATTTAATGTTGAGTTAGGTTTTATGCTTATTTAGCGTTGAGTTAGATGTTATGCTTATTTAGCGTTGAGTTAGGTTTTATGTTTATTTAGCGTTGAGTTAGGTTTTATGTTTATTTAGCGTTGAGTTAGGTTTTATGCTTATTTAGCGTTGCGTTAGGTTTATTGTCGATGAATAAAAACTGATGTATACGCAATGCTATAGTTAATGTGCACATAATGGTGATCTTAAAAATTACATAGAAGTTGAAAAAAAACCCACAGTGTTTAAATATGAAACTTTTTTATTATTCTAATTATTGTTTTTTTTTAACATGGTTCATCCCAAACAATGCAGGCCGCCACTGTAGACGTAAGGGGCTACTGAGAAAAAGGGTGAAGGTTTGGGGGGGGTCAACCTAAATTGGGAGTTGTGCAGCGAGATATCTGTTTACATTAGTTATAAATTTCTGCATGTCAGTAACGTCAGGAAAGCAAGGGGCAGGGATAAAGTTCGAGAGTCCAGCAGCACGAGAAACGAAGCTTTTGGAGTAGAAAACTCTTCGGCATCTGGGGACCTCGACAGTGAATAGATGGGATTTGGAAGATTGTCGGGTTGGTCTAGTGTTATTTTCGCAACGTTTCGGTCAATGTAACTTCCGACTTTCTTCAGGTGAATCTTTTCAAACATGGAAATCTGTATAAAATTTTCTAGTTTTAACTTCCATATAGGTTTCAGTAATGTTGTTAGCTTGGTTAATACAGTAATTAGCATAGCAGACCTTTGTCGACTATAAGTAGCATGTATACAGTAATCTGGCACTCTATTATCATATCTGCTGAGTGAACAATGTCTTTTGAACATCATGACTTTCTCACATTTGGGGCTATTCTTTATCTCTACAAATCTACTATGAGACCCTGTATGGAGTACTGTTGTCATATTTGGGCTAATGAATCTCGGTCCCATTTCAGGGTTCTTGATAAGGTGCAAAAACGTATCTGTAATTTGATTGGCCTCACCCTTTCTTCTTCTCTGCACCCTCTGTCTCACAGATGTGATGTTGCTAGTCTCAGTCTTTTCTATAAATACTATTATGGTATGTGTTCTTCAGAATTGGTTGATCTATTCCTTGCTTTCTTTGTTCCAGCACGTTTGACTCGTTGGTCTAGTGGTCTTCATCAATTCGCTGTTTTGATACCTCATTGTAATACAGCTTCCTATTTCTGTCACTTCTTTCTAAGAACTCCAGGCTTGTTGAACTCTCTTTCTGCTGACTGTTTTCCTCCTATCTTGGTCTTTTTAGGATACATCTCCTATGTTTGCGATAATCATATTTCGTTTTTGTTTGCTCCTTACATCAAGTGGCTTCATGCCTTATCTGGAGCGATTTCCATAAAAAATAGGATCTTTCTTTAATATTGAATAACCTAAAATAGGAGAGAATGGAGAAGAAGCCTTAGATCCACACAGAGCGTGAACCCCATGAGACTCCGGGAAATTAATGGAAAGGGTTCCTGCACTTATCTCCGGTGGCCTTTCCCGAGGCCACAACTCCGTAGATGAAAACCTTGCTAAGGCGATGTGTTGTTTTAGGTGGGCGTCTGGTTTAATCTTGTTGCTTTTTAAGTGACGTTTTTAGTTTTTGGATATATTGATTGGGCAAAGTGAGTATTTGTTTGATGCCAGTAAGCTCAGACAAATAGACTGGAAACATGACATTGATGCGAGTGTACCCCAGGGGTTGATCCTTGGACCGTTATTGTTCCTGATTTTCATTAAAAAAACCTACCTGATTAAATGGTCTGAGAGATGCGCACGTATCCAAGGCAATGGCTTAACCCTTAAAAATTACCTCCAGTCTGTACTTTAATGGGGGCATGAATGCTACTAAGACAAAGCTCCTTTCGTTTAACAATTCTGATAAAGTTTTTCAATCACCGATTGCCATGGCCAATAGCACTCTACCCGAGAGTTAAACATTCAAACTCCTCAGCCTAACATTCACAGGTAACTTGAATTGGAACAAATACATAGAATATACTGCCAAGTCTGTTGCAAGGAATGTGGGCAGGAAGGTTTTGCTCTTTACGACGTGATTCTAGATAAACTGAGACGTCAGTGTTGCTAATTTACATCAAACAGTAAGTGTAATATTTAAACGACACTCCAATCTTTATGACTAACTATAGATATCTCTGAAAAAAATACGTATGTTTCTAAACTATGGTACATTATCCTTCTGATCCTAAAAAAAAAGACGATGGATTTCAATGGGTTAAACCTTAGACCAACAGAACCTCTTTTGGAGATTTGTGGACGCGTAGAACAATTCCTTAAAACAACGGGAAAGGTTTTGCTCTTTACGACGTGATTCTAGATAAACTGTTTCCATTACTGGAAGACTGAATTTACCATTTATTCCAATGCTCTTTTATTTTCGACTCATTTTTTTACATTCTGAATTCCCAGCCATTATAGTTTTATTGAGCAGCCGAATGTCAAGCCAAAATGGAACACAGGTGGTTGGGTGTGGGGTCTGGTGTGCGTTTACTGGTGTCGCATAGCACTTTGGCATACCAAGCTGCAGTTATGAATTGTAAATGATCTTGCTAATCCTGGGATTTCACTTCCCACTGGAGACCTACAATTTAACCTAGGGGGACTGGGGACAATGGGGGAGGGCAGGCTAGGGGAAGGAATAAAGGATAGACTTGTTAATCTTTATATATATATATATATATATATATATATATTTTAATTTTTTGTTTTTGGCACAAACTTTTCGACCAATCACGTTCACATACAATTGTCGGATGCTTAAAAATCTCAAATAACTGAAAGCATTTATTTATAAAAAATAGCCTTTTCTCTTCCTTATGAAAGGCCCTAATAACCTACAATTTTGTACTGTTTCTAGCTCTCCTGCACTCTATCCAAGTCTAATAATAACAAACCAATAACGACAATAGCACCCCACACCTTCCCCCCCACATATATATATATATATATATATATATATATATATATATATATATATTACAGAAGATCAGAACAACATCGTACCGTTAGTTTCAAATCTAAACAAAGTGGACCTATAGTTGGGCTCCTATGCCGGATTCTCTTCAGCCTCTGTTTGTGACTGTCTCCACAAAAAGAAAAAAATAGGCTGAAGAGAGTCCGGCATATGGTGACCAACTATAGGTCCCTTTTGTTTGGATTTGAAACTGACGGTACCTATGTTGTTCTAATCTTCTGTAATACATAAATAGTATGCTCTTATTTTGGAATATGCTCTCCAACTGGTATGCTCTCCAACTAAGCTTATATATCTATATATATAAAAATGTAAAGTTGGTTTGTTCGTTTCCCATGGAAATATACTTCCACTATACCATTACCACTGAAATTTTTTTATAGCAAATCCTTACATCCGAGATATGTTTTTATGTTATTAACATAATTTTTACTTTACACATAAAAAAACACTTTTTATTACAATTCGTTCCTACTAAGTTGCACTTCCGGTTTACAATCCGTTTCTGCGAACCTGCATGTCCAACTTCACTTCCGGATTGACCTTCCTCCTCCCGCTATCACGTATCTACTTCATACGTAAAAAGTGTTATTATTTTTTTTTTCTTTTTTGTCGGCTGAATTAAATATTTTTCTAGCACCAAACAGTAAACACGTGTGAAGTTAAATATTTTATTAAAAATAAACACAAAATTGTTAAACATTTTTTTTGTCTGCGTTTTTTGTTTATTTTTAAATAATCTAACTTCGAGAGACGATCTTTATTTTAAACAACAACAAAACAAAAAAACAGGAAGTTGTGTGAATGTCAATTTTTTTGTTAAAAATGTGTTAATTCGTTTTTGGTTGTTAATATTTGTCTTTTTTTTTCCTTCACCGCACAAGAAATAATGAAATATGTAATAAACACCTCTTCAGTCTCGAAAGACAATGGATACCCCCTGTAAGGGTGTCTGTCTACAGTTAAGCAAGTGTTGCGCAATCTCAACCTGCTCATCACGTGAATGAGTATATAATATAGTACACCCTTTTTATGATTGTAATGAGATTGTAATGTTTCTTGATAAAAACGAAACGGAATTTCTTTTCTGTTTGTGTGTTTACTACAGTTACAGGCTGTAACTTACAGCTGTTATGGATTTTTTGACATTTCGGTGGCAAAAGGGAAATTATTATTTTTTTCTTTTTCGTCGGCTGAATTAAATATTTTTCTAGCACCAAACAGTAAACACGAATGTTATTTTGTTTTGTGTGAAGTTAAATATTTTATTAAAAATAAACACAAAATTGTTAAACATTTTTTTTGTCTGCGTTTTTTGTTTATTTTTGTTTAAATTTATTAATCAGTTTTTATGACAAAAGGGGTTTCTTATAAAGAATGAGCATCCAGAGTATTTCAATACTTTGACGGAGAATCCCGAGGCAATCCCAAAAATGGTCGAAGCAGTTTACGATTTGAAATATATATATATATATTTTTTTTTTTTTTTCATAAATTAAAAAAGAAAATTGGTCATATGTCCCTTCTTACCACAAACTGGTCTGAAAGGTGTGATCATTTTACGTTAAATTGATACAGGAAAGTGATGCCCTACTCTAAAGTCGGTACTTATCCAGATTAGGACCCAAGCTAAAATCGACTTGGCGTCGGTTAGGTTTAGCTTGGGTCCTAATCTGGATAAGTATCCTAAGGTCTAATATTTTTTAAATTCTTTTATTGCGGATATTTTTTTCAAGCTGTTTACATGTAATCGCCTTAAATCTATATATATATAAAAATGTAAAATTGGTTTGTTCGTTTCCCATGGAAATATACTTCCACTATACCATTACCACTGAATTTTTTTTATAGCAAATCCTTACATCCGAGCTATGTTTTTATGTTATTAACATAATTTTTACTTTACACATTAGAAAACACTTTTTATTACAATTCGTTCCTACTAAGTTGCACTTCCGGTTTACAATCCGTTTCTGCGAACCTGCATGTCCAACTTCACTTCCGGATTGACCTTCCTCCTCCCGCTGTCACGTATCTACTTCATACGTAAAAAGTGTTTTCCTTATTCGTTGTTTGTTTCCCTAAACAAACGTTTACACTAATACTTACCTAACAAACGTGCGTTAATTTCATTTCCTCTCTACTTCGATGTTTTTAAAACCTGCTTCCTTCATCATTTTCTTCCCTTTAATCATGCTTCATCTCTAAAAAAAACAACAACACTACTTGCATTTCTTACACAACCCTTACTCGCGCGTTATAATTGATTGTTTATTTTAAAACCAGTTATCTTTATAAAATTATTCATTCCTACTGTTTCATTTTTACAGGTAGGATTTAATACATAACCCACTTGCTTTAATTTCATTTCGCATTTACTCATTTTTTAGACTTTAACCATCCTTCAGGTACGATTTAATACTTAACAGACGTGCTTTAATTTC
>OY744526.1:25986797-26029297 GCA_963556195.1 Sepiola atlantica | reverse complement strand
CCTCGTAGTGTAACAACAAATGAAATCATGGAAAAGGGGAGGGAAAGTGTTGAGCAAAATAATAAAACATCGACACGGCGACGTTCCATACAACTCGGGATATCCCGAATTTCTATTCAAAATATTCTGCACCGCTTAACTTTTTTCTTTACAATGTGCAGCTTGTTTAATACTGAAGATTATCAACCGAGGCTACAATATATGGTCACAATCGAAAATTCATTTCGCAATGACCCAAATTTGATGATGTCAGATGAAGCAAATTTTCATTTTAATGGATTCGTTAACACCCAAAATTACCGATCTTTTAGTCTCTGAACATCCGAGGGCGATTCATCAAAGGCAGTTACATCCCACAAAGTGCACGGTATGGTGTGCAATGACGGCATCGGAGATTATCGGGCCTTATTTCTTTGAGGATGAAGACCGGAATGCTGTCACTGTGACTGGAGTACGCTCACGGACCATGAGTAAATCATTTAAAATAGACCTGGATTATGGTTCCAATAAGATGGGGCAACTACACATACGGCTTGAGAGACCATGCAGTTGCTGAGGCAATGCGTTGGCGACAAGATTATCTCTCGCTATGGCAATGCCAATTAGCCTTCACGTCCCTCAGACTTGACTAGTCCTGACTTTTTACTTGTGGAGGTATCTCAAAGAAAAAAGTTTACATCACCTTCATATGAAGACGTTATTACGACTTGAGCCAACTACGTACGACATGTCAACGAGATGTTACGCGTCATTTGGTGAAGAACGAAGAATTATCAACATAATTTTACATTTGGTAGTATAAGGTAAAATGGAAAAGCGTTGCTTCATCAAAAGAAAAAACCTAAAAATGGCAAAAACCGAGAAGATCTGTACGATATGAAATTTATTATAGCCTGATTACCATATATATTCTCCAGAATGACAGATATTCTCGTTTTTTTTTTTTTGCCACTTTTAGCTTTTCACTCATGATAAAGCCTACGCAACACCTGGGCGAAACGTCTTCCGCTTTCCATTTTAACTCATACCGTCGGATTTATTTTATCATTTTATTGTCATTTGGTAGTATGCATATTTATTTACATCCTTTGCAGGAGGTTAGACAAAAGTTCAGGTGGGGTTTTGAAAAGCCAACGCACTAGGTTAAGTGTTCTCTGGCCTACAAAAATACCTGAGCATCCCTGTCAGGATTTCCCTGTAGGAATGCTTCGGGCTAATAGCAATAAGCAAAGAGAAGTTAAAGCCTGGGAGAGTGAACCACCTATGACTGAACAGGATTATATACCTCAGCCTGACATCAACACCATTGTCGGACTGATGGTCAAGGCTACTAGAGTAGGTCGACGAATAAATCCATTACATGTACTTGTATCTCGGCGAGACGCTAACTGCAGAAAAGTATTGCTAAAAAAACAACGAGATATACTGGACATTGACGAGTGCGTATCAGGCATTGGTCAACAGAAAATATCCAATCCTCATGCACGACCATGTTCGGTCAAACGTCGAACATAGCTTGCGGAAGTTTAACAAATAAGGTCATGAAATGCTGCTTCATCCACCATGTTCGCTGGATCTACCGCCCACCGACTACAACTTCTAGCATTGCAACCACTTCTTTAAAAGAAAACTATCCGTGTGTCGTATTAGAGAGAATAAAAAAGAAATAGGTGAAAGTTTTTTTAGTGAACAATATCCGAAAGTAAATTTTTGTTTTTGTTCAATCTGATGATTCTTTTATTTTTAAAACTCCGGATTTGTATTTATAAGAAATGGTCAAAAGATGCAACGGTTATAATCCTTTAAGATAAAAAACACACTTTTTACTTTTTATGAGATCTTGTGTTGTCGGAAAAAAATATATACGATGGACTCTCCCGTTGATTTCGACGTATGAGTGTCTAAAAGCAAAATCAGCCCATTTCTGGTTGTGTTTATTTTTCATGCTTAAAATGTGCGTCGGACTGATCGAACTGAGTATTGCTGTTAGACTGCCACACACAAATTTGTTTTGAATGATGAATGCTTGTGTAACACCATCCACACTTCTTGGAACTGTTGATGAAACAGTCGGTGCAAGTTTTACATCTCCTAGATGTCTGCCTTTTAAAAAGATTGAGGGTGCATCTACCCCAGTAGTTTAGCCGCGCCCCCAGATACTAACCTGCGTATTTCCACGTTCCGGTGAACACACATACGCACAGACACACAGACACAGACATACACACACACACACACACACACACACATATATATATATATATATATATATATATATATATATATATATATATATATATATATATATATATATATATATATATATATACACAAACAGACGACGAGACTTATTAGTCTAACGATCTAGTGTTATGAATAGAAAATAACTTTTTTTTCGTTATTGATTTTCTTTTGAAATCGGCATCGCAATCAATATATATATATATATATATATATATATATATATATATATATATATATATATATGCTTGTCCATGAATACTTTTGTTGTAAGATGTTATTGTAGGAAATAAATAACAAAAATAAATAAATTATAGATTATAGATCGCTGCGACTCATAGTTTTGTTTATTAAATTCCTCCGGTTATATTTTACATTTTTTAAAAGTATGTCATATATATATATATATATATATATATATATATATATATTCTTAAATATATAGTTTTCATTTTTACTTTTCCCATTGTGGGAGTTAAATTTTTTGTCAACTCCTGTCCCCTTTGTCAACCAAATATGAAATTATGAAAATCAGTAGAGAAATGCCGTTATTTAAAAAAAGAGCGTTCAAAAATTACGTTGAATTTGCTTGAAAATTGGTTTCAACCTTTTTATGTTTCGTTCTTTTTTCTTCTTGTGTGGATTGTTTACTTCCATGCTGAACTTTACAGAGAACGAAAGAACAGCGTTCGGAATTGAGTTGAAGGTAACTCTTGTTCTGGGGTTCGAATCATGCGACCGGTTTGAATTGTTATCTCTACACTGATGATTCCGCAAGAATGAAACGAAGTATATATATGAAGATAATAATTATATATATATATATATATATATATATATATATATATATATATATATATATCCTGGATTATTCTGGACAACGTTAACCAGACTAATTCAAGGGAGATAACTCGGAGATAGTCTAACGGAAATTCTGCCTTTACAGTATGTTTTAAACAGTGTCTTAAATAAAAAAAAAAATCAGTTTTCTGAAACTATTTCAATATTAATTAGTAAATTAAAATCTTCATAGACAGGAAAATAGTTTTCATATATTTCAGTTTTATTAAAAGTCTATTCTTGGTATTTTTCTTTAAAATAATATACTTATACAAAGTGTATAAAGTAAAAATAATGAAGTATTATTTACGATTTACTAATAATTACGATCGTTTGTTTCGGACTTTTTTGGATGAGGAGATGAGGATTGAAAATCACAAAAATCGAAAGTATAATTTGCATTATTTGGATTATTCAGACAACTATTCTCAGCCTTGTTGTTATCAAGGTTCAGGAGTCGGGAGGCATAAGCTCCGACTCGTACTATTCAGATTCCAGAAATTCTGATTCCGACTCCTTATTTTAATGTCTTTAAATCATCAGTAATAATCGACGTCAGATTTGAAAATCCGACTCTTACTCCTAGCGTTCTTACGAGTCTGACTCCGTCTAAAGCCTCCGACTCCGTCTCAAACGTCGCAACCTTACTTGTTATATTAACAACATTTCTGCCGATATAGCATTGTTTAAGAACTTGGGAACCTTCAAGTCGAACTCGGAAACTCAGATGGAATTTTGAACTGATTAAATAAAGTGTTCAGTTCGAAATTTCACACAGGTTTCAAGTTCGACTACAAGGTTTCAAAGTTCTGAAAATTGCACTTGAAAGAAGTACGGAGATTATATCGGCCGGAACGTTGTGAATATAACAATGAAGATGAGAATAGTAGTCAAAATAATCCAAATAACACAATTACATATTTATCCCCAAATTACACTTTTCAACCGACCAAAACATCTAACAGTATCGAACGAATTTTGATTCCGGTAAGATCACCAAAGTTAAGTGACGTTGAACATGGCCAGTACTAAATGGGTGACCATTTGGGAAGACCAGGTGCTGTATGTGAAAACATTCAAATTAATCTAAAAACCAATCGTTCTTGGCCTTTTGGCCAAGATCAAAGTGTAGTATCTGTTCCGATGGATACTACACCCTATAGACCGGTATCGCCTTGGCCTTCAGCCCTCATCTCGCCGGTCTGTGCAGTTCTAGGAGGTGCACCCTCCCAGGCTTTGCCTTCTCACCCTTTGAGAAGGGGTTAGTTTATCGCTAATCGCATGAAGCGCCCCTACCGGGGAATGCCGACGGGGCTGCCCAGGCAATTTTTAAATAGCCACATTTCTAACCTCTCGAGCGCTGGCTTATCTAATCCCACTTTCCCGACCTTGTGTCACATCTTATCTTGTGGGAGGTAGATAAATAACAATCAATCGTTCTTGGCCTTTTGGCCAAGATCAAAGTGTAGTATCTGTTCCGATGGATACTACACCCTATAGACCGGTATCGCCTTGGCCTTCGGGTTTTGATTCCGCCGATCTGTGGGTTTGTTCTGTGCAGTTCTAGGAGGTGCCTCTCCTCTTTGGGGTGGAGTAAGTTTATCGTTTACTGCCTGAGGCGCCCCTACCGGGGAATGCCGACGGGGCTGTCCAGGCATTTTTTGTAGGTCAGAGTGCTCACCTTATCGAGCGCTGGCTTTTCAAATCCCACTTTCCCGACCTTGTGTCACATCTATCCTTGTGGGAGGAAGATAAATAAAATCGGCCTTTTGTCAGAGATCAAAGTTTAGTATCTGTTCCGATGGATGCTACACTCCGTAGACCGGTTCCGTCTTGGCCTTCAGCCCTCATCTCGCCGGTCTGTGCAGTTCTAGGAGGTGCACCCTCCCAGGCTTTGCCTTCTCACCTTTTGAGAAGGGGTTAGTTAATTGCTAATTGCCTGAGGCACCACTACCGGGGAATGCCAACAGGGCTACCCAGGCATTTTTTGTAGGCCAGAGTCTCCCCCTCTCTAGGGCGCTGGCTTTTCAATCCCACTTTCCGACCTTGTGTTACATCAAATATCAATAGAAGTAATAGTATAGTTTCGGTTTCAGACATACAGATACCAAATCTCCATAAGTAATAGATAAGATTTTAATTTATTTTTTGTTTGTTTGTTTGTTTTTTCTTTTTTTGTGATGCGATTTTGTCAGATTAGCATTTGTCCGGTCATCTTCATTTTCCGACCTTGATTCGTAAAAGCTTAAAGTGGTATGCTAAAAGGATGGTCAGTTAAAAATATTTTGTGTGCCAATTGGAACACTCCTTGATGACAAAAAGAAGGTGAAGGTCATCGGGTGTGGAGGGGGGGATGTGTAGGAGAAAGAGAACGGCGACAACAAGCCTGACAAGAACGAGGGTGGGTTGATAAACATACTTTCGCGAGAATACTTAGCCGGAAGGTCAACATCGGTTTTCGGTGACTCCGTGTTTGACCTGCTAAAAATGGGAACGGTCATTTTAGTAATTAAGTTAACACATTTTTAGATGCGTCCACACTTCTCTATAATAGACTTTGTCCGCCCGTCCCTTCGTCTGTCTGTCGCGCTGAAGTTTGAATAAACATTTAGATGGTATATAGATGCAATATCTTCTGTTTTTTTACTTTCACGTTTGCTGCACTTTGCTATTTTTTGCTGCACTTTGCTGCACTTTGCTACTTTTTGCTGCACTTTGCTACTTTTTAGCAATAAAATGTATTGATTGAGTGAACAAGTTTTAACGAAAATAGGTCTCAAATTTGTGCTTTAGTCCTCACATTCTATGAGCGATATTTCTGACAAAGGGGGAAGAATTGCTGTTATTTTGGTCGGAATCTATCCATGTAGCACTTATCGTTGGCTGGAGGGATTTCCATTTAAAAAAAATGAGTATATAACGCAGAATAAATTGTTTTGAAAATAAGTTTGAAATAAAAAATAGTTTTTTGATCTGTCACGGTTAAGTTGAAAATAAGTTTGAAATAAAAAATAGTTTTTTGATCTGTCACGGTTAAGTTGAAAATAATTTTGAAATAAAAAAAATAGTTTTTTGATCTGTCACAGTTAAGTTGAAAATAGGTTTGAAATAAAAAATAGTTTTTTGATCTGTCACGGTTAAGTTGAAAATAGGTTTGAAATAAAAAATAGTTTTTTGATCTGTCACGGTTAAGTTGGAAATAGGTTTGAAATAAAAATATTTTTTTGATCTGTCACGGTTAAGTTGAAAATAAGTTTGAAATAAAAAATAGTTTTTTGATCTGTCACGGTTAAGTTGAAAATAGGTTTGAAATAAAAAATAGTTTTTTGATCTGTCACGGTTAAGTTGAAAATAAGTTTGAAATAAAAATAGTTTTTTGATCTGTCACGGTTAAGGTGAAAATAGGTTTGAAAAAAAAATAGTTTTTTGATCTGTCACGGTTAAGTTGAAAATAAGTTTGAAATAAAAATAGTTTTTTGATCTGTCACGGTTAAGTTGAAAATAGGTTTGAAATAAAAAATAGTTTTTTGATCTGTCACGGTTAAGTTGAAAATAGTTTTGAAATAAAAAATAGTTTTTTGATCTGTTACGGTTAAGTTGAAAATAGGTTTGAAATAAAAAATAGTTTTTTGATGTGTCACGGTTAAGTTGAAAATAGGTTTGAAATAAAAAATAGTTTTTTGAACTGTCACGGTTAAGTTGAAAATAGGTTTGAAATAAAAAATAGTTTTTTGATCTGTCACGGTTAAGTTGAAAATAGGTTTGAAATAAAAAATAGTTCTTTGATCTGTCACGGTTAAGTTGAAAATAAGTTTGAAATAAAAAATAGTTCTTTGATCTATCACGGTGCAGTTGAAAATAAGTTTGAAATAAAAAATAGTTTTTTGATCTGTCACGGTTAAGTTGAAAATAAGTTTGAAATAAAAAATAGTTTTTTGATCTGTCACGGTTAAGTTGAAAATAGGTTTGAAATAAAAAAAATAGTTTTTTGATCTGTCACGGTTAAGTTGAAAATAGGTTTGAAATAAAAAATAGTTTTTAGATCTGTCACGGTTAAGTTGAAAATAGGTTTGAAATAAAAATAGTTTTTTGATCTGTCACGGTTAAGTTGAAAATAAGTTTGAAATAAAAAATAGTTTTTTTGATCTGTCACGGTTAAGTTGGAAATAGGTTTGAAATAAAAATAGTTTTTTGATCTGTCACGGTTAAGTTGAAAATAGGTTTGAAATAAAAAAAATAGTTTTTTGATCTGTCACGGTTAAGTTGAAAATAGGTTTTAAATAAAAATAGTTTTTTGATCTGTCACGATTAAGTTGAAAATAGGTTTGAAATAAAAAATAGTTTTTTTATCTGTCACGGTTAAGTTGAAAATAGGTTTGAAATAAAAAATAGTTTTTTGATCTGTCACGGTTAAGTTTAAAATAGGTTTGAAATAAAAAATAGTTTTTTGATCTGTCACGGTTAAGTTCGAAATAGGTTTGAAATAAAAATAGTTTTTTGATCTGTCACGGTTAAGTTGAAAATAGGTTTGAAATAAAAATAGTTTTTTGATCTGTCACGGTTAAGGTGAAAATAGGTTTGAAATAAAAAATAGTTTTTTGATCTGTCACGGTTAAGTTGAAAATAGGTTTGAAATAAAAAATAGTTTTTTGATCTGTCACGGTTAAGTTGAAAATAGGTTTGAAATAAAAAATAGTTTTTTGATCTGTCACGGTTAAGTTGAAAATAGGTTTGAAATAAAAAATAGTTTTTTGATCTGTCACGGTTAAGTTGAAAATAAGTTTGAAATAAAAAAATAGTTTTTTGATCTGTCACGGTTAAGTTGAAAATAGGTTTGAAATAAAAAATAGTTTTTTGATCTGTCACGGTTAAGTTGAAAATAGGTTTGAAATAAAAAATAGTTTTTTGATCTGTCACGGTTAAGTTGGAAATAAGTTTGAAATAAAAAATAGTTTTTTGATCTGTCACGGTTAAGTTGAAAATAGGTTTTCATTACCAAACGTGTTTTTAGAAGAGTCCGTCAAAATTATAACGTTTTATTATTCATTCAAGATGGAATCCACTCATTCCATTAAGTATTTGCATAAGAAGATCCTTTCCTTTATATGTTTGCCTCGACATAAACTCACACAAATGGGTGTCCTATATTCCGCGATACGTTCCACAGTAGCGTTAATTCTGCGTGTTATCCAACCTAGTCTTAACCCTAACATAATTCCAACGTACTTGCACGATGATACTTAGCCAAAAGGTCAACATCAGGTTTTCACTAAGTCCGTGTTTAACCTGCAAGAATAATTAACCGGCAAGAATCTAACTGGTCAGTTAATTATTTAATTTAACTTCTCTTTTTAGATACGACAAATCATCTCTATATAAGGCTCTGTCCGCCCGTTCGGCCGTCAAACGTAAGAGTCGTAACTTGAGAAAAAGTGTGAATCGATCTGTGATCCTTCCGCATATCGGTTAAATATTAGGGTAGACTGGGCTTTGTTAAGGTAACTAGTCCCTATATACTTTCCTTCCCACGAAAACATAGTTAAACTGGTCTTTAATGTGGAAAAATATCCAGGTCCTGAAACAAGGGGCACTCTGGATTGGGACAAACATTTAAATTGACTCAGTCTAGAAGGATTCTCCTTCACTGACCGAGGACAGAAAAAATTAAGTGTAATTTCAGAACAGATACTACACTTTGCTCTTGGCCAAAAGTCAAAGGAAAAGTAAGTCGTTTCTGAGAAGAACTTCGAGATAAACACACTGTTTGTAGTTGTAGAGGCGTGCCACTCCTTTCAGATTCCTTGAAAAACAATGTCATGAAAAGCAACAACTTCTCTTTGAGAGACGCGGTTGCCAACTTTTAATTGTGAAACGGGCGCCATTAGAAAGGAAAAAAGACCACTGCGTTCATTAAATCAATATATACAAAGTGAGGGAACACAAATATCACAAATATGGGGTCACGGACGTTTCAATGCAATTATATTTCTATCCATCTCCCTAATTTCATTCCACCCACTCACAATTCCACCATTTTATTGTTGAGATCATTTTGTAATTGTGGGATTATTGCACCCGAGAGATGTTTCGGATCCTTTACCATAATTCTTCAATGAGATTGAGATCTGGCGATTAGGGATACGCCGAATCTTTTTTAAATGTGGTTTGGTCTTCCGGTAGATGGCCTCGGACTCAACTGGGGAAATTATGTATTTAGGTTCTTTATCAGCTCCAAAAACCCACGGCCAAACAATATTATTTCAGGGCATATGTTAGGGAGGGGGAGGAAACATCGGATTGTTCTTGATAATATGCCCCCCACCCAGCATCATTAATTTCTATTGATATGTGGAATGATACGATTCACGCACACACGCGCGCCCTTTCTCAGGCATGCGCGTATATATCTATCTTCAACCAGACTTGTACCAATAACAACTTGCTGCCTATATATATATATATATATATATATATATATATATATATATATATATATATATATATATATATATATAGTAAGCAATGAAAATATATATGGCAATTAAGCTACACAGAGGCTCCCGCGTTTCATTTAGCCTGAAGATTTATGTGGATACATTAAGTACTAATTATATATATATATATATATATATATATATATATATATATATATATATATATATATAGTCTAAAGAAGCTTTGTGTCATTTTAAGCAAAGAAAGAAAATGCAGTTTAAATTCCCAGGGATACTAACTAAATCCAAAATATCGCAGACTTAGCACTCGCATAAACCGACTTACCGCTGGAAAATTCACGAATATAAAAAGGGGATTCAAGTAAAACAAAAACATGAGACCTGAACTTTAATTGTAAAATATTAAACGGGGGATCATCAGTTGTTTACCATGTAACTGTTTCGAATGACCAGTTCCCCAAATAACCACATGTGTAAACAATTCAGTTATTATTTCACTCATATATATATATATATATATATATATATATATATATATATATATATATATATATATATATATATATGTAAGTAAATAAATAAATAAAAATAATAATGATAATTATTATATTATTATTATTATTATTATTATTATTATAAAACATTACCCTTAAGACTACAATGTGATATGGTAATTTTCACATCAAATAATAATAATAATAATAATAATAATAATAATAATAATAATAATAATAATAATAATAATAATAATAATAATAATAATAATAATAATAATAATAATAATAATAATAATAATAATAATAATAATAATAATAATAATAATAATAATAATAATAATAATAATAATAATAATAATAATAATAATAATAATAATAATAATAATAATAATAATAATAATAATAATAATAATAATAATAATAATAATAATAATAGCAATAATAATAATAATAAAAAAATCCCTCAAGCATGGATGATATACCCGACGGAATTATTAATCTTATTAATAAATCGATGGAAACATGAATACTAGAACTGGCAGCTGGAGGACAGCACCTGACTGAGATAAGAATATAGAGAGGAATTTTCCAAGGAGACACTCTATCACCACTACTGTTTATAATAGCTATGATGCATTTCAACTACATACTCATAAAATGTGATGCCGGATACAAGTTTACAGACACAGAACAAAGAATAAACCACCACATGTACGTGAAAGCCCTGAAACTATTTGCAAAAAAAGTGTGCACTACTAGAAATGAAAAGAGGAAAACTGGAGACAACAGAGGGCATGGAACTGCCCAACCAAAAGAAGGTGACAGCGCTAGGCGAATATGAAAACTATAAATATCTTGGAATTCTGGAAGCAGACACCATAAAATCAACAGAAATGAAAGAGAAGCTTGGAAAAGAATATTTGCGAAAGAACAAGAAAACTCTGAGAAACGAAATTGTATAGCATAAATCTAGTAAAAGGAATAAACCCATGGTAAGTATCACTAATCATAGGTTGGACGCCCAAATGACGATGCGGACAGACTATACATGAAAAGAAACGAAGGGGGAAGAGGACTGGTAAGTATAGAATACTGTGTGTGGAAGACACAAAAAGGGAGCTGGAGAAATACATAACCCGGAAAACAGAAAGGTTAATCACTGCAACAAGAGACACAACTCTAACGAACAACTCGGGAAGAACCGAAACCAGAAACAAAACGACAAGAAAAGTAGGAAGAAAAACAACTACATGGACGCTTCATAAGACTAAAAAGAGAAAAATCCAACGTAAATAGCTGGGCATGGCTAAGAAAAGGACACCTTAACAGGGAAACATAATCTTTCTGACGGCTGCATAGAACAATGCGATTAGGGCAAACTACATTAAAGCTAAAATAGAAAAAAACAATAAAACAGTAAATGTAGACTGTGAGGAAAAAGACACGAAACAGTAAATCATATAATAAGTGAATGCGGCAAACTTGCCCAAAAAGAATACAAGAACAGACATGACTGTGTAGGGGAAAAGAAATACACTGGGAGGTGTGCAAACGATTGCATTTAGAATACGCAGACAAATGGTACAAACATAAACCAGAGACAGTACTAGAAAACGAAAACCACAAAATTTTCTGGGACATAGATGTAAAAACAGATAAACTCATACAAACACGGAGACCAGATGTCATAATAATCGACAAGAACGAAAAATCCTTCCAAATCGTTAACTTTGCCGTTCCAGCAGCCACAGAGTGACGATCAAGGAGACGGAAAAACGAAGCAAATATACGGAACTTGCCAGAGAACTGAAAGCAATATAGAACACGAAGAAAGTCAAAATAATACCAATAATCGTAGGAGCACAAGGTACAGTCCCCCCCCCCCTAAACAAACTGGAGAAAAGACTGGGTGAAATTGGAATCCAAGGGATCACTGAGACTATAAAAAGGATGGCGATAATCAAAACAGCTGCAATCTTAAGGAAAATCCTCGAATGCGGAACCCAACCCACATAAGTTACGAATGGTAACCAGCCACGTGGAAGTTACAATAGGAAGAAAACAAAACAACAGGAAGAACACCATTACACAAACTAAAGAACAGACACTGCAAGAAATCTCATGAACTACTCCTCCTAAAAAAATGATGGTACCATCCTCGGCTGATACCACACAAAACAGTCGTAATGGATCAAGGTGGATGGGAAGACCAAGGAGGAAGAGCACTAACTAGACCTCCACTGGAAGAGTGCGGAGAGTGCTGGAACCGTGGGGAGGCTTATTGCCACCCAAATCCCAAAGGGAGACCCATGGTCGTTGCCAGCAAGAATTCAATGGTAGGCGGCTGTTGAGATACTGCAATATCATTTGCAATGGGTATCGAAAAGAGACGAAGAGTACTAGACATCTGGGGAGGCTTGTTGCCACTCAGACTCCAGGTAACACCCCAGCTTGTTGTCGGTGAGCAATCACTGATTATGACTAGTGTGATAACTCCTAGTGAGTCATAATAATAACGATAATACTATTAAAACACTACAATTAAGAATACACACACGCAAACACACACACACACACACATATATATATATATATATATATATATATATATATATATATATATATATATATATATATATAATTATTACTTACTGTGTATGTCCGCCAAATCGACATTTTTTTTTTTTTTTTTTTTTTTTTTTGTCTGGTGCTTCGAACAGGCGTGTTCAGGCTTGCTGGTTGTTCAACTCGCCCTGGCTGATGTGAGGATCCTGTGAGACAAAGGAACCGCACCAGCATGTGCTTGCATGTGCACGATAGAATTGGTGTCGGCTTGCCTGCACGCCGTGTATCCGACAATTTGGGGTTGGTCCGGGATATTAGCGAGGTAGGCATCAAGAGAGTGCTTAAATTGTTCCACAGCAGCATTTTTTATATCCCGAATACACCTAGGCATGGCATTGAAGAGTTGTGACCCCTGTACAGGTAAGCTCGTTTCAAAAATGGTTCGTATTTTCCCACCAGTTTTTAGCGAGGGAACAATACAGTGCCTCCCGCGGCGTTCATTGTCTCGGGCTTGAATGTGGCCATTAATGTTCGGTACCTTTCCTTCCAATATCTTCCAGATGTAAATTATCCGGTACCTTTCACGTCGTCTTTGCAGCGAGAACATTTTTGTCTTCTTCAGACATGACCAGTAGTTCCGATCAGCTTGAATTTTCCGTAGAAAGGACCACTGAATGGCTTCAAGCTTTTGGATGAGCCTAGGGCTACTTGGGTTCCACAAGACAGAACAGTATTCCAAAACTGGAATGACCAAGGATTTATACAGCGTGACCATTGCACGATATTCTCTGGTTTTAAATGTCCTCAGGATCCAGGCAATGAGGTTCTTGGCTTTTTCCACAACTTTGTTTATTTGATTGCTAAAAAGACAATCACTAGACATAGATACACCGAGGTCCTTTACTTCTTGCTTTATGTTTATCATTTTTCCTGACGGAGTGTGGTATGATATCTCACTTTTTAGCTGGTCGTTATTACCATAGCGGAGAAGCTCAAATTTCACGTCATTTAGCTCCATGTTATTGTCCTCCGTCCATTTGTAGATCTGATCGAGATCCTTTTGAAACAACACAGCATCCTCGGGAGACCGAACGGATTTTGTGGCCCTTGTATCATCGGCGAATGACCTGACTATTGACATGGCGATATCTTCATCAATGTCCCCAATAAGGATTAGGAAGATTATGGGTCCCAATACACTTCCCTGGGGAACTCCAGAAATGACAGGTTGTGGCTTCGAGGTTGCACCATCAACCATAACTGTTTGGAGGCGATTACTCAGGAAGGATTCGATCCATTTGAAGATGCTTCCACGAATGCCAAGATCAAATATTTTCTGCAGAACTATTTTGTGGTCAACTTTGTCAAAAGCTTTGGCAAAATCTAAGTAGACAACATCTGCATTAGCGCCATCATCAAGAATTGATAGAATGGTGTCAAACTGCTCAAGGAGTTGACTTAAACAAGATCTTCCAGATCTCATCCCATGCTGACTGTCATTGAACAGGTTATTTTCATTCATGTGTCTAACTATGTGTTTCCGTATGACTTTCTCAAAAAGTTTAATGAGGTGGGAGGTCAAAGCTATTGGTCTATAATTGGCAGCTACCGACTTGCTTCCACCTTTGTGAATGGGTGTAATAAGAGAATTCTTTAATTTGCTTGGAACGACCTCTTCTTCAAGACTTTTCGTCCATAGAAATACGAGAGCATGGACCAAATGGGCCCTGCAGTTTTTCAGTAGTAATGCAGGAAAGCCGTCAGGACCCGCAGCAGCTGACGGAGAGAGTTCATCAATTGCAAGCTCAAAATCGGCTGCAGTTAGAGTAACAGTTGACAGTATAGAACTTATATCAAAAGTGCGATTATGTGAAGCTTGACTGCTTTGCATTGGTTTGCTAAAAACGTCTGTGTATTGTTTTGACAAAATTTCTGCCATCTCAGTACTGTTACCAGTAAGAACACCATTCTGGTCCACCAATGGACCAACTTTTGTCTTGACTTTGGACTTTTTCTTGACATATGAAAAGAAATATTTTGAATTACTTTTAATGGAGTTGACAGCCTTTCCCTCCATAAAAGCGTTAGAGTCAGCAAAAGACTTCTGCAGTTTCCTTTCAATATCCAAACATTCCTTGGACAGTTTGGAAATAACAGCAGGCGATGACACTTTCAAAAGACGCTTTTTTATCTTCCGTCTTCTTTTAGAAAGTGAGTGACGGTATCTTACCACCTTGGGCGTTCTTTTCTCGCATTCTGATTTACGCAATGGCACATGCTTGCAGCAGGCAGTGTAGACAATTAAATAAAAAGTGTCCAGCATTGCAGATGCACCCATGTCTCTTAATGAGTCTTCCCAATCAGCATGGCTTAGTTCCTCTGAAAGAGCAGTCCAATCGACTTCCTCGCTGAAAAAGTTTAGTGCATTGAACATTGTTCTTGGTGCACGATTATTCAATACCTCACTTTTATATTTAACTTTATATGTTGTTTGAAGCTGGATGAGACTGTGGTGAGATGTGCTTTGCAGTAAGGGTACATTGATGCTCTCATGAATCAAATCAGAATTATTGGTGAAAACAAGATCAAGGATATTCCCATCTTTGTGCGTGGGAGACAGCACATGCTGTGACAAAAAAAGCTCATTGCAGAATTCGTTCAGTGAATTTATCATCAATCGCTCAGCATTTGATGCTCCTGGAATAGCCTGTCCATCAGGCCAAGATACGTGAGGGAGATTAAAATCTCCACCGACAATGATATCTGGAGCAGGGTTTATTGTTGATAATATATGTTTGACTTTATCAAGAGGAGAACTAAAATCATTTGGTGTGGATGGGTGTCCATGGTAGCTGTCATCAGGTTGTCTATAAGTAACAAGAATGGCTAAATCTTCATAGGAGGAGTAAAGGCATAACATCTGCACACATTCAGACGCATGAGAAAAAATTACATTACAGGAACATCCAATATCATCACGGACATAAAGAGCAACACCGCCGGTGTGCCTTCCACGTGTTTTGGCTTTTCTTGATGTGTCGCATCGGAAGAGTGTAAAACCTTCTATTTCAAGTTCAGCATCTCTGTGCGAATTTAACCAAGTTTCCGATAAGCCAATAAAAAGAGAATTGTCACTGTTAAGTTCATTTTTGATAAACGGTACTTTGCTTGGAACGGTCTGAGGACAAAGACCTTGAATATTTACAAAAGCAAAGTTATTTAAGAGTGGTGAACTGGATTCACCAAATTCATTCTGGGTCGAGGGAATTCTTGATAGTCCACCAGATTTATTCTGGGCCGAGTGAGTTGTTGGTTCGGAATCATAAACATTGGTTGATGGATTTGATTGGGAACTTCGGCTGGCTGTTGCCACGTGAATTGCATTGGCATTCGAGGAGTTGGCACATCTTGTTGTTGGTTGTGTAGTGCGTTGATTTGATTCGACACCAACAATATCCTCTGGTCCAAAGTGTGGAGGATTTCCGCCTTCAATAGGCGGATCACTTCTAAAAAATTGCACGTATCTCTTCCATTCTCTCGAGGTGTGGATACAACTGGGGACGAATTCTCAACTGACTCCTGACTCGTGGTTGGGACGGAGTTGCGCTGTGAAATTTCCCTTGCTTGTTCATTCCTTATATAGAATTTAATTCTCTTCTTTCCCATCGTTAGTTATTGTTGACGAAGGGTTGAATACCAGGCTGAAGAGTCAAGGGTGATTTTGTGACTGGGTTCGAATCCTTCGACCGGCAGTAATTATCGTCTTTGGCACTAAAGAGTTCGTAAGCATGTAGATAAAGATGAAACATATTTATATAAAAAATGTTGTTTCACCCCCTTTCAAAAAGAACGAAGCCTCTTTAAGAGAAGTAATAATAAGCTGTCACTCTAAGCGTAACGCAGTTTCTGCTCCACCGTAGAATATTGCTATAACCAACTTACTGTTTATGTCGGCCGACTCGACATTATATAGAATGTAATTCTCTTCTTTCCTATAGTAATTCATGGTGGCCGAGAGGTTGAATACAAGGCTGCAAATCAAAGGTGACTTTGTGACTGGATTCGAATCCTTCCTACACTAAAGATTGCATAAGCATGAAACACATGCGTCTATAGGTCAAATAAAAACATATTTATATAATATATATATATATATATATATATATATATATATATATAGTGCGTCGGTGTATGTTGAAAAGAAATCAATAAAGTGTTTGATCGCAAAAATGTGGGAGCTAAAATAAAAGTTATTATTTTTAAACTATACGTTACATATTTCAAAGACGTACCATGGTTTCATTGACATGGTTTGACCTTTTACCCGTTAGAAGTGGTCGTTACAATCCATTAGCATTAACTTAGCATTAGCTTTAAAGGGGACAATTTACGAATTCATCGGTTGATTGTATTGGTGATGGTTTGAACTTCATTTAAATATATATATATATATATATATATATATATATATATATATATATATATATATATATGTGTGTGTGTGTGTGTGTGTGTGTGTGTGTGTGTGTGTGTATTTAGGTAGACTTTTTTCATTTAAACAAACGTTGTGAAAGAATTTCATTGCTTGATTATCCCTTTTTTTTCTAATGGTATTTTTTGTGCCAAAATAAAAATAAAGAATAATACATGTTCCATATGTATCACGAACGTTTTGAGTTCTTCGTCGAATTGTTCTATTATGAGAGGCCCCGTATGCCTAAAAGTGTGTAGGTCCACTAGTTGTGATTGCGAGAGGGGTGAACTTTGATTGAGCTCCGTGCAGGTCGAGCTGACACGCACCGAAGGGAATCGTTATGAGTCGATCATGTTTTGAAAGACCATAACAAAGTTTCAAAGTGGACGCCGGCACAGACAACTTCGGGTCAGAAAAGATTAGAACACATGAGTGACGGAAATGTTTTGCATGACTGTCACACGTGTACATCTGTGACGTCACTCCTTCTTTCGTGAGAAACTAAGGTTTGAAAACGAGTTAAGAGTTTTGCAGCAAGCTGAACAGTCTGGTGGGTCTCGAAATGAAACAGAAGTGCTCAGGAAGTGGGAGCAGGACATCGAAAATGTAATCGCTCGTCGTAATGGTTGGATCTCTTGGAGATCCAGCAGTAATTTCCCGTGCATCGTCGCATCCCCCAGCAGGAAGAATGAATGAGTGAATCGAGGAACGAGTGGACAAAACCCCCACAACGAAGCGGAATAAAAGATAGAATCTCTCTGAGGAAAAATTGTCTCCGCGTTTCTCTTCTGTCTGTCGATAAAATTTATCCACAGATCGAATATCACCAACACCGATCGCGGCCAAAGATACACAACGAAATCGACGGCACCAACGGCGATCACGACCAGACGACGAAATAATATATATGGTAACTTTTGGGGGCATAACATTTTTGGGGTCCTAATCTGTAAAACTGGAAGAACTAAAAAGCAGGAAGGAAAAATGCACCATGCTTTATTATATATGCTTAACGAACAATGTTTAAAATGTTTAAAGTGTTTAAATGATATACAATGTTTAATGAACTGTGTTTAATGAGTAAAGAATTTAAAAGAGAACTATATTTAAAATGCTTAATTGGAAATATTTAAAAAGAGAAATGTTTTAATAACGAGAAGTGGTTAAAAATGAATTAGGTTGACAGTTTGAAGGCTTAAAATCGCCATAAGAAAATGTGTGTTAAAAGTGCCTGTTGAAAATGCCTATAGAAGTGCCTTACAGAAATGAGTTAAAAAAGGTTAAAAACGCTTTCATAATCTTTTCATAAACTTTCGTATTGTTTTCGGTTACGAGAAGATTAATTCACAAGGGTTATGTAACAAATCCCTTTTGATGCCGCGCCCCTTTTTGAGGACTATGCAACAGAATCATATTGAGGTAACAAAAACAAATAAACAAAAAAGCTGGAGAGAAAAAGAAAATTACAAAAAGCAGCCGAGAATGCACATGTGAGTTAGACATCAAAAGAACGAACCCACATAGTTTTAAGAGAGACGTTAACAATTTAAATTCCGGCACGCCAGAATTAGCGTCACGTGATGAATTGTTATGCGTTAAACATTTTAAAATGTTGTTACTTGTTTTATACGTAATACTATTAATTGAAGGTTGCTGGGTTTTAATAAAGATCGCTTTGAGTATTTTTAATTTTTAAAGATTGGTGCTAACTAAAATGTGTCTTAAATCAAAGTGGGGCAGTTATGTTTATATATATATATATATATATATATATATATATATATATATATATATATATATATATATATATATATATATGTGTGTGTGTGTGTGTGTGTGTGTGTGTTGCAAAACGGTTCGCGTTGGGGAGGGGTAATTTTACCCGTCCTGATACGAGTATTGTGATATTGTGTATGTATACAGTTTTGCACCACTTTTATGTCCACTTAAGAAGATTGGAATCTCAATATAATAAAACTAAATCTTATTCCAATTTGGAAATTAAAATTATATTATAGATTTTAATTCTAGAAAATTCTGGGAAATGCTTTAATTTTAAGGTTTAAGCTTAAAGGGTCCCGAGAAGTAACTGAAATTCAGGGAATCTTGTTTAATTTGTGTCTAATGTCTATGGATCAAATTCAATGCAAATCTGAAATATTTGAATTTTCAAATGAGAGGTCGTGCCAATATTATAGCTAATAAAAACAGAGACCAAATGATTGACACTGTGACCGGTGTTAGAGTCAAGTACCGAATTTGGACATAGACAACAAGCAGACGATCACGGCCTGTGCAGTGAACGGACACAGACGTACGTTCACACTATCATGTGGTAAGACAGCACAGTGTTTTGATACACTTGCTGGTTAGCATCACACTGAACCAATACTTGTCTATAGCAAATTAATTGAAATAAAAGCTCATAGTAGTTACCTTATCATTGACTGTAAGACAACATCCTACAATGTTTTGTGTAATAAAATGGACGTCAAACTAAAGGGAAAACAAGAAAACAAATCTCTTCTTCAAATAATAACGATATATTTATTTGAGCTACCTACACCGTTGGATGTAGGTTGCTGAAAGTTAAGACGGTGAAGAAAAGGAATTAGCTGAGAAAGTAAGAAAGGTCGGCCGTCGAAGTTTTTCAAGCAGTATATCTCTCAATGGAGCATAGATAGCATTGCTCGGAGTACAGGTTGATCGGGTCGGAGAGGAGACGCCTTCTTTCGTTGGCGCCTGCGAGCTCTCTGTAGTTGATGTCCAAATCCCACGTGGTCTGAAAGTAGCCATTTAATGATCGATTGAAATTAATCCCTATTGAAGGCTGATTAGTTATCGTGTGACCCAACTACCTCATAGGGGCTTCTCTCCGCGAGAGAAAAAAATCCCTGTGTTAGCTACTACCGTCTATCCAATGGAACATGTCACTATCTGGGTAGTTAGTCGATAATACTCGCATATTTACTAATTTTAAAAAGTGTTGTTTTTTAAAATATTTAATACGTAATATTGAATTGATTTTAACTCCAATACTTTCAGCATGTCATAATCTTTTTAAAAAATACAATTTTTGAGCTACTGCACATCGCTTTTCCGAAAAAAGTATCCGTCATCTAAATTTCACGTTTACCCTATTTTCTACCGAAACATGATTATTGGTAACATTTGATTTCCTGTACATTTACTTTTATTTTTGCTCGGGCTCGTCGTATACAACTTATTGCAATTGAATTGTATGTTTCTATTATTATATCTAATGTAACCGTGTCCGCTAGTTTGACTTTAACAATAATGACTCATATTATGCATAAACCTGTATTATACAGATATGAATATGGTAATCATATTGGCAGAGAACAATGCCAGCGCTTAGTCATTCGACCACTTCTAATCTAATGATACTGGTCGACCCTCCGAAAGATGATTAGCCGAGGAGTGGGTGATGTGGAAGGGGGCGAGATTCTGTGATACGAAATGGATAAATTGCATTGGAAAGAGTATATGTACATTAAACCCTCTAAAACTACAATTACAATTATACGAAAATACCAGGGTTAGGGTTAGGGTTAGGGTCATTGTTAACCCTACCCTTTGGCCATAATTGATTATATTGTCATCTAAAAAGCGGATCTATTTGTCTTTCCGTCGGGATACGCATATTAGGCTGTTTTTGTGGAGTCATTCGTCTCTTCATTTTGAAATGTTCTAACTGATTCAATTAAAAGTTCCTATTCGATAAAAGTATATCAAGATTATTTGTAGGTGTGTCAAAAATATGTTTAAAACGGTATTCCACATAAGGTTAGAGTAGCGGAAAATTTCATTAGAAGTTACAAAATTATATTTTTTATCTCTCTCTCTTTCACTCTTTCATTCTTTCTCTCTGCTTTTCTCTCTCCTTTTCTCTCTCTTTCTCTTTCTTTCTCTTCCTCTCTTTCTATCTCGCGATTCAGAAAAAGAGAAAGATTTTATCAGCTTATCAGCCCCGTATCACTTAAGAGTTCCTGTCTATGACGTAATATCATTGCATGTTACCCAACTTCTTGCAATGAAAAGTTGTATTTTCTTTCTTTTTACGTGTAATTTTCCGTTTTAACCTCATTTTTCTACACCCAAGTCCAATATCGCTACAATCAAAGAACTGACTAGGTTCAATGTTGTTTAACTTGGTTCAACCAGTGTTTCAGTGTGGCAGACGTCGTAAGCTGTTCGAATATCTAGTTAGTATACCCGTCACGTTCTTAACTACTACCCGTCACGTTCTTTAATTACTGGAAGATGTCGGACCCAAAAATATTTCAGAGCATTTTTTATGGAAGTCGCTACAGACAAGGCATAAAACCACTTGATGTAAGGAGCATAAAACAACGAAAGATGATTGAGTTACATGATAACAAAAAGGGAGAGGAAGGTAGGATAACTTCAAAACAATGTAGTCTTTTAACTGACGTTGATAAATTCAGTAGCAAAATAATCGAACCTAAAGCCGAAACATTAGTATGGTAGTGACGGAATCAGTCATCCACACTGGAAATACTTCAAAAGACACACATCTATGCGCAACATTGAACCTGACAATACTCCGACATTTAGCAAGTGCTGATGGAGAACCCCCCCCCCCCAAGCGCTACCACTGAGTTTACTCTCTTGTACAATCACCCGGGAAAATGCCGACCAGAAAGGCACTATGACTCGGCCCTCTACCAAGGATACTTAACTACCTTCCTTATATGTCAGTTATCAGATAAACCGAGCCTGAAAGAGACCCCACCATCAATCCCCTGAACTCTAAATAGGCTAGCCAAAATGTAAGTGACGAATAGGGAATGAAAGTGTAAAAAAGTTAAAAGGCCGGTTGACAAAAATAGCTACTTCTAGATTAGTGTTACGTATCAGGATATTGCGCCTACTTGACCAACTACTGAAATATCGAAAATACCAAGGTGTGGGTTAGGATTTAGGCTACTATTTGGAAAAACGAATCTGTGTCTGTTTTTTTTTTTTAGTACACGCATTAGTATGCTTTGAGATTTTTTAGATGAGGATTTATAATTTGTACTATTTTGATTTTCGGACTATTGTTATCATTTTGGATGGTATTCTCAAAACGTTACGGTCGATATAACCCGCGACCTTTTTCAAGTGCATCTTGTCGAACGAGAATCTTTATGTCGAACGAGGGAATATGTAAGAGACTTCGAACGAAACTCTTTATTTAATCCACGGGGAGAACTTGGTCTCGTGTCGTCAGTCATGAACGAATAGAAGTCTTAAGTAATTCGTAATTATATTCTTAGTATCGCCCGTACCGTGGATTGAACTTTCAACTTGAAGAAGATTGTTACATAGAACTGATTATAACTTAGCACTTTTATCTGTTGCGCCACAATAAGTCCTTTCTTACTTAAGACTTTTTTAAAAACATAATTGAATCACAGAACGAAGATATATTTTAGCATGTATTTTATGTTATTAAAGTATATGAGAAAACAGCCTTAGGGAAACAAACATTGATAAACTCACATTTGATATAATAATAGTATATATATACCATTATATATATATATATATGTGTGTGTGTGTGTGTGTGTGTGTGTAATTGTATACATAATATGATAAAATATGAAACTAAAAGTATACTTTTAGTAGATAGAACCTATAGTGAAATGGTTTAAGCTCCATATATTTTACACGCACAGTCTTACTCTCTATTACTTAATATTTTTTTCAAATTTTGAATGTTGGCTTTTTTACTGCCAACTTATCCATTTATATAATTCCTCTGATGATGAGATTTTAATCTTTGAAAAGCCTTGGCTTAAGGAAAGAAAAATAAACATGTTTTTTTTACCGAGTACACCTTGCATTGAACAATCGAAATTGAAATAGTTTTCTCATTCGTACATTTTTATCTCTCTTCTTTCATTCATCTTTATAATGGTATATATATATATATATATATATATATATATATATATATATATATATATATATATTATAATATAAAATGAAGTAATAAAATAAGGTGTCAATCAAATTTTATTAGAATTCAAAGTTCATGCAAAGCATCCTTAAGTCCTTAGCTCATGAGTTTTCAAAGATAATTCTTCTCTTCAGAGGACCATTACCGCAGTTATACTACTACAGGCAATAAAATTACGCTTTGATTGGACTTTTTGTATTATTTTGATTGATTGATTTTTCATTAACATTGAATATGGACACATTTCGCGACTGGATAACTTTGCCGGCCCCTTCAATTTCACGTATTTGGACTGCTGTTTGTATCTTGGAGTAATGTCCTTCCTGATTATGCTTCTCAACTTGTATGACCTGGATGGACTGTATGGATTCAACAAAAGTATGTTTTTGGATTGATATGTTTGATGTTATGTATTTTTATATATTTGTGTATATAATTTTATATATTTTCAAAGCGTAATTTTATTGCCTGTAGTAGTATAACTGAAGAGAAGAATTATCTTTGAAAACTCATGAGCTAAGGACTTAAGGATGCTTTGCATGAACTTTGAATTCTAATAAAATTTGATTGACACCTTATTTTATTACTTCATTTCATATTATAATATTAATGCTCTATCCAGTATATTGAGCTTCAGTTTTTTATCCGGATGTTTCACTAATTATAAGATATTAGTTGACGCTTATATCTTTTGTTGGATTGCTTCATATATATATATATATATATATATATATATATATATATATATATATATATATATATATATATATGTTTTTGTCTTTTAAGGGAAGTGGGGTCTGATCAACTCTGCTGGGAAGCCATGAAATTAAATACTGTCTTGTTTTTAAATTCCCGAAACAGTTTTTCATGGTAAACAACTGATGATCCCTTAAAATAGTGTTAGAAACTAACTAATATAATAACTGTAAAAAATAAATTGACTTACATGAGTGATTTTCCACTGGAAGACTTGAAACTATAAGTTTTTTTTTTATATATAATTTTTTTTTATATAGTTTTAATGGTTGAGAAACTTCCGAGACTATATATATATATATATATATATATATATATATATATATACGACACACCTAATGCTGATGAATCATCGTTGCCAATAATTATATTAAAATGTTCATTTGTTTTAAGCTTATGTTAGGATATAAATCAATTACCTATGGACAGGTGTGCACACATCTTTCAGTAGTCGTGTTAGTGTATGTGTGTGTGTGAATATATATATATATATATATATATATATATATATATATATATATATATATAGTAATCCAGGTGAAGTAAACATCTACAGGATAGAAATCCAAAGCATTTCAACCAAGCTTATATAATTGAGTTCAATAGTACATATAAAAAATGTATTTATTCATACAGACATGGACAAAAAGCCACTGCACGCCATGTCGATGTTATCGATATTTAGTTATTAGAAACGAAGATCCCTTCAGGTGGAAAAGTTTGATCTTTCACTTAGATTTACATTTTGAAAAAAAAAGAAAGATAAAAAGAAAGAAAGGTAAAAAGAAAAGAATCTAAATTCAAAACCGGAAGGTCACATGGTAAAATTTAAAATAATTAAAAAATTAAAAAACATTTGTAATTTTTTGTTGTAGTGTTAAAAAAGATAATCTATTAATAGTACTGATCTCATATTATTAAAGGTGTCAAGGCCGGATGTCACAGTTTGTACAGTAAGAGGCGAGCGATGGGTCACTATGACATGGAGAAAGAAAGAGAGAAGAGGGTGAAGCTTCATTGTAGTAGCAAGGTCTGTCTTGCTTAGAAAGATAAAACGTTTCCGCCTGAAGAGATCTTAGTTTCTAATAATCAAAAAGCGATAACATCGACATGCCAGTGTAGCGGCCTTTTATACACGTCTGTATAAACATAGATATTAATACATATCTATCTATCTATCGATCTATCTATCTATCTATCTATCTATCTATCTATATATATATATATATATATATATATATATATATATATATATATATAATGATACGCTATGGCATTTCATGTTCGCATACACGTTATAACTGTTCACATATATTAAATAAGACCGTCCGATCAGCAACAATGTGTGATTAATCTGATATCGTTAAAGTAAAAAAAAAGTCAGACTTACCCATTTTAAAATGAATTCTACCAAAATTGAATTCAATCGTCCTCGCGACTAAAACAGTACAATTTTAAATAAACACATTCGTTTTATTGATCTGAAGAATATTTTGCTGACAACTATTTTTTACGTTAAGAAAACAGAATATTTAAAAAGAATTAAATTCGTTACAATTTTAAATAAATAAAGAAGAGACATTCGTTTTATTTATTTTAAGAATGACAATCTCTTTTAGGAACGAAGGAAGAGTGATTTTTCATTACTAGTATTAACTCTGACGGATATTTATTCTATAAATTATTAACAGTGATATAATTATTAATAGTGATATATATATATATATATATATATATATATATATATTGTCACGTGAGGCAAGTGACTACTAGGCACCATGCCTCCCAACTTAGATATTTTCTAGCGGTATTCACCCGGCGTTGCCCGCGTGGAAATATATTGCTCGTCGGAAAGTTTCTTAGAAGAAAAGATTTTTCTTTGAAAGAAAAGTTAAAAATTGCACTTGCAATATGAAGTAAATTAATAAATACTGTTAGCACGGCGGTGTTTTGCAAAAACAATCATTTTACAAATAAAAAAGTTGTTTATTTTTATTTTAGATTTTTTATGTATTTTATTTGTTCAAGAGACTGCTGATTTGTCCACTTTTTGAAGTAATATTCCAAACTGTCTGTAGGCGAACAAACCTTTAAACAAAACTACGTGATGACGCTGCGTTTGTTACAGACAACTGTAAAACTGAAAAATCATGAACTATCGAATTTATCATTATAAATTATGGAATATGCATTTTAGGCAACAGGGTGAGTAACGTGGGCACATTATCTTTTTAAACTATACCATTTAGGGGTGTGCCAATGAAACCCTACCATAAACCCCCAATGAAAGAAAAAAAAAACACTAAAATGTAAAACTATATTTATTGCTTATACCCGTCCTGGGACGGGTATTCTACTAGTTCGAATCGTGTGACTGACAGAACATTCATCCTTCATACTGATAGTTCCCGGAAAAGGATGAAACATATGTGTATGTTGATAAGAATTCAAAAAATATTTATCATAATATTGTTTATGGCTCCTTAATGCTAGGACGGTCACTTTAAGGGAATCATAATGAGTCCGTCAAATTTAATGCGTAATGTATAGTTCCGTCCGACCGGGTCCTTGAACATTGTTTACAACAGCCTTGTAGGTATGTCTGATTGTAAATGTGGAAAATATAAATACGTTGACATGGTATTAAAGCAAACAAAATTTGTTTATGTTTTACTTTTTTGCCGTTGTCTAACTCATGTTGTTTTCTCAGATTATAATTTTAGCTAGAAAAAAAGTATGATATAAGTGAAACCTGGGAATCTGTTGATACGAAAATATACGTGATTGTCTGTAGATTTTTGTGAATGTTTAATGGTTTGGTGATGTGTCTAAGAATATAATTATACTCAAAGAAAAAAAAGAAAAAGAAAAAAATATGCCGGATGCGGAAAAGGGGTGTAGAGACTAGGCGAATAGAAGGGTTAGGTATTTCCTCTGCAAAGTCTGTCAATTGGTGTAGATTCCAATTGAGAGAACTATTTGCAAAGAATTCCAAAAAGAGATACTTAGTAGAACAAGAAAATAGAGGCATTTTTGTGGGGGTCAGACAGAGAGGGGAAGATGAGAAAAATATGTAAAATAAAGAAGACGAAGAAGAAAGAGAAGAAGACGATGATGATGATGATGATGATGATGATGATGATGATGATGATGATGATGATGATGATCATGATGATGATGATGATGATGATGATGATGATGATGATGATGATGATGATGATGATGATATGACAGCGTGGGGAAAGAAGTACACCGAGAAATGTGCAAACAACTGAATTTCGAATATGCAAAAAAACGGTACAAATACAAACCAGAAACTGTACTAGAAAACGAAAAACACAAAATCATATGGGATATGAATGTACAAACAGACAAACCCATAACAGCAAGGAGACCGGATATGATAATAATCAACAAGGAAGAAATATCCTGCAAAATCGTAGACTTTGCCGTTCCAGCGGACCACAGAGTGAAGATCAAAGAGACGGAAAAAAGAAGCAAGTATACTGAACTTGCCAGAGAATTGAAAGGAATATGGAACATGAAGAAAGTCAGTATAACACCAATAATCATAGGAGCACTAGGAACAGTCTCCAAAAACATGGAGAAAAGACTAGGAGAAATAGGAATCAAAGGGATAACTGAGACCATACAAAGGACAGTAATGATCAAAACAGCTACAATCCTGAGAAATGTCCTCGAACGCGGAAACCAACTCACATAAGCAACGAATGGAGAACAAACACATGGAAGCACAAGACAACAGAACCGGGGAAAATACAACCGCGAGAGAGAGGTGCAAGCATAGGCTGACACCACGAAAATTATGGACAGAGGGTCGAGGAGGGAAAGCGCAAACCAGACCTCCACTGGAAGAGCGCGGACAGCTCTGGGACCGTGGGAAGGCTTGTTGCCACCCGGACCCCAGAGGAGACCAATGGCCCTTATCACCGTCAAATCGGTGGTAGGTGGCTGTTGCGATACCGCAAGGTCATCAGCGGTGATCAACGAAAAGAGGTGGAGCATACTGGAAGTCTGAGGAGACTTGTTGTCACTCAGACTCCAGGGAATACCACAGGTTGTTGGCAGTGGGTGATCACTGACGATGACCAGTGTGATAACTCCTAGTGAGTAAATAATAATAATAATAATAATAATAATAATAATAATAATAATAATAATAATAATAATAATAATAATAATAATAGCAAGAAGAAGAAGAAGAAGAATAAGAAGGAGAAGAAGAAGAAAAGAAAAAGAAGAATGGGAATGCAAAAAAGGGATTGGAGATAAGAAGGGACAGTGAGAGGAGGGGGAGAAGTAAACAAGAAAAGGCTAGATAGATATAAAGGATGTAGGGGATGAGTAACAAGAATAGAAAATATTGATAAAATAGAGGATGAAGAGGGAAGACGAGAAAAACTATATCAATGATTAGAAGGGGAAGGTTGCGTAGTAGAGGATGGGGAGGAGGGGGAGGAGGGGGAGGAGGAAGAATAGATGAAAATAACAAGATTACTGGAGAAGAAGTAGAAGAGTCGGCGGAAGAAACTTTAGAATAAAAGCAGAAAGAGGAGATTAGAACGGATTAGACAAAGACGAAGATTAAAGAGGAAAATTTGAAACTACGAGGAGAGGGGGAGGAGGGAGAGAAAATAAAGAAAGAAGAAGATGAAAAAGGGGAATAAGAGTAAACACTTGATACAGGAGTAAGAAGAAAGGGAGGAACGAGATGATGAAGAAGATAACGAAGTAAAAGATGGATGAGAAGCGGAGAAAGAATAAGATGATGTTTAAGAGGAAAGAGATGAAGAAGATGAATACGAAAAAGAAAAAGAATGAAAAGCACGAACAAGAACGAGTAGAAGATTAGAAAGAAAAAGAAGAAAAAAAGAAGACGTAGAAGAAGAAAAATGGATAAAAAACTAAGAACACGAAAAACCAACGAAGCATAAACTGACTAAAATAAAACAAAGAGAAAACAAGGCGTAAAGAGAGGAAAACAAAAAATCTACAAATTAAGAACACGAAGAAGAAGACGAAGAAGAGGCAGAAAATGATATAAGATGAATAAGAAGATGAAAGGGATGATGACGAAGAAAAAATCAAGAAGAAGGAGAATGAAAGAAGAAACAAATAACACGAAATAAAGAAGGATAAACTGAACTAAAATAGCACACAAAAAGATAAAAATAAGCGTAAAGAGAAAAAAAAATCTTTAAAAATAATAAAAGATGGACATTAAATAAAAGAATAAATAAATAAAAAAAAGGGTCGGATTTAAAAGAAGATAATTAAAAAAAATGTCCAAACTTAAGACAAAAATGGCGTAAAGGATAGAAAGAAAAAAAAAACACGCAAATTCTAAGAAATCTTCTTGACTCATCAACTGAAGCATTTTCTACTTGAATGGTTTCGTTTTCATTCAGAAATTCCAATGGTTAATGGTAATAAAAAGCAAAGGATTTAAAACCCATCAAACTGACGCCATTTTGTATCATTTTCTTGGATAACCGTGGCCGTAAGTTTTGGGATACAAATACAGAAGAGTTAACCCTTGCTAACTCGGAAACCCAAATAAACAAAAATATGATCACATAGTTTAAATTAAACGCATTACAATAACATTATTTACTTTACTCGCTTAGTTTTAACGTTTATCACACTTTCTTTTGTTTTTGAAGATAAGGCATGAAGCCACTTGATGTAATGAATTAAATAGAACGAAAGATGATGAACGCAAAGACAAAAGATGTCTGTTGATCTTAACGAAAGCCTTGGTCTTTTCTAAAAGACCAAGGCTTTCGTTAAGAGGAAATCAGCTAGCAGGAACAGAGTTCCATAAACCTGCAGTCCTTGGAAAGAAACTACTGGAATAGGAAGATTATTATAACGAATTGCTGAGGACCACTAGACCAACAAGTCAAACGAGCTGGAACAAAGGAAGCAAGGAATAAATCAGACAATTCTAGAGAACACAGGCCATACTTTCATACTTTTTCTTCTATGAAATGTATGTTCGACAATCGATATTTTATGGCGGCCAACAGGTGTAGGTATGGTGGTATTAAGTGAATTTTCGATTGTCGAGAAGACAAATGTTAAAGGAAAAAGGTATGAAATAAAAAGTGTTATGAACGTTAAAACTACGCGAATAAGGTGGGAATTTTATTCGAATGCGATTGATAAAAACTATGTGCTGTTTTTTGTGGGGGGGGGGGGGGTCACGATTTCTCGTCTGTTAACTATTCTCAACGAGTTAATGAGTTCTCGACTGTTCTGGACATTTACACGTTTTTATTTTATTTAATAAAAGTAACATGAAATACGGCCATCTCCTAACTGAAAATGTTTAATATCTCCTCTTAAAAGCGAGATGTAACATGAAAAGTTTCTCTTTCTTTTTCTTCCCCTTGTCTATTATCTTTCCTTATTCATTTTTAATGATATCTCCAATCTGAAAGGATTTTTCTTTTCTCTTCGCTTTTACATATCTGAAGAAGGTATATAATATGCCTCAATATTATATCGAATAAATGAACCTCTTTTAATAACATATAAAAAAATTCCAGAATGTTTCACTGTATCGCAGATCTTCAGTGTGGGTAGATAGGCAAACACTTCGACCCAGGTCCGATGCATGAATGTTTTGTTGACAGTCGGCGATACTAAACATTCAGCGGTCAAGCACGAGCTACGAGTAAACGGGACTTCAATGTTTATATAAAAACTGCCAACCACCGGAGAGCGCTCTGTTCGTTTTTACAAATATATATATATGTAATTTCGCTTCAGAAGCATGAAACTCACAATTGAAAATGATTAAGATCTGATTTTCGTAATGAAATATGTGTAAGCATCATAAATAAATTCTTAAAAAATGATTCCAGAATATTTCGCTGTATCACATATCTTCAGTGTGGGTAAACAGGCAAGCACTTCTGACCCGGTTCGATATTGACAGTCGACGATTCTAAACATTCCGGTGCTCTACGGTTTCCGCTTTTAATTTGTTTTATTTTTATAAGCAAGGCACAACTATGACTGGCGTGATTCAGGGTGTTGTCTCATGACGTTGTTATTCACCGTTAGAATCAGCCGTTCGTTCCTAAACTCACCGGGGTCAAATTTCAAGTTTCTCTTAGACATCCGGATCAGCCTAATCTAGCATGAGGCCATTCAGAATTTTACATTTGTCAATGTGATTTAAAAAATAAAGACAAAACATTCAAACATTTATTGATTGATTCATTTATTTTCAGGAAACGTATATTTCCGAAACATAAATAAATAGATAAGTGAATCTCCCTTTACGTTTAAAGTTTAAGCGTAATCTTTGGTTTGTTTATTTATTATTTGTGACTTTTTTCTTTTACCTTTCTTTCATCCCCCCCCCCTCGCTACCTGCCCATCGCACCTGCTTGTAAACCCCACAAATGTGTAGTGGCTGCTCGCAGAACAATCAATCTTGCTGACTTGATCTGTCTACACGCATCTTCTCGTATCTAAAATCTTACATAAAAAAGCCCCCCCCCCCAAACCTCAAACTTCTCTTTTGTTTTTCTGCTTCGTCATCGTTTCCTTCCGATTTTCCCGAAGGCAACGCGTTTTCTTTCTTTTGCTATTTAACTTTCCCTCAACCATTATTGTTCGAGCAACAAATCCTATTACTTGTTTCTGCAGCATTTATTCGACCGTCTGCAAGATTAGTCCTTCAAGAAATCTAAACTTAGCATCAGTGCAGGTTAAAAGAATGAGGGATCTTTATATTTTGATAACCTTATTCTCTCTTGAGCTTTACACACAAGAATACCCTTCACTTTATAATATTAGAACAATGTGTATCTTTATTGCATGTATATATATATATATATATATGTATACATATATATATATGATTATTTTTATTTACACAGACATGTACAGAATATGCGATACTGGCATGTCGATGTTATCGATCAACAGCTATTATGAACTGAGATCTCATCAGGAAGAGTTAGAATCCGATCTTAACCTTAGATCATATTTGGAAAGAATGAAATAGAGAAAAAAGAAAAGAAATTTAAAATTTTAAAATTTGGAAAGTCACGTGGTTAGGATCGTTAAGAATCAAAATATAAAAATCAAAATTAAAATAAAAAAATTAAAAATATTAATATAAAATATAAAATATAAAATATAAAAAATAAAATAAAATAAAATAAAGTGAAAAGAGAGAGATATAATAAAAGGGTAGAATAAAAAGATAGATAGATAGATAGATAGATATATATATATATATAGATAGATAGATAGATAGATAGATAGATAGATAGATATATATAGCCTGAGATCGTTTATGATCGAGTAGGAAGTAGGTAAAGGAGATACATGCGATGGGACGTGTAAAAAATCTGTCTAGGGTTTTTTTTAAAACCCAGACCGAATCTGGCAAGCAGCAAAAGTTTAAATCAGCGATAGTAATTAGTAGCAGCATATATGTGTGTGTGCGTGTGTTGGGGGGAGGACAGGGGTCATTAATACATTGGGCTACTGATTTTGTTTTTAGCTTTAACCGTTTTTTTCTTTAAACTTATCAACTTATCATGTATATATATATATATATATATATATATATATATATATATATATATATATATATGCAAACCTTGTTAGAAATAACAGAATTCGTCCGTTTAATTATACCTTTTTTATGTTTTCAACAACGCTGGAATGCATCACAGAATTTAAAATCGCCAACGACTTCGTGTGACAATGCGGAAAACGTTCTCTGCGCGTTTCTCCACCGTCTTTCAAAAATTCTCTTCTTTCTTCAGCTTCTTTGTTCATTTGCTTTTGACACATGAAGATGATTCGACGAAGAATCGAAAACGTTCGTTAAGCATGTGAAACCTATGGAACATTTATTAATTTTTTTGATTTTAATACAAAAAGACCATCAGAAATATTGAAAAAATAAAAAAGGTATAATTAAACAGATGAATTCTGTTATTTTTAACAATGTTTGCATAAATGAGAAAAGGCTGCCTATATATATATATATATATATATATATATATATATATATATAGCAATCCACAGACAAACTGTTTCACTGTATCACATCTCTTCAGTGCGACTAGAAAAACAAGTGCCTCAAGCCAGGATCGAAACACGACTGTCGAGCTAACAGTCGCGTCTTCTAAACCCTACGCTAACCTTCGACAATTCAACGAAATTTCTACGTAAGCTCAATATGCGTGCTCGAATTTTTTTCTTACCCAATGAGCAATGCCTTAAAAGCTAGTGGCAGTTGACGATTTCCTCATGAGAGCTCTAATCAATACATATATATATATATATATATATATATATATATATATATATATATATATATATATATTTATATTACGCTAAATTCCAGTGACAAAGTTTTTTTTGTCATTGTTTTCCAAATTCAAAATAAAAGAAAAAACTTGTGACGGACCGTTTCGCGCACAGATGAAGAACTAAAAAATAATTTTCAGAAAACCGAATTTCTCTTCGCGAAAAATTATGATAAGGCAGCAAACAGAAAATTAAAAAAACAACTGATATTTACGTCCCATTAAGGCAGCTATCTTTGTTTCCAAATCTTATATATATATATATATATATATATATATATATATATATATATATATGTGTGTGTGTGTGTGTGTGTGTGTGTGTGTGTGTGTGTGTGTGTGTGTGTGTGTGTGTGTGTGTGCGGGTCGTGTTGTTAAACTAAGGTGTTTAAGCGCAATGGATATAGGAAGATCTAAGTGTTCTTATATGTAATTCCACAATAATTATGATTTAAAATATTTTCCTACAAAACAATGTCTCGCACCAAACAATTTTTTTTATTAAAAAGAAATAACAGCTGTTTCTTCATAGTAGAGCATTGATAATTACAAACTCTAAATCTTATAGACAAATAAATCTTTAAAAGAAATTAAATAGAAAGTGTTTTTCTGTAAATCTGAGTGTATGGCTATTAAGAAATAGCTGTTATTTTTTTATTAAAATTAATTTTGCTTGGTAAGAAACATTGTTTTTGTAGGAAAATATTTCAATATATATATATATATATATTTATATCTGTCACACAAATGTCTGCCCAGTAAAGAAAGAAAAGGGAAAACGCAAATCTATTTCCATCATCAGACGGCTTCTTTTTTCTTTCTGCTTTTATTCTGCAATTAATACGTTATTTGTTTACTTAAAAAAAAATGTTCTGTCTGTTTGAGGCGTTTTCTTTTTTCTTTCTTATTTTTAAGGTGAGTGGCGATTGTCTTTCTTCAATTTCATTTATAACTTCTGCTTACGTCTTTGATGTCATCCGGCGTCATTTTTTTAATGTCTAGGCCCCAGTTCCTGATGATAGTCAGAGAAAAAAAATTTAATAAAGAAAATAAAAAGAGAAGCAATGTCAATGTTGGTGTTTCACGTTTCTTCTTGGGATCATCAGATATGATTCGCGTGGTGTTTCTTTCAACTCGCGATAGTTCAGTCCTATCCTATTGAAATTTAAAAAGCATTAGTAAAAGTTATATTGCACAGCAACTATCGACTTATCTCGTCCTCTGCAATGAATCGGGAAGAAAAATTCCACTCTAAATAAAAGTCAAAGGTCATCAAAATGATAATAATAATAATAATAATAATAATAATAATAATAATAATAATAATAATAATAATAATAATAATAATTTATACATGAAAATTTAATTACTAAGGTAATTCTGGTATTTCATATGAATATTAGTCGAACACTGGCAAAACATATTTTTCCGGTTATTTTTTTAAAACTGATCCACTGCAGAAGCAACGTCTGATGGTTGTCTCTTAAGGTAATGAAACCCAGTGTAATGTTAGATCTGTGGAATGAGCTCTGTTATATATATTAATTCATTTATCCACTTGCCTCTGTAGAATCCTCAGAATTTGTTGACCACACTACATCAGCACCTATACAGTCGAACCTTTTCTCACCGTAGTAAATAAATGGCAATGGAGTAGTGTCAGAGCTACCCGGCTAACAGGAATATGTTGAACATTCAGGAGGACTCAACACCAGAGTCAGTCGTCATCTGGTTGTCTCTACCTCTGCGTGTGGCAAGCAGTGATATGTGTTGTGACCTTCAAGGGCTGATAATAATTTAGACAAAACAGTGGTATATTTACTAGAGTGTATTTACAGAAGTGTAGAATATTATGTTACAGGAAGTCTGCATTCGATACTGTGGCTATAACTACCACCAATGACTGTCGGTATGACTACTACGACACTTAGTCCTTACTCTATTCATAGTCACTGGAAGAGTCTATCTACACTCGAAATGAGGTAGGTCAATATCACACCATAACAATTGGTCAGAGGCCAAATCGCAAATACATGAAGTGAGGATAACAATGTTGCTTCTTCGCACATGCAACCGCAATCCCTTTGTGTTCTGCACCAAACCTTCCCCAACTTTGTATGCAACCGCTGGGCTTTTCTGCTTTGCAGGTCTAAAAATATCTTAGAGGTCTAACAATATGCTATGATTAACAATGAGAACTTCATGCAGACCAAACTATCCTAGAGTAGAGTATTCGAGGAATTCGAGGAGGAAGTCTTATTCGATCAGCAACAACACCAACAACAAAAAACCCACGGCAACAGAAACAATATCTGACCATTGTTTCTTAGGCATATGAAACCTGGTGTAATTGTAGATCTGTGAAAGGGGCGCTTTTATATTTATCTTTTGAATTCATAAAATAATGTTTAAATGAATGGATTTAATTTGTTTATAAAACGTTGTCCACTTCTTAACCACAAATAAAACTTAATTTTATTTATTTACTTGGTAATTCTCGTGGCCGTGAGGTTAAAACGCTAGCTTGTAAAGTGTGCGCTGATACTGTAACTGAGTTCGGATCGTCCGACCGTCTTAAATTATCACTTCCTACACTGATGATAGCAAAAGCCGGCGTCTGTAGGTAAAAATAATGTAATATTTACTTGATAAACATTAGTATATATATATATATATAACATATTTCTTATTGTTAATTATCTATGTACGTATACGTTTCGTCCCTTTTGAATCAGGACTCATCAGCATAGAGATATGACTATTCACTACCGGTCGTACGATTCGAAACCCTGGATTATATATATATATATATATATGTGTGTGTGGGGGGGGGTCGTGTTGTCAAACTAAGGTGTTTAAGCGTAAGAGGTTTGTAAATCTTAAAAATTATCTTCCGACGAAAATAAGTTGGTTTGTATATATAATAATTAATACAATTTCAAACTTAAAAATATTCAATATTTGGATCCCGCAGAAATAATTTTATTAAGATAAAGTATTTTATAAAGTATCAAAAGATCGGGCGAGACAGTAGAAGTAGAGATGAAGGAACGAAAGAATGAGTTGGACATGGTAGAGTTTGCGAGGACGAGGGTCGATAGAAAAAGGGAGAATGAGAAAGCGGGTTCTAGAAAGGAAAGAAGAACAGAGAAGCATATTGGTGAGGACAGTGATAATTGTTTTTTTTGGGGGGGTGTAGCATTTGTTACTCAATGGGCTAAAAGAGTTTGGATATTATGAAGCTGGGTTGGGCAAGACGAAGCAAGATAAGATAAGAAAAAAAGAAAAGAAGTAAAAACGGTGGACAGCAATAGGGTTTATCCAGTATCAATAGTGGTCACTTTTTGTTCAGCTAATATTCTTTTAACGAGGATTGGCGACATTTAAAAGAAATCGACCCTATGTGCTATGCTATTCTTTTATTTATCTCTCTCTCTCTCTCTCTCTCTATATATATATATATATATATATATATATATATATATATATATATATATATATATATATATAGTCTCGGAAGTTTCTCAACCATTAAAACTATATATAAAAAAAATATATATATAAAAAAAAAAAAAAATAATAATTTAAAAAAAACAAAAAAAACAAACTTATAGTCTCAAGTCTTCCAGTGGAAAATCACTCATGTAAGTCAATTTATTTTTTACAGTTATTATATTAGTTAGTTTCTAACACTATTTTAAGGGATCATCAGTTGTTTACCATGAAAAACTGTTTCGGGAATTTATATATATATATATATGAGAAAGGAAGGATGAGAGTAATCCGATGTAATGGGAATTGAAAAAGGAAAAACCAAGAGATATTTTTTATATATTCATCAACGTCATGCAAGTACATCGAAATATTGGGTTGACATGATGAGTTGATAAGGAAAAGTAGTAGCTGTGGCTACTAAGAGCGCTGGACGAGGTTCCGGGCTGCGAGAAGTCAGTCAGTAGCAAAGAGTGAAATGAATATGGAAAGCTTTGAGTGGGTACCATTAAGGCAGCAGTGAAAAAGGGGAAGAGTGAGAGTGTTAGTGAATGTGTTTTAGGGTGGGAGAGAGGGGAGGTGGGTGCTGAAGTTTTTGTCGTGGCATGGATTTTGAGGGGTTGGGGAAAGAGGAGGGATATCTTTGCATGACATTTTTCTTAAAATTATCATCCTGAGGAAGTCTTACAATAAAGACGAAACGTTGATGAATATATAAAAAATATCTCTTGTTTTTTTCTTTTTCATTTCCGATATATATATATATATATATATATATATATATATATATATATATATATATATATATATATATATATTTTTGTATGTGTGTGTGTATTGTATATGTGACGAAGAGAAAGGTGTAAATTACACAATAGTGAGAAAGGATATGAATAACGTCTGGGGTCTGTAGACAAATGGCTGACATTTGAAGGCAGAATTGGATTGTGTTGAATACGCTTTGCTATCGATGATTCTCTCTTCTGTTGTTTACTGCCATCATCCTACCCGCTGGATGACTATGCACAGACGCTTTCATACAGCCTTGCCTTTTTTTACACCCACTCTGTCCTCATCTACCCCCGGGGGTGGGAGCGCTCCCGGTGTGTGTTGATGGTGTTGGGGGAGATGAGACTTGCCGTTGTCACTGCTGCTCGCGCAGCTGTTTAATTTCCCGGTCTGCCAGAGAGAATCATGATCTTCAGATTGTGTGTGCGTTTACTGCAGCCAGACACAAAGATCCGACATTCCACATTGACAGACGAAAGAAATTCTTACTCTATTTTTGTTTTCTGCTTTATATTTAACAAACAACAACAAAAAAAAAAACAGAAAATCCTTTTTGCCAACTTGCATCGGTACTTCTTTCGAAACTCTTTACCCAACGCGTTCTACAAGAATGGTATTCTGGCATTCTTTGATGTTTTACACTCGTTTTATTTATCTGCTTTCTTCAAGGTCGCGGTACCGGGTTAACGCATCGTTGAATACTAGCTCTTCGAGTTGTTAGTGCGTTTATAGAGATTGCAGAATACCCGCCCCAAACTGGATACAATTAATTCCTTGAACAGTTCTGTCTACCTTTATATCCCTACGAATATTAAAGCAAAGCTATAATGATACTAAACCTTATATCTAGAATCCTTTTTCCAATTTTGATCAAAATCCATTATATTATTTGATTCGAAAAAAATCTAAAATTGAAGGCTTAACGGTCTTAAACAGAAATTGAAATTCAGGGAATCTTGCTTAATTGGTGTCTAATGATCATTAATCCAATTTAATGCAAATCTGAAATATTTGATTTTTTTAATGGGAAGTTGTGTCCATACTATTCCCACTAAAAACCCTTTAAAATACTCCAAAGAAACTGAAATTTGGGGAATATTTATTAATTGATGGCTAATACCTATTTTTAAATTTCACAAAAGTCGGAGGTATCTGATTTTTCACTATTGGCTCCCCGCTGCCGTTTTTACTCCTTTTGCATAAAACTAATTGAAACTTTTAAACTCTTTACGTCTAGCAGCCGTGTTTCACACCTCATAATGACCAGTTAATAAGTTCACAAGTGAATCATGTACATAGAAATGTATAAACATATTAAGATATTTAACTTGATATAAATGGAGATATAATCGTTGATCTGTAGTTGAGACAAAGCGCATTCAGGAGAGTGGTAAGTATAGGCTACTTCTCGCATGAATTAATGCATACAAATTGCTTAAAAATAACTCTGGTGTATTTAGAGTTATAATATCGACATTTGCATAGTTTAGTGAGAAATTGAAATAATATCGATATTTGCATAGTTTAGTGAGAAATTGAAATAATATCGACATTTGCATAGTTTAGTGAGAAATTGAAATAATATCGATATTTGCATAGTTTAGTGAGAAATTTAAATAATGTCGATATTTGCATAGTTTAGTGAGAAATTGAAATAATGTCGATATTTGCATAGTTTAGTGAGAAATTGAAATAATATCGATATTTGCATAGTTTAGTGAGAAATTTAAATAATGTCGATATTTGCATAGTTTAGTGAGAACTTGAAATACTATTGACGTGTACATAGTTTAGTGAGAAATTGAAATAATATTGACGTTTGCAAAGAGTTTAGTGAGAAATTGAAATAATATTGACATTTGCATAGTTTAGTGAGAAATTGAAATAATATTGACATTTGCATAGTTTAGTGAGAAATTGAAATAATATTGACATTTGCATAGTTTAGTGAGAAATTGAAATAATATCGATGTTTACATAGTTTAGTGAGAAATTGAAATAATATTGACGTTTGCAAAGAGTTTGGTGAGGATCTAAACACCATTTTAGATCTAATGGATTAAGATATGCTTTCAAGAAGGATATGTTGGTTCCCGTGAAAGAGAATATAATTTCACCCGTATTGTTTTCAGCCGATCTTCAATTATGGATACATATTCATTTGCGATTTTTGATAAAGATTAACGAAATTCAAATGGACTGACAAGCATTGAAGAGCTCTGTTAAATATTGTGTGAGTATATTTTGTTAGTTGAGGATAACAGGAATTAAAGTTCAATCAGCGTCAGCTAGTGTACTTGGATGTCAGCTCGACCTTCAGTGTGCCAGAAGCGGACGTGACGTCACATAGTTAAAGGAGAAGGTAAAGATGAGGGTTAAGTGAGCAGTCGGTTGGAAATCTCGTAGAAAACCGGTCGGTTAGAGATGACTTGAAATCAACGATAAAAAATGGGGCTAAATATCTGTAGCTCGGGATGTCCCTATTCGCCGCTGGCAAAAGAGAAGGCAAGGTCAACATCTCAATAAAAGGTCCCATCTTCAAATTGATGATTTCCTCGATTCTTCGTGCTGTCACGGAGGAGTGGCCGACACGAGGCTAGATCGAACTGCGCAGTGATCGTCATTTGATAACAAGGTATGTTCATAAACTCGTGTATTTAAATAGATTGTCACTAGTAAGACATTTAGACACCCCCTCGAAGAGGAGGTAATGTACGAAATATACTGAATGTTATTTTAATTATGAAGATGCAGAACTGATTTTCAGGCGACGGATGGTCCAGGACCTCTTTTAATCCGGACAAAATCACGAGAAAGACTTGATAATCCTGCTGTCGTGTACTTGGTTGTCAATAACTGTTTCTGTGTATAGCTTGCAAGCAATTTGTTTACTTACACCGCACCTGCTGGTGGTAGTCTAACTTCTTTTTTATTATATTTTATTTTGCTTAAATTTGATCCTAGTTATTACTTTTACAGGCACATTTGGCGTACTGGTTAGTGTTTTCGCTAATTTGCTTTAAACACGGAGTTTAATACTCGGTCGAGTCATAACAAAGACTAAAAAAATTATACTTAATTCCGCTTTGCTAAACACTCAATATTAGACGGTGTGAATCAAGAGTAAGTGAAGTAATCCAAAAAAATCCATAATAAATAAAGAAAAGGTAGCCTTTGAGTCGCCCTTGACTACGGTCAATCTATTTATACTTTTATGGCTTCACAGACAAATTTGAGTAGCAGCAGATTTACGTTTTTAGCAATTCCTGGTAGTTTAAAGACCTATAATAAGAGTGTGAGAGATGTCTTGATAAATTACTATTATGGTTAAGTCTGATCATCTGGCAAAACGGTTAATCCGACAAGGCTCTAGAACCAAGGATGCTGGAAGATCTTTGTTGCATCTATAATTTTTAAAAGAGTCTTCTATAATAGTCATCGAGTGTTTCATTGTAACATTTTCTGTCTTTCAACATTGATTTTCTTTACATTTGTTCACCCCCCAAAAAACAACAAACAAGTTATGTTGCTAGTGAAGCGTATAGCGGGCAACCTGCGGGCAAATAGCTTGTTCACGTTACATTTAAATCTGTACACGCTGGTACAGTCAGGAAAACAGGTAGGGTAATTGAAACGCGAGCGGTTTGAACAGAGAATCTGTTATAGAAAATCGTCCGACATCTAGGGAACTTTACAGTAAAGGGGTGGGATTCTGCTACTGGTCTAGTAGGTCGGGGGTATCTACGTCGAGGGGCCCAAATGTAGTAAGTTCGTCGAAACACATTAGGATTGATTTACGGTGTTAAAAGTTTTCTAGCCTGGGAGAAAGATTCTATCATATTATTAGTTAATCTGCATTGTTCGTCTGGCTGTTCGATTTTCACTTAAACTATGGGTACGCGACTATAAGATTACTGAGCTTTCCTGTTTTGCGGAAATAGGAAGTTTGAGGTTCGTCTGTTTAATGGAATATAAACAACTTTTAAGTCATTTAATGCCGCAGGACAATAGTACGACTTTTGGACAATAAGAGGTTTGGGGGTTGTCTGTAAACGGCATATTAACCACTTTTAGATCATTTCATGACGAAGGACATTAGTATGGCTTATCAACAATAGGAGGTTTAGAGTTCGTCAGTTTAACGACATATCAACTACTTTTAGATGATTCAATGCCGAAGGACAACAGTACGATATTTGGACAATCGGAGGTGTGGGGTTACTCCGTTTAACAACATATCAACCAATTTTATGGCATTTAATTCCGAAGGACCATGGTACGACTTTTGGACCAAAGGGGGGTGAGGTTCGTTTTTTACAGCACATCAACAAATTTTAGCTAATTCAATGCCGAAGGACAATAGTACGACTTTTGGACAATGGGGGTTTGAGGTTTGTCTGTTAAATGGCATATCAACCACTTTAAGTCATTCAATGTCGTATGACAATAGTACGATCTTTGTACAAGATCTTTGAAGTTTGTCAGTTTAACAGCATATCAACCACTTTTATGTCATTTAATGCCGAAGGACAATAGTACGACTTTTGTTCAACAGGATCTTTTGGTTCGTGTGTTTAACGGCATATCAACCAATTTTAGGTCATTCAATAGTACGACTTTTGGACGATAAGAGGTTAAACATTTTTCTTCTCTAGTGTGTGGTCCGATGTGCTTTTGTTAGAGAGAAAAGACAAATTTAGGAATTTGATGATGCTAAATCTACGTTCGAGGACGTTGAAATTTACTTTGCGCTTTTGTATCTTGTCAAATGTGGAAATAATTCTTTTGGGAATTTTTTAGCTTACGATCGGTCGCCGAGTTCGATCCCACTTTCAGTTTGTCTCTCATATTGATCGTCTATATTCTGACGCACCTTGCAAGTGCCTGTTCTTTTATTTGAAACAGTTTATATAGATATTCCTAATATATTAGATCGAAACGAATATTGTGTCTGTTTTATAAGTAAATCTTCAGATGGATTAAGTGTCTAACTTCTAAATTATATTTGTAATATGCACATGAGAAAAGTTTTGGGTA